>JAVIAB010000092.1:3931967-4531967 GCA_032433765.1 Megaustenia siamemsis
GCAATGGATAGATGCTAAATGTCATACAATAGATAGATGATAAATATCCTTCAATGGTATATGCTAAATGTCATACAATAGATTATAAATATCCTGCAATGGATAGATGCTAAATGTCCTACGATTGATGATAAATATCCTTCAATGGTAGATGCTAAATGTCATACAATAGATAGATGATAAATATCCTTCAATGGTAGATGCTAAATGTCATACAATAGATAGATGATAAATATCCTTCAATGGATAGATGCTAAATGTGCCGTCTTTTTGGAAAGTTTCTCGTTTGGTCAGACTAGTTTGTATGTTCACCACCAGAGAGGAGTGAAGGCAGCATATCTATTATGAGATAAGTGAAGGGAGCATGTCGATTATGAGAGAAGAGAAGGCAGCATGTCGATTATGAGATAAGTGAAGGCACCATGTCGATTATGAGATAAGTGAACGCACCATGTCGATTATAAGATAAGTGAAGGCACCATGTCGATTATGAGATAAGTGAAGGCACCATGTCGATTATGAGATAAGTGAAGGCATCATGTCGATTATGATATAAGTGAAGGCACCATGTCGATTATGAGAGAAGTGAAGGAAGCATGTCGATTATGAGATAAGTGAGGCACCATGTCGATTATGAGATAAGTGAAGGCACCATGTCGATTATGAGATAAGTGAAGGCACCATGTCGATTATGAGATAAGTGAAGGCAGCATGTCGATTATGAGATAAGTGAAGGCACCATGTCGATTATGAGATAAGTGAAGGCAGCATGTCGATTATAAGATAAGTGAAGGCACCATGTCGATGAGATAAGTGAAGGCACCATGTCGATTATGAGATAAGTGAAGGCACCATGTCGATTATGAGATATGTGAAGGCACCATGTCGATGAGATAAGTGAAGGCACCATGTCGATTATGAGATAAGTGAAGGCACCATGTCGATTATGAGATAAGTGAAGCACCATGTCGATTATGAGATAAGTGAAGGCACCATGTCCCTTATGAGATAAGTGAAGGCACCATGTCGATTATGAGAGAAGTGAAGGCACCATGTCCATTATGAGATACGTGAAGGCAGCATGTCGATTATGAGATAAGTGAAGGCAGCATGTCTATTATGAGATAAGAGAAGGCAGCATGTCGATTATGAGATAAGTGAAGGCGTAATGTCGATTTGAGATAAGTGAAGGCAGCATGTCTATTATGAGATAAGAGAAGGCAGCATGTCGATTATGAGAGAAGAGAAGGCAGCATGTCGATTATGAGATATGTAAGGCGTGATGTTGATTATGAGATAAGTGAAGGCAGCATGTCTATTATGAGATAAGTGAAGGCGTAATGTCGATTATGAGATAAGTGAAGGCGTGATGTTGATTATGAGAGAAGAGAAGGCAGCATGTCTATTATGAGATAAGTGAACGCAGCATGTCGATTATAAGATAAGTGAAGGCGTCATGTTGATTATGATAAGTGAAGGCAGCATGTCTATTATGAGATAAGTGAAGGCGTAATGTCGATTATGAGATATGTGAAGGCAGTATGTCTATTATGAGATAAGTGAACGCAGCATGTCGATTATAAGATAAGTGAAGGCGTGATGTTGATTATGAGAGAAGAGAAGGCAGTATGTCGATTATGAGATAAATGAAGGCAGCATGTCTATTATGAGATAAACGAAGGCAGCATGTCTATTATGAGAGAAGAGAAAGCAGCATGTCGATTATGAGATAAGTGAAGGCGTAATGTCGATTATGAGATAAGTGAAGGCACCATGTCGATATGAGATAAGTGAAGGCACCATGTCGATTATGAGATAAGTGAAGGCACCATGTCCATTATGAGATAAGTGAAGGCACCATGTCGATTATGAGAGAAGTGAAGGCACCATGTCCATTATGAGATACGTGAAGGCAGCATGTCGATTATGAGATAAGTGAAGGCAGCATGTCTATTATGAGATAAGAGAAGGCAGCATGTCGATTATGAGATAAGTGAAGGCGTAATGTCGATTATGAGATAAGTGAAGCAGCATGTCTATTATGAGATAAGAGAAGGCAGCATGTCGATTATGAGAGAAAGAGAAGGCAGCATGTCGATTATGAGATATGTGAAGGCGTGATGTTGATTATGAGATAAGTGAAGGCAGCATGTCTATTATGAGATAAGTGAAGGCGTAATGTCGATTATGAGATAAGTGAAGGCGTGATGTTGATTATGAGAGAAGAGAAGGCAGCATGTCTATTATGAGATAAGTGAACGCAGCATGTCGATTATAAGATAAGTGAAGGCGTCATGTTGATTATGAGATAAGTGAAGGCAGCATGTCTATTATGAGATAAGTGAAGGCGTAATGTCGATTATGAGATATGTGAAGGCAGTATGTCTATTATGAGATAAGTGAACGCAGCATGTCGATTATAAGATAAGTGAAGGCGTGATGTTGATTATGAGAGAAGAGAAGGCAGTATGTCGATTATGAGATAAATGAAGGCAGCATGTCTATTATGAGATAAACGAAGGCAGCATGTCTATTATGAGAGAAGAGAAAGCAGCATGTCGATTATGAGATAAGTGAAGGCGTAATGTCGATTATGAGATAAGTGAAGGCAGCATGTCTATTATGAGATAAGAGAAGGCAGCATGTCGATTATGAGAGAAGAGAAGGCAGCATGTCGATTATGAGATATGTGAAGGCAGCATGTCGATTATGAGATAAGTGAAGGCGTAATGTCGATTATGAGATATGTGAAGGCAGCATGTCTATTATGAGATAAGTGAAGGCGTAATGTCGATTATGAGAAATGTGAAGGCAGTATGTCTATTATGAGATAAGTGAACGCAGCATGTCGATTATGAGATATGTGAAGGCAGTATGTCTATTATGCGATAAGTGAACGCAGCATGTCGATTATAAGATAAGTGAAGGCGTGATGTTGATTATGAGAGAAGTGAAGGCGTGATGTCGATTATGAGATAAGTGAAGGCAGAATGTCTATTATGAGATAAATGAAGGCAGCATGTCTATTATGAGAGAAGAGAAAGCAGCATGTCGATTATAAGATAAGTGAAGGCGTGATGTCGATTATGAGATAAGTGAAGGCGTGATGTCGATTATGAGATAAGTGAAGGCGTGATGTCGATTATGAGATAAGTGAAGGCGTGATGTCGATTATGAGATAAGTGAAGGTGTGATCTCGATTTGAGAGAAGAGAAGACGTGATGTCGATTATGAGAGAAAGAGAAGACGTGATGTCGATTATGAGATAAATGAAGGCAGCAATTCGATTATGAGATAAGTGAAGGCGTGATGTCGATTATGAGATTCGTGATGTCGATTATGAGATAAGTGAAGGCAGCATGTCGATTATGAGATAAGTGAAGGGAGCATGTCGATTATGAGAGAAGTGAAGGCACCATGTCTATTATTAGATAAGTGAAGGCAGCATGTCGATTATGAGATAAGTGAAGGCACCATGTCGATTATGAGATAAGTGAAGGCAGCATGTCGATTATGAGATAAGTGAAGGCGTAATGTCGATTATGAGATATGTGAAGGCAGCATGTCTATTATGAGATAAGTGAAGGCGTAATGTCGATTATGAGATATGTGAAGGCAGTATGTCTATTATGAGATAAGTGAACGCAGCATGTCGATTATGAGATAAGTGAAGGCGTGATGTGATTATGAGAGAAGAGAAGGCAGCATGTCTATTATGAGATATGTGAACGCAGCATGTCGATTATAAGATAAGTGAAGGCGTGATGTTGATTATGAGACAAGTGAAGGCAGCATGTCTATTATGCGATAAGTGAGGGCGTAATGTCGATTATGAGATATGTGAAGGCAGTATGTCTATTATGAGATAAGTGAACCAAGCTTGTCGATTATAAGATAAGTGAAGGCGTGATGTTGATTATGAGAGAAGTGAAGGCGTGATGTCGATTATGAGATAAGTGAAGGCAGAATGTCTATTATGAGATAAATGAAGGCAGCATGTCTATTATGAGAGAAGAGAAAGCAGCATGTCGATTATGAGATAAGTGAAGGCGTGATGTCGATTATGAGATAAGTGAAGGCGTGATGTCGATTATGAGATAAGTGAAGGCGTGATGTCGATTATGAGATAAGTGAAGGCGTGATGTCGATTATGAGATAAGTGAAGGTGTGATCTCGATTATGAGAGAAGAGAAGACGTGATGTCGATTATGAGAGAAGAGAAGACGTGATGTCGATTATGAGATAAATGAAGGCAGCAATTCGATTATGAGATAAGTGAAGGCGTGATGTCGATTATGAGATTCGTGATGTCGATTATGAGATAAGTGAAGGCACATGTCGATTATGAGATAAGTGAAGGGAGCATGTCGATTATGAGAGAAGTGAAGGCACCATGTCTATTATTAGATAAGTGAAGGCAGCATGTCGATTATGAGATAAGTGAAGGCACCATGTCGATTATGAGATAAGTGAAGGCAGCATGTCGATTATGAGATAAGTGAAGGCACCATGTCGATTATGAGATAAGTGAAGGCACCATGTCGATTATAAGATAAGTGAAGGCACCATGTCGATTATGAGATAAGTGAAGGCACCATGTCGATTATGAGATAAGTGAAGGCACCATGTCGATTATGAGATAAGTGAAGGCACCATGTCGATGAGATAAGTGAAGGCACCATGTCGATTATAAGATAAGTGAAGGCACCATGTCGATTATGAGATAAGGGAAGGCACCATGTCGATTATGAGATAAGTGAAGGCACCATGTCGATTATGAGATAAGTGAAGGCACCATGTCGATTATAAGATAAGTGAAGGCACCATGTCGATTATGAGATAAGTGAAGGCCCCATGTCGATTATGAGATAAGTGAAGGCACCATGTCTATTATGAGATAAGTGAATGCAGCATGTCGATTATGAGATAAGTGAAGGCAGCATGTCTATTATGAGATAAGAGAAGGCAGCATGTCGATTATGAGATAAGTGAAGGCGTAATGTCGATTATGAGATAAGTGAAGGCAGCATGTCTATTATGAGAGAAGAGAAGGCAGCATGTCGATTATGAGATAAGAGAAGGCAGCATGTCGATTATGAGATATGTGAAGGCGTGATGTTGATTATGAGATAAGTGAAGGCAGCATGTCTATTATGAGATAAGTGAAGGCGTAATGTCGATTATGAGATATGTGAAGGCAGTATGTCTATTATGAGATAAGTGAACGCATCATGTCGATTATGAGATAAGTGAAGGCGTGATGTTGATTATGAGAGAAGAGAAGGCAGCATGTCTATTATGAGATAAGTGAACGCAGCATGTCGATTATAAGATAAGTGAAGGCGTCATGTTGATTATGAGATAAGTGAAGGCAGCATGTCTATTATGAGATAAGTGAACGCAGCATGTCGATTATAAGATAAGTGAAGGCGTGATGTTGATTATGAGAGAAGAGAAGGCAGTATGTCGATTATGAGATAAATGAAGGCAGCATGTCTATTATGAGATAAATGAAGGCAGCATGTCTATTATGAGAGAAGAGAAAGCAGCATGTCGATTATGAGATAAGTGAAGGCGTAATGTCGATTATGAGATAAGTGAAGGCAGCATGTCTATTATGAGATAAGAGAAGGCAGCATGTCGATTATGAGAGAAGAGAAGGCAGCATGTCGATTATGAGATATGTGAAGGCAGCATGTCGATTATGAGATAAGTGAAGGCGTAATGTCGATTATGAGATATGTGAAGGCAGCATGTCTATTATGAGATAAGTGAAGGCGTAATGTCGATTATGAGATATGTGAAGGCAGTATGTCTATTATGAGATAAGTGAACGCAGCATGTCGATTATGAGATAAGTGAAGGCGTGATGTTGATTATGAGAGAAGAGAAGGCAGCATGTCTATTATGAGATAAGTGAACGCAGCATGTCGATTATAAGATAATGAAGGCGTCATGTTGATTATGAGATAAGTGAAGGCAGCATATCTATTATGAGATAAGTGAAGGCGTAATGTCGATTATGAGATATGTGAAGGCAGTATGTCTATTATGAGATAAGTGAACGCAGCATGTCGGTTATAAGATAAATGAAGGCGTGATGTTGATTATGAGAGAAGAGAAGGCAGTATGTCTATTATGAGATAAATGAAGGCAGCATGTCTATTATGAGAGAAGAGAAAGCAGCATGTCGATTATGAGATAAGTGAAGGCGTGATGTCGATTATGAGATAAGTGAAGGCGTGATGTCGATTATGAGATAAGTGAAGGCGTGATGTCGATTATGAGATAAGTGAAGGCAGCATGTCTATTATGAGATAAATGAAGGCAGCATGTCTATTATGAGATAAGTGAAGGCGTGATGTCGATTATGAGATAAGTGAAGGCGTGATGTCGATTATGAGATAAGTGAAGGCGTAATGTCGATTATGAGATAAGTGAAGGCGTGATGTCGATTATGAGATAAGTGAAGGCGTGATGTCGATTATGAGATAAGTGAAGGTGTGATCTCGATTATGAGAGAAGAGAAGACGTGATGTCGGTTATGAGATAAATGAAGGCAGCAATTCGATTATGAGATAAGTGAAGGCGTGATGTAGATTATGAGATTCGTGATGTCGATTATGAGATAAGTGGAGGCATCATGTCGATTATGAGATAAGTGAAGCAGCATGTCGATTATGAGATAAGTGAGGCAGCATGTCGATTATGAGATAAGTGAAGGGAGCATGTCGATTATGAGATAAGTGAAGGGAGCATGTCGATTATGAGATAAATTAAGGGAGCATGTCGATTATGAGATAAATTAAGGGAGCATGTCGATTATGAGATAAGTGAAGGGAGCATGTCGATTATGAGATAAGTAATGGCAGGATGCCCATGATGATAGAAGTAATAGCAGGATGCCCATGATGATAGAAGTAATAGCAGGATGCCCATGATGATAGAAGTAATGGCAGGATGTCCATGATGATAGAAGTAATGGCAGGATGCCCATGATGATAAAAGTAATGTCAGGATGCCCATGATGATAGAAGTAATGGCAGGATGTCCATGATGATAGAAGTAATGGCAGGATGCCTATGATGATAGAAGTAATGGCAGGATGTCCATGATGATAGAAGTAATGGCAGGATGTCTATGATGATAGAAGTAATGGCAGGATGCCTATGATGATAGAAGTAATGGCAGGATGTCTATGATGATAGAAGTAATGGCAGGATGTCTATGATGATAGAAGTAATGGCAGGATGCCTATGATGATAGAAGTAATGGCAGGATGCCTATGATGATAGAAGTAATGGCAGGATGTCCATGATGATAGAAGTAATGGCAGGATGTCTATGATGATATAAGCAATGGCAGGATGCCTATGATGATAGAAGTAATGGCAGGATGTCCATGATGATAGAAGTAATGGCAGGATGTCCATGATGATAGAAGTAATGGCAGGATGTCCATGATGATAGAAGTAATGGCAGGATGTCTATGATGATAGAAGTAATGGCAGGATGTCCATGATGATAGAAGTAATGGCAGGATGTCCATGATGATAGAAGTAATGGCATGATTCCCATGATGATAGAAGTAATGGCAGGATGTCCATGATGATAGAAGTAATGGCATGATTCCCATGATGAGTTCTTGTCCTCGCGCAAGGTCCTCCTCAAGCAGTAATGCTACATGAGATGAACAAAGAAAGGGGAGCAATGATGCTACATGAGATGAACAAAGAAAGGGGGAGCAATGATGCTACATGAGATGAACAAAGAAAGGGGGAGCAATGATGCTACATGAGATGAACAAAGAAAGGGGGAGCAATGATGCTACATGAGATGAACAAAGAAAGGGGAGCAATGATGCTACATGAGATGAACAAAGAAAGGGGGAGCAATGATGCTACATGAGATGAACAAAGAAAGGGGGAGCAATGATGCTACATGAGATGAACAAAGAAGGGGGAGCAATGATGCTACATGAGATGAACAAAGAGAGGGGGGAGCAATGATGATCCATGAGATGAACAAAGAAAGGGGGAGCAATGATGCTACATGAGATGAACAAAGAAAGGGGAGCAGTGATGCTACATGAGATGAACAAAGAAAGGGGGAGCAGTGATGCTACATGAGATGAACAAAGAAAGGGGAGCAGTGATGCTACATGAGATGAACAAAGAAAGGGGGAGCAGTGATGCTACATGAGATGAACAAAGAAAGGGGGAGCAGTGATGCTACATGAGATGAACAAAGAAAGGGGGAGCAGTGATGCTACATGAGATGAACAAAGAAAGGGGGAGCAGTGATGCTACATGAGATGAACAAAGAAAGGGGGAGCAATGATGCTACATGAGATGAACAAAGAAAGGGGGAGCAATGATGCTACATGAGATGAACAAAGAAAGGGGGAGCAATGATGCTACATGAGATGAACAAAGAAAGGGGGAGCAATGATGCTACATGAGATGAACAAAGAAAGGGGGAGCAATGATGCTACATGAGATGAACAAAGAAAGGGGGAGCAATGATGCTACATGAGATGAACAAAGAAAGGGGGAGCAATGATGCTACATGAGATGAACAAAGAAAGGGGAGCAGTGATGCTACATGAGATGAACAAAGAAAGGGGGAGCAATGATGCTACATGAGATGAACAAAGAAAGGGGGAGCAATGATGCTACATGAGATGAACAAAGAAAGGGGGAGCAATGATGCTACATGAGATGAACAAAGAAAGGGGGAGCAATGATGCTACATGAGATGAACAAAGAAAGGGGGAGCAATGATGCTACATGAGATGAACAAAGAAAGGGGGAGCAGTGATGCTACATGAGATGAACAAAGAAAGGGGGAGCAGTGATGCTACATGAGATGAACAAAGAAAGGGGGAGCAATGATGCTACATGAGATGAACAAAGAGGGGGAGCAGTGATGCTACATGAGATGAACAAAGAAAGGGGGAGCAGTGATGCTACATGAGATGAACAAAGAAAGGGGAAGAAAACTCGCTGGATATAAACTTATGTAAGGACGGATTGGGGATTGAAGAGAATTTAGGTTAACCTAGTGAAACCGGAAAACATTTAGGGCAATGGAGGTCGAAGAAGGAGGGGGTGGGGGGTGGGGGGGGAGGAGGGCGGAATCCAGAACCGAATAACTAAATTACGATTGATTCGTCAAATGATACATTACAGCTACAAGCCTTCTGGAACCGATACGTCGATGCTAGAAGACACGACGGCACATGATGATGTTTTGTTGACGACGGCCACTAATCGTTGACACGATAGCGAGTGCTGTAAGTCATCTAGTGCAAGGTAAACAACATCTTGGTTCCACTAGTGGTAAGTGTATCGCAACCTGAGGCACAATGACTTCTCGACGTCACTGACATCACCGCCCCCAGGCCTGTCATTGTGTATTGACTGTCAGTAAAGGAGGTTCCCAGCAGGCTATGCGGGCACTGCTAGGTCACGGGAAATACGCAGTCATAGTTCTTACGTCACTGGCCTGCATGTATTCTCAGATTGCCGATTGGTTGTGAAGAGGGCGGGCGTATGACAGACATAACATGGACATATCGCAACATGACTACGTTTTGTGGACATAGCGCAATATGACTACGTTTTGTGGACATATCGCAATATGACTACGTTTTGTGGACATATCGCAACATGACTACGTTTTGTGGACATATCGCAACATGACTACGTTTTGTGGACATATCGCAATATGACTACGTTTTGTGGACATATCGCAACATGACTACGTTTTGTGGACATATCGCAACATGACTACGTTTTGTGGACATATCGCAACATGACTACGTTTTGTGGACATATCGCAACATGACTACGTTTTGTGGACATATCGCAATATGACTACGTTTTGTGGACATATCGCAACATGACTACGTTTTGTGGACATATCGCAACATGACTACGTTTTGTGCTCTATTCTTCAAGCCTTCGCAGACCCCATGTGTCGGCACCGCAGACCCCATGTGTCGGCACCGCAGACCCCATGTGTCGGCACCGCAGACCCCATGTGTCGGCACCGCAGACCCCATGTGTCGGCACCGCAGACCCCATGTGTCGGCACTCACACCCCATGTGTCGGCACCGCAGACCCCATGTGTCGGCACCGCAGACCCCGGTTGAGAAATGCTGGTCTAAAATATTGCCGCCGTCATCTGGCAAGCCCGACGTCATAGAGTGACATGAGAGAAGAAAGTACCAAAGTCTATTGACAACAGCCTATGGTCTAGCACTGTACTATGAGGTATACTGTTGTTGATATGTGACGGCCCTCACTTGAGACAAACCGATAGATTGTCAGTTGCTTTTCAGTATGCACACTGATAGTCCGGTAGCTTACTGGCTGTGCACACATCCAGGCCCATGCTTACAAGTAACCAATCCAGTGCCTGTTCAATCACAGCTCACTATAGTTTTATTAAGGCCTGCGAGCTGAAAAGGATCACCCAAAGCTTGCGACGTGTTCAGCGAGCAGAAGCGATTGTGGGTAAAAATACGTCAGCCGTCTATAGCTCGCTTAGACGTCAAAAAGGTTGGGCGTTTTCAGGAAAAAACGGTGGACAGACTTGAGAGAGATAAGCGGCGATGGACCAGCCAATCAGCTCATTTGTTTCTGTGACAAGGGGGAGAAGGGTGATTGTAACAGTTTTCCTCTAGATGTACCACAGTAGTATCTTAATACATGTATTAGGTCAGTGTAGCAAGTGATCTCACAATACAACAAGCTCACACAGCAGACCTAGGGGTGCTCTACAAATGATCTCACAATACAACAAGCTCACACAGCAGACCTAGGGGTGCTCTTACAAGTGATCTCACAATACAACAAGCTCACACAGCAGACCTAGGGGTGCTCTACAAATGATCTCACAATACAACAAGCTCACACAGCAGACCTAGGGGTGCTCTTACAAGTGATCTCACAATACAACAAGCTCACACAGCAGACCTAGGGGTGCTCTACAAATGATCTCACAATACAACAAGCTCACACAGCAGACCTAGGGGTGCTCTTACAAGTGATCTCACAATACAACAAGCTCACACAGCAGACCTAGGGGTGCTCTTACAAATGATCTCACAATACAACAAGCTCAAACAGCAGAGCTAGGGGTGCTCTTACAAATGATCTCACAATACAACAAGCTCACACAGCAGACCTAGGGGTGCTCTTACAAATGATCTCACAATACAACAAGTTCACACAGCAGAGCTAGGGGTGCTCTTACAAATGATCTCACAATACAACAAGCTCACACAGCAGAGCTAGGGGTGCTCTACAAATGATCTCACAATACAACAAGCTCACACAGCAGACCTAGGGGTGCTCTTACAAATGATCTCACAATACAACAAGCTCACACAGCAGACCTAGGGGTGCTCTACAAATGATCTCACAATACAACAAGCTCACACAGCAGACCTAGGGGTGCTCTACAAATGATACTGTAAGTTCATGTAGCTTTCTTCTATACATCCCTAACATGTACACCCCCCCTCCCCCAATCTTTACTCGTTTCAAACTTAAAACTCAGATTCTCAGTGTCCAGTACCAAACGTCAGAATACTTTCATGAAATATCAAAGTCATCATGGAATTAGCAAACCTCAATAGTGGTACATGTTAGTACTTTCACGTAACGACAGCAGCAGTCTAGCGATAAAGTTTAATACTTTCACGTAACGACAGTAGCATTTTTGTGCGCTAAAGTTTAGTACTTTCACGTAACGACAGTAGCAGTCTAGCGATAAAGTTTAATACTTTCACGTAACGACAGTAGCAGTTTGGCGCTAAAGTTTAGTACTTTCACGTACGACAGTAGCAGTCTAGCGCTAAAGTTTAATACTTTCACGTAACGACAGCAGCAGTCTAGCGATAAAGTTAAATACTTTCACGTAACGACAGTAGCAGTCTAGCGCTAAAGTTTAGTACTTTCACGTAACGACAGTAGCAGTCTGGCGCTAAAGTTTAGTACTTTCACGTAACGGCAGCAGCAGTCTGGCGCTAAAGTTTAGTACTTTCACGTAACGACAGTAGCAGTCTAGCGATAAAGTTTTAGTACTTTCACGTAACGACAGTAGCAGTCTAGCGCTAAAGTTTAGTACTTTCACGTAACGACAGTAGCAGTCTAGCGATAAAGTTTAGTACTTTCACGTAACTACAGTAGCAGTTTGGCGCTAAAGTTTAGTACTTTCACGTAACGACAATCGTGCTGGGATGGTAATGTTGAGTACTTTCAAGGTAGAGTTTAGTACTTTCACGTAACGACAAGAGTACTTTGATGGTAAAGTTTAGTGCTTTAAAGTAACGACAAGAATACTTTGATGGTAAAGTTTAGTGCTTTAAAGTAACGACAAGAATACTTTGATGGTAAAGTTTAGTGCTTTAAAGTAACGACAAGAATACTTTGATGGTAAAGTTTAGTGCTTTAAAGTAACGACAAGAATACTTTGATGGTAGTTTAGTACTTTCACGTAACAACAAGAGTACTTTGATGGTAACTAATGAGCACTTTAGTGCAGACAACAGTGAGTGCCAGGACAAGGCGACGTTTACAAGAAAATAACTTCAGGCGTACGCATCTTTACAACTCGTCATTTACACATCATTCATGTACGCATCTCTATTCATTTACACGTATCTATTCATGTACACATATCTATTCATTTGCATATATCTATTCGTGTACACATCTCGATTCATTTATACACATCTATTCATTTACATATATCTATTCATGTACACATCTATTATCATTTGCACACCTCAGTCGGCATGCTACTAGGACAGCCTGCATTCTCTCAACTGCAGCCAACATCATTGTGTACACAGACTCAGATTTCAGTATACAGACAGTGAAGATTTCAAGAGCTGATGCAAGTTTCCCAGGTAAAGGATATTAGTAGTAACTGCGGGGGCTCCCAACGAACAGGGCAAGGTCGCTTCACATTAGCTCACTCCCAGCACAGATGAACCCTGGGAATGTTTATTTACCCGCGCTGCGTCTGGACCTCCCAATCCTTTTTGTGTAGACAGTAGGAACGGCTATTTCCGGGCATGTTGCATTTTCCAGCTTTCTACTTCCGGTATTACCTTGTATCAACAAAGATTCCACTGACACATCAAGTCATATAGTGGTGGTATGTGTGGGAGACTCTATAGAGTAAGCGCTTGGGACTTGTGTGGGAGTCTACAAAGTAAGTGTTTGGGACATGTGTGGGAGACTACAAAGTAAATGTTTGAGACGTGTGGAAGACTCAACAGAGTTAAGTGTTTGGGCCGTGTGGGAGACTCAACAGAGTGTTTGGGACATGTTGTATCAGGAGGAGATTTTACTTCAGGAAGACGTCACTTCAGGAGGAAGTATTCATTCACTTGGATGGATATTCTTGATGTTAATTTGACACTGGCGGCTGAAAGCTGCGGCAATCTCTGGACAAATGGTTAATCACTCGTGAATCAGTTGTTATACTCAGCTGCTCTGGTCTCTGGCCGTGCGGTATGACAGGCGACACACTTGCCCGTTGTCCCTGACCTTAACTGGCCTCCTGGATCTCGATCAAGCACGAGATTTTCTCGCTTGGGAAAGCCCAACACGTTATATATCGTGTCCCGTGTTAGGGTATGGTGTTTTTGTACTTCCACTTGTGTTGTGTCCGCGACTTTTGTTTCTTCCTTTCAAGCCTTTCTTCGCCAGGCATGATCTGCTAACTGTTGGACACACCAAATGAGAACACTTTTATGCAAACAGTCTTTATTTCACAGCCCAATCCATGGGCGATGTGTTTAACATGTTTACATGTCTCTCTCTCTCTCTCTCTCTCTCTCTCTCTCTCTCTCTCTCTCTCTCTCTCTCTCTCTCTCTCTCTGTGATCAGGACTCAATCAGAATAGGATTCCAGACTCTCATATGAAGTCAGCTGTCAGGTTAAGTGTGTTGATCGCCCCCACAGTCCGAATATCACAATTAGAGTCTGCCAGATCCACTCTGATTGAACACCCGTTAAAACGTTGTACTGTGTTCTGCGCCAGTGGCCCAGTGCATCCAATTTCAGCCAGCATTTTATTCAGGTTTGCTTTCCTTAGCCTTTGATTGTCCCCAATCTTCCTGCAAGGCAGCAGATTGTCTTTTCTGTAGGGGGATTCTGCCCTTAGATGGTCGGCCCTCCCAGGTTTACGAACACCATCTGCCCGAGTCACTAGAGGTGACTAACACAGACATGCACACACAAAGATGTGAGATGTGACTAACACAGACATGCACACAGCTATACGAGACATGACTAACACCGACACACATCGAGATATATGACACATGACTAACATAAACATACACATAAAGATATGAGATATGACTGACATAGACATGCACACACAAAGATATGACACATATCTAACATAGACATACACACAAAGATATGAGATATGACTAACATAGCCATGCACACACAAGAATATGAGATATGATAAACACAGACATGCACACACAAAGATATGAGATATGGCTAACATAAACATGCACACAAAGATATGAGATATCACTAACCCAGACGTGCTGAAGTCGGATGTGTTGGGCCGAAAGGCGCAAATATAACAGTTATACTGCAAACCACAACACAACGCAGACACGCCCACTTAACGTCCTTTTAAGGACGGATGACGAAGAGGAATTCTACAGTCTACGAATACTCTAGAATACTTTAGTCATCGGGCGAACGCAAGCAAGCAAGCACTAACCCAGACATGCACACACAAAGATATGACACTAGACTAACACAGATACACACTAAGATATGAGATATTACTAAACTCAGACGTACATAAAGATATGAGACATGATTGACACGGACACACCAAGATATGAGATATGACTAACATGACACACACCAAGATATGAGCCATGGCCAGCACACACACACACACACACACACACACACACACACACACACACACACACACACACACACACACACACACACACACACACACACACACACACACACACACACACACACACACACAAACTAAGATATGAGCCATGGCTAGCACAGAAACACACCAAGATATGAGCCATGCTAGCACAGAAACACACCAAGATATGAGCCATGGCCTCACGGAAAAGCACCAAGAAATGAACCAAGTCTAGCACAGAAACACATCGAGGTATCCATATGCTTGGGTTTGTTGTAGTCGGCAGACTCTTCTTAACGTGGGGATCATCGACATAGAAGACGCAGGCCTCGATTAATTGTTCACAGGTTTTGTTCAAACTGTTGTCCGGAGATTTGAGAGTGCAGTCTGACCCGTAGAACGTTCCCTTGCATGCACAGTTCCCGGTTGACTGTTCACAGGTGTCGTTGAAACAGTTGTCCGGACATTTGAGAGTGCAGTCTGACTCGTAATATGTTTCCTTGCACGTACAGTTGCAGTTTCCGGGTCACATATGATGTCACAGCCATCAGAACACGTCTGTTCGCACTGTAGTACATGTTTACATGACATTACATGACCAATGTTGGTAATAAGGTCATTCACACGTTGCCCCAGTAGCAATATTACTCGCCACTAGGCCCCTACACACTTCTCTACTTATCTACTCCTGTGTAAGTGGACAACCGTTCCCCGATGAACGGCCCCCGTTTAGTATTGCCGTAATACATATTTGATAATGATCCGGACCACAAAAGTTTGCACATGTACGACCAACATTGTATTGGTATAACACACCTTTATGTTCATTAGGACAGCAGTATCAAACGTTCGCCTAGGCTCAACCATCAAGATACGATGATGCGACAAAAATGAAAATGAACTCAAGACTAAGAACTGGCAAAATAAGAGTGATCAATACATGAACCTAAAAAATAACGGACAACAATTGGCAAAACACTGGAGAAAACATAAATATATGTAAGAAAACGCGGATAGTCATTTACACATATCTATCTTTCTTTCGCCTGAAGTATTGTCTATAGCTGCAATGTCGTTTCCTGTATAAATTGTAATGTCTTTTGTAATTCTTGCAGTGGCCCATATAGTTGTGTATGTGGTGTTGTACCTATGGCCCAATTTATTTTCCTCAGTCTACTATATTCAGTGCAGTCTTGGAGTATGTGTTCAGCAGTCTGGGGTGCCTGTCCACATGTACAAGTAGTTGATGTGCCGATCTTGAATTTTGTATACATGTGACTATGGGGTCGATTGTGTCCTGTTCTGAGGCGTATAATGATAACTTGTTTATATCTACTCATATTATGAAAGGCATCCTGATTTGGGGCTTGTGGTCCTCTGATTGATTTGATTATTTGTTTCTTATGATGGTATGTAACTGGTGTATCTAGTTGTGTGCCTGTTGAACCTTCCTTTGCCAACTGATCTGCTTTCTCATTTCCTGGTATTCCACAGTGAGATGGGATCCACTGCAGGGCAACCCTGTGGTGCTTGCAGAGTTCAGTCAATAAGGTCTGCAGATGTGGTAATTTTCTGGATTGTAGTGCCTGGAGTACTGATCTTGCATCTGTCAAAAACACTACAGGCTGTGGGCTAAGATTACTGTTCAGCAGTTTTTCTATTGCCAACTTTATTGCTTGGATTTCTGCATCGTAATTATGACAATGGTTTTCCATTGCTTTTTTATTCATATCCCTAGTGTTATTTGGGTACTCTATATATGCACCTGCTCCCCCATTCTTTACTGCATTCTGTGCTGATCCATCTGTGTACACACAAATCCATAGGTCCTGTGGGTCTTCTTCATCTAAGAAACTGAGGGTTATTGTTTTACGCTGTAGACTATTATATTCCTCCTTGTCAAGTATTACTTTCACTTCAGTCCGTATTTGTATTAACATTCCGCTTTCCTCTGTCCAGGGAGTATGTTCTGGTATGGGCAGTAGGGGGTTAACCACTCTTGGCATGTCTGGTGTTTTGTCTACAAATTCACTTGTCTTGGTGGATAAAACTGCTTCTCTTAAGTCGTCCCAATGCAAGATTTTGGAATCGGTCCTTCATTGGATGTCTCAACATGCATGCAAATTGTTTTGCCTGTATCAGCACCTTTGTGTCACTCTGTTCTCTCAGTGCTGGTATCCTCCACAATTTCTCCATCTCCAATATTGGTGTTGATTTCATTGCTCCTGTGATGACCATCCAGTTCTTGCAATGTGGTGTTTGATGCTGAGCACCATGCGGATGATCCATATTCTAAATGTGGGTGTATACTCTGTTGGCAAACTTTACTGAGTATTTTCCCACTCGCACCCCATGTGGTTCCACACAACTTTCTTAGAATAGCCAACTTCCTCCTTGCTTTTTGGGTTGCCTTATTTACCTGCTGTTTCCAAGATTGTTGTCAAATGTAACTCAGAGATACGTAGCTTGTATGTCTTCTTTCACAGGCTCATTGTTTATGTAGATGGCACTGCTGTTTCCAAGATAGTTTGTTGTCAAATTTAACTCCGAGATATGTAGCTTGTATGTCTTCTTTCACAGGCTCATTGTTTATGTAGACGGCACCTGCTGTTTCCAAGATAGTTTGTTGTCAAATTTAACTCTGAGATATGTAGCTTGTATGTCTTTTTTCACAGGCTCATTGTTTATGTAGATGGCCCCTGCTGTTTCCAAGATAGTTTGTTGTCAAATTTAACTCCGAGATATGTAGCTTGTATGTCTTCTTTCACAGGCTCATTGTTTATGTAGATGGCTCCTGCTTTTTGTTTTGGGGAGAGAGTGACAAGTGTAGTACTGCATTTGTCTGTATTGATGCTGATACACCATCTATTTGTCCATGAATTCAGTGCATTCATAGCTCTTTGTAGCAATTTGGAGGCCACTGTTGCATACTCCTCTGTGCGCATTACCCAGTCATCTGCATACATTGCCACTTTGATGCCATGTGGTAGTTCAGTAACTAGGTCATTGATGTAGATCAGAAAAAGTGTTGGAGATAGTACAGCCCCCCCCCCCCTTTGTGGGACGCCCTGGCGCAGTAGGACCTTCTTACTCTTAAGACCATCCAGTTGCATTCTGGTTTTTCTGTTATGCAAGTATCCTCTCACCCACTTGTACATCCAAGCATTTACTCCGTAATTTCTCAGTTTCTTCAAAAGCCCTTCCTTCCATACCTTATCAAATGCTTTCTTTAGGTCTATCCATGCTGCTAGTACCAGTTTCTTTTCTTGAAATGCATCCTCAATTTCCTGGGAAAGATAGGTTGCCTGATCTTCGGTAGAGTAACACTGTCTAAAGCCTGATTGTTGTGGGACAAGGAGATTTTCACTTTCCAGGTACCACTGCAGTCTGAGATTGATTATACGTTCCATTGTTTTACACAAACAGTTTGTAAGGCTGATGGGTCTATAGCTGGATGTCATTGAACCATCTTTTCCTGGTTTTAGTAATGGTATCATAATTGCTTCTCTCCATGCCTGTGACACTCTACCTGTGATCCAGCAAATATTGTAGATCTGCAGTAGTTTTGCTTTAGCTGCAGTTCCCAAGTTCTTAATCATTTCATTGGACACTCCATCACTGCCTGGTGACTTTTTCATTTTTAATTTGGATATTGCCAGCTCAAGATCTCTTTGTGTAATGGGTATTTCCATGACTTCATGTGTGGTCTCTTCTTGTCTTACATTTGGTTGCTTTAAACGGGTCTCTTGACGTTTCTCTAGGCTAATTGCAATATTAATGTCATTTGAAAATTAGTCTGCAAAGTGATTTGCTGCCTGCTTACCTGTTAGGGAGCCGCGATAGCTCAGTGGTTAGTGAACTGGACTACCACGGACAAGGGGTACGGTTCGATCCCAACCGACGGCTTCCGGGTTCACCCAGCCTTAAATGGGTACCGGATTTTTTTCTGGGAAAGTAAAGCAGCACGGGCGTAATACTGACCACATTACCCCAAAAATCATGTGCTGAAGCTGTAAATATAGGGTCACTAACACTATATTTCCCTATACGCCACTTGGCATGTTGGGGTACTTTACTTACCTGTTAGAATGTTTCCATCCTTCTTCAGTGTAATTTTGGTGTTCCTTTCTGTACCCTCATCATTCAGCTGTTTTACAAGCTTCCGCACTTTTCTTGTGTCTCGTTCAAGATTCAATGACTCACTTTCTAGCTTCCCCATCTGGCTTGTAGTTTAGCCTTCGAAATGTGGCTTTAGCATGCTGGTAGTTATTGTGGTGTTCCTGGCAAGGGATATTTTCTGCTTGCTTTCGAGATGTTTCCATGTCATTGTGCAAATGATCTAGTTCACTACTCCAGTATGGTTTGTAGTGTTTCCGTGCCCCTCACGGTATTGTTTCACTGGCAGCTTGTATTATTAGTCTACTGAATTCATCAGCTATTTTGTTGATGTCTCTGTCTGTATTTATATCTTAAGCCAGTACACTGGTGTATTGTTGATACATGTTCCAGTCTTCCTTTTTGTAATTCCATCTGGAGAGAGTGCTGCTCTCCCTGACGACCTCATTTTGCACAACTAAAAAGACTGGTCGGTAGTCGCTACCTCCAAGTTGTTTCCCAACAATACGTGTAATATTCCAATCTAAGTTTGGTGAATGGAAAGCGAGGTCTGGTGTAGATGTCGTTTGCCATGATCTGAAATAGAATTTTGGTGGATCTGTTGTCTGGTTTAGTAGTATAATAAGTCCATTGTCGCCCTGCCAATTTTCAAGCTCTTCACCTCTCTTGCTCATAGCCCCAGCTCTATGAATGGCTGCTAGTCTCCACATACAATTATTCTTTCCTTTAATGAAACTGTGTCTAGTGCTCATGGGCGGTCGCTCGGACAGTAGTAGTTGGGTAAATGAAAACCGTGTTTCTGTCCTGAGGTGCAGTATCTGCTATTCAGCTTCATCCATATTCACTTCAAGCTGACATGCATTGATGTTGTTCTTTACAAGTGTCTATATTCCGCCCTTTTTTCTTTTTTCTGTCTTTTCTGTCAGATTGGTAACACTGGTATCCTTAAATATTCAAGGCTGTGTCTTTATTAAGCGGTCTTATTTTAAGTGGTGTTAGTTTTGATTGGCCAGTAGCTCTATTCTTTCGCCCCCCCCCCCCACTCCCCGACTCCATAGGGTGTTTGAGAAGGACATCCGGTAAAAGTGGTTGGGTCCTTTCGAGGCTGAGGGCCCGACATTGTACTCGCCCGAGTGTCCAACACAGGGTGAGTGTCATATCGCTTCGTAGTTATAGACATACTTCGCATTGGCTTGAGTGCATGGTATTCTGATTGTTGGGGTGCGTTTTTTGGCTAGTTGCCTCCGACTTCAGCACTTAAACTTGCTAGAGCAGACTGTGATCTTGCTCGGGTGTAGGAAGGTCATGGCCAGTTTTGGTTTTCAGTCCCTGGTGACTGTTAAGCCCCATCCTCACAAGGAACTGGCCTTGATGGGGATTTACACATGAAAATGTAGAAGCGTATGACGAACAGGCACACTGAACAAATAGGAGGACAGCTGGAGCAGTCAAACAAATAATGGACAACTTGACGATGTGAAGTGGTATACACGTCTAACACAACACTAGGTTGAAAGGCAGACATGAAAGGGCAGGCAGGAGAGAGAATGCAGTCCCTCAATGTGTGACACAGCGCGTAGAAAGATAAGCCAACAAGTAAAACAGCTTTATTTTTTTTTTTTAAAGTATGAATAAATAGAGCAATGTTACAAACGGCAGACTAGAGGGACGGTTAATGGAGGTCGGATAATTTGAGATGGCACCGTATCGAAGGTCACGTTAAGGGGAAAGGTTAGAGGTCAGAGTGGACAACTGAACCAGAGATAAAGCGGTGATACAGATCACTAATAGTAGCCGATTGCTGCAAAAATACGTCCGGTGTAACCTACAAATATACAGCAATCAATTTGTGAGCGGAGGCGACACCAAGTATGCTATAAACACAGTGGAGTAGCGTGCACTGCCAGCGCCCCGGGGCGAAGCTATCAAGTACCGTGTCCCCTAACTCAAGGAGGATGTTCAGTACTCACAGAACCACTTCCGCCATCTCTGTAACGACTACCGTCCCCTCCCCTCAAAGCATATTTCTTTGTAAAAAAAAATGATGTAATTAATATGAGCCGCATTTAATGAGCTATCATGAACTACAATAAACTATCATGAACTACAATAAACTATGATGAACTACAATAAACTATCATGAACTATAATAAACTATCATGAACTACAATAAACTATCATGAACTACAATAAACTATCATGAACTACAATAAACTACAATAAACTATCATGAACTACAATAAACTATCATGAACTATAATAAACTATCATGAACTACAATAAACTATCATGAACTACAATAAACTATCATGAACTACAATAAACTATCATGAACTACAATAAACTATCATGAACTACAATAAACTATCATGAACTACAATAAACTATCATGAACTATAATAGAGTATCATGAACTACAATAAACTATCATGAACTACAATAAACTATCATGAACTATCAAATCTCAGTTGATGATCGTAACGGTGTACCCAAGTAGCACATCCTGTAGCTTGTCCTCGCTGTCTAGTTGCGGGTCTAAGAGTAGGAGAGCAGCTCTTCTACCTTTCAGCTCCCTGTGAAGCATAGGTCTTCAACACTTTCCAAGCCGTTCTGTTTCTTGCCATTAAGATCATTACATGTCTTCCCTATCATCTTCATCTCTGCTTCCATCTGTCTTCTCCAATAATATTTTGGTCATCCTCTTTGTCTTTTTCCTCGGGGATTAAAAAAAAAGGGCCTGTTGTGTAGTACTCTCAGTTGGCTTCCGCAGTGTGTGTCCTATCCAGCGCGGGGGTCAAATAATAATAAATGAATATTATTATAGAGGGAAACTTCCGAGGCGATAATCAGCGAATCAATTCAGAGGAAGAGGTATGTTTACAGCACTCGGAAAAAAATGACAAATAATCAACAACAGAAAAAAATATGGACCAAAGCAGGATCGAACCCGTACTCGGTGGCACAGCGCCTGGCCACGAAAAGCCAAACGCTAGGGAACACTGCCACTCAGCTAACTACTACTAACTGAGTAGTTTACATGAAACATACCTCTTCCTAGGGAACACTGGCACTCAGCTAACTACTACTAACTGAGTAGTTTACATGAAACATACCTCTTCCTAGGAACACTGCCACTCAGCTAACTACTACTAACTGAGTAGTTTACATGAAACATACCTCTTCCTAGGGAACACTGCCACTCAGCTAACTACTACTAACTGAGCAGTTTACATGAAACATACCTCTTCCTAGTGAACACTGGCACTCAGCTAACTACTACTAACTGAGTAGTTTACATGAAACATACCTCTTCCTAGGGAACACTGCCACTCAGCTAACTACTACTAACTGAGTAGTTTACATGAAACATACCTCTTCCTAGTGAACACTGGCACTCAGCTAACTACTACTAACTGAGTAGTTTACATGAAACATACCTCTTCCTAGTGAACACTGGCACTCAGCTAACTACTACTAACTGAGTAGTTTACATGAAACATACCTCTTCCTAGTGAACACTGGCACTCAGCTAACTACTACTAACTGAGTAGTTTACATGAAACATACCTCTTCCTAGTGAACACTGGCACTCAGCTAACTACTACTAACTGAGTAGTTTACATGAAACATACCTCTTCCTAGTGAACACTGGCACTCAGCTAACTACTACTAACTGAGTAGTTTACATGAAACATACCTCTTCCTAGGGAACACTGGCACTCAGCTAACTACTACTAACTGAGTAGTTTACATGAAACATACCTCTTCCTAGGGAACACTGGCACTCAGCTAACTACTACTAACTGAGTAGTTTACATGAAACATACCTCTTCCTCTGAATTGATTCGCCTATCCAGCGTCATCGCCTTCGCTGTATCTCTTTATCCACTGGTATGTGACTAGTAAATTTCCATAATTCTATGTTAGTGCCTTTGTCCTGTCATTTCCATAATTCTATGTTAGTGCCTTTGTCCTGTCATTTCCATCCTTTTATTATGCGCAAGCATCCATTAATGAATGGTCTGTGTCTTCATTATTGTCATTTTGGTTGTTCTCCATGTTTCACAACCATATAATAGGACTAGCTTAACATTGGAGTTGAACATTTTTATTTTTTATTTAACCTATTTTCTTTGGACTTCCATTTGTTTCCCAGTGCAACGAATGCTCCTCTCGCTTTTGATATCCTTATTTTGGTATCATTTTCTGTTCCTTCCTCTTTGTCTATATTACTGTCCAGATATATGTAAGATTGTACGTCTAGTAGAGGTATTTCTCCAATTGTAATTTGGTTTTTGCAAATTGCCTTAATTCTCATGATTTTCGTCTTATCTCTATTTATTTTCAGTCCCAGCTGTTGTGATCTCTCATCAAGTACGCTCATTTCATATCTTGTATCTGTTGATGGCTGTGTGATAGGAGAGTTATGTCATCAGCAAAGTCTAAATTGTTAAGTTGATTGGTTAGTGACCACTGGACTCCATTTCTATTGTTCTGATTTATTTTCATAATCCAATCTATGGCAAATAGAAAGAAAAATGGAGACAGAAGGCATCCCTGCCTTACTCCTGTTCTTATTTCAAATGATCCTGTAAGCTGCCCTTCATGCACCACATTACATTTCATTCCTTCATACATTGTTCTTATCAGTTTAATAAACTTTGTGGGGATTCCGTAATGACTCATCAACTTCCAAAGCGTTCATCTGTCTAAACTATCAAATGAAATAAATCCCATCATGATCATTGAGTGCCGTCTCTACATCGAAGGTTGGCTACCATCTAATCTAATGTAATATATGAATCCAATACAACGTGGGGACTGTAGTTCTAAACTTTGTTCAACTATTATACGTAAAGTGGATATTTGACCAGCGCATGGTGTATTTCCTAAAACCTGCTTGTTCATCTCTCAAATGTTTCTCTATGGCCTCTTTTAGTCTCTCCAGAATGATTGAGCTTAATATTTTTCCTGGCACTGATAGTAGCATAATTCCCCTATAGTTTGTGCACTCCTGTAAACTTCCTTTCTTTAGTAGTTTGATCATATAACCTTCTCTCCAGTCTAATGTATTTAGGGGAGTCTCTAACCAAAACCCCAAACAAAAAAATTCTTACCCTGACTTGTGGTAAGGAAAGGTCACCTATATCATGTGTTAGTGACCTACTTTAGTACATCGATTTACGTTGTATCAGTGACCTACTTTAGCACATCGATTTACGTTGTGTCAGTGACCTACTTTAACACATTGATTTACTTTGCTATGTAAGTGACCTACTTTGATATATCGATTTTTTAACTGTGTGAGTGACCTACTTTGATATATCGATTTTATTAACTGTGTGAGTGACCTACTTTGATATATCGATTTACTTTGCGGTGTGACCTACACTGACCCATCGATTTATTTATTGATATAAACTCCGTCATTATTGCTGAGATCTATTTCAAATCGCGTGTATTACATTTGTTGTAATGTTATAATAGCAGCTTTGAAATCACTCTCAATGAATAGAGTTGCCATGCTACTCGACCTGCTGGACACATTGCACATCTAGAACACGTTTTGATGGCTTCAAGTTTAAATAAACAGATGAACCCCATTTCACAGCTGGCACCTGAAACAGTGACCCAAGTCACGATAACGGAAGTCACACTTTCTTGTAGCTTCCCTTGAAGCACATCTTAAGCTCGCAGGTTATCTGTCCGTGAGAATTATCTCCCTACACAAGACAATGTGAAACCGAAGCAAACTGTTTCAGCAATCGTAGCTCCTGTAACTAACCGCCGTGGGAATGAAATGTGTTATGCGCATGACAGGAAATAGCATGAGAGATAAGATCAGATGTGAAGAACTGGGGAAACAAGTTAGGAATAATTCCAGTCATATAATACATAAAGAAACAACAGATAAATTGGCTTGGCCGCGTGATGAGACAGAAAGATCAAAACATATCACAAAGAGCCTTAAATTAAACGTTATGAGAACACCAGACTCAAGAGCCGACCACCAAAAAGATGGATTGATGGAATATTAGAAACACTACGAAACATAACAGCAAGAGAGGCTAACAGAAGAGCAAAAACACAAACTGTATTTCCACTCGACGCTGAAAAGTAAATTAGGAAGGAATAGAGGAGCCGCTGTAGATAACTGACCACCGTCCGAAGTTTAAAAATCTTAGACTCAATGACAGGCTCCACTACCAATATTGAGTTATTTGCGGGTCATCATCATTGCACTCCGAACATGTCCATAGGTGCTCAGATCCCCTCCTCAGCAATTCCCTCAGCGTCCAGCGACTGACGACTCCAGTTCTATGTTGGTTGATAAGTCTTCTTACACGGCCACCACGTTTCTCATTTCTGGCTGTGCCCATCTTAACTCCCATTTCCATCATCCGAAAAATTTACGTGGATCTGTATTTGTCGAAGTCCTGTGCTCTTCCCACATCTCGGAGGGCATTGATGATGTCCGCCCGATCCATTGGTTGCCCGTCCTCAACGACAGCGCAGCTAGCCAACCTGTCCGCTCTTTCATTTCCTCGTACTCCCGCATGTCCATGGACATAGACAAAGGTGACCTTACGTATTTTGGATTTCTGCAACGACTCTACCCATTGCATGCGTACACTGCCTCCACTTTTTTAATCATGCTCATCGAATCACTCAGTATACATGCGTGGGTGTAGTCTTGTGACTCTAACCATTTAAATGCCTTGGTCACTGCCATCGCCTCCATTGCCATGCTACTCGTGGTCATGAAGTATGCACCACTGTCTTCTTTGATTATTCTGCCTGCCGAGCGTGCTGTTAATGCCCATGCACTTCTTGGTGTCGTCTTACAGATCCGTCTGTATAAATGACTGCATCTTTCTCATCGGTGTTATCGCAGATGAGACCATTGACCTCAGCATTAACCACGACCGATTCTGTTCCCTACTTATCTTGTCGAGTGTGACAATACACGAGAAAGTCCCCTTGAATGACGTAAGCACCGGTATCCACTCCTCACCAACGCTGATATTGGTAAGTCCACAGACCTGTTTGATGACATCTTCTGCTCGGCCCACCCATGATTTGCCTCTTTTAAGACTGGCACCTTTCCTTGTGTTGAGCACGTGGTGCAATGGATGCTCTGTATCTGTACTAATCTTCAGGTATGCTCGTGCTCTCCAGATCTTGATTCTGTCATCCATGGTTGGAAAGTCAAGAAGATACCTCATTGCTACACATGGAGTGTCCCTCGTACATCCCAGGATAATGCGCATGGCTTCATTTTGTATTTTCTCCAGCCTATCAATTTGAGTCGTACTGACAGTAAGAATGGCCAGGGCATACTCGATTGGTGCGAGGACTAATCCCTGGAACAGAAGAGTAAGTAGCCTCTGCTCTATGTTGGCAGCTGACATGACCTTCAAGGAGGCTAATCCTTTGCGGGATTTTGTTATCACATGGTCGACGTGGTCCCGAAAACACAGGCTGCGATCAAACTTAACTCCGAGGTATGTCGTCAACTTGTTCCTGGTCACCTCATCAGCTACCATTCGTACTACCGGTGTGGTCGTATTAACGATATGATTATTAAGGGAGAACCATGAAGCTGATGCTTTATTAGGATTAACCACTGCACCTGATACCCCACACCAGGAAGAAATGCGATCGAGTTCGTCTTGCATTGTGGAGGCGATTCCCCGTCTGTCTCTTCCCTGTCGATATACCAGAATATCATCAGCAAAAGTCATAGTTCTTCCCCTCCCATCCTGCTGTTGGGCCGTGATCGTTATTGTGTACACGTTAAATAGAACTGGTGACAATGGTGAACCTTGTGGCATCCCTGGACAAATGGATGTTGGCTCGGAAGACCAACTTCCACATCTGAGTATCACCTTCCTCTGAAACAGTGCTGCGGCGATCCAAACATGATGTAAGGGCTGACACCGTAACGTTTAGCTTCAGGAGCTCTATTTCCGGGGAAAATGGACGATCATTTTGTGAAACACACTGTCCACATCATCGTCATCAAGTACCATGTTTGCTGGCGTAGGTGAACATGTCTTTCGACAACTTTCCATTTCATCAGTTATTTATGATTTCTGTTGTTAACCTTCTGCCAAGCCATTCTCTTAAGCTGTTTGATATCTTTTCTCTGTGCTTCCTTCTATCTCTTCGTCTTTCAATTTTCCCAGTTGTTACAATATATTCCAGCTGTTCTCTTCTCATTACATGGCCAAAAAATGATATTTTTTTAAATAATATTGGAAATTAGCTCTCTTTTGGCTATGGCCTCTATCAGAACGTCTTCATTACTCTTCTTAGCTGCCCATGGTATTCTCAACATTCTTCTGTAAAATCACAATTCCACAGCCTTCAGTGATTTTCTTGCCTGTTGTCCTATTGTCCATGAGTCACATCCATATGTCCAAGTGAATTTAAATATATGGGAACAACGTTAACCTCAGAAGGTAGATGTACAGGATAGGTGAGATGCAGAATAGCTCAGGCAAAAGCAGCTTTCCAAAAAATTAGGAAACTACTGTACAATCCATTGCTGACAACAGAAACAAGAAAGAGTTCATAAATGTTACAGCACACTATAGCAGTTATAAGTAGCAAAGAAACATGTCCGTCTGCTATTTGTTTGTCTCTCGTGTCTGTCCAAGAGAAGGTTGACCAAGAAGTTTAGCTCAGATGAATGTTCACATCAATGCCACTGGCGACACACCTGGTCCTGAGAAACAAACAGCAAACAAAAATCACGGATGCTAAAAGTGCCGACTCGTTACATCAAGACATGCATGATATGTTACTGAGTACAGAATCTGTGTCTGCCTGCAGAAAATTAGCAGCAGACAAAATGTCAGGGACAAATATGTTGTTGCCCCGTACGGACACCTGCACCACCAGACCACGGGGGCTGCATCTGTAGTGGCTGGCGATGACTTCACTTGGTCGCAACTCCTAGTTTAACATGGCAACGCCACCCAAAGGACAAGTGCTCCTATTTCATTGAAGGTTTGTATGGGACCACTACTGTTTGTAACAGTAGACAAGTAGGACGGGAGGATATCAATAGTTATATATATATAGGCAAGAGTCAGAGTAAACGTCTCTTGTAATAATGAAACAAACTGTTGAAAGGGGACACATGCATCCGACAGCAACACACCTGCAAGCTGATAACGACTCATAGCTGATGGCTTGCGCTATGATCAGTGAACTAGAATCATCTAAACCTTACTCCACCTCTTTGCAGTGCCTCTTGTAACAGACTAACCAGTCTAATCTAAGTCAAGCGAGTAGGGATCGAGAAGGAAGGCAACTCGCTACTCAAAAATGCCGTGCTGAAGTCGGAAGTGTTGGGCCGAAAGACGCAAATAAACTGCAACAAGCGCACTTAACGCCCTTTTAAGGACATTTATTTAGTAGTCTCCACGTCAACGTCAGAAAGTGTAAAAGTAAATGTTGTTTACAGCATATACCAACAGCATGTTACATACAGGCAACAAGTGCTGCGATGTTACATACAAGCAACAAGTGCTGCGATGTTACATACAGGCAACAAGTGCTGTGATGTTACATACAGGCAACAAGTGCTGCGATGTTACATACAAGCAACAAGTGCTGCGATGTTACATACAAGCAACAAGTGCTGTGATGTTACATACAGGCAACAAGTGCTGCGATGTTACATACAAGCAACAAGTGCTGCGATGTTACATACATGCAACAAGTGCTGCGATGTTACATACAAGCAACAAGTGTTGGGGTGTTACATACAGGCAACAAGTGCTGCGGTGTTACATACAGGCAACAAGTGTTGCGGTGTTACATACAAGCAACAAGTGCTGCGATGTTACATTCAGGCAACAAGTGCTGCGATGTTACATTCAGGCAACAAGTGCTGCGATGTTACATTCAGGCAACAAGTGCTGCGATGTTACATTCAGGCAACAAGTGCTGCGATGTTACATACAAGCAACAAGTGCTGTGATGTTACATACAGGCAACAAGTGCTGCTACATACACTCCTACAAATTATAGTGACAGCTGCACCCAAAAAATGAACAATACAAAATATCTTCACAAAACACGGACAACACATACAGAAAACGAAATGAAGATACACTCTACATGAAGTAAATACCTTCATTCTGTTGTCTGTTTATCTTGTCCCTGTTTTCTGAAGAGGGTCGCATTTAGGCCGAAACGTCAACTATTTTGTGTGTTCTTTTTTTGTAGTAAAGGAGTCACCATAGCTTGTAGAAGTGTATGTTACACGCCACTACCTGTTCCCTACTGCCAGCTTTACCGCAGCACTGAATTTATTTCTCTGGTCCCTTGGGACATATAGTGACCAACATAGAGGCACAGGCAAGATAGAATTGTGGGAAGTTAAACATCAAATAGAAGCTGAGAGTGCAGCAAAGAAGTGTGACGACGAGACTGGGAGAACACAATGGTGTCAAATAAGTGAGCCGCATCCCCTCTTTTCACACCCCCCCCCCCCCTTTTCCGTAGTGTTAAGCTTCTACTGCAATAGCGAGAAGAAAGTTGTCGAGTTGCAGGTAGCCTCTCCCTTGATACCTCATTTCCGTGCAGCCTCCTGATGTGGCGTCGCGATATTTGTGCTGCCTTGGCGCTGTTCCTGAAGTCGGCGCGTACAGACAAGGGGTGGGTAAACATCGTCTGGGATTCTGTGAGAGGCGACGCGTGGGCATATCGTCTGTCTAGTCTCGCTCACAACCACCTGGACATATCTCTGTTATTGCTCAACAAAATCAGCCCTTGGCTGATGTACTAAAGTAAATTGCATTCTTTTCTATCCATGGTACAAAGTATCATTGAACTCAGGAATCCCCCATATCCGCTCCACTACTTGTCACAGCATTTTTCAAATTGCATCAGTAAATTCCATTGATAAGTTCGCTACATGCAAGCCCTACTCGACTGCAGAGGCGACGATTCCAAACTCCTTAGTCGCCTCTTACGACATTCATGGCAGGTAACTACTCTGTTCTCCCCTCACTGTGAAGACCCAGGTAGCCACACAGGTAGGTAGCGTCTTGCCTGGGAAGTTTTCCCAACTTCTTGCTGAGGCACGACCACCTCAACCTCAGACCAAGTCTTCTAGGTTATATCAGACTGTAATTGTCTTCCAAAATGTGAAAGCAAAAACTACTTTGGGTTGGAGCCCAAGTGTCATGTAGCGTCCTCAGTATTTATAGTCCATGTCAAACATCAGTACAATTTGATTGGCTAGGACATAAATACAAAGCTTCTTGTTTTCGTAAATGCTGTGTGCATTTATTTTCATTTCATCTTTTTAATGTGAAAAGTTGCACAAACGGGATATTTTCAAAAAAAAAGGCTTACAAGTCCATTTTTAAAAAACCCTTGCAAATTATGGGAAACCTGAGAGACTGGTTAGTCTCGAGGCAAGATGGCAGTCTCGAGACAGAGAGTTTGAGAGTTCAAATCCCGGCCGCACTAGTTGGGATTTTTATTTGTGTTTTCTCTCTGCAGCAACCACCCCTGGTCTCAGCAGCGAGGCCCGGCTTGAAACGTCAATTACTCATCAATGGAAATAATATGAGTATCCCCGAAGACGGAGTTATCTGCTTGTGCGGCGAGGGACCCCTGTGCACATGGCTGTTAAGGAAAAACGGATTAACATGCAAAATTCAGTTTGTAACCTCTAGGGACTTCACCAGAGTGAATGCTGGTGATCGCAAAGGAAAACAATGGAAACCCTTACAGGAAGTAAGGTTCTGGTTAGTCGAAGGCTCCGGTATCGCTGCAAAAGAATTAAAATCTATAATTGCTCAAACGCCCGTGCCAGTGGAATCATCCGAATTAAAACTCATCTCATTGAAGGATCCAAACAAAGAAAGGCAGCTGCAGTCCCCATCATAGCAGCTACAGCTACAGCATACGCCAAAAGACATAAGGTCAAGCGGCACCAAAAGTGAACGCATGTGAACTGTCCTTTGTCATACAACATCATCATTCATCATAAGCAATCGGATTATCAAAACACGATCCGGATGAAAAAAACAGCTCATGGTGTTCACAGAGCACTAAACTCAGTACCTCCGGCAGCAAGCCTGACTTGGAATATGAGGAAACTGCAACAAGGAACACCTTTCAGACTGAGCTTCAATGGTTCCTGCCGCCTATCTGCCATATTGACTGGTATTAAGAAGTAAGGTATGAAGATGTAAGCCAGTGACATAATTAAACCATTAACCTGTGGACAGAAATAAACCATAAACCAGTAGACTGAGAAAAACTAGTGACAGAATTAAACCATTTGCTGACAGAAATAAACCAGCAGACAGAAATAAACCTGTGACAGAATTAAACAGAATTAATTAGGTTGACAAACAAACTCATGGCAGGTCAAGTTGACAGGAGAAATGCTACTTTAAGAGTCATAGTAGCGTTTAATTGGGTAAAATTAGTAAGGTCAACGAAGGGACAAGATGACACCTTGTTTTGGCAATTTTGACACGAAGTTCATATACAATTTAATCTCGTTAATTCTTATTGGGTCGAGATAACAGTCCAAAGAGTAAGCCAATAAATTTTCTCAAATGAGACTTAGGTATTTAGCCAGATACACAAGAAGATGTTACAGTTATCTCAGATGAGAATGAGACTTTATTTAGCCTGATACACAAGAAGATGTTACAGTTATCTTAGATGAGAATGAGACTTTATTTAGCCTGATACACAAGAAGATGTTACAGTTATCTTAGATGAGAATGAGACTTTATTTAGCCTGATACACAAGAAGATGTTACAGTTATCTTAGATGAGAATCTGAATCAGAAATGTAAACTAGACGTGCTTGGTTCAGCTTCAACCCAAACTGCTAAAGCCAGTTTTGATAGTGGACCTCTACAGTTAGTTAACTGAGGAGAGGTAAGATCAACAAGAATTAGAAGCAAGATCAGAGCAGTTAGTAGAGAGGGTTAATTTAGGAAGAGGAGAGAGTTACTTAGGATTAGTTAGTTGAGAAGTAGGTAGAACAATCACAGAAACAAGTGAATTAGAAACCTAGAGAACAATACAGAATATAGATAAGTTAGAGAAGGTAATATAATTTAGTTGTGAAGTGTTTTCAATTGTGATTCAGAAGTTGTGCTCCAAAGAACAAATAGTAAGTAGAATAAATATAATAAAATAACACAAGACAGTTGTGAATGTAAGAGATAGCATTTTGTCTGTCACAGACAATAGATACAGAGATGAATCAATATCCACCTGTAATAGCCTCATGAGTTCATCTAAAATAAAGAGCAGTATTGATGATTTATGTACTCCAATATATACTTATCACGTTCCAAGGGAATGATTCAATAAACTTGAATGAACATGATTTGCCTAGTCTGTGATTGTTGGATATGTCAAGACTTTGTTAAAATGTTGTGCTGTTTTATATGTGTGATCTGTGTGTGATCAAACATTGTGCTGTTTTATATGTGTGATCTGTGTGTGATCAAACGTTGTGCTGTTTTATATGTGTGATCTGTGTGTGTTCAAACGTTGTGCTGTTTTATATGTGTGATCTGTGTGTGATCAAACGTTGTGCTGTTTTATATGTGTGATCTGTGTGTGATCAAATGTTGTGCTGTTTTATATGTGTGATCTGTGTGTGATCAAATGTTGTGCTGTTTTATATGTGTGATCAAACGTTGTGCTGTTTTATATGTGTGATCTGTGTGTGATCAAATGTTATGCTGTTTTATATGTGTGATCTGTGTGTGATCAAATGTTGTGCTGTTTTATATGTGTGATCTGTGTGTGATCAAACGTTGTGCTGTTTTATATGTGTGATCTGTGTGTGATCAAACGTTGTGCTGTTTTATATGTGTGATCTGTGTTTGATGAAAACAGCTCAAGTATTGTGAAGAACTATAAATAAGAAGAGAAATATTAAAGCCCTGTAACATAATGACCTTGAACTTAATGCATAACCTTGGGTTTCCAAGAGAGTATTAAAAATGGGATATGTATGTGACAGGTAGCATATTAAAACAAGGGTTATGTGACTGACAAAATAGATAGAATATTAAACAAGGGATATGTGACTGACAAAACAGATAGCATATTAAACAAGGGATATGCGACTGACAAAACAGATAGCATATTAAAACAAGGGATATGTGACTGACAAAACAGATAGCATATTAAAACAAGGATATGTGACTGACAAAACAGATAGCATATTAAAACAAGGGATATGTGACTGACAAAACAGATAGCATATTAAAACAAGGGATATGTGACTGACAAAACAGATAAAATATTAAAACAAGGGATATGTGACTGACAAAACAGATAGCATATTAAAACAAGGGATATGTGACTGACAAAACAGATAAAATATTAAAACAAGGGATATGTGACTGACAAAACAGATATAGCTGCCTTCATAAGAGAATCCTGAGTCCTAGTCTGAATGAGCCATGATCGCAGAAGAAGAAGAAGATGGAAAAGAAAAAGTATTGAATTGGATATGATGAAATGGGAAAATATTAACAGACAAAGTATTAAAAATGGGATATTAAAAATGGGGTGTCTATAAAAACGTGTTCATCAATGTGAACTTGAAGAGTAAATAAGTGATAATAACGATGAAAAGACTTACCTCATATGACCATGTGCACTGGATTCCTGCAAACTTACGCACACATCTTCCAATTTCCACATCTTCATGAGAGGTATACAGATTGCGTAGACAATAGCTGATGTGTGGGGCCATTCGCCGCAAAGTTTCGCGACTGAATATCATTCCTGGTCCTCCCATACAGAAATTTTCATGAGCGGAAAGTGCCAACTTGCCCAGCTCATCAGCTTTGCCAGTCCCTGCCTGGCCAATGAAAAGTGGTTGAGAGCTGTTTATGCCACGAAGAAATTCATCCAGCTTATCTCCCTTAATGAACACATCATCATCTGCCCTCATAAACCACTCATACTTATCCAGAAAGTGGTCATACATGTACTTGAGCATCATGAATGACTTCTTCTGTGGAGGGTAATGGTCATCAACACCTGGGAGAGCTACGACTGCACCCCATGACTTGAGGTTGAGCCTTCGCTGGAGAAAAACATGACTTTCCCGTTGATGTTACTAGCCCAGGTCCTGTGTGACGCCAAACCACGATTATCAATAAATTTCTTGGCTGTCATAATCCCCACAAAAATGAAGTTATCCCTGCCATCAGACTTTTCACTAGTTGTACTCTCTTCAAGTAACTCAACAGAATTCAGCACTCCTTGACCAATCCTAATTTCCTTGCAGCACATGCCAAGGTTTCCACAACGAGAAACAACACTCACTTTGCACCAGTTAACTAGCAATACACCACACACAAACCCTAAGAGAGCAACTAAAACAACAGAAATGCATCCCTTCAAACTTGCTCCATGATTCTTTTTGCTGGCAAAACTTTGCCTGGAGGCTCCATTGCTTTGCAACTTATGCATTTTGTAACATGTATTCTCACTGGAGCTAGTGTGTCCGGATTAAATTTATGCTATGTATAATTGCATGAAACAACCTACACACACACAAGACTAAATCTAATGTGCAACAGCCTGGGAATAAAACGTCAGGTAATAGGACTAAAATGAAACAAATTATAACTCAAAGACATTTAAATTAATGTGGAGGATCTAACGCATTGAGATCATAAATTAATACCATGATTCTCTCCCACCTTGAGAGAATGCTAGAATCATAACTATATCAATTATCTAGCCTTATGGTCACATAAAGTACTCGCCATCTTATCATCTGTAGCCAACTTGATTGTTGAATTTCAAATGACGAAGAGATTATTTAAAAACTGCACAATATTCGCAGCAAAAAAAACTGATCCATGAATGATGTACCTAACACTTCACACGAGCTCAACTGCCCACTGTTCCACTCCATCTGGTTGTCATCAACTGAAAGAAAAGATGACTAAATGAGAAAACATACATCTAAAGCTTGAAAGGCTATCACAAATGATTGCTACAACTTTTCTAAATAAGGTTGCTAATTATTATCAACACAGTGAAAAACAATAACTATATTTAAATTATTTTGAGAATTAGTTGACATCACTGCAAGCTTGGCAGCTTCTTGGCAAGCTCAAAGGTGCCCAGTGCACCCTAACAGACAAGGAAACCTATGCAAAATGATGACTTTCATGATGAACTCACCGTACATCCACCTGAAACTTCCTCTCATATAGGTATCTTCATTTCCTCTACATTCAATTTTAAACTTCTGCTAACTGGGGGCGATAGACCAGTATTAATTACAATCACATCCAACCTGGGAGCGATAGACCAGCATTAATTACAATCACATCCAACCTGGGAGCGATAGACCAGCATTAATTACAATCACATCCAACCTGGGAGCGATAGACCAGCATTAATTACAATCACATCCAACCTGGGAGCGATAAACCAGCATTAATTACAATCACATCCTACCTGGGGGCGATAGACCAGTATTAGTTACAATCACATCCTACCTGGGGGTGATAGACCAGCATTAATTACAATCACATCCTACCTGGGGGCGATAGACCAGCATTAATTACAATCACATCCTACCAGGGAGCGATAGACCAGCATTAATTACAATCACATCCTACCTTATTTTGATAGACCAGCATTAATTACAATCATATCCTTCCTTATTTTGATAGACCAGCATTAATTACAATCACATCCTACCTGGGGGTGGTAGACCAGCATTAATTACAATCACATCCTACCTGGGGCGATAGACCAGCATTAATTACAATCACATCCTACCTGGGAGCGATAGACCAGCATTAATTACAATCACATCCTACCTTATTTTGATAGACCAGCATTAATTACAATCACATCCTACCTTATTTTGATAGACCAGCATTAATTACAATCACATCCTACCTTATTTTGATAGACCAGCATTAATTACAATCACATCCTACCTTATTTTGATAGACCAGCATTAATTACAATCATATCCTTCCTTATTTTGATAGACCAGCATTAATTACAATCACATCCAACCTGGGGGTGATAGACCAGCATTAATTACAATCACATCCTACCTGGGGGCGATAGACCAGCATTAATTACAATCACATCCTACCTGGGAGCGATAGACCAGCATTAATTACAATCACATCCTTCCTTATTTTGATAGACCAGCATTAATTACAATCACATCCTACCTGGGAGCGATAGACCAGCATTAATTACAATCACATCCTTCCTTATTTTGATAGACCAGCATTAATTACAATCACATCCTACCTGGGAGCGATAGACCAGCATTAATTACAATCACATCCTACCTGGGAGCGATAGACCAGCATTAATTACAATCACATCCTACCTTATTTTGATAGACCAGCATTAATTACAATCACATCCTACCTTATTTTGATAGACCAGCATTAATTACAATCACATCCTACCTTATTTTGATAGACCAGCATTAATTACAATCACATCCTACCTTATTTTGATAGACCAGCATTAATTACAATCACATCCTACCTTATTTTGATAGACCAGCATTAATTACAATCATATCCTTCCTTATTTTGATAGACCAGCATTAATTACAATCACATCCAACCTGGGGGTGATAGACCAGCATTAATTACAATCACATCCTACCTGGGGCGATAGACCAGCATTAATTACAATCACATCCTACCTGGGAGCGATAGACCAGCATTAATTACAATCACATCCTTCCTTATTTTGATAGACCAGCATTAATTACAATCACATCCTACCTGGGAGCGATAGACCAGCATTAATTACAATCACATCCTTCCTTATTTTGATAGACCAGCATTAATTACAATCACATCCTACCTGGGAGCGATAGACCAGCATTAATTACAATCACATCCTTCCTTATTTTGATAGACCAGCATTAATTACAATCACATCCTACCTGGGGGTGATAGACCAGCATTAATTACAATCACATCCTTCCTTATGTTGATAGACTAGCATTAATTACAATCACATCCTACCTGGGGGCGATAGACCAGTATTAGTTACAATCACATCCTACCTGGGGGTGATAGACCAGCATTAATTACAATCACATCCTTCCTTATGTTGATAGACCAGCATTAATTACAATCACATACTACCTGGGAGCGATAGACCAGCATTAATTACAATCACATCCTACCTGGGAGCGATAGACCAGCATTAATTACAATCACATCCTTCCTTATTTTGATAGACCAGCATTAATTACAATCACATCCTACCTGGGGGTGATAGACCAGCATTAATTACAATCACATCCTTCCTTATGTTGATAGACTAGCATTAATTACAATCACATCCTACCTGGGGGCGATAGACCAGTATTAGTTACAATCACATCCTACCTGGGAGCGATAGACCAGCATTAATTACAATCACATCCTACCTGGGAGCGATAGACCAGCATTAATTACAATCACATCCTTCCTTATTTTGATAGACCAGCATTAATTACAATCACATCCTACCTGGGAGCGATAGACCAGCATTAATTACAATCACATCCTTCCTTATTTTGATAGACCAGCATTAATTACAATCACATCCTACCTGGGAGCGATAGACCAGCATTAATTACAATCACATCCTTCCTTATTTTGATAGACCAGCATTAATTACAATCACATCCTACCTGGGAGCGATAGACCAGCATTAATTACAATCACATCCTTCCTTATGTTGATAGACCAGCATTAATTACAATCACATCCTACCTGGGGGCGATAGACCAGTATTAGTTACAATCACATCCTACCTGGGGGTGATAGACCAGCATTAATTACAATCACATCCTTCCTTATGTTGATAGACCAGCATTAATTACAATCACATCCTACCTGGGAGCGATAGACCAGCATTAATTACAATCACATCCTACCTGGGAGCGATAGACCAGCATTAATTACAATCACATCCTTCCTTATTTTGATAGACCAGCATTAATTACAATCACATCCTTCCTTATTTTGATATCTATCTATCTATCTATTGACCTTTCGAGCCGTAACCGGCCCATAGGGCGTAGACCAAGATACACCTTCTCCTATATGAATTTTTGTTCTAGCAGTTTTCTTTTAAAGATATTTTATCAAATCTCGCCATCTGTCTCTGTTCTGTGCAAGCAGTTCTATCTCATTGAGGGAGCCGATTCCTGCTGCTCTTGCCTCTCTCATCAATGTTCTTCTCAGTGTCTCCCTGGGTCTTCCTCTTTTTCTTTTACCTGTTGTTTCCCATATGAGGGCTTGCTTTGCTATTCGATTATTATCTCTTCTCATCACATGTCCAACGTATGACCATCGTCTTTTCTTTATTACTGAAGATATTAGTGGTTGATTGGCGATTTCTCTAATTTCCTCGTTTGTTTTGAATTCGTTCCATTCTATACCAAGTATTTTCCTTAGACATTTATTTTCGAATGCGTTCAACTTTGTTTCTATATCTCTTGTTGTTTTCCAGCTTTCACACGCATACGTAAGGGTTGATAGTACATTTGATTTGAATAGCCTAAGTTTTGTGTTTGTGCTAATGAGTTTTGATTTCCACAACTTTTCAAGACTTCTGAAAGACATTGCTGCTTTAGCCAGTCTGATTCTAATTTCTTTGCTCGTATCCCCTTCTCGATCAATGTGACTTCCAAGATAGATGAAGTGATCGATCTCTTCTATTTTGATAGACCAGCATTAATTACAATCACATCCAACCTGGGGGTGATAGACCAGCATTAATTACAATCACATCCTTCCTTATTTTGATAGACCAGCATTAATTACAATCACATCCAACCTGGGGGTGATAGACCAGCATTAATTACAATCACATCCTACCTGGGGGTGATAGACCAGCATTAATTACAATCACATCCTTCCTTATTTTGATAGACCAGCATTACTTACAATCACATCCTACCTGGGGGCGATAGACCAGCATTAATTACAATCACATCCTACCTGGGAGCGATAGACCAGCATTAATTACAATCACATCCTACCTGGGGGTGATAGACCAAGATTAATTACAATCACATCCTTCATTAGGGAAGCATCAAATGCATCCTCTATCTCTCCCAGATCTTCACTTCTGATGTCTATGAGACCAGTTCATCCACTACTTCATAGTTACAGACCAAAGTTAGACCAGAGAAATAATTCACAATTCCTGATATTTCAAGATATGTATCCCAACCACTGCAGCCTTCCATTTGAACCTTCCTGGCTATCAACTGACAATCAAAGCCATATAACACCATAGCTTTAGGGAACCACGATAGCTCAGTGGTTAGTGGACTGGACTACAAAGGACAAGGGGTAGGGTTCGATCCCAACCGACGGCTTCCAGGTTCACCCAGCCTTTAATGGGTACCGGATTTTTTTTTCTGGGAAAGTGAAGCAGCACGGGCGTAATACCGACCACATTACCCTAAAGATCATATGCCGAAGGTCTGAAAAATTTATGGTCACTAACACCATATTCCCTATACGCCACTTGGCATGACAGGGGTACTTTACTTTTACTTTACTTACCATAGCTTTATTGCAACATCAGCTAACCATCTCAGAATTGCAGTCACAGTCTCTGTCTCCATTTATATACTTGAAGAAATGTAAGACATCTTATTTCTCAGCAAAAATTACTGCTGTCATTCCCATCCTACTGTTTGTCTCATATCTCCAAGTCACTCAGAGGATATCATTCTCAGCATTTTCAGACAACAACTGTTTCATTTCTCAATCTGCTCATCCACTTCACAGTTTTATACATTTTCCACACAGGGTGAAAACAATTTGGTGGTAATGTGGTTTGCATTAATTCAATGCTGACGTATCCAATTTCTTTGAGATTAGACTCTACTGCAGTGCCTTGCCAGATTGTCGTCTCCAAGTCTTGTACTGTCCACTATGCCCCCCACTTTAGTTGTGGTCACTTGATGTCCACAGCATTGTCATTCAGGCAATTTCTGATTAAGCTTGAACCAGTACCTGTCTCAACAGACATTAGCTCCCTTGCAAAGAAAGGCTCACTAAGAAAAGAGACGCATGGTGAGACACACTGTGGGTCTTGTGCAAAGTCTGGTGAATAACAGCAGAAACTGTCACACATGGAGAGGCTTTCATTTCTGCCCTATGTGCCATTTTCAGCTGGAACAGACAACAGAAAGAAGAGAATAAATGGGGAGACAAGGTGTGCCTGACAGTAACAGAGTTGGAACTTGCTAGTGACACATAGCTGATGGAGACAAGGTGTGCTGACAGTAACAGAGCTGGAACTTGCTAGTGACACATAGCTGATGGAGACAAGGTGTGCTGACAGTAACAGAGCTGGAACTTGCTAGTGACACATAGCTGATGGAGACAAGGTGTGCCTGACAGTAACAGAGCTGGAACTTGCTAGTGACACATAGCTGATGGAGACAAGGTGTGCCTGACAGTAACAGAGTTGGAACTTGCTAGTGACACATAGCTGATGGAGACAAGGTGTGCTGACAGTAACAGAGCTGGAACTTGCTAGTGACACATAGCTGATGGAGACAAGGTGTGCTGACAGTAACAGAGCTGGAAATTGCTAGTTACACATAGCTGATGGAGACAAGGTGTGTCTGACAGTAACAGAGCTGGAACTTGCTAGTGACACATAGCTGATGGAGACAAGGTGTGCTGACAGTAACAGAGCTGGAACTTGCTAGTGACACATAGCTGATGGAGACAAGGTGTGCTGACAGTAACAGAGCTGGAACTTGCTAGTGACACATAGCTGATGGAGACAAGGTGTGCTGACAGTAACAGAGCTGGAAACTGCTAGTGACACATAGCTGATGGAGATAAGGTGTGCTGACAGTAACAGAGCTGAAAGCTGCTAGTGACACATAGCTGATGGAGACAAGGTGTGCCTGACAGTAACAGAGCTGGAACTTGCTAGTGACACATAGCTGATGGAGACAAGGTGTGCTGACAGTAACAGAGCTGGAACTTGCTAGTGACACATAGCTGATGGAGACAAGGTGTGCTGACAGTAACAGAGCTGGAACTTGCTAGTGACACATAGCTGATGGAGACAAGGTGTGCTGACAGTAACAGAGCTGGAACTTGCTAGTGACACATAGCTGATGGAGATAAGGTGTGCTGACAGTAACAGAGCTGAAAGCTGCTAGTGACACATAGCTGATGGAGACAAGGTGTGCCTGACAGTAACAGAGCTGGAACTTGCTAGTGACACATAGCTGATGGAGATAAGGTGTGCTGACAGTAACAGAGCTGAAAGCTGCTAGTGACACATAGCTGATGGAGACAAGGTGTGCCTGACAGTAACAGAGCTGGAAGCTGCTAGTGACACATAGCTGATGGAGACAAGGTGTGCCTGACAGTAACAGAGCTGGAAGCTGCTAGTGACACATAGCTGATGGAGACAAGGTGTGCTGACAGTAACAGAGCTGGAAGCTGCTAGTGACACATAGCTGATGGAGACAAGGTGTGCCTGACAGTAACAGAGCTGGAACTTGCTAGTGACACATAGCTGATGAAGACAAGGTGTGCTGACAGTAACAGAGCTGGAAGCTGCTAGTGACACATAGCTGATGGAGACAAGGTGTGCCTGACAGTAACAGAGCTGGAAGCTGCTAGTGACACATAGCTGATGGAGACAAGGTGTGCCTGACAGTAACAGAGCTGGAACTTGCTAGTGACACATAGCTGATGGAGACAAGGTGTGCTGACAGTAACAGAGCTGGAAGCTGCTAGTGACACATAGCTGATGGAGACAAGGTGTGCTGACAGTAACACAGCTGGAAGCTGCTAGTGACACATAGCTGATGGAGACAAGGTGTGCCTGACAGTAACAGAGCTGGAAGCTGCTAGTGACACATAGCTGATGGAGACAAGGTGTGCCTGACAGTAACAGAGCTGGAACTTGCTAGTGACACATAGCTGATGGAGATAAGGTGTGCTGACAGTAACAGAGCTGAAAGCTGCTAGTGACACATAGCTGATGGAGACAAGGTGTGCCTGACAGTAACAGAGCTGGAACTTGCTAGTGACACATAGCTGATGGAGACAAGGTGTGCTGACAGTAACAGAGCTGGAACTTGCTAGTGACACATAGCTGATGGAGACAAGGTGTGCTGACAGTAACAGAGCTGGAAATTGCTAGTTACGCATAGCTGATGGAGACAAGGTGTGCTGACAGTAACAGAGCTGGAACTTGCTAGTGATACATAGCTGATGGAGACAAGGTGTGCCTGACAGTAACAGAGCTGGAACTTGCTAGTGACACATAGCTGATGGAGACAAGGTGTGCCTGACAGTAACAGAGCTGGAACTTGCTAGTGACACATAGCTGATGGAGACAAGGTGTGCCTGACAGTAACAGAGCTGGAACTTGCTAGTGACACATAGCTGATGGAGACAAGGTGTGCTGACAGTAACAGAGCTGGAACTTGCTAGTGATACATAGCTGATGGAGACAAGGTGTGCTGACAGTAACAGAGCTGAAAGCTGCTAGTGACACATAGCTGATGGAGACAAGGTGTGCTGACAGTAACAGAGCTGGAACTTGCTAGTGACACATAGCTGATGGAGATAAGGTGTGCTGACAGTAACAGAGCTGAAAGCTGCTAGTGACACATAGCTGATGGAAACAAGGTGTGCCTGACAGTAACAGAGCTGGAACTTGCTAGTGACACATAGCTGATGGAGACAAGGTGTGCTGACAGTAACAGAGCTGGAACTTGCTAGTGACACATAGCTGATGGAGACAAGGTGTGCCTGACAGTAACAGAGCTGGAACTTGCTAGTGACACATAGCTGATGGAGACAAGGTGTGCTGACAGTAACAGAGCTGGAACTTGCTAGTGACACATAGCTGATGGAGATAAGGTGTGCTGACAGTAACAGAGCTGAAAGCTGCTAGTGACACATAGCTGATGGAGACAAGGTGTGCCTGACAGTAACAGAGCTGGAACTTGCTAGTGACACATAGCTGATGGAGATAAGGTGTGCTGACAGTAACAGAGCTGAAAGCTGCTAGTGACACATAGCTGATGGAGATAAGGTGTGCTGACAGTAACAGAGCTGGAAGCTGCTAGTGACACATAGCTGATGGAGACAAATTGTGCTGACAGTAACACAGCTGGAAGCTGCTAGTGACACATAGCTGATGGAGACAAGGTGTGCCTGACAGTAACAGAGCTGGAAGCTGCTAGTGACACATAGCTGATGGAGACAAGGTGTGCCTGACAGTAACAGAGCTGGAAGCTGCTAGTGACACATAGCTGATGGAGACAAGGTGTGCCTGACAGTAACTGAGCTGGAAGCTGTTAGTGACACATAGCTGATGGAGTAAGGTGTGCATGACAGTAACAGAGCTGGAAGCTGCTAGTGACACATAGCTGATGAAGACAAGGTGTGCTGACAGTAACAGAGCTGGAAACTGCTAGTGACACATAACTGATGGAGACAAGGTGTGCCTGACAGTAACAGAGCTGGAAGCTGCTAGTGACATATAGCTGATGGAGACAAGGTGTGCCTGACAGTAACAGAGCTGGAAGCTGCTAGTGACACATAGCTGATGGAGACAAGGTGTACCTGACAGCAACAGAGTTGGAAATTGCTAGTGACACATAGCTGATGGAGACAAGGTGTGTCTGACAGTAACAGAGCTGGAAGCTGCTAGTGACACATAGCTGATGGAGACAAGGTGTGCCTGACAGTAACTGAGCTGGAAGCTGTTAGTGACACATAGCTGATGGCGTAAGGTGTGCATGACAGTAACAGAGCTGGAAGCTGCTAGTGACACATAGCTGATGAAGACAAGGTGTGTCTGACAGTAACAGAGCTGGAAGCTGCTAGTGACACATAGCTGATGGAGACAAGGTGTGCCTGACAGTAATAGAGCTGGAAGCTGCTAGTGACACATAGCTGATGGAGACAAGGTGTGCTGACAGTAATAGAGCTGGAAGCTGCTAGTGACACATAGCTGATGGAGACAAGGTGTGCCTGAGTAGAGTTTTAAGCTGCTAGTGACACATAGCTGACAGTTAACAGTTATTTATCATTTCTGTTGTTGACCTTCTTTCTGCCAAGCCATTCTTGTAAACTGTGTGGTATCTTTTCTCTTTGCTTCCCTCTATCTTTTTGTTCCTCAATTTTTTCCAGTTGTCACAATATATTCCAGTTGTTCTCTTCTCATAACATGGCCAAAAAAGATGATTGTTTCTTCCTAATATTGGAATGCTCTCTTTTTGTTCTGGCTTCTTTTAGAACATTTTCATTACTCTTCTTAGCTGTCCATGGTATTCTCAACATTCTTCTGTAAAACCACAATTCTGCAGCCTCCAGTAATTTAATATTATAATACACATATGAATTAATTGATACACAGAGAAAGGTTTTTGTTTGGATATATCATTATTATAATTTTATGTGAAAATGAATTGTTAATTATCAACTTCAAAATAATAATAGAGAATGATAGTGCTTAAAGTATTGAATGAGACTACTCATAGAAACTTAACTACAGACAAAATGTTCATGTCATGGAATAGAATCCATTAATGACTATTTCATACTTACTATTTCATACTTACTATTTCATACTTACTATCCCATACTTACTATCCCATACTTACTATTTCATACTTACTATCCCATACTTACTATTTCATACTTACTATTTCATACTTACTATCCCATACTTACTATTTCATACTTACTATTTCATACTTACTGTCCCATACTTACTATTTCATACTTACTATCCCATACTTACTATTTCATACTTACTATTTCATACTTACTATTTTCATACTTACTATTTATACTTACTATTTCACACTTACTATTTCATACTTACTATCCCATACTTACTATTTCATACTTACTATTTCATACTTACTATCCCATACTTACTATTTCATACTTACTATTTCATACTTACTATCCCATACTTACTATTTCATACTTACTATTTCATACTTACTATCCCATACTTACTATTTCATACTTACTATCCCATACTTACTATTTCATACTTACTATCCCATACTTACTATTTCATACTTACTATTTCATACTTACTGTCCCATACTTACTATTTCATACTTACTATCCCATACTTACTATTTCATACTTACTATTTCATACTTACTATCCCATACTTACTATTTCATACTTACTGTCCCATACTTACTATTTCATACTTACTATCCCATACTTACTATTTCATACTTACTATTTCATACTTACTATCCCATACTTACTATTTCATACTTACTATTTCATACTTACTATTTCATACTTACTATTTCATACTTACTATCCCACACTTACTATTTCATACTTACTATTTCATACTTACTATCCCATACTTACTATCCCATACTTACTATTTCATACTTGCTATCCCATACTTACTATTTTATACTTAATATCCCATACTTACTATTTCATACTTACTATCCCATACTTACTATTTCATACTTACTATTTCATACTTACTATTTCATACTTACTATTTTCATACTTACTATTTATACTTACTATTTCACACTTACTATTTCATACTTACTATCCCATACTTACTATTTCATACTTACTATCCCATACTTACTATTTCATACTTACTATTTCATACTTACTATTTCATACTTACTATTTCATACTTACTATTTCATACTTACTATTTCATACTTACTATTTTCATACTTACTATTTATACTTACTATTTCACACTATCAATAATAGCATATTTTTGGCCAGAAGAGGCCAAAAGAAGAGCAAAGAATCGCAGATTGCATCTTCCCTTGACACCAACGGCATACGAGGAAGGATAGAAGAAGAAGAAGAAGAATTATTGTAATTGAGATGTACATTTTAAAGCATTTAAAATATGCTCAACTTAAAATGACAGTACACTCATTGTTCAAAATACACAACCATTATGAAAATGTATAATGTTAAGCAAATATTTCAAAACAATTTCAACAACTGACATTAAGCAAATATTTCAAAACAATTTCAACAACTGACATTAAGCAAATATTTCAAAACAATTTCAACAACTGACATTAAGCAAATATTTAAAAACAATTTCAACAACTGACATTAAGCCAGAAGACTCCGACTGTGACTCCGTGGTACTATTTGTCTTGATTTGTAACAAATTGCCATGGATATATATTATATAAGGTCCTATATCTCCTAGTCAATCTCCTAAGCCTGTACTGCTCAATTGACTTCTACTACTAACTTTTTATCGCGTGACCATTGTAAATTGAGATAACAATCTAGTAATTAATAAATATATATATTTATGTAGTAAATGTATATTAATTAGTGTCCTGCCAGTAAATGTATATTAACTACTAGAGTCCTGCCAGTAAATGTATATTAACTAGAGTCCTGCCAGTAAATGTATGTTAACTAGAGTCCTGCCAGTAAATGTATATTAACTAGAGTCCTGCCAGTAAATGTATATTAACTAGAGTCCTGCTAGTAAATGTACATTAACTAGAGTCCTGCCAGTAAATGTATATTAACTACTAGAGTCCTGCCAGTAAATGTATATTAACTAGAGTCCTGCCAGTAAATGTATATTAACTAGAGTCCTGCCAGTAAATGTATATTAACTAGAGTCCTGCTAGTAAATGTATATTAACTAGAGTCCTGCCAGTAAATGTATATTAACTAGAGTCCTGCCAGTAAATGTATATTAACTAGAGTCCTGCCAGTAAATGTATATTAAACACAGTAAGAAACAATACTATCATGATTGTGTTGCCATCTATCTACCAACTATTATAGTTACCACACCTTCTGACAATATTTCTTACAAGTACACAAGACACGCCAACTACAGTCTCGTACTTTACCTTTATTTTATCAGTAACAGTTGTAAGTTAGTAACAAATGGCCCAGAATGGCTGATATGATTATTATCTTGATAAGTTCAATGGATTCAAGTTTACAGCTGACAGAATTCTGAGAATGTGACCAATCCCCAGGAGCCAGTGAGATCATGTAGTAGAGGTTACGATCTTGACTAGTGAAGTTTGTAGTCTCCTCCAGTCAGTCCCGCTAGCTTCTCAAAAGGAACAAAAATGTCCTTCATCAGCCTTATGATGATTTGTACATTTATTTTGTAGCGAATAATATTGCCGTCAGTCTATTACCGAGACTGACTATTCTACTTGAGAATAGTTGAAACAACTTGAACGTTTTCACTGACAGGCTCCGGCTTTGATCAGATCAAGATTAGTATCACTACTCACTAGACTACGGATATTATTATTAATTATTATTGGTGAGATATTGAGTCTGAAATGAGAAATATATCAAATAATAAATAAACAGATACTCAACTGTTGTATTTGTTGTTGACAGAACAAACAATATCCAGTTCAGGGTCTCAGTTCTCACTCCTCTCTGCTCTCACTACTCTCTGCTTGGCAAATTCAATTAGAAATCGTTAGAAAGAATGGTTTGCTGCCACGTTTACCCATTAATTCACACTGTAGCCGAATGTAGTAGCAGTAATCCGAGGCTCTGTCTATGAAGGTTACAGAGAAGAATTCGAGTCAAATGTTGGAGACGAGGATCGCCTGCAGTCGTCGTCAGCAATCCAACATTTGATCCGCAACTTCTGGTCCCGGTGATAGTTTTGGAACAACTGTGAGCGACACGGGCGGCGACGACCACGACGTGATGGTGGGCGGGGCGGTCCCACACTGGCTGTGTGCTGATGTTAGAGCGACGGCTAATGCCGTGCTGAAATGATTCGGAAAATAGGAACTATAATAATGACGTGAAATATATTTGTAAAATATATCAACTGTTTATTGTCAGGAACATTGAAAACGAGAATATTATTGTTTAGCACTTACACGTGAGATCATCAAGTACCGGACCTGCTGACATAGGTGATCATGTCTCTCCACAACTTTCGATCTCGACACCTATTTATCATTTCTGTTGTTGACCTTCTGCCAAGCCATTCTCTTAAGCTGTCTGGTATTTTTTTCTCTTTGCTTCTCTCTATATCTTCGTTCCTCAATTTTTTTTCTAGTTGTTACAATATATTCAAGTTGTTCTCTTCTCATTACATGGCCAAAAAATGATGATTGTTTCTTCCTAATATTGGAAATTAGCTCTCTTTTGCTTTGACCTCTTTCAGAACATCTTCGTTACTCTTCTTAGCTGTCCATGGTACTCTCAACATTCTTCTGTAAAACCACATTTCTACAGACTCCAGTGATTTTCTTGTCTGTTGTCCTATTGTCCATGATTCGCATCCATATGTTAAGACTGGCTCTACGTAACATTTAAGAACTCTTTTAAAAAAGTAAAAAAGTAAAGTACCCCCCGTCACGCCAAGTGGCGTATAGGAAAAATATGGTGTTAGTGACCCTATATTTTACAGACCTTCAGCACATGATTTTTGGGGTAATGTGGTCGGTATTACGCCCGTGCTGCTTTACTTTCCCAGAAAAAAATCCGGTACCCATTTAAGGCTGGGTGAACCCGGAGCCGTCGGTTGGGATCGAACCCTACCCCTTGTCCGTAGTAGTCCAGTTCACTAACCACTGAGCTATCGCGGCTCCCACTAATTTTTAGGGAATTAGTAAAACCCAGGTGTCCTCGCCAGGGAACGAACCCCGGCTGTTGCCGTGGTAAGCCAACCGCCTATCGATTGCGCTAACCGGACACCCAAGAACTCTTTTACTTGTTTCTTTTGTCAAAAATGGATTGCATAGTATCTTCTCATTTTTTGGAAAGCTGCTTTTGCCTGAGCCATTCTGCATCTCACCTCTTTTGTACATCTTCCGTCTGAGGTTAACGAAGTTCCCAAATATTTAAATTCATTTACCTGTTTTAATATTGTTCCACTTGTCTTTATTTTGCACTGAGGTGATGTCTTTTTCTTTATTGTTACCATTACCTGTCTTTTTGCTATTAAGGCTGAGTCCTTTATTTTTGCTTTCTTTCACTATAATGTCCAACATTTCTTGTAACTCATTTTCACTCTTAGCGATTAAGACTATCATCAGCATACCTTAGATTATTTATATTACGACCTCCAATTGTTATTCTAGGCATGCCCCTTGTGGATCTTAAAATAATCTCACTATAAATATTAAACAAATCTGGTGACAGCACACAACAATGTCATGATATCGCAGATATAAACCATACATGATTCTATTGGGAATATTTTTCTCTGCCCTTCTACGCAATACGTTTGAAACCGTCTCTTGAGACATCTACATCCGTATATATGTATAAGATCTGACGTCTCCTTATTCAATCTAGCACGTCTGAGGTCAACATTTAAAACTGAGACCCTGATCGAGGAACTTCTATTCGCTGATGATGCAGCACTGGTTGCTCACAGTCTATCTATCTATCTTTCGTTCGCCTGAAGCATTGTCTATATCTGCAATGTCGTTTCCTGTATAAATGTTACTGTCTTTTGTAATTCTTGCAGTGGCCCATATAGTTTTGTCTGTAGTGTTGTATCTATGGGCCAATGGATTTTCCTCAGTCTACTATATTCAGTGCAGTCTTGAAGTATGTGTTCAGCAGTCTGGGGCGCCTGTCCACATGTACAAGTAGTTGAGGTGCCGATCTTGAATTTTGTATACATGTGACTATGGAGTCGATTGTGTCCTGTTCTGAGACGTATAATGATAACTTGTTCATATCTATTCATATTATAAAAGGCATCCTGATTTGGGGCTTGTGGTCCTCTGATTGATTTGATTATCTGTTTCTTATGATGGTATGTAACAGGTGTATCTAGTTGTGTGCCTGTTGAACCTTCCTTTGCCAACTGATCTGCTTTCTCATTTCCTGGTATTCCACAGTGAGATGGGATCCACTGCAGGGCAACCCTGTGGTGCTTGCAGAGTTCAGTCAATAAGGTCTGCAGATGTGGTAATTTTCTGGATTGTAGTGCCTGGAGTACTGATCTTGCATCTGTCAAAAACACTACAGGCTGCGGGCTAAGATTAATGTTCAGCAGTTTTTCTATTGCTAACTTTATTGCTTGTATTTCTGCATCATAATTGTGACAATATTTCCCTGTTGCTATTTTATTCATATCCCTAGTGTTATTTGGGTATTCTATATATGCACCTGCTCCCCCATTTTTTACTGCATTCTGTGCTGATCCATCTGTATACACACGAATCCATAGGTCTTGTGGGTATTCTTCATCCAAGAAACTGAGAGTTATTGTTTTTCGCTGTAGACTATTCTGTTCCTCTTTATCAACTATTCCTTTCACTTCTGTCCGTATTTGAACTGATAATCCAGATTCCTCTGTCCAGGGAGTCTGTTCTGGTATGGGCAGTAGGGGGTTAACAGCTCTTGGCATGTCTGGTGTTTGTCTACTAATACGCTTGGCTTGGTGGATAAAACTGCTTCTCTTAAGTCGTCCCAATGCAAGATTTTGGAATCGGTCCTTCATTGGATGTCTCGGCATGCAAGCAAATTTTTCTGCCTGTATCAGCACCTTTGTGTCCCTCCGTTCTCTCAGTGCTGGTATCCTCCACAATTTCTCCATCTCTAATATTGGTGTTGATTTCATTGCTCCTGTGATGACCCTAAGTGCCTGGTTTTGTACTTTATCCAGTTCTTGAAGTGTGGTGTTTGATGCTGAACACCATGCAGATGATCCATATTCTAAATGTGGGCGTATACTCTGTTGGTAAACTTTACTGAGTATTTTCCCACTCGCACCCCACGTAGTTCCACACAGCTTTCTTAGAATAGCCAATTTTCTCCTTGCTTTTTGGGTTGCCTTATTTATCTGCTGTTTCCAAGATAGTTTGTTATCAAATGTAACTCCGAGATACGTAGCCTGTATGTCTTCTTTCACAGGCTCATTGTTTATATAGATGGCTCCTGCTTTTTGTTTGGGGAAAGAGTGAAAAGTGTAGTACTGCATTTGTCTGTATTGATGCTGATACACCATCTATTTGTCCATGAATTCAGTGCATTCATAGCTCTTTGTAACAATTTGGAGGCCACTGTTGCATACTCCTCTGTGCACCACATTACCAAGTCATCTGCATACATTGCCACTTTGATACCATGTGGTAGTTCAGTAACTAGGTCATTGATGTAGATCAGAAAAAGTGTTGGAGATAGTACCCCTCCCTGTGGAACGCCCTGGCGCAGTAAGACCTTCTTACTCTTAAGACCATCCAGTTGCACTCTGGCTCTCCTGTTATGCAGGTATGCTTTGACCCATTTGTACATCCTGCCATTTACTCCATAATTTCTCAGTTTCTTCAAAAGCCCTTCCTTCCATACCTTATCAAATGCTTTCTTTAGGTCTATCCATGCTGCTAGTACCAGTTTCTTTTCTTGAAACGCATCCTCAATTTCCTGGGAAAGATAGGTTGCCTGATCTTCGGTAGAGTAACACTGTCTAAAGCCTGCTTGTTGTGGGACAAGGAGATTTTCACTTTCCAGGTACCACTGCAGTCTGAGATTGATTATACGTTCCATTGTTTTACACAAACAGCTTGTAAGGCTGATTGGTCTATAGCTTGATGTCATTGAACCATCTTTTCCTGGCTTTAGTAATGGTATCATAATTGCTTCTCTCCATGCCTGTGGCACTTTACCTGTGATCCAGCAAATGTTGTAGATCTGCAGTAGTTTTGCTTTAGCTGCAGTTCCCAAGTTCTTAATCATTTCATTAGACACTCCATCACTACCTGGTGACTTTTTCATTTTTAATTTGGATATTGCCAGCTCTAGCTCTCTTTGTGTAATGGGTATTTCCATGACTTCATGTGCAGTCTCTTCTTGTCTTGCATTTTGTTGTTTTAGACGGGTCTCTTGACGTTTCTCTAGGCTAATTTCAATATTGTTGTCATTTGCAAAGGAGTCTGCAAAGTGATTTGCTGCATGTTTACCTGTTAGAATGTTTCCATCCTTCTTCAGTGTAATTTTTGTGTTCCCTTCTGTACCCTCATCATTCAGCTGTTTTACAAGCTTCCACACTTTTCTTGTGTCTCGTTCTAGATTCATGTACTCTGTTTTCTCTTTCCAACTTCTCCGTCTGGCTTGTAGTTTAGCCCATTGAAATTTGGCTTTAGCATGCTGATAGTTATTGTGGTGTTCCTGGCAGGGGTTATTTTCTGCTTGTTTTCGAGATGTTTCCATGTCATTGTGCAGTTGCTCTAGTTCACTATTCCAGTATGGTTTGTAGTGTTTCCGTGCCCCTCTGGGTATTGTTTCACTGGCAGCTTGTATTATTAGTCTACTGAATTCATCAACTATTTTGTTGATGTCTCTGTCTGTATTTAGATCTTTAGTCAGTACACTGGTGTAATGTTGATACATTTTCCAGTCTGCCTTTTTGTAATTCCATCTGGAGAGAGTGCTGCTCTCCCTGACGGCCTCATTTTGCACCACTAAAAAGACAGGTCGGTGGTCGCTGCCTCCAAGTTGTTTCCCAACAATACGTGTGATATTCCAATCCAGGTCTGGTGAATGGAAAGCAAGGTCTGGTGTAGATGTGGTATGCCATGATCTGGAATAGAATGTTGGTGGATCTGTTGCCTGGTTTAATAGTATAAGCCCATTGTCATCCTGCCAATTTTCAAGTTCTTCACCTCTCTTGTCCATATCTTCATAGCCCCAGCTCTGTGAATGGCTGTTAAAGTCTCCACATACAATTATTCTTTCTTTTAATGTAATTGTGTCTAGTGCTAGTGGGCGGTCACTCGGACAGTAGTAGTTTAGTAGATGGAAGTCTGTATTTCCTGTCCTGAGGTGCAGTATTTGATATTCCGCCCCATCCATATACACTTCAATCTGACATGCATTAATGTTGTTCCTTACAAGAGTCAGTATTCCGCCCTTTTGTCTGTTTTTCCTGTCAGATCGGTAGCACTGGTATCCCCTAATCTTCAAGGCTATGTCGTTGTTTAGATGGGTTTCCTGCAAACAGCATATGCTTACTTGTTCTTCATGCAGGATATTTTCTAATTCTATCTTTTTACTGTACCCATCTCTTTTGCTGTTGATGCCTTCAGCATTCCAGTGCATTATTTTGAGTGGTCTTATTTTGGGTTGGCCAGTAACTCTATTCTCTCGCCCCCTGACTCCACAGAGCGATTGAGAAGGACATCCAGTAATATAGGTTGGGCCCTTTCGAGGCTGAGGGCCCGGCGCTGCACCTGCCTGAGTGTCCATCACAGGGCGAGTGCCATATCGATTTGCAGTTATAGGCATGCTTCCCATTGGCGTGAGTGCGTGGCATCCTGATTTTTGTAGTGCGCCTTTTGGCTGGTTGCCTCCGACTTCAGCACTTAAAATTGCTAGAGCAGACTGTGGTCTTGCACGGGTGTAGGAAGGCCTGGCCAGTCTTGGTTTTCAGTCCCTGGTGACTGTTAAGCCCCATCCCCACGACAAGGAGCTGGCCTTGATGGGGGTTGCTCACAGTGAATCTTTCCTGCAGTCAATGATCGACATTCTAGCTAGATCATGTGATTTATTCTCCCCGCCAATAAGTATATAGAATACTGCGGTGCTTCAACGAGCTGTACCAAGTTTAGCAATATCGTTAAACAACACATCCCCTGAATCAGTGAGAAAGTTCACCTATCTCGGTTCTATGGTCACGACCACTGTCTCCCTTGAAAAAAGCCAACATCAAATTAACACTCAGAACTAAGATTAAAATTAACCAAAGTTGTGTCCTTAGTACATTTCTATACGGATTACAAACTAGGGCTACCTAAGCAGGGCAGGAGAAAATGTTACATATTTTTCATGTACATTGCCTTCGAAAGATTATGAACATCAAATGGCAGAACAAAGTAACCAACTGTAATGTCTTACAACAAGCCAAATTTCCATCCATCATGACAACACTTAGGAGTCGCAGACTAAGGTGGCTGGGTCATGTAAGAAGAATGGTAAACATTCGTATTCCCAAACAGATATTATATGGCGAACTTAAGGACGGAAAGAGACCACAGACCAGTGCTGAGATATCAGGATGTTTACGGGGCTTCCTTGAATCCTCTGTCAGTGAAAGAAACTGGGTAAATCTGGCTGCATGGAGAACACAAAAATACAAACAATGACACATCAACTTTCGAGGCAGTGCTGGTATCAAATTTAAAAGATAAAATGTGCAGGAGAAAGGAGACGAGGTCAGGCACCACAGATAGATCTTGTTCATTCTGTGGATGGATCTGTCTGTCCAATATTGGCAGATTCAGCCATGAGAGAAGCTGTTCGCCAAAGCAGCATCCAGCATAAAACACTAAAATGTTGACCAAACTGCTGACTTATCATGATCGCTTGCTACCAACCGTCTGTCAAAACGCTAAATGCCCTATATATATATATATAAAGAAAGAACAGAACACAACACAACGAGCCTTCAACAAACGTGTTGTGAGAACAACAGACCCAAGGGTCGACCACGAAAAAGATGGATCGATGGAATATTAGAAGCACTAGGAAACATAACAGCAGCAGAGGCGAACAGAAGAGCAAAAGACCGCAAATTATATCTCCCCTCGACGCTGAAAGGCAGATGAGGAAGGAAAGTAGAAGAAGAAGAAGATATATATATAAAGTAGACGATCTCTAAAAAAAAAGAAGTATAAATTATAAAATATTTGTACATCGTCAGTACGTCCATGAGATATTTGTGTGTATGTGCGTATGTGTGTATATATGGAGTAGAAGACAACATATTTATTTTTAAAACAGCGACATAACTCTTTATGTTTCTTTCTCGGGCTGACCCTACGACTACTAAAGTCCTGATTGTTCTCTTCGTCACCCGTCTTTAGACTTTAAGTAAATGGGCGTTGTGATGTGGTTTATTTGCGACTTTCGGTCCAACACGCCAGACGTCATCAAGGTATTTTTGAGTACCGGTTTCCAACGTACTTGACCAAACTAAACATGTTAGTCGATTTTAGGGGCACTGCGAAGAGGTGGAATAGCGTCTAGGTGGTTCTGGTTCACCAATTCTTTGAGTCGCTGACAGCTTCCAGCCCAGTCACTGTCAGGCACTTGATCTAACGAGCCACCGGCAACATTACACATAGTTTCATAGTGGAGTGCTACAATAGAGCCATATAGGGTATACCACTCGAACTATACAGAGTCCACCATTGGAGCCATATATGGTCTACCACTCGAGCTATATAGAGTCTACCACTCGAGTCATATAGAGTCTACCACTCGAGCCATATAGGGTCTACCACTCGAGCCATATAAAGTCTACCATTCGAGATTATATAGGGTCTACCACTCGAGCCATATAAAGTCTACCACTCGAGCCATATAGAGTTTACCACTCGAGTCATATAGAGTGTACCATTCGAGCCATATAGGGTCTACCACTCGAGCCATATAGAGTCTACCACTCGAGCCATATAGAGTTTACCACTCGAGTCATATAGAGTATACCATTCGAGCCATATAGGGTCTACCACTCGAGCCATATAAAGTTTACCACTCGAGCCATATAGAGTGTACCATTCGAGCCATATAGAGTGTACCACTCGAGCCATATAGTCTATCACTCGAGCCATATAAAGTTTACCACTGGAGCCATATAGTCTACCACTCGAGCAATATAGAGTTTATCACTCGAGTCATATAGAGTTTACCACTCGAGCCATAAAGAGTCTACCATTCGAGCCATATAGAGTTTACCACTCGAGCCATATAGAGTTTACCACTCGAGCCATATAGAGTGTACCATTCGAGCCATATAGGGTCTACCACTCGAGCCATATAGAGTCTACCACTCGAGCCATATAGAGTTTACCACTCGAGTCATATAGAGTGTACCATTCGAGCCATATAGGGTCTACCACTCGAGCCATATAAAGTTTACCACTCGAGCCATATAGAGTCTACCACTCGAGCCATATAGAGTTTACCACTCGAATCATATAGGGTCTACCACTCGAGCCATATAAAGTTTACCACTCGAGCAATATGAAGTTTACCACTCGAGCCATATAAAGTTTACCACTCGAGCCATATAAAGTTTACCACTCGAGCCATATGAAGTTTACCACTCGAGCCATATAAAGTTTACCACTGGAGTCATATAAAGTTTACCACTCGAGCCATATAGATTTTACCACTCGAGCCATATAAAGTTTACCACTCGAGCCATATAGAGTTTTCCATTCGAGCCATATAGGGTCTACCACTCGAGCCATATAGTCTACCACTCGAGTCATATAGAGTCTACCACTCGAGCCATATAGAGTCTACCGTTGGAGCCACATAGCGTCTACCACTCGAGCCATATATAGTCTTCCACTCGTGTTATATAGGGTCTACCACTACTTTATTATTCAACTGGGTCGACTGTTTAGTGATAGACTTAACTACGGTCATCTTTGGCGTTAAGTAAAAACATAAATGGCTGCCTCTAGTCATCATCATCATCATCATGTGCCATACCGGTTGACGTAGGTAATCATATCCTTCCACAATCTACTGTCTACAATGCATTGCGGTATCAATTTTGTTGTTGATTGTTTTCCGTCCCATGACTACAAACTATCCAGTTATCTTCTCTCTTTGTTGTAACCAAGTATCCCAACTTTCTTCTTCTCATGATGTACCCCTAAAATGTCTGTTATTTATCTCTGATGTTTTTTAGGAGCTCAGTTTTTGTGTTGGCCTCTTTGAGAATGCCCTCGCTGGCCTTTTTAGCTGTCCAGGGAACTTTCAATATTCTTCTGAGAAACCCCATGTATATGGCCTTAAATCGTCTCTTGTTTGTCTACTGTCTGCTTCTAGTAAAATGTGTTTGTTATAGAAGACATGCTCCCGTTTAGCCCCCCTATCAGGGTTATGTGAAGCCATTGGAGCAGGTGGTGGATGGTGTTGTGGGAGCAGCCGACAAGTAGTGCCGGTCATGGTCTCCACACCGTGATGGTAGGCAGATGATCTCATGTATAGAGACAATGGCTGCGATCTCCGACTAGTACAGTCACTACCAAGAAGGAAAGGAATGGCAAACTACCTTCTTAAATTGCCTGGAATAATCATGACAAATCACAACTTTATATTTACAGCTAACGACGTTAATGGGGGCTTCACAGCCACCTCGTCCGGCAGGGAGCGTCATGTGCTACAGGTGACACCCGATCGTCATCAAGCTACTGTATGCAAGATCAAAAATAAAGAGACACCAGCAATAGGAACTTGGAACATTAGATCAGCATTCCAGGTTGGAAAACTAGAAAACATCAGCCAAGAAATGAAGAGAATGAAATTGAACATCTTGGGACTATGTGAAATGAGATGGACAGGAGCAGGATTATTACAACGCGACAGTGGAAATGTCATTTACTCTTGGGGAACCACACACGAAAGAAGAGTAGGCATCATGTTAGATAGAGAAAGAAGCAAAACAGCGAAAGGATTTTGGCCAGTATCAGACAGAATTCTGCTAGAAAAGTTGAGAGGCAGACCAATGGATATCAACATAATTCAAGTTTATGCACCAACAAGTAATAGCGAAGAAGAAGACATTGACACTTTGTACGAGGAGCTAGAGGCAGCCATGGAACAGTGTAAACCCCAAGAAATAACTATTATAGTAGGGGATTTCAATGCAAAGGTAGGAACAGCTGCAGTGCAAAATATGACTGGAGGGCATGGTCCTGGAGAGACGAATGACAGAGGGGATAGATTGATAGATTGGGCAAAGACACATGAAATGATTATAGGTAACACCTGGTTCAAACAACACCCTAGGCGACTATGGACATGGCAAAGCCCAGACAAAAAAGTACACAATCAAATTGATTTTATACTGGTACAGAGAAGATTCAGGAATGGGCTAACATCTGTTAAAACAAGGCCAGGAGCAGATTGCAATAGTGACCATGTACCAGTAGTTGGAAAGATAAGAATAAAACTGCGAAAGGCACAGAAATCACCAAGAAATATAAAATTAGAACTAGATATGCTAAGAGTAGATAAACAGATGAGTGATAAGTACAGCATGATAGTACAAAATAGATATAATGCTATTGAGAAAATACAGGACATCCAGGAGCAGTGGGAAATGCTCAAACATTCGATTCAACAAACAACAAAAGAAGTAATACCAGTGACTAAAAGAATCAATAAAAAGAAATGGATGACAGAAGAAATATTACAACTAATGGATGAAAGAAGAAAACATAAGAAAGAAGAACGGACATACAAAATATTGCACAAAGAGATCCAAAACAAATGCAGTGAAGCAAAGGAAGGATGGTTAAAACAGAAATGTGAAGAAATGGAAAAACAACAAAAGAGAGACTCAAAATTTATGCACAATCAGTTAAATGAATTAACAGGAAGAAAAGAAGTCAAGTTTCAGGATGTGTGAAATCAAAGGAAGGAAATATAATAATGGGACAGGAGAAGACAATAGAAAGATGGACAGAATATATCAGTTAACTCTATGATAATGAAAGACCAGAATTAAACAATTCAAATGAAGACACAGGACCACCAATAATGCAGAGTGAAGTGGAGGATGCAATTCAACACATTAAAAGAGGCAAAGCTCCAGGTCCTGACAATATAACCATCGAAGAGATAAATGCATTAGGAGAGCTATGAGTACAAGTCATAACAAAATAACTCAATGACATATATAACACTGGACACATACCCGAAGATCTACTAAAATCTATCTTTGTAGACATACCGAAGAAGTCGGGAGCCACTGATTGTGAAGACCATCGCACTATTAGTCTCATGAGCCATATGACTAAAATATTACTAAGAATAATCATGAGACGTGTAAGGAACAAAATAAAACCAGAAATAAGTGAGGAACAATGTGGATTTGTGGAAGGAAAGGACACCAATAATGCAATATACATCTTAAGAACATTGATAGAAAGATCTATAGAGGTAAAGAAAGATCTATATATGTGCTTTGTAGACTACACGAAAGCATTTGACAAAGTAAAGCATGTGGAAATAATCAATATGCTGGAGAAATTAAACATTGATGGCAAGGATCTGCGAATCATAAAAAACATGTACTGGCAACAAACAGCAGCTATATGAATTAACAACCAAACAGGACAATTCCAATATATAAAGCAAGGAGTCAGACAAGACTGTGTTCTGTCACCGGATTTGTTTTCACTTTACAGCGAATATATTATGAGATCAATAGTAGACAAAAAGGAATTGAAGTCAACGGTCACAACATAAATAATTTGCGATATGCGGATGACACAGTCTTAATACCAGAGACAGAGAATGAACTACAAAAAATAATAGACATAATAGTAAAGAAAGCAACAAGAAAGGTCTCAGTCTGAATAGTAAGAAAACAGAAGTAATGGTTATATCGAAGAAACAATCACCACTATCATGCAGCATAAAAATAAACAGGACAAATCTGAAACAAGTGCAACGTTTCAAATACTTGGGTACAATAATAACATCAGATGGGAAATGCACCACATAAATAAAAAGCAGAATAGCTCAGGCCATAATAACATTTCAGAAAATGAAAAATATCTTATGCAACAAATCTATGTAAAGTTTATCGGTACTATATAGAACCAATTCTGACCTATGGAAGCGAATCATGGACTGTAGACAAACAAATGAAAAGACGATTAAAGGCCACAGAGATGGGATTTCTCAGAAGAATGTTGAAAGTTCCCTGGACAGCTAAAAAGACCAATGAGGAAGTTCTCAAAGAGGCCAACACAAAAAGGGAGCTCTTAAAAAATATCAGAAAGAAGCAATCAACATTTTTCGGGCACATCATGAGAAGAGGAAAATTTGAATACTTGGTTACAACTGGCAAAATAAGAGGAAAGAGAGGTCGCGGGCGACAAAGAGAGAAAATACTGGATAGCTTGGTGTCATGGCATAGAAAACAGTCAACAATAGAACTGATACGATGCACTGTAGATAGAATATTGTGGAGGGACATGATCACCTACGCCAACCGGTATGGCACATGATGATGATAGAAGACATGGCTGGATAGTTAGCAACATTCAGGACCTGCTCGTGTGTGTACAGCCAGCCCTAGAGTTGTATGTCCATGTATTGTGTGTACAGCCAGCCCTAGAGTTGTATGTCCATGTATTGTGTGTACAGCCAGCCCTAGAGTTGTATGTCAATGTATTGTGTGTACAGCCAGCTCTAGAGTTGTATGTCAATGTATTGTGTGTACAGCCAGCTCTAGAGTTGTATGTCCATGTATTGTGTGTACAGCCAGCCCTAGAGTTGTATGTCCATGTATTGTGTGTACAGCCAGCCCTAGAGTTGTATGTCCATGTATTGTGTGTACAGCCAGCTCTAGAGTTGTATGTCCATGTATTGTGTGTACAGCCAGCCCTAGAGTTGTATGTCCATGTATTGTGTGTACAGCCAGCCCTAGAGTTGTATGTCCATGTATTGTGTGTACAGCCAGCCCTAGAGTTGTATGTCCATGTATTGTGTGTACAGCCAGCCCTAGAGTTGTATGTCCATGTATTGTGTGTACAGCCAGCTCTAGAGTTGTATGTCCATGTATTGTGTGTACAGCCAGCCCTAGAGTTGTATGTCCATGTATTGTGTGTACAGCCAGCCCTAGAGTTGTATGTCCATGTATTGTGTGTACAGCCAGCCCTAGAGTTGTATGTCCATGTATTGTGTGTACAGCCAGCCCAAGAGTTGTATGTCCATGTATTGTGTGTACAGCCAGCTCTAGAGTTGTATGTCCATGTATTGTGTGTACAGCCAGTCCTAGAGTTGTATGTCCATGTATTGTGTGTACAGCCAGCCCTAGAGTTGTATGTCCATGTATGTCCATGTATGTCCATGTATGTCCATGTATCAAGTATCAGACATTTGTAGGCTTGCTTTGATTCTTTTGTCAAACTTCTTATTTAATCATGACGTCATTCAGACTAGGACTCCGGACTCTCTTATGAAGGCAGCTGTCTGTTTCAGTGATTCGGTTGTCCGTAGAGTTTTTCTTCCAGGAAGGTGGTGTGGACCACATTGTCCTTCTCATGTCTGTGTACTGGGGGCACTGTTTCGGACCATATATTGTTCTTTTTTTTTTCTTTTCTGTTGTTGATTATTTGCCATTTTTTCCGAGTGCTGTAAACATAGCTCTTCCTCTGAATTGATTCGATGATTATCGCCTCGAAGGTTTCCCTCTAGAACAATATTCATTTATTATTGTTTGTCTACAGTAGTATTGGCTGGTAGTTCATATATTGAGTTTAGTGAACATGTGGTTTCTCATTCTGTTGTAGCCAGTGCGTCGGCGAAGTATGATGGCTTGATCCCTCCTTGATAGTTGGAGGTATTCACCCCTCTCGTTATACTTTGGGTGCTCTTATTTCCATTTTTCCTGCTACTGGATGTTGATGATGAATTGGCTTCATCGTTGCTGACCAGGTGGTTCTCTTGTGGTAGTCTCCCTCCCTCCTTAGATAGTGTCTGTGCACTCGTTTCCCTGTAAATTACATCCTTTGGATGACCACGCTCTGGAAGTTATTTTTTGTTGTCAAATAGAAAATCCTTTTCAGATGTCCTGTTTTTTATCTAATAAAATCTCCTACCTTCGCTAATAAAATCTCCTACCTTTTCTAATAAAATATCCTACCTTCGCTAATAAAATCTCCTACCTTTTCTAATAAAATATCCTACCTTTTCTAATAAAATCTCCTACCTTTTCTAATAAAATCTCCTACCTTTTCTAATAAAATATCCTACCTTCGCTAATAAAATCTCCTACCTTTTCTAATAAAATATCCTACCTTCGCTAATAAAATCTCCTACCTTTTCTAATAAAATGTCCCACCTTTTCTGATAAAATGTCCTACCTTTTCTAATAAAATGTCCAATCTTTTCAAATAAAATGTCCCACCTTTTCTAATAAAATGTCCTACCTTTTCTAATAAAATCTCCTACCTTTTCTAATAAATGTCCAATCTTTTCAAATAAAATGTCCCACCTTTTCTAATAAATGTCCTACCTTTTCTAATAAAATGTCCTACCTTTTCTAATAAAATGTCCTACCTTTTCTAATAAAATCTCCTACCTTTTCTAATAAAATGTCCTACCTTTTCTAATAAAATGTCCTACCTTTTCTAATAAAATCTCCTACCTTTTCTAATAAAATGTCTTACCTTTTCTAATAAAATGTCCTACCTTTTCTAATAAAATCTCCTACCTTTTCTAATAAAATGTCTTACCTTTTCTAATAAAATGTCCTACCTTTTCTAATAAAATCTCCTACCTTTTCTAATAAAATGTCCTACCTTTTCTAATAAAATGTCCCAACTTTTCTAATATAATGTCACACCTTTTCTAATAAAATGTCTTACCTTTTCTAATAAAATGTCCTACCTTTTCTAATAAAATGTCCTACCTTTTCAAATAAAATGTCCCACCTTTTCTAATAAAATATCCTACCTTTTCTAATAAAATGTCCTACTTTTTCTAATAAAATGTCCCAACTTTTCTAATAAAATGTCCTTTTCCTTGTTGTCCTCCGTCATTGTTGCCTTCCATTGTACAAGGAAAGGGGAGTGTCTGGATCTAGGCTCTGAATCATGCTGAAGTCGGATGTATTGGGCCGAAAGGCGCAAATATCACAGTTATACTGTAAACCACAACACAACGCAGACACGCACTCTTAACGTCATTTTAAGGGCGGATGATGACGAGGTACACTCCTGAAGTCATCGGGCGAACACAAGCAAAGCTCTGAATCATGTAGTGACGCTCTTCCATGATCCATCTAAAGTTTATAAAAGGGCACCTTCCCGCCTTTAGACGGACGCTGCTAGTGCCCACACTTTGCAGTGACCAACGGCACATTTTGTGGCTGATGTTGTCGATATCATGAAAGACCGCCCTAATTTGTCGGTATTATACTACATCCATAAAGAAGTCCAGGGTAATCTTTCGCTCATGATCGTGGCCGATCTCTTGTCTGAATAGTCCACAGCTCACTTTCCAGAGGGGCTCGAATTGATATATTTTCCCATTACTTCTGAGTGTTAACAGCTCTTAGGTGGGTGTTGTCTGGTATGGGGATGTGTTAGATGTTGTCTGGTTGGGGATGTGTTAGATGTTGTCTGGTTGGGGATGCGTTAGATGCTGTCTGGTTGGGGTTGTGTTAGATGTTGTCTGGTTGGGGTTGTGTTAGATGTTGTCTGGTTGGGGTTGTGTTAGATGTTGTCTGGTATGGGGATGTGTTAGATGTTGTCTGGTATGGGGATGTGTTAGATGTTGTCTGGTTGGGGATGCGTTAGATGCTGTCTGGTTGGGGTTGTGTTAGATGTTGTCTGGTTGGGGATGTGTTAGATGTTGTCTGGTTGGGGATGCGTTAGATGCTGTCTGGTTGGGGTTGTGTTAGATGTTGTCTGGTTGGGGTTGTGTTAGATGTTGTCTGGTTGGGGTTGTGTTAGATGTTGTCTGGTATGGGGATGTGTTAGATGTTGTCTGGTATGGGGATGTGTTAGATGTTGTCTGGTTGGGGATGCGTTAGATGCTGTCTGGTTGGGGTTGTGTTAGATGTTGTCTGGTTGGGGTTGTGTTAGATGTTGTCTGGTATGGGGATGTGTTAGATGTTGTCTGGTTGGGGATGCGTTAGATGCTGTCTGGTTGGGGTTGTGTTAGATGTTGTCTGGTTGGGGATGCGTTAGATGTTGTCTGGTATGGGGATGTGTTAGATGTTGTCTGGTTGGGGTTGTGTTAGATGTTGTCTGGTATGGGGATGCGTTAGATGCTGTCTGGTTGGGGTTGTGTTAGATGTTGTCTGGTTGGGGTTGTGTTAGATGTTGTCTGGTATGGGGATGTGTTAGATGTTGTCTGGTTGGGGATGCGTTAGATGCTGTCTGGTTGGGGTTGTGTTAGATGTTGTCTGGTTGGGGATGCGTTAGATGTTGTCTGGTATGGGGATGTGTTAGATGTTGTCTGGTTGGGGTTGTGTTAGATGTTGTCTGGTTGGGGTTGTGTTAGATGTTGTCTGGTTGGGGTTATGTTAGATGTTGTCTGGTTGGGGTTATGTTAGATGTTGTCTGGTTGGGGTTATGTTAGATGTTGTCTGGTTGGGGTTGTGTTAGATGTTGTCTGGTTGGGGTTGTGTTAGATGTTGTCTGGTTGGGGTTATGTTAGATGTTGTCTGGTTTGGGTTGTGTTAGATGTTGTCTGGTTGGGGTTGTGTTAGATGTTGTCTGGTTTGGTTGTGTTAGATGTTGTCTGGTTGGGGTTGTGTTAGATGTTGTCTGGTTTTGGTTGTGTTAGATGTTGTCTGGTTGGGGTTGTGTTAGATGTTGTCTGGTTTTGGTTGTGTTAGATGTTGTCTGGTTGGGGTTGTGTTAGATGTTGTCTGGTTGGAGTTATGTTAGATGTTGTCTTGTTGGGGTTGTGCTAGATGTTGTCCGGTTGGGGTTGTGTTAGATGTTGTCTGGTTGGAGTTATGTTAGATGTTGCCTGATTGAGGTTATGTTAGATTTTGTCTGGTTTTGGTTGTGTTAGATGTTGTCTGGTTTGGGTGGTGTTAGATGTTGTCTGGTTTGGGTTGTGTTAGATGTTGTCTGATTGAGGTTGTGTTAGATGTTGCCTGATTGAGGTTATGTTAGATGTTGTCTGGTTTTGGTTGTGTTAGATGTTGTCTGGTTTGGGTTTGTTAGATATTGCCTGATTGAGGTTGTGTTAGATGTTGCCTGATTGAGGTTATGTTAGATGTTGCCTGATTCAGGTTATGTTAGATGTTGCCTGATTGAGGTTATGTTAGATGTTGCCTGATTGAGGTTATGTTAGATGTTGCCTGATTGAGGTTATGTTAGACTTTGCCTGATTGAGGTTATGTTAGATGTTGCCTGATTGAGGTTATGTTAGATGTTGCCTGATTGAGGTTATGTTAGATGTTGTCTGATTGAGGTTATGTTAGATGTTGTCTGATTGAGGTTATGTTAGATGTTGTCTGGTTGAGGTTATGTTAGATGTTGCCTGATTGAGGTTATGTTAGATGTTGCCTGATTGAGGTTATGTTAGATGTTGTCTGATTGAGGTTATGTTAGATGTTGCCTGATTGAGGTTATGTTAGATGTTGTCTGATTCAGGTTATGTTAGATGTTGCCTGATTGAGGTTATGTTAGATGTTGTTTGATTGAGGTTATGTTAGATGTTGTCTGCTGGTGGTTTTTTTTTTAGATGTTCTAACTAATCGATCTGTTGTTTCTTAATGCCATCAAGCGATGAGACAACTCCAGCTGTTTCTTGTGCCCTCAATTCAGAGTATGTTCCCATTTTGATAGTTTTGCTTAGGCATCATATTTGGGGCGGGGAGGGAGACGAGGAAGCAAATAATGAAGTTTTGAATAAGATGAAAATGACGAGGTAACAATGAAATGACAAGGTAATAATGAAAGATAATACCGCCAGACAATATAATTTTGATATTTAGACAAAATGGGAGCCGCGATAGCTCTGTGGTTAGTGAACTGGACTACAAAGGACAAGATGTAGGGTTCGATCCCAACCGACGGCTTACGGTTCACACAGCCTTTAATGGGTACTGGATTTTTTTCCGGGAAAATGAAGCGGCATGGGCGTAATACCGACCCCATTACCCCACAAATCATGTGCCGAAGGTCTGAAAAATTTATGGTCACTAACACCATATTGGCATGACGGTGGTACTTTACGACACTTGGTGTGACGTACTTTACTGTTTTTTTTATTTTATTTAGACAAAATAACATATTGCAAGACATTTTGTGATCAAAGTATATCATAAACGTAATCAAGGTAGGAGAGAAAGAGGAATTGATTATTACATCTATCCTTCTACATGGTGACTAAACAATATGCTGATGACTTCCACTGGTCATGTTGAACACAATTCGGTGTTTTATGTCAAGACGTGACAATAATATTTGATTTGCGACTTCTACTGACCATGTTTTCACAAGTTAGAATGTATTCTTGGCGTTACTTTGACACGTGACTTCTACTGATTACCCAAGTCTTTAATGACAGACATAATAATATTTCGTTTAGATAAGTTAGCAAACAAATGAAATTTCTACAACTTTTACTGTCCATGTTTTTAACGAATTAAATAATGGATTTTTCGTGCACACGTCCCAACAATATTTGATCCACAACTTTTACTCGCCATGTTTTTAATGAAAAGACTTATGGGGCGAACATCTTCTTCAGATGTGTGTGGGGTAAATCATTGAGATGTGTGTGGGGTAAATCATTGAGATGTGTGTGGGGTAAATCATTCAGATGTGTGTGGTGTAAATCATTCAGATGTGTGTGGGGTAAATCATTGAGATGTGTGTGGGGTAAATCATTCAGATGTGTATGGGGTAAATCATTGAGATGTGTGTGGGGTAAATCATTCAGATGTGTGTGAGATAAATCATTCAGATGTGTGTGGTGTAAATCATTGAGATGTGTGTAAGGTAAATCATTGAGATACATAAAAATGCCAAGCTGCTGTAAAGCTGATGATAAGAATGGGCATGTGCGAATCTATATTTTCCCCATTGGATTTTTGATATATCTACCTTTTTTTATATTGAGCTTGCTTATTTTATTTTCTTCTTTTCTATTTACCGCTTCTGGTGTCGAGGGAGACGCAAAGTTCGGGTATTTTCATGAATCCATTTGCGTATCTATCAACTTCTGGTAGTGCAATGTTGTATTATCCACGGACAGCTTGCTGGGCCCGTTCCGCTTCAATATGGATACTTTAGCCAGGACGTTTTGAGGTGACATGGATGACATTCCAAACTTTGAGAATTTTTATTATATAGCCTTTGGCGTCTTGACAAACGGTTGGTAGTATGCAATCATAAGTCAGTAGTTTGGTAAAAATATTAGTGTCTTATGTTGGACAGCTTCTCTTGTCGCTGAATCTGCCAATATTGGATAGATAGATCCATCAGCAGAACGAATACGACGTATTTATGGTGTCTGGCCTCGTCTCTATTCTCCTGCACCTTTTGTCTTCTGAATTTGATATCAGCACTGCCTTGAAAGTTGCCAGATTAATCCAGCTTCTTTCACTGATAAAGAATTCTCTCAAGGAAGCCCTGCAAACATCTTTATATCTCAGCACTGGTCTGTGGTCTCTTTCCGTTCTTAAGTTCGCCATACAATATTTGTTTGGGAATACGAAAGTTTTCCATTCTTCTTACATGACCCAGCCACCTTAGTCTACGACTCTAAAGTGTTGCCATGATGGATAGGAGTTTGGCTTGCTGTAAGACATTAGAGTTGGTTACTTTGTCCTGCCATTTGTTCATAGTCTTTCAAATGCAAAGCATTTTTATTAATGAAGAAATAAATCACATATAAATTATATTCTGCATATTTGCTTTCATTTTTATATGAACAGGTATCTGGATATTTCGTTGTGAGACGTGCTTATAATGGTCCTGTAATTTGTAATGATTTGTCATGTTTTTAAATGAAAGCTGTCTTGAAGCTTGCCAGAAATATTTGATTCGGTACAGTCTAGGCTGTTAATGTCCATGTTTTTAATGAACAGACTCCTGAACATCTCGCAAGGACGTGCCAGCAGACGAGATCTACATCCAACATGGCGCTTGTGTTGGACGATGAACAGAGTTGACTTCAGTTGTCAGTTTAATTATTCCTTTTTCTCATGTGACTGTAATACCAACAGTTGGTAGTTCTTCTATCACAGTATAATACATATATTGCTCCATTTGGATTAGTAATAGGTGAGTGAGAGTGCCAAAGTTGGTTCAGTTCTCAAAAGACTGAACTGAAGACCAGTGATTTATGAAGTTCAGTAGTAAAGTGCCAAATTACTCTTACTTAACACTTAACTCTAAACTTCACGAACTAAACTCGAGACTAGTCTAGTGAACTCTCTGACTCGACTAATTAAACTTGTAAACTAAATTAAATTGAACAATTATTATTTAACTTGATGCTAAGCTTAAGCTCAACTAAACGAAGTTTGACTAAGACTTAACTTTTTTTTTTTTTTAACTTTAGAAACATTGCGCATTGCATTGATGATTGATTGATTATTATTGAAAATTATTATTATTGATTGAGATTCACTATCAACTTATTTATCAACTATCAGTGACTATCAGTCAGTCTATCTATCAATGAATCAGGCAAGTAATTAGTAAGTAAATAATTAGTTAAATATTGTTTAATAGTTAATTTTAATTATTTATAAATTTAATTTAAAATACAATGTGAATGATTGAGATTGTATTTAATTATATTATTTTATTTATTTTTAATTCTCATGATTCAGATCCAATTCAAATGCGAATCATCATCAGCTTTGAAAACTTAAAACTTCATTATCATTATTATTATGATTAATGTATCAATAATTTATTATTAATATATTTTGTTATATATATTGTATTTTTGCAATAAAGATAGTATTACTCTACTGTAATTAATATAATATATATTATTAATTATTATACTATACATATATATATTATAAATATAAACAAAAAAACTGATGCTGACTCAGTGACTCACTGACTGGTAGGTAGTAAGACTGATAGCTGAAGTTCATAATCATAATTAATAATATTAAATAATAATAATTTGTAATTTAATTATGTTTTTATTTTCTATTCCTAAATTAAATGGAGCTTTTGAACTAATTTAATATGATCATAATCAAATGTAAGTTTAGTCATGAATACTTGAGCATTGTTTCATTGATGATTGATTTGATTTTGTCATCACTTGTGATCCTGCACTTTTATTTACCAGCATAGTTTACAATACATCCTGCTGACTGTGACTGATATACTATTTCTAGTATTTTCTCTCCTTGTCATCCGCGATCTCTCTTTCCCTATATTTTGCCATTTGTAACAAAGTAGTATTCCAACTTTCCTCTTCTCATGATGATGATGTGCCTGAAAAATGTTTATTGTTTCTTTCTGATGTTTCTTAAGGAGCTTCCTTTTTGTGTTGACATCTTTGAGATGTTGAGAATTTCCTCGTTGGTTTTTTTTTTTAGCTGTCCAGGGAACTCTCTCATTTCTAGTGACATAGATTTGTTGCATAAGATGTTTTAATTTTCTGAAATGCTATTTTGGCCTGAGCTATTCTGATTTCTATTTCTGTGGTGCATCTTCCATCTGGTGTTATTATTGTGCCCAAAGTATTTGAAGCATTGCACTTGTTTTAGATTAGTCTTGTTTATTTTTGTGCTGCATGATGGTGATGTTTGTTTCTTCGATATGACCATTACTTTAGTTTTCTTGATATTCAGACGTAGACTATTTTTGTTGCTTTCTTTTATTATTATGTCTATCATTTCTTGTAGTTTATTCTCTGTCTCTGCTATTAAGCCTGTGTCATCTGCATATAGCAAATTGTTTATGTTGTGACCATTCCATTGACTTCAATTCCTTTAATATCTACTATTGATCTCATAATATTTTCACTGTAAAGTGAAAACAAATCCGGCGACAGAACACAGCCTTGTCTGACTTCCTGTTTTATATATTGGAACTGTCCTGTTTGGTTGCTAATTCTTATGACTGCTGTTTGTTGCCAGTTCATGTTTTTTTCTATGACTCGCAGATCCTTGCCCTGGTAGTTAAGGAGTTACTTTTATTTTACTCTGAAAATGAATCAGTCTGATTACTTTTTTACTCTAGTCTGAGTCAATCAGTCTGATTACTTTTTACTTTAGTCTGAGTCAATCAATCTGATTACTTTTTACTTTAGTCTGAGTCAATCGTTCTAAGTATAAAAAAAGATGATAGCTTCACATGTACTAGTTAGTCATTACATTAAAGGATCAAATAAACAACTTCAAACTGTGATGCAACAGCTGGCAGGTATCAACACTACAGTAGGGGACAGGCAAATAATTGCAATGCTGCAGCTTTCAACACTACAAGTACACAAACAATGAATGTATTACATCAAGTAACTGCTCACCTCTCCTGCGGTCTCATCATGTTCATTGTACTCTTCAGATAACACAATCATGAATATAAAATAATGTCAGTCTTCTCTAGTATTTAGTTTGGTCTGTGTCTTCTATAATAATTCTTTAATAAGTGGGTGTTCTTGGGTTATCTCCCTGATCTTGGTGAACATCTATTTACCCAAGGTTCTGCTAAACATCTCATCTCTACTTTACTCCCTGGTAATAGGAATTCTGTATCCACTCGCTTCAGAAATATCTATAACTGGAACATCATCAGGTACCATGTCTGCCGGTGTAGGGGATCATGTCTCTCCACAATTTTCTATCTCGACAACTATTTATCACTTCTGTTATTGATCTTATACCGAGCCATTTTCTTAAGCCATCTGGTATCTTTTCTCTTTGTTTCCCTCTATCTCTTTGTCCCTCATTCCAGTTGTCACAATATATTCCAGCTGTTTCCTTCTCATTACATGCCAAAAAATGATGATTGTTTCTTTCTAATATTTGAAATGAGCTCTCTCTTTGCTTTGGCCTCTTTCAGAACATTTTCTTAACTCTTCTTAGCTGTCCATGATATTTTCAACATTCTTCTGTAAAACCACATTTCTACAGCTTCCAGTGATTTCCTTGTCTGTTGTCATATTGTCCATGATTCACATCCATATCTTAAAACTGGCTATACATAACATTTAAGAACTCTTTTTCTTGTTTTTAATTGTCAAAAAATGGATTGCACAGTATCTTCCTAATTTTTTTGTAAAATTTTTTTTTGCCTGTGCCATTCTGCATCTCACCTCTATTGTACATCTATCATCTGAGGTTAACATTTCTACAGCCCCAGTGATTTCCTTGTCTGTTGTACTATTGTCCATGATTCACATCCATATCTTAAAACTGGCTATACATAACATTTAACTCTTTCAGGACCAGAACAGGAATTTTCAGATTTGGACCAGGTTAATTTTCCTGTTTCCAGAAATTTTACCATATACCTTTTTCATTTGACTACTTCGCACAATAATTTAGATAAATGTGGCATATGTTATACATCACCGGAAAGGGAAATAGATACAGAAAATGAAAATAGCAATATATTTATGATATGTGATTATTTAAAGGAATAAAATATTTTTTAAAATATTGTAATTCACTTACCCTTTTCCATGTTTATATGTGTTGCCATGTTTATTTGTCTTGAGATATTACACAACATAATCCAAATTCCTCCAAAATACAGTTTATTTGATTAATTTATGTCTACAAATAACGAAATTATGTACATTTTGTAAATGATCCCAGAATGAAAAATATTATAAATTTATGTGACGTCACAACAATAATATTTACAAGTCAAGTTTATTATTTTTATTTCCACAACTGGACTTATTTTGTTTGATATGTCCCTAAAGTACTAGTTTCGTTATCAGAATCACTACCACTCGATTCCTCTGATAGTGCTGGAATAGAAGGCATTCACTAGCTAAACCTAAGTCTTACCTTTTTATCATCACTTTTACCAATATTCCGACCCATCATCACAACAAAATTATTGCCCAAGTCTAAATACTATGAAGAATCACTCAATAACAAGGTTTCAAACATAGATCTAGCTTGTTCTGCTCTATATCATTTTGGTCGACTGCAAGAAGTATCAACAGTGGGCGTGGCCATTATGTGACAAAATTTGAGAAATAAACAATGAATATAAATTTAAAATTTTCAAACGTTCGAAACTTCGACCATGCCAGTATAAACAGAAAGATCAAGAGAGAGAACTCTCCTACTTCCAGAAATCAAGTATTGGTTGAAATAAAAATGAAAATCAGTGAAAACGAATTAAATATTCAGCTACACCCGAAATAACTGATGTGTCGGTGAGTGGTTAGAACTGATCAATTTCATAGAACCGAGGTGTCGGATAATAGTCCGGAAAGAGTTAAGAACTCTTTTCTTGTTTTTATTGTCAAAAAGGAATTGCACAGTATCTTCCTAATTTTTTTGTAAAACTGCTTTTACCTGTGCCATTCTGCATATCACCTCTGTTGTACATCTACCATCTGAGGTTAACATTGTTTCCAGATATTTAAATTCATTTACCTGTTTTAGTATTGTTCCACTTGTCTTTATTGTGCATTGCGGTGTCTTTTTCTTTGTTGCTATCATTACTTTTGTCTTTTTGCTATTAAGGCTGAGTCCTTTATTTTTGCTTTCTTTCACTATAATGCCTGACATTTCTTGTAACTCGTTTTCACTCTTAGCAATTAAGACTGTAACATCAGCATACCTTAGATTATTTATATTATATATATTATATATATTATATATATTATATTTTTCTTTTTAATTTAATAATTATACATTTCCACTGCAAAAAAAAAAATTCTTAACTGGGTATGGAAGTCATGACCACCTAATTGGTAAATTCGAATCTACTTGACCATTACTACTCCCAGCAGTCAATATAATGATAAAAGTATATATTCTTGATTTCACTTTTTTGTTTGTATCAATGGACACATTTCATTCTCTCTCTACACATCATTTCAGCATTCCTACTTCACTTTCCTACATTCTGATGTAGTTTGAGTAGAAACATTTCTTATGAAAACATGTTTTATCTGGAGTAAGCTGAACATCAGACGTCCAGACCAGTAGACGCCTGCAGTTAAAGATGGCTTCTGCACTCAATGAGGACAGCGTGGAAAAGAAATTGAGAACCGTGATTAACACACAAGACAGTATTCAAAGTTTGTCACTGTGGATAATCCATCACAAGAACCACCATGCTAAGATTGTTGAATTATGGATGAAGGTTCTCAAGAAATCTGGTAAGTTTCCACAGGGTAAGAACATAGAGGCTGACATATGGGAAAGGGGACACATGACAGTATCTAAAAATAAAAGGGGGGTGGGGGGGAGGGTTTAAACATGAGCAGAGTTACTTGTTTTAAGAAATAACTTCACTGATAGATTCAAGATGTCTTTGTTTTGAACAAAGTTAATTAACCTTGTGTGCTGAGCTTGAGAGAAGGGTTTAACTTTCTTGTGTGTCACCTTCATATCTCAAAATTAGTTGCTTTTATTTGTACCTGAATGGAGTCACTTGTACCTGTATGGAGTCACCTGTACCTGAATGAACTCACCTGTACCTGAATAGAGTCACTTGTACCTGTATGGAGTCACTTGTACCTGTATGGAGTCATTTGTACCTGTATGGAGTCACTTGTACCTGTATGGAGTCACTTGTACCTGTATGGAGTCACTTGTACCTGAATGGAGTCACTTGTACCTGAATGGAGTCACTTGTACCTGTATGGAGTCACTTGTACCCGTATGGAGTCACTTGTACCCGTATGGAGTCACTTGTACCTGTATGGAGTCACTTGCACCTGTATGGAGTTACTTGCACCTGAATGGAGTCACTTGCACCTGTATGGAGTCATTTGTACCTGTATGGAGTCATTTGTACCTGTATGAGTCACTTGTACCTGAATGAACTCACTTGTACATGTATGGAGTCACTTGTACCTGTATGGAGTCATTTGTACCTGTATGAAGTCATTTGTACCTGTATGGAGCCACTTGTACCTGTATGGAGTCACTTGTACCTGAATGAACTCACTTGTACCTGTATGGAGTCATTTGTACCTGTATGAAGTCACTTGTACCTGTATGGAGCCACTTGTACCTGTATGGAGTCACTTGTACCTGAATGAACTCACTTGTACCTGTATAGAGTCACTTGTACCTGTATAGAGTCACTTGTACCTGAATGAACTCACTTGTACCTGTATGAAGTCACTTGTACCTGTATGGAGCCACTTGTACCTGTATGAGCCAGCTAATGTCCTTGCAAGACAGATGATTAAAGGGACAATCTATTCCTTTAGTACTCATCGGCTGAACACCAGATAAAGAATATAATTTTGTCATTCTCACCAGTAAGAGTGGTAACTAGTTGGTGACTCAATAATGTATGAATGATGACCTGCTTGTAGCTGAGAGTGGTCATCCATCTCTCCCACTTATCTTGGGTTTCAGCTGAAGCTATGAAATTATTCTGTCTGCTGTATCCACAATACAACTTCTTTCATCTTCAATCTCTACATGAGATTTAGTACGGCAAGATTGGGATGACCAAGAGATGGTTACCTAAGACTCTTGTCCTAATATCTGCCAATGTCTGGACAGATGAAAGAGTCCTGTCACTAACGCACAAGTTTCCATTTCATTTGATAATCTTTGACAGTTTTTATCTATGAAAAGAGTAACAGGATCAGACAAAATGAGTACCAACTTAAAAGAAATGTACTGTAGTGCTAACAGGATAATACAAATTTAGTATCAACTTAAAAGAAATGTACTGTAGTGCTAACAGGATAATACAAATTCAGTATCAACTTAAAAGAAATGTACTGTAGTGCTAACAGGATAATACAAATTCAGTATCAACTTAAAAGAAATGTACTGTAGTGCTAACATGATAAGGCAAATTCAGTACAAACTTAAAAAGAAATGTACTGTAGTGCCACAAATAGTTGTTTGTTTCCTGCATAATGTTTGATATGTGTAATAGAATTAATGGAAGCTTTCTGTCATTCTTGCTGATACTTTTTACATAAATTATCCTCTTCCTTCCATCTGCATACATGTTAAACAATTATGTTTCATAGTTTGCATTCCTTCTCTACTTTGGCTCTAATCTTTTTTTTTTCCCACTGCATGGACATATTTCAGCACAGCCATCTCATCGTCTCACCCTGTTTTACTTGTGCAATGATGTGGTGCAGACCTGCAAGAAGAAAAAGGCCTATGTTTACAATACAGCATTTAAAGAGTATTTGAGGGAAGCTGCCACATTGGTCAGGTAAGTTGTGTTTCTTGAACTTGTCATCACCATGTCGCATGTCCTTTGTAGAATGTTGCATTCATCACAGCTCGTCTGAAGGAATCTCTGTCTTTACTCAGATCTCCCACTTTTGTTGTTGTCATGTTCAAGGTCTCCTTGATATCTTGAAACCACTACCTTCTTGGTCTGCCCCTGATGCGTCACCCAGGAACTATGCCTTCCCTTGTCATTATTACTTGTACTTGCTCTGCTGCTAGTCACTTCCTCAGTTCGTGCATTGTCATCACTTGTGCATTGTCGGCTCTGCATCCACTGGGATAGTATCACCTCTTATTTACATTCTCGTAGTTATGAATTCACATTCTCTTTATTCTTTATGTACTGCTTAATGGCCATTCAAATTTCATTAGGTGAATACCAATGATTAATGAACTCACGTGATTAGTAGCTGTCTTTCTAATACAACATCCTCAGTCGATGGTAGCTTGCCTAGGTGTGCCTGAACCACAACTTTAGACTGGGAATATTCACATGAGTGACTGACTCTTGTAAATATTCCAAGTTATTCACTTCAACACATGAATAATCATTTTGTCTCCATCTGCCTATCACAGCTTGCAATCACAGGCTCATCAGTTAGCTTATGACAATAATGTTCTCTGTAATCTACTGCACTTCTTGTTACTAAGTTTTTCTAAACTGTGGCACTTTCTACCTCTGTTCCTAGCATTATATTTATTCATGAGGCTTATCTGCTATATTCTCCTCACTCTAGATTGAATCAAATTGATCTCTCCATTCCGTTTTAGGGGTTTCCTTAGTTTAAATCTATCTATCAATTGTCCTTTCGAGCTGAAGACGGCAAATATTGCAAAAATCACTGCTTCTAAAATCAATGACCTGTTTCCATAACAATACTTTTTACAATGACAGCTTGTCAAGCCACAGAGCTTTATTATTTATATATAGGGTGTTTATAAAGTCTCACTACACTTGGTATCTAGGTCAATTTGAAAAAAAAAATGTTTATGACGTCATCACAATATGTGCTCCCACTGTCAATGAAATTTGTTGAATAAGTTTATTGCTACTGGAAATGTGGAAGATGCTCCACGATCTGGTAGGCCTGCTGTGAATGATGAAATATGTTTAGATATCCAAGACAGAATCCTTAAAGTCCAGACAAGTCATTAAGAAAACTGTCGCAACAAGTGAACTTACCATTGAGCACATATTGTGATGACGTCATAAACATTTTTTTCAAATTGACCTAGATACCAGTGTAGTGAGACTTTATAAACACCCTATATTATATAGTTACAATAGTTTTTCAACATTTTTCTGTGGCCTAAATGCATTTTGAAACTAAATAAAAACTATGATGATATGTAACAGGGGGGGGGGGGGTGGTGAGAATGTGTAACAATAACATGAGTGAGTGAGTCAGGAAAACATGGACATTTCACGGGAGAGAGAGTGAGGAAATCAGCTCAGCTAGAATAACGAATTCTAGGAATTTTGAGAGGTTCAGTGAGAGGGGAAGAGGATGTAAGGAGGTTGGGTATTGGCTAAAAATGAAAGATATGGTCGAACCACAAGGTTAGGGGTGAGATTTACTTAAATGTTAGGCCTGAGAGCAGGGTTGCTGGAAGGTGGTAGCCATTATGGCTTACCAACCTTCAAATGTGTTGTGTTAAATGTTCATGTTAATTATGTGTGAGCTAGTTCAGCATTTGGTTAGTGTTAGTTGGACAGTGGAGGTCTTAATGTAAGGATGTGCGAGCAAGGAGCTTGCTAACTAATTCAGCTTTAATTGAAAAGCTGAGTATGTTCTTATTCACTATGTGTGAGCAAGGAGATTGCTGATTCAACTTTAGTTCAAAAACTGAGTATGTTCATATTCATTATGTGTGAGCAAGGAGATTGCTAACTGATTCAGCCTTAGTGGAAGAGCTGAATAATTTCATGTTAATTATGTGTGAGCCAGAGTTCAGCCATTGATTAGTGTTGGTTGGACAAGTGAAGTCTTGATGTGTGAGCAAGGAGCTCGCTGACTGATTCAGCTTTGGTTGAAAAGCTGAGTATTTGTCATATTCATTATGTGTGAGCAAGGAGCTCGCTGACTGATGCAGCTTTAATGGAGAGCTGAATATTCCATACAAATTATGGGTGAGCCAGAGTTCAGTCTTGTGGTTAAAATCAAGACAGTTAGAATGTTTACGTAGGGGATAGAGTGCGAGTTATACAGTAAGAGGAGGAGTTTCCGTGTGATCCATGGGGTGTTGGAATAGATGAGGCATAAGCGTAATGAATGGTGCCTATAATATATTTAATGTGTCAGCAGCCCAGGGGTGCGTGAGTCGCTGGTTTTGTCCCCTTGGTGGTGTTACTGGTCAGATGAACTGTGAATAAACTTAGTCCTATTTAATGAGTGAACAATTTTGGGTCAGTGTTTGTGGTTATGATCGTTATGGTGAAGAACAAACAGTAGGGTTGCGGAGAAGTCTGGGGTCTGAACGTCTGCATGGCCGTCCATCAGTGAAACAGCGTGAAGTACCACTATACAGAGATCACAAGGGGAAGCTCAGCATTAGTTTCCTGGCCAGTTTTGAGCTGTTGTTCCATCAAGTAAGAAGCAGTCAGGCAGTGATGCAAATCACGAGTCCATCCTCTCAGCAAGGCTGTCAGGGAGGAGGCTGACAGTCAGTGCAGCCGGCGACCAGCATCAACGCTGACATTGATTGGTGTCCAGTGGCAAGTGCAGGGGAAAGGATACAGATACATGTGACTCTTTCTCAACTTCTGTGACATTTTGTTTTATTATTTATTATCTGTAGTGTAAGGGAATGCCTCCCATGTATCTGTGACATTTTGTTTCATTATTTATTATCTGTAGTGTAAGAGAATGCCTCCCATGTATCTGTGACATTCTGCTGCTGATAGAAATCATGTGATATACACCTCAGTTTCATGCTTGTCTTGTTTTTCTTTCTCTTTGAAGAGACCATTCTGTGAAGAACAAAATGGAGAGAATTTTCAACATCTGGGGAGAAAGAGGTGTATATGACAACTCATTTATCAAGAGTCTGCAGAGTATTCTAAGTAAGTTGAAACATTTGCCTAACTCTTACTTTTGTGTAATTGTGTGCTGCTGGTGAAGTAGAACCTGTAGTTCTGCCAGTGGCATGGTTGAAGGCCATGTTTGTCAGCTTGGCTTTTACTATGAAGTTCACAAAACACTAAATGGTTTATTTGATAATTATACCTGTGCACAAATGTGAAATGTCCTGAATATAAAAAGTCTGTGTCGGTGGATGGGGTGGATGAATCAGAAATGATCAACGGCCCAGAAAGCGAAAACAGCAACGTGTGTGGTACACATGAGGCATATTCAGAATACGAAAGACGAATATGGCAGACCACCGTGAAAGAGATTGGAGCCTCATCACATAACACTCCAAAGAAAGCCATGGGAGAAAACTAACAACAAAACAAATATCAGCAGGGCTGAAACAAAGATGGCAAAATGTTACATCTTCTCAATATTCCTGTATAGTGCAGAAACATGGACATTAGACAAGAAAACAGAACAGAAAATTGAAGCCTTTGAAATGTGGATTTATAGAAGAATAGGTAGAATTGGATGGAAAGAAAAGAAAACAAACGATGAAGTTTTAAAACAACTGAAAATAAAAAGAGAACTACTAAATACAATTAAGACAAGACAAATGAAATGTTTTGGGGCATGTTAAAAGACACAACAGCCTACTAAAAGTAATATTGGAAGGGAAAATACAAGGTAAAAGAGGCAGAGGCAGACCAAGACTAACATGGACGAGTAAGATCAAAAGATGGACAAGTCAATCTATGACAGTCTGCACCATCAAAGCAAGAAACAGAGTAGAGATCCATGGTAGCCAACCTTTGTTGCGGAGAAAGCACTCGATGATGATGATGACACCTGTTCAACTCTTCATACTCCATTAGATTTGGTGCACAGTTTTGTTAAACTGATGCTAACTTCCTAGTCAGAGTTTATTAAACTGATGCTAACTTCCTAGTCAAAGTTTTGTTATACTGATGCTAACTTCCTAGTCAAAGTTTTGTTATACTGATGCTAACTTCCTGGTCAAAGTTTTGTTAAACTGATGCTAACTTCCTGGTCAAAGTTTTGTTAAACTGATGCTAACTTCCTGGTCAAAGTTTTGTTAAACTGATGCTAACTTCCTGGTCAAAGTTTTGTTAAACTGATGCTAACTTCCTAGTCAAAGTTTTGTTAAACTGATGCTTCCTAGTCAAAGTTTTGTTAAACTGATGCTAACTTCCTAGTCAAAGTTTTGTTATACTGATGCTAACTTCCTAGTCAAAGTTTTGTTAAACTGATGCTTCCTAGTCAAAGTTTTGTTAAACTGATGCTAACTTCCTAGTCAAAGTTTTGTTATACTGATGCTAACTTCCTGGTCAAAGTTTTGTTAAACTGATGCTAACTTCCTGGTCAAAGTTTTGTTAAACTGATGCTAACTTCCTAGTCAAAGTTTTGTTAAACTGATGCTAACTTCCTAGTCAAAGTTTTGTTATACTGATGCTAACTTCCTAGTCAAAGTTTGTTAAACTGATGCTAACTTCCTAGTCAAAGTTTTGTTAAACTGATGCTAACTTCCTAGTCAAAGTTTTGTTAAACTGATGCTAACTTCCTAGTCAAAGTTTTGTTAAACTGATGCTAACTTCCTAGTCAAAGTTTTGTTAAACTGATGCTAACTTCCTAGTCAAAGTTTTGTTAAACTGATGCTAACTTCCTAGTCAAAGTTTTGTTAAACTGATGCTAACTTCCTAGTCAAAGTTTTGTTAAACTGATGCTAACTTCCTAGTCAAAGTTTTGTTATACTGATGCTAACTTCCTAGTCAAAGTTTGTTAAACTGATGCTAACTTCCTAGTCAAAGTTTAGTTAAACTGATGCTAACTTCCTAGTCAAAGTTTTGTTATACTGATGCTAACTTCCTAGTCAAAGTTTTGTTATACTGATGCTAACTTCCTAGTCAAAAGTGTAACAAAACTCAATATTCAAAGCTGACAGCAGTGCCTTTTATATTAGTACATCATCAGGAGATGACATTGTTTTGATAGCAGAAAATCAACCAGATCTACAATATCAGTTAGAGGAAATTGTGACAGAAAATGAACAAAAAAACCCTGACAAAAATGGAAGTGAGTAATGGACAATAAGCAAGACAACATAGATAACATTGAAGGTAGCTGAGATGTAGTTTATCAGAGGAATGCTACGAATTCCATGGATAGCAAATATTACAAATGAAGAATGTTTAAAATGAGCTGGAGAAACCAGAAATATCATCAAAATTATAAGGAAAAGACAATCGACATTTATTGGGCATGCCATGCAAAAATAAGGCATTGGGTAGAATGAATGGAAACAAGCTCAGAGGAAAACCAAGAGAAAAAAAACGTTGATCAGCTTATCGAAATGGCATAATAAAAGCTCACGACTGAAATTTTGACTTGCTTGAAGGACTGAGAGATGTTGAGAAAAATGATTGTCTTTGCCAACTGGCATGGCACCTGATGATGATGACACTATGAGTAGTGTATTTCATGGGCAGACTTCCTTCCTGGCAACAATGTTTCAGTCAGATTGAAATCACTATTCTCATAACAACCAAATCACTTTAAAAAAAAAATTAAATGTGATATATGGTTGCCTAATGCTGAACTCTTGCAAGTCACATTGATTGAGAAGGGGATACAAGCAAAGAAATTACAATCAGAATAGCTTAAGCAGCAATGTCTTTCAGAAACCTTGAAAAGTTGTGGAAATCAAAACTCATCAGCACAAACACAAAACTTATATTCAAATCAAATGTACTATTAACCCTTATGTATGCGTGTGAAAGCTGGAAAACAACAAGAGACATAGAAACAAAGTTGAACGCATTAGAAAATAAATGTCTAAGGAAAATAATAAGTATAGCGTGGAATGAATTCAAAACAAACGAGGAAATTAGAGAAATCGCCAATCAATCACTTATTGAGTTATTTGCGAGTATCTGTTCATGTAGGTGAGCATTCAAGGAAGTCCTGTCGCCAGCGAAATGTCAGAAAATGTGAAAAAAAAATTTCTTAAAATAAGACTTCAAGTTCACATTTATTGTTTATGTTAAAACCATCAGTTATGCAATTGAGTTATTTGCGGGTCATCATCATTGCACTCCGAACATGTCCATAGGTGCTCAGATCCCCTCCTCAGCAATTCCCGCAGTGTCCATCGACTGACGACTCCAGTTCTATGTTGGTTGATAAGTCTTCTTACACGGCCACTAAGTTTCTCATTTCTGGCTGTGCCCATCTTAACTCCCATTTCCATCATCTGAAGAAGTGACGTGGATCTGTGTTTGTCAAAGTCCTGTGCTCTTCCCACATCTCGGAGGGCATTGATGATGTCCGCCCGATCCATTGGTTGCTCGTCCTCAACGACAGCACAGCTAGCCAACATGTCCGCTCTTTCATTTCCCCGTACTCCCGCATGTCCATGGACATAGAGACATAGACTAAGGTGACCTTATGTATTTTGGATTTCTGCAACGACTCTACCCATTGCATTCGTACAGAACCCACCTCCACTTTTTTTATCATGCTCATCGAATCACTCAGTATACATGCGTGGGTGAAGTCTTGTGACTCTAACCATTTGAATGCCTTGGTCACTGCCATCACCTCCATTGTCATGCTACTCGTGGTCATGACATATGCACCACTGTCTTCGTAGACTATTCTGCCTGCCGAGCGTGCTGTAAATGCCCATGCACTTCTTTGGTGTCATCTTACAGATCCGTCTGTATAGATGACTGCATCTTTCACATCGGTGTTATCACAGATGAGACCATTGACCTCAGCATTAACCACGACCGGGTTCTGTTCCCTACTTTTCCTATCAAGTGTGACAATACACGAGAAAATCCCCTTGAACGACGTAGGCACCGGTATCCACTCCTCTCCAACGTTGATATTGGTAAGCCCACAGACCTGTTTGATGACATCTTCTGCTCGGCCCACCCATGATTTGCCTCTTTTTTGCCTATAACTGATTCATTATTAATTGTTGTCATTGATTTTGTTAATCTAATTTTCTCTTGTGCTCAGATGGACAGCCAGCAAAAACCCTCAAAGCTCACACAAGTTTTGAAGATGAAGATGAGGTACACAATGCACCCATAAGCCCAGTGAGCACTCCAAGATCAGAGGTGGAACCCAAAGAAAAAGAAGTAGTTGCTGTAGTACATCACAATGAGAGTGTGGTAGAACGGGATGCCGAGGAAAGTGCCAGAATATTGGCCGAATTTAAGGTGTGATGTTCTAAAATATGTTTCATGGTTATTTTGTTTGTGACAAGGATGAACTGCATGGTAAAATGTTCAGTTCTTCTTATCAAACATAATTCAGATAACAAGAGGAAATAGTCACCTTGTTGTGACAAAATACAATCTTATAACAAAAAGGATTGGCGATACTAGGAAATGAGAATGTACCTATAGCAATCTCAATATAGAGTTTAACCCTAGATTACAATATTGTAAAAATTACCACATCAAAATTCAAATTCCTCAAAATTCTGGTGGTGGTGGTACAGGTGATAATTCTTCCCCAAGTTTCATGTTAGACACCCACACACCAATTGAACAGTTTTCCTGTGTAGACAGTGGCAGAGAGAAATTGTACATCATTTTCTTTTCTATCCTACATCAATAGATACAAATTACAAACTCATGGGTCACCAGAAGTAGTAATTAGAAAGGTACACAGAGGGGAAGTCATTTTTGAGCATCGCAAACTATCAAATTTGGTAGAATTTGTGTTTTGATGCAGTAATTCTTGCTATGTTATCGTAATCTAGAGTTAAGACAAGTAAACAGTGCCAACTGCTCAGCAAAAGCAATCTGTTTGAAATGTGTCTATCTTGGTTGTGTTGGAGCTACAAATGTAGGTAGGGTGGAAGTAGATGTCAGCTTTGTTTTTCTACTTATTTGATTACCATGTTTTATCGTCTCTGAAAGTTACTGTTGCCTCTGATATTCTGATTGTAATTTTTGTCTTTTTTGCCCCCTTCTTGATCTATTCAGTTTCTGAGATATACAAATTGGTCTACTTTTGTCACCGATTTTCCTTCCATGTATATTATTTGCTACCTTTAAGCATTTTTATTTTGTATTACTGTCATCTTTTCTAGTTTGATGTAAGTCCAATTCTAGTCAGTGCTGACAGGGTTGTTTTTCTTCTATCCTCTTCACATTGTTACAGCTATGTCCTCTGTACAATGATTGTCCTCTAATTGAGAGTCAAGTATTCATGCTTTTATTACCTGCACAGCATTTCTCAAATATGTAGTCAATGGCAATTCCAAATAACAAATACATTGTTGTTTCAATCTGAAACTATACTCTCAGTCCTAGCTTTGTGTGAACTCCAGAATAGAAGTCCTCACACAGATCTTTGCTTATTTTTGATGGTATTCTGTGTCAACTATATACAGCTTTTTTGAAATCAATAAAGTGAACTTTAAACGATAGTTTGTCAAGCTGAAAAATAAATTCAAATCTGGCTTGCTGATTTGGAGAACAATGAGGAAGATCACTGGGCCTTTACCTTCCAATGCTGTGGTCTTGAAGCAGGGAGGTAGCAGTCTATCTATCTATCTTTCGTTCGCTCGAAGTATTGTCTATATTCCTGTATGAATTTTACTGTCTTTTGTAATTCTTGCAGTGGCCCCCATATAGTTGTGTCTGTAGTGTTGTATCTATGGGCCAATGGATTTTCCTCAGTCTACTATATTCAGTGCAGTCTTGAAGTATGTGTTCAGCAGTCTGGGATGCCTGTCCACATGTACAAGTAGTTGATGTGCCGATCTTGAATTTTGTATACATGTGACTATGGAGTCGATTGTGTCCTGTTCTTAGGCGTATAATGATAACTTGTTCATATCTATTCATATTATGAAAGGCATCCTGATTTGGGGCTTGTGGTCCTCTGATTGATTTGATTATATGTTTTTTATGATGGTATGTAACTGGTGTATCTAGTTGTGTGCCTGTTGAACCTTCCTTTGCCAACTGATCTGCTTTCTCATTTCCTGGTATTCCACAGTGAGACGGGATCCACTGCAGGGCAACCCTGTGGTGCTTGAAGAGTTCAGTCAATAAGGTCTGCAGATGTGGTAATTTTCTGGATTGTAGTGCCTGGAGTACTGATCTTGCATCTGTCAAAAACACTACAGGCTGTGGGCTAAGATTACTGTTCAGCAGTTTTTCTATTGCCAACTTTATTGCTTGTATTTCTGCATCATAATTGTGACAATATTTCCCTGTTGCTATTTTATTCATATCCCTAGTGTTATTTGGGTACTCTATATATGCACCTGCTCCCCCATTCTTTACTGCATTCTGTGCTAATCCATCTGTGTACACACGGATCCATAGGTCTTGTGGGTATTCTTCATCCAGGAAACTGAGAGTTATTGTTTTTCGCTGTAGACTATTCTGTTCCTCTTTGTCAACTATTCCTTTCACTTCTGTCCGTATTTGAACTGATAATCCTGATTCATCTGTCCAGGTAGTCTGTTCTGGTATGGGCAGTAGGGGGTTAACCACTCTTGGCATGTCTGGTGTTTGTCTACTAATACGCTTGGCTTGGTGGATAAAACTGCTTCTCTTAAGTGGAATCAGTCCTTCATTGGATGTCTCGGCATGCATACAAATTTGTCTGCCTGTATCAGCACCTTTGTGTCTCTCCGTTCTCTCAGTGCTGGTATCCTCCACAATTTCTCCATCTCCAATATTGGTGTTGATTTCATTGCTCCTGTGATGACCCTAAGTGCCTGGTTTTGTACTTTATCCAGTTCTTGCAATGTGGTGTTTGATGCTGAGCACCATGCGGATGATCCATATTCTAAATGTGGGCGTATACTCTGCTGGTAAACTTTACTGAGTATTTTCCCACTCGCACCCCATGTGGTTCCACACAACTTTCTTAGAATAGCCAATTTCCTCCTTGCTTTTTGGGTTGCCTTATTTATCTGCTGTTTCCAAGATAGTTTGTTATCAAATGTAACTCCGAGATATGTAGCTTGTATGTCTTCTTTCACAGGCTCATTGTTTATGTAGATGGCTCCTGCTTTTTGTTTTGGGGAGAGAGTGAAAAGTGTAGTACTACATTTGTCTGTATTGATGCTGATACACCATCTATTTGTCCATGAATTCAGTGCATTCATAGCTCTTTGTAGCAATTTGGAGGCCACTGTTGCATACTCCTCTGTGCACCACATTACCAAGTCATCTGCATACATTGCCACTTTGATGTCATGTGGTAGTTTAGTAACTAGGTCATTGATGTAGATCAGAAAAAGTGTTGGAGATAGTACCCCTCCTTGTGGAACGCCCTGGCGCAATAAGACCTTTTTACTCTTAAGACCATCCAGTTGCACTCTGGCTCCCCTGTTATGCAGGTATGCTTTGACCCATTTGTACATCCTGCTATTTACTCCATAATTTCTCAGTTTCTTCAAAAGCCCTTCCTTCCATACCTTATCAAATGCTTTCTTTAGGTCTATCCATGCTGCTAGTACCAGTTTCTTTTCTTGAAACACATCTTCAATTTCCTGGGAAAGATAGGTTGCCTGATCTTCGGTAGAGTAACACTGTCTAAAGCCTGCTTGTTGTGGGACAAGGAGATTTTCACTTTCCAGGTACCACTGCAGTCTGAGATTGATTATACGTTACACTGTTTTACACAAACAGCTTGTAAGGCTGATTGGTCTATAGCTGGATGTCATTGAACCATCTTTTCCTGGCTTTAGTAATGGTATCGTAATTGCAAGGCCAATTGTCTAAAGTAATAAAAACAAGGTGGGAGGAGCAGAGAATAAAGGCCAATTGTCCTGTGTAATAAAAACAAGGTGGGAGGAGCAGAGAATAATGGCCAATTGTCTAAAGTAATAAAAACAAGGTGGGAGGAGCAGAGAATAAAGGCCAATTGTCTAAAGTAATAAAAACAAGGTGGGAGGAGCAGAGAATAAAGGCCAATTGTCTAAAGTAATAAAAACAAGGTGGGAGGAGCAGAGAATAAAGGCCAATTGTCCTGTGTAATAAAAACAAGGTGTGAGTTGCAGAGAATAATGGCCAATTGTCTAAAGTAATAAAAACAAGGTGGGAGGAGCAGAGAATAAAGGCCAATTGTCTAAAGTAATAAAAACAAGTGGGAGGAGCAGAGAATAAAGGCCAATTGTCCTGTGTAATAAAAACAAGGTGGGAGGAGCAGAGAATAATGGCCAATTGTCTAAAGTAATAAAAACAAGGTGGGAGGAGCAGAGAATAAAAGCCAATTGTCTAATGTAATAAAAACAAGGTGGGAGGAGCAGAGAATAATGGCCAATTGTCTAAAGTAATAAAAACAAGGTGTGAGTTGCAGAGAATAAAGGCCAATTGTCTAAAGTAATAAAAACAAGGTGGGAGGAGCAGAGAATAATGGCCAATTGTCTAAAGTAATAAAAACAAGGTGTGAGTTGCAGAGAATAAAGGCCAATTGTCTAAAGTAATAAAAACAAGGTGGGAGGAGCAGAGAGTAATGGCCAATTGTCTAAAGCAGGGGTGGCCAAATGGCGGGCCGGATCCGGCCCGCCAGCCTAGTTTTCTTGGCCCGCGAAGCTCCACGGACTTACTTCATTTTTTACCCCTAATAGCGGATTTCTCCTGGTTTTAATCCGTGTCGGAGTTAGCTCTTCTATCGTTCAAGAATACACAATTTGAAAATCTCTGTCAATTTCTCGCAACAGCTAGATTGGCAACATAATTTCAAATAACACACACACACACACACTGCACAACTAATGGTGCCGACAATATTCAAAGTCTTTGCTTCGAGTTGGTACCGCAAAGTTGCTTTATTGTCAGTGCGGTGATAGCGTCAGATCTTTGGCTCAACATTTGTCGTCTGGACTTGTGGTGGCTCATTCATTTCGCGGTAAGGGGTTAATGAGGTTGGGAGGGACAGGGGTGAGGGGACTTCGTAGCTCTAATTCTGTCTTTGAAGTTACATTCAAAATGTTTCACTGTTCGCCTTCATTCCCTTTGATCCCATCGTCTTGTCTTGTCCATAAAATGACTGCAACGTGTTTATTTGGTCACAATCTTTTGATTTCATTGTCAAACACAAGTCTGTGTATAACTGTCAAATCTGGACTTATTTTCGATAGTGGACCAACATTCTGTGACTTTTAACTTTGATGTGAGATTTTGTATTAAATCATGTTAAAACGTAGAAAAGTTGATTGTGAAAATCGCATATTTAAACCTGAATGGGAATTAGATTATTTGTTCATCTTCAATAAGGATAGTAAACCTCAGTGCTTAATTTGCGTTCAAGTGTTAGCCGTTTTGAAGGAATATAATTTAAAACGGCACTATGCCACACATCATCAAAACATGTATGAGAAACATAGCATTGAAGCTAGGAAGCTTTTGGTTGAACAGCTGAAGACAAAGTTCAATCAACAGCAAAGTATGTATACAAAGGGCAATAAAATTAAAGAGTCATCGATCATTGCATCATATACAGTTACCTATGAGCTTGCAAAATCTAAAAAACCCTTTACTGACGGAAATTTTGTGAAGAAATGTGCGATTCAAATGGCAAAGGCATTCGGTCAAGAAAAATAGCCAAAGAATTTGAATCTGTGCCTCTTTCAAAACAAACTGTAGCCAGAAGAACAGAAGACATCAGTCTGCAACTGTCTCAAAGTTTAAAATCTTGTATTGAAAACTGCTCATATTTTTCGCTCGCGATTGATGAAAGTACTGACATCACTGACACTTGCCAGCTTCTTATTTTTGTTAAAGTTATCCAGGAGGATTTTACTGTTATTGAAGAATCGTTGAAAGTTTGCTCTTTGCATGACACTTGTAGAGGGACAGACATATTTTCTGCAGTTCATAGTGCCGTAGAAGAAGTAGGTGGTTTTGGAAAGTTGTCTGCAGTGTGTACTGATGGTTGCAAAGCTTTTATTGGTTCAAATACTGGTTTTGTTGGACTTCTAAAGCAAAACAAAATTAACGTACCTACATTGCATTGCATAATTCATCAAGAGGCCCTTTGTGCAAAGTCCATAAATCTAAAAGACACCATGGCTACTGTTGTGAAAATAACAAATTTGATAAGAGGAGGACACCAGTCTTTAAATCACAGGAAGTTTTTATCATTTTTAGAGGAAGTAGATTCTAGCTACGGTGATCTCCTGCTTTATACAGAAGTAAGATGGCTTAGTCGAGGGAAATGTTTAATAATATTTTTTGAACTGAAGAATGACATTTATGACTTCCTGCGAGAGAACTTACCATGCTCCATTGATCTTCAACATGCACTCAAAGACATTAATTTCCTTTATAATCTGGCATATCTCACAGACATCACACAACATTTGAACATATTGAATTTGCAGCTACAAGGGGAAAAGCAAACCATTTTTCAATTGATGGGATATGTTGATGGTTTTAAAAAGAAGCTGAATCTATTTAGACTTTCTTTGCAAAAAAATGATCTGTTCCATTTTTCAAGTTGTAAGCAGTTGTTGTCAGAGATAGAAAGTGCAAACTTCAGTAAGTACGCAGCTGACATTGAACATTTGATTTGTGAATTTGATCGACGATTTCAAGATTTTGAAATGTTTCGTCCGCAAACGGAACTTTTTAATTACCCAATTAAGTGCACAGTGGAGTGCCAGCCATCAGATCTTCAACTAGAGTTGTGTGACCTTCAGTGTGACCCCTTCCTCAGTACTGTAAAGGCATTAGGAGCTGACTTCTGGAAATTGCTACCAAATGAACGTTACCCGTGTCTGAGAAAATGGGCACTAAAGATGTGCTCTATATTCGGCAGCACATATCTCTGCGAGACAACATTCTCTTCCATGAAGTTAATTAAATCTAAGACCAGGAACAGAATGACCGATTCGACATTGTCCCATACTCTCCGAATCGCCACGTCAAAAATGGAAGTGGACTTCAAATCTCTGGTGGAAAGCTGTGACAAGTCACAATCGTCGCACTGAGACATTAAAGGTAATTTTAAAATGAATAATTAATGGATTTGTTACAAATCAAATATGTAGTCAAAGTGCAAGCATTATTTATATATTACTATATCGCATAGGTCCCTACTGTCATTTTTGACGATATTCTTAAGTGTGGCCCGCGGGTCTTGGCCTTGGCTTTAATCCGGCCCTCGGGCAACCTCAAGTTGGCCACCACTGGTCTAAAGTAATAAAAACAAGGTGTGAGTTGCAGAGAATAATGGCCAATTGTCCTGTGTAATAAAAACAAGGTGTGAGTTGCAGAGAATAATGGCCAATTGTCTAATGTAATAAAAACTAGGTGGGAGGAACAGAGAATAACGGTCACTTGTCCAATGTAATAAAAACAAGGTGTTTTAGTCAGTTTTATTTCACCACCAAATAGAAACAAAACTTTAGATTTAGAGCTCAGTAAGTTATAAATTTGGCCACCCACACTCCATTGTAATGATTGAGCAGCATAATTTTTCTATATTGATTGAGCAGCATAATTTTTCTATAATGATTGAGCAGTAAGTAAAATGGGCCAAAGACCCGAGAAACCTGTTCACGACAATGATTCACATAACTTTAACTTTGGTTGCCACTTTATTTCAGCCGCATGAAATGATTGATCAAGTAACCAATTTCAGACGACAAGAGGTAGAGATTCAGCTGAAGGTCAGCCAGATATCTCACTTAAAGCTGGACGCATCCAGTTTGGAGGCTGTGAGACAACTAAAAGGTTGGTGTCGTTTTCTGTTTAGCACTAATATTATATCATGCTACAGATAATACTTGTCCTTGTATCCAATGTGAGAATACAGAAGATAGAATCACATGTGGAAATGCACGAGAGGCACAGCTACTTCTAGTGGGTCCCTACAATATTGATGTACTGTAAGGACTTTGAGAGGCAGCTACTTCCTGTGGGCCCCTACAATAGTACTGTAAGGACTTGTGAGGCAGTTGCGATCGATCTATATGTTCTGCAATCTAGCACATAACAGAAAGATTTAAAGTTTATTTTCCTAAAGATTAATCAGCTGTCATATTGTAGAAGATGTGTGTGCACTGTGCAGTTTTGTTTGGTCTGTGTATATGGGTGGCTATGAAATATCATATTTATGTATTATCACACTACAGTACTCTGCAGCCTGATGGCTTGACTTGTTTTGCGTTTCTTATCAAGCATTTTGGGGTGATGCAGTTTTCTATCTGATGTCATTGTTTAATATTATTTGATAAAAATTTAACCCTGACACTATCTTTAATTCTCTCTCTGTGTCTCTCTCTCTCTCTATCTGCTAGTGATGAAGTGAAGAATGCATTTTTTTGCAGCAGCATTTGTGCTCATATATTCCCTTATTTTGTTCTTTCTGGCACTTTGGATAAGAACCATGTTTGGTGCTTACAAAAATATAATATTGATCATCATCAGGTTGCATGTCCATTGCAGAATGTTGCTCTTATCACTGCTCATTTGAAAGAATCTCTGTCTCTAGCCAGATCTCCCAGTTCTTCTGTTGTCAAGTTCATGGTATCCTTGATGTCTTGAAAGCACCTTCTTCTTGACCTGCTCCTCTCTCTCATCTTCCTGGATCCCTGCCTTCCATTATTATTCCTTCCAACCACTGTGTCTTTGATGTGACTTGTATTTTAATGACCTCTGTAGGATGGATGTTATTGAAAAGCCAGTGCTCTTCAATGTTAAGGTCTTTTAATATGTCTTTGTTTCTCTTTGACATTATCTAAGGTATCTTCAGGATTTTTTTGTAGCATTTTATTTAAAATGGACCAATTTTTTTCAATCTTATTTGTAAGATTGCCCCCGATTCACAACCATATGTTGCTGCTAGGATGTCCTAAGTAATTTTAATTTTACAGCCTTGTTAATATTGTGCCATATGTTGTTCATGGCATTTACTTTTTGAATTTTTTTCAGCCATTAATATTTTGAGTAATGGTAGCAATTGGTATGCTGCTGTGTTGATTTTCACTTTGTTTCATGCTTTGTCTTTGATGAATAAAGTGGAGGAAGTACTGGACAGCATTCTTTAACATTCAGTCTGGACACTTATGATGTTTATGTTGTGTGGTTGGTCCAGTTCTTGGTGTTTATGTTGTGTGATTGGTCCAGTTCTTGGTGTTTATGTTGTGTGATTGGTCCAGTTCTTGGTGTTTATGTTGTGTGGTTGGTCCAGTTCTTGGTGTTTATGTTGTGTGGTTGGTCCAGTTCTTGGTGTTTATGTTGTGTGGTTGGTCCAGTTCTTGGTGTTTATGTTGTGTGGTTGGTCCAGTTCTTGGTGTTTATGTTGTGTGGTTGGTCCAGTTCTTGGCTCTAGTAGGGCATTGATGTGTCATAGAAGGCTACATTTATGCAAACATCATGGACATGGCAATCTATTGTAAGCAATTTTTATCATTGAAGTTTTGGATATCAAGCAGTCTATGAGAAGATAACTTTATAATCCTTGCTACTTCCCAAATCAACCATAAATGAATATTTTCTGTCTATAATGTTTGAAAATGTGTTCCTCTACAGATCGGGCCCATGGCAATGATTTCTCCAATCACTTTGAGGATTCATGCACCAAGTTGGAAGATCTAGTTAAAAGACAAACTCGTCACTTAGAAGATCAGAAGGCGCTGATTGAAACCCTGTGTTTAAGTGAAACGTTCTATGAAGAGCAGTACAGAGAGGCAAAAATTGTAGCTAATGTAAGTGGAGCTGTTGAATATTGATTGGATCTTTAGTGTCATTTTAGAGATTGTGGAAGAGCAATCTATGAGCATTCTGATGACTAAGAATAAAGTAGTTTACTTAGCATATATAACATTTAATTAAACATTTTCTGGAGATATATTTGATTGTTTACCAGTCTTTGTCTTGAAAGATGCATTCTCAAAGGTTGCTAAACATTCTAAATGTAGCCAGCAGGTTCTGGCCTGAGTTACGGAAATGGCTCCTAACCAAAATGTCCCTTTTTCCTTTTAGATTTGTCAGAATTATTATGTTACTGCTACACTTATAGTACATCATTATATTAGAGTTTTGAATGTATTTTGGTTGACAAGGGTCTTTGTTTTGATCATTCCCTTATGCAAATGGTTTCTCTTGTTTTCAGCATGACATTAAGTGATCTTTAATTCACTTTATTCATTTTTAAAAATACAATTTTCCGCAGGCATATAAAAATTTTGGTTCACGAATTAACAACATGAAAAAGAAGTTGGATGAACTGATACGTAGCATGCCAGAAGCAGACAGTCCTATTCCATCACCAGACATGAACGCTCCCTCACCCGGTAACACCCCAACCTATGTCAGTGGCCCCAGCTATGGATATAACCCTGCAGCTCCCATGAACTATGGTCAAGGACTACAGAAAGGTTTGTTTTCTTATTTGTTGTACACAATGCTCCTGTATTTTGTTGATTGTTTATTTGTTAAGTTTAATGTATTTTATGTATCTTCTTGCTGAGGTCTGGCTAATTCTGCAGGACTGTCTTAAGGTTGAAGCTCATAATCTGTTCCAACTGCAGCTACCTTTGCCACATTTATTTTTTTCACTGATACCATTGCCTGTAGCTTGCTAGAGAACATTTGCACAAATTCTTTTTTTGTAATTCCCCCTGAATATACTAGAAAACACAAAATGAAACGTATTATCCACCCTTACTTATGCATATAAGAGCTGGAAAAACAACTATCTCTATCTATTGACCTTTCGAGCCATAGCCGGCCCATACTGCGTAGACCCAGATTTTCCTTCTCTGATCTAAATTTTTTATTCTAGCAGTTTTCAATCCATGTAAAGATCTTTTATCAAATCTCGCCATTTGTCTCTGTTCTGTGCAAGCAACTCTATCTCATTGAGGGAGTCGATTCCTGCTGCTCTTGCCTCTCTCATCAATGTTCTTCTCAGTGTCTTTCTGGGTTTTCCTCTTTTCCTCTTAACTGTTGTTTCCCACATGAGGGCTTGCTTTGTTATTTGGTTATTATCTCTTCTCAAAAACAACTATAGAGAAAATAAACTGAATGTTTGTGAAACAAGTGCCTCCACTGCCCAACTACTGGGAAAACGCTGACGTGAATAGCTTCAGTGAAGTTTGTACATAAATCATCCTGCAAAGCAAACTGTACCTAAAGGATGTAGAACAAAGTATCGTCCATTTGGGAACATGGAGCTACAGACAGCAGTCTCAGAAAGGAATAAAGCTAGGACAACACTTGAACAGACAACAATAAAGCTAGGACAACATTTGAACAGACAACACAAAATTAACTGTAATAATAAAGCTAGGACAACACTTGAACAGACAACACAAAATTAACTGTAATAATAAAGCTAGGACAACATTTGAACAGACAACACAAAATTAACTGTAATAATAAAGCTAGGACAACACTTGCACAGACAACACAAAATTAACTGTAATAATAAAGCTAGTGCTTTACTAAACAAGCAAAGAAAGAGAAATGGCAAGATGGATGCAGTAAACCTGATCTGTGACAGGAAGAAACCAAAGCATGGACACTTATGCAACATCCGTCTGGGGACAAACGAGTGGCAAACCCCAAACCAATTCAATCATGAAACTACCAGCAGCTCTGTGAAGAAAATTGTAGAAAATCTGAATTGCTTGAGTCAATTAAAAAAACTGTTTCTACAATAGATGATACCTGGGACAGGCCATCCTTCTGCGAAACAACATTGTGGCAGCTGAGGCTGGTATGTCTGCGTGGGCCAGTGAAGATTTGCAGCTGCATGCGGTTATGGTGCTGACCCCAGTTCCTTTCGTGGTTGTAAATGTGTATATGCCTGTTATGGGAAGGGTGGGCACACAAATCTCTTCTTGTTTGAGGAGGACGTAATTTTCTGTGGAGACTTTAATGCTAGAGGCAACCAGTGGGGTAACGTCATAACCAACAAGCAGGGAGAAGACCTAGAGAACACATTGGTGTCGACTGATTTAGTGTGCTTGAATGATGGAAGGGCAACCAGTGGGGTAACGTCATGACCAACTAGCAGGGAGAAGACCTAGAGAACACATTGGTGTCAGCTGATTTAGTGTGCTTGAATGATGGAAGGGCAACCAGTGGGGTAACGTCATGACCAACTAGCAGGGAGAAGACCTAGAGAACACATTGGTGTCGACTGATTTAGTGTGCTTGAATGATGGAAGGGCAACCAGTGGGGTAACATCATGACCAACTAGCAGGGAGAAGACCTAGAGAACACATTGGTGTCGACTGATTTAGTGTGCTTGAATGATGGAAGGGCAACCAGTGGGGTAACATCATGACCAACTAGCAGGGAGAAGACCTAGAGAACACATTGGTGTCGACTGATTTAGTGTGCTTGAGTGATGGAAGGGCAACCAGAATGGCCACTCGAACATGGGACTCTGTGTCATAGACCTGACACTTGTGTCTTCCACCTTCACACCGGTTTGCAGGTGGAGTGTACTGGTATTCCACAGAAGTGATCACTATCCATGTGTCCTCCTAATTGAGAAAGGCAGAAATAGAAGCCAGAAATGGAAGCTCAACACATTCCACTATGAGAACACAGACCAGAGCGTCATTAGCAAAATCAGATATAGGAAACAGGGCGCCCCTCGCAGGAGAGATGGACGCAGCTGCCCTGGTCGAACATAGAAGTCGAGGAAGCTTGGCGAAACAAGAGACAAGCAGCCAAGATATGGCAGAAAGCCAGAAAGAATGGAAGAACACAACCTGAGCTCTTGAAGCGTCTGAAAGAATTGGTTGACCAAAAAATTATGCACTTTAAACAATGTGCTAAGGATGCCAAGTGGGATGATTTCTGCAAAAAAGTGTGCTCAGAAAAATTGCTAGCCACATTCTGGCACCTACATCAGAGCATGAATGGCACAACATGACACAGAGGCATACCAGACTTCCAGAGCACAGGCCAGATATGGCATAAATCTGATGAGAGCAAAGGAGCTTTGCTTGCCATGCTACATTGAATGGACAGACCCAAAAAATGAGGTTGTTAGAATGAGGATACAGGGGTCACTCTCAGAATTGTGTGAGGATGTTGTGCTGGGAGAAGATCTCACAATCACAACCGATGACATTCTCAAAACACTTAAAAAGTCTCACAACACTGCTGCTGTTGGTCCAGATGGTGTTCGCTATGACAACATTGACGATTTAGCTGATGACGACTTGAAAAAACTGTCCAAAGAGTTTAATGCCAGCATTCAGAGTGGCTAGATTAAGGAGTGACTACACAGCTACTTATTACCTCTACAGAAGCCAAACAATGACCATTCTCTGATCAGTACCTACAGAATGGCTCAATGCTGCAGTCTTCGCCTATGGCGTCCTCGAAGGCTTCCACAGACATGAGGAGACATGCTGCTGCTGCTATAGATCTGGAGGATGCATACAACAGAGTACCATTTGAATACCTCATGCACATGTGCTCCAAAACTGGCAGTGCACCCCTTCCTCATTAGATGGATTGCTGCAGCAGTCAGTGGAAGGTGATACTCAGATGTGGAAGTTGGTCATTTGAGCCAACATCCATTTGTCCAGGGCTGCCACAAGGCTCACCATTGTCACCAGTTCTATTTAACGTGTACACAATAATGATCACAGAAGAACAGCTGGATGGGAGAGGAAGAACTATGACTTTTGCTGATGATATTTTGGTATATTGACAGGGAAGAGACAGACAGAAAATCACCTCAACACTGCAAAACGAACTCGATCGCATCCTTTCCTGGTGTGGAGTAACAGATACATTTGTAGCGGGGATTAGCCATTTGAGAGATGTTTGATTGATTGACTTCTGCGTGATTCTTTGAGGATCTTTGAACAGATCATCAGCTGGTTATTGTTTATTCGATCAGCCGTTCTCTGTGGTGTCTACTCATCAGCTGTTAGCTTGAGATCATGTTAGTGTGACCTCTCTGGAATGTTATGGCTGTGTTCCTGCCCCCGGCGTTAGGCTCGTGTTTGTAATCAGATCACATACACATCCCCGGACTATTTGATTCTTATTAGCTTGACCCTTGCTCGGTCTGGTAGTACTTCTGGTTCATTAAGATGACCGTTGCGTTGTGTTCCGTCTGGTAGTACTTCTGGTCCATTAAGATGACCGTTGCGTTGTGTTCCGCGACAACTTTGCTGGTGGACTGGTTCGTGACACTTAGGCTAGATAATGAAACTGTATAACACAGAACAACACTTGTTGATGGTCAGTTAGCTGGCTTTTATTCATGCCACTTCAGACTTTCGTTACATATGTAAAAGTCAGGGCCACACTTGCAACACACTCTCTGCACTAAATCAAATTGAGATGCTCCCATCGAGCGCCTCACTTACGCTAATTACAATCTATCGGTCTATTCTGCCGTCTGCCTGTAGATCATGCTGGGTCTTGAGTGTCTACTCACTAACCTGTGTTTATCTGCTGGTTGACTATCTCTCCAACGAAGGCTTTACTCCACTAATTCTGTGACCATAATTCTATCTATTGGGCTAAGTTCGTCTCTACGGCTGCTCCTAAGAAGCGCATGTGCCCCTATGACTACCTTCTCCGCGAGCTCAATTACAACTTCTGCTCTCTGTAATCTCGAATGTCCGACTGTTTCCTCATGTTCTGAATCTTGAGTTCTTCCAATCTCTCAAATCTGACTAAATCTCTCTATGTTATGTGTCTATCCCTTAAATTTGGCTAATCCATCCAATCAGCATCTTCCTGCCCACGTACGTCTGACCACCCACTCACTTATAGAGATGGCCTTCATGTTTTTGCATGTTAATTTCGACCTCTTTATAACACCCCTGCGTCTGTCTGTCTGGTTCCCTTGACATTGTTCTACTTTTGGACCTGGCCTCTGTTTATTTCATTCTCTCCTTATATCCGTGCATTGCTTTGTCCCGTTAGTGTCTGGAGATGACCTCCCACGTTCTGCACGCCTTTTTCCTTGCCTATTCTCCTTGTTATTACTGTGACTACATTTTTATCTATTTTTCCTTGACCTATCTTTACACATTTTGTCTCACCTATTCGCCCCCTCACTTCCGGATCGTTCTTTCTGACCTGCTCTCTATTTTCTCCTTTCTCCTTCACTCTCTCTATCCTTTTCTTCCTCCTCTTCTACACATTGGTTAATCCTAATAAAGCATCAGTTGCATGGTTCTCACTTAACAATCATATCGTTAACATGGAAACACCAGCGGTACGAATTGGAGCTGATGAGGTGACCAGGGACAGGTTGATGATGTAATTTGGAGTTAAGTTTGATCGCAGCCTGTGTTTTCGGGACCACATTGACCATAAGATAAAAGAAGCTTGTAAAGGATTAGCTGCCTTGAAGGTCATAGCAGCTGCCAACATTGAGCAGAGGCTACTTACCTTTCTGTTCCAGGGACTAGTCCTTGCACCAATCAAGTATGCCCTTACAATTCTTATTGCCAGTATGACTAAAATTGACAGGCTGGACAAAGTACAGAATATGCGCATTATCTTGGGGTGTATGAGGGACACTCCCTGTGTAGCAATGAGATATCTTCTTGACTTTCCAAATATGGATGATAGGATCAAGATCAGGAGGGCACGAGCATGAAACAGGGGATAGGAGAGGAGGATGAATGAAACAGAGCATAAACAATAGTGTAGCTGAAACAGGCTATATTAGTAGACAGAAAGGGGTGATAAGTAAAACAAAGCATAAATAAGAGTTTAGCTGAAACAGGCTATAGAAGGGGGTAGATAAGTGGAGATAAAGAGAAGGGACCAAATAAGCATGATTTGGGGTGAACTGTTTTCAGGGAAGTGGGGAAATGAGAAACAGAAGGTGAGTTTTAAGTCAGTTGCATCTGTGCTGTGGTCCTATGCGGGCGGCTGAAGAAATACAGTTGAAACCGTGGACTTAGAGAGAATGAGTTGAATAGATGGAAGTTAGGTTATTCTTAGGGCAGTAGCAAATAGTTAGTTGCAAGAATTCGAGGATTTTAGTGTTTGTAAATTAGTAAGTGTTCTGTGTTAGATGTTAGAATAAAATATATGTTGAGAGCAGTGGATAAGGTTAGATAGCTTGGTCTGCAACACAACTGATTATGAATCAGAGCAGTCAACGCAGTAATCTTGTTGGACAATTGTAATTAGCTCCTACCATGAAGAATTAGATGGGTAGAGAGAGCATATGTTGAGTGCAGCGGATGAAGCTAGGGTTGCTTTATCTGAAATGACCTGATTATGAATCAGGGCAGTCAACGCAATGAATCTGGTGGAGATGTGGAATTTCTCCAACAGTAGACGACTTTAGGAAGTCGTGGCAGAAAACCTGAGAAGCTGTGTTTAGCTTCTACCGTGTAAAAGTGACTGTTTTTTGTGATCATGTTTGATTGCACATACGTGGGAATCCTTATAGAGATTTCAGAGTTACTTGTTAAGCTATGAATTAGCTTGTACCATGAACAATTGACTTTCGTGATCATGAATGATCGCATAAACCATAAGGAACGTCGAGAAAGACTTCCATAGAGACGTGTCAAGATATGAATAGCGTTGCTATGAATATTTGATTATTTAAGTGATCATGAGTGATCACATACACCATAAGGAACGTTGAGAAAGACTTTCATAGAGACTTGTCAAGTTATGAATAGCATTGCTATGAAATTGATTTTCAGTGGTCAGGTTGATCACTCCCATAGTCGGAACCTCAGGGAAGAGTTCTACGAAAACCATGAGGTTTGCACATATTCTTGATGTTAACGTATGTTTTGTCAAATTGTAAATGTTCTGTATGCTCCGGACATGCGCTTGTAATTAAAGATGTTTTGTGTTCAATTGAACTGTTGTTAAGTCATTCAAGCAGTTTAATTATGCAATGATCCAGCGAGTGAACGAGCGGGGATAAGTCGCGGAGAAGTAACACAACACAACGTGAAGTACAAAATTACAGATCATGACGGCTTGAAGAGAACGGCGGTAACAGGGCGAGCACACAAGTCCGAAGGAGTAACGACACGTCAAAGGGGAAATGGTCAAGAGAGGGGTTGTTACTCCATCTAGCAGCGAGAAATCTTCAGAGAAGATCCGGCCATTGACAGTATCACGAGTCATGCCCATCGTGCAGATGCACCTGTGGTAACTTTGGACTCATGCTACGAGGAATCCGTGATGATGTCACGGAATGTTATTATTGACTGTCGTCAGTTAAGGAGAGCATAAACAGGCATAAGGTGCTCTGTCATACAAGTGGAAGAGTTATCTCAAGTGTAGCCCTGCAGTCGTTTTATATATATATTTGTTGACGGGTAAAGACGGGAATATGGACGATTACAAGCATACTTGAAGATCTCTTCTTCTTCTTGAAGATAAGTGCAGATAAAGAGCATCCATTGCACCACGAGCTCAACACAGGGAATGGTGTCAGGCTAAAAAGAGGCAAATCATGGGTGGGCCGAGCAGATGTCATCAAACAGGTCTGTGGGCGTTATTAACGCTGCTGAGGAGTGGATACCAGTGCCTTCGTCATTCTGGGGGACATTCTCGTGTAGTGTCACACTCTACAGGAAATGTAGAGAACAGAACTCAGTCGTGGTCAATGTGGAGGTCAGTGGTCTTATCTGAGATAACACCGATGAGAAAAAGAGGCAGTCACCTATACAGACAGATCTGTAATACGACACCAAAGGAGTGCATGGATATTTACAGCACGCTCAGCGGGCAAAATAATCAAAGATGACAGTGGTGTATACGTTATGACCACAAGTAGCATGATGATGGAGGTGATGGCAGTGACCAGGGCATTCATCTGGTTAGAGTCACAAGACTACACCCACGCCTGCATACTAAGTGATTCAATGAGCATGATAAGAAAAGTGTAGGTGGGATCTGTACTCAGGCAATGGGCAGAGTCATTGCAGAAGTCAAAAATATGCAGGGCACCTTTGTCTATGTCCCTGGACATGTGGAAGTACAGGAAAATGAAAGAGTGGACAGGTTGGCTAGCTGCGCTATTGTTGAAGACGGTCAACCAATGGATCAGGCGTACATCATCAATACCCTCCAAGATGTGGGAAGGACATAGGACTTCGACAACCATGAGTCCACGTCACTCCTTCAGATGAAAGAGACGGGAGTTAAGATGGGCTCAGCCAGAAACTAAAAACTTAGTGGGCGTGTAAGAAGACTTATCAACCAACTTAGAGCTGGAGGCATCCGTTGGTGGACACTGCAGGACTTGCTGAGGAGGGGATCTGAGCACCTCTGGACATGTTTGGAGTATAATGATGATGACCCATAAATAACTCAATGATGCAATCTTGTTGATTGTTGTATAAGTGAGTGTGAGGTGTCATTAATGATGCAATCTTGTTGATTGTTGTATAAGTGAGTGTGAGGTGTCATTAATGATGCAATCTTGCTGATTGTTGTGTATGTGAGTATAAGGTGTCATTAATGATGCAATCTTGTTGATTGTTGTATAAGTGAGTGTGAGGTGTCATTAATGATGCAATCTTGTTGATTGTTGTATAAGTGAGTGTGAGGTGTCATTAATGATGCAATCTTGTTGATTGTTGTATAAGTGAGTGTGAGGTGTCATTAATGATGCAATCTTGTTGATTGTTGTATAAGTGAGTGTGAGGTGTCATTAATGATGCAATCTTGTTGATTGTTGTATAAGTGAGTGTGAGGTGTCATTAATGATGCAATCTTGTTGATTGTTGTATAAGTGAGTGTGAGGTGTCATTAATGATGCAATCTTGTTGATTGTTGTATAAGTGAGTGTGAGGTGTCATTAATGATGCAATCTTGTTGATTGTTGTATAAGTGAGTGTGAGGTGTCATTAATGATGCAATCTTGTTGATTGTTGTATAAGTGAGTGTGAGGTGTCATTAATGATGCAATATTGTTGATTGTTGTATAAGTGAGTGTGAGGTGTCATTAATGATGCAATCTTGTTGATTGTTGTATAAGTGAGTGTGAGGTGTCATTAATGATGCAATCTTGTTGATTGTTGTATAAGTGAGTGTGAGGTGTCATTAATGATGCAATCTTGTTGATTGTTGTATAAGTGAGTGTGAGGTGTCATTAATGATGCAATCTTGTTGATTGTTGTATAAGTGAGTGTGAGGTGTCATTAATGATGCAATCTTGTTGATTGTTGTATAAGTGAGTGTGAGGTGTCATTAATGATGCAATCTTGTTGATTGTTGTATAAGTGAGTGTGAGGTGTCATTAATGATGCAATCTTGTTGATTGTTGTATAAGTGAGTGTGAGGTGTCATTAATGATGCAATCTTGTTGATTGTTGTATAAGTGAGTGTGAGGTGTCATTAATGATGCAATCTTGTTGATTGTTGTATAAGTGAGTGTGAGGTGTCATTAATGATGCAATCTTGTTGATTGTTGTATAAGTGAGTGTGAGGTGTCATTAATGATGCAATCTTGTTGATTGTTGTATAAGTGAGTGTAAGGTGTCATTAATGATGCAATCTTGTTGATTGTTGTATAAGTGAGTGTGAGGTGTCATTAATGATGCAATCTTGTTGATTGTTGTATAAGTGAGTGTGAGGTGTCATTAATGATGCAATCTTGTTGATTGTTGTATAAGTGAGTGTGAGGTGTAATTAATGATGCAATCTTGTTGATTGTTGTATAAGTGAGTGTGAGGTGTCATTAATGATGCAATCTTGTTGATTGTTGTATAAGTGAGTGTGAGGTGTCATTAATGATGCAATCTTGTTGATTGTTGTATAAGTGAGTGTAAGGTGTCATTAATGATGCAATCTTGTTGATTGTTGTATAAGTGAGTGTAAGGTGTCATTAATGATGCAATCTTGCTGATTGTTGTATAAGTGAGTGTGATGTGTCATTAATGATGCAATCTTGTTGATTGTTGTATAAGTGAGTGTGAGGTGTCATTAATGATGCAATCTTGTTGATTGTTGTATAAGTGAGTATAAGGTGTCATTAATGATGCAATCTTGTTGATTGTTGTATAAGTGAGTGTGAGGTGTCATTAATGATGCAATCTTGTTGATTGTTGTATAAGTGAGTGTGAGGTGTCATTAATGATGCAATCTTGTTGATTGTTGTATAAGTGAGTGTGAGGTGTCATTAATGATGCAATCTTGTTGATTGTTGTATAAGTGAGTGTGAGGTGTCATTAATGATGCAATCTTGTTGATTGTTGTATAAGTGAGTGTGAGGTGTCATTAATGATGCAATCTTGTTGATTGTTGTATAAGTGAGTGTGAGGTGTCATTAATGATGCAATCTTGTTGATTGTTGTATAAGTGAGTGTGAGGTGTCATTAATGATGCAATCTTGTTGATTGTTGTATAAGTGAGTGTGAGGTGTCATTAATGATGCAATCTTGTTGATTGTTGTATAAGTGAGTGTGAGGTGTCATTAATGATGCAATCTTGTTGATTGTTGTATAAGTGAGTGTGAGGTGTCATTAATGATGCAATCTTGTTGATTGTTGTATAAGTGAGTGTGAGGTGTCATTAATGATGCAATCTTGTTGATTGTTGTATAAGTGAGTGTGAGGTGTCATTAATGATGCAATCTTGTTGATTGTTGTATAAGTGAGTATAAGGTGTCATTAATGATGCAATCTTGTTGATTGTTGTATAAGTGAGTGTGAGGTGTCATTAATGATGCAATCTTGTTGATTGTTGTATAAGTGAGTGTGAGGTGTCATTAATGATGCAATCTTGTTGATTGTTGTATAAGTGAGTGTAAGGTGTCATTAATGATGCAATCTTGTTGATTGTTGTATAAGTGAGTGTGAGGTGTCATTAATGATGCAATCTTGTTGATTGTTGTATAAGTGAGTGTAAGGCGTCATTAATGATGCAATCTTGCTGATTGTTGTATAAGTGAGTGTGAGGTGTCATTAATGATGCAATCTTGCTGATTGTTGTATAAGTGAGTGTGAGGTGTCATTAATGATGCAATCTTGCTGATTGTTGTATAAGTGAGTGTAAGGTGTCATTAATGATGCAATCTTGCTGATTGTTGTATAAGTGAGTGTAAGGTGTCATTAATGATGCAATCTTGTTGATTGTTGTATAAGTGAGTGTGAGGTGTCATTAATAATGCAATCTTGTTGATTGTTGTATAAGTGAGTGTAAGATGTCATTAATGATGCAATCTTGTTGATTGTTGTATGAGTGTAAGGTGTCATTAATGACGCAATCTTGTTGATTGTTGTATAAGTGAGTGAGGTGTCATTAATGATGCAATCTTGCTGATTGTTGTATAAGTGAGTGAGGTGTCATTAATGATGCAATCTTGCTGATTGTTGTATAAGTGAGTGTAAGGTGTCATTAATGATATAACCTTTTTCCCTAGCCTGGACATATAATGGGACAAACTCCATGAGCGAAGCTTCTATCATGAACACTGGCATGCAAGACACTATCACATTCCCAGGTATGAGTTCCAGTCTTAGCAAGCATTAGTCTCTGTTCTGTATTTAGAAAGTGAGTTCTGAGATTGTCCTTTCAATATGAAACCTTGAATGTTGATAATTCTGTGTGCCGAGATTCAGTTGATTTTATTTTATTTTTCAGGATAAAAATGTAATTTTGGAGATGCTTATTCAAGAACACAATTACGTGAATGTGCCACTAGATGACATTTAATATAGACAATAGTTTTTGTTGCATAATAGTGATCTATTTGACCTTTACAACCCATTAAGGAGCTTAGTGATGCTGAAATACCTTTTTTTCCCTAAATCTCTGAGTTAAGAGTTGTTTCATTGTCATCTTCATTCAAACAGATGAAGCCTCTCTACCAATAGGTTTAATAAACAGCAGGTCTTGTATGCTTGAACTATCAGAAGCAAGTACTTTTAGTGCTGTACATTGGTTTTTAGTCTGTTGTTACCCTACCTCACATCTGCATGTCCGAGGTTTTGTTGGCCTTTAGTTCACAAATCATGCTGGTTACTCTATGTACATTAACATCCCTTTAGACTTTGGAACAGAATGGCTTCACTGCAGGCGGGGTATTCTCATATCTGCTTAGCCCCCATTCCAGCAACTAACAAAGTGTTCATCTCGATTGTCCATACTGTTCTACTAAATGTGTTGCGTTCTGCAAAACTGTTCTATTGGAAAAGCCACATTAAACTGTACAAACGGCATACAAATCAAAATAGACTTTCTGGGTCGCCATAATGACCACCAAGGAGTGGTAGCATAATCTCTGTGCCCATGCCAATTCCGTAATAGACTTCATAATCAGTAGGTGTGCCCAAGAATCGCTGCCCCAACAAATGAAGTTAGGCCTCTACTTCAGTTCGATCCGAACGCAGTTCAGCTGGTGGCAAATTTGCAGTCAAACACAGATTACACATCCCGTCCAGGGGCAAAACTGGACATGGTACCATTTCACTACACCCCACGGCCAATCACCTGCAGCATTATCTCAATGCACAGGCGCCTAAACCATGTTGATTTTGTGGTCAGGTGAATGCGACTGGACTAGTGCTGACTTCACAAACAAAAATCCAAAGCAGGATCACTTGACCTCAAATAGCAACAGAAATGCCACTAGTCCTGGACATAATTGGACTAAGCTACCAACCAGAAGTCTTAATATCCCTTATTTTGAATCAAGCAAAAATGGAAATAGTCCATTCATTATCCAGCATTTAATTGATAATCTATTGACCTTTCGAGCCGTAGCTGGCCCATAGGGCGTACACCAGGATACTCCTTCTCTTATCTAAATTTTTGTTCTAGCAGTTTTCAATTCTTTTAAAGATATTTGATCAAATCTCGCCATTTGTCTCTGTTCTGTGCAAGCAGCTCTATCTCATTGAGGGAGCCAATTCCTGCTGCTCTTGCCTCTCTCATCAATGTTCTTCTCAGAGTCTCTCTGGGTATTCCTCTTTTCCTCTTACCTGTTGTTTCCCACATGAGGGCTTGCTTTGCTATTTGGTTATTATCTCTTCTCATCACATGTCAAACATATGACCATAGTCTTTTCTTTATTACTGAAGATAGTGGTTGATTGACGATTTTTATAATTTCCTTGTTTGTTTTGAATTCGCTCCACGCTATACCAAGTAATTTCCTTAGACATTTAATTTTGAATGCTAATTATTGATAATAGAGATGTCATTGTTGTAGAGATCTGAATGTGCCTGCATGACATACAAGTTTAACATGTTGGCTGAATTCTTGACAATTTCAGATTCTCCACCCTTGGAAGCACCATCCCCTGAGGAATCACCGCCTGATCTCAACCTGGAAGGATCTGATAATGGTTAGTATCACAGCTAACTCCACTCTTGTCATTGTTGCTGGCTAATATGTTAACATTAGAGCCATGATAATGATCCACCTTTGCTTGTTGTTCATGTTCATTATTTTCCTTTAACAACTCCCATCACTGTGTCTGTTGTTTGTCCATGGTCTTGCTGTCAGATCAAAACTACAACTATGTTGTCAGTGTCTGTTGTTTGTCCATGGTCTTGCTGTCAGATCAAAACTACAACTATGTTGTCAGTGTCTGTTGTTTGTCCATGGTCTTGCTGTCAGATCAAAACTACAACTATGTTGTCAGTGTTTGTTTGTCCATGGTCTTGCTGTCAGATCAAAACTACAACTATGTTGTCAGTGTTTGTTTGTCCATGGTCTTGCTGTCAGATCAAAACTACAACTATGTTGTCAGTGTCTGTTGTTTGTCCATGGTCTTGCTGTCAGATCAAAACTACAACTATGTTGTCAGTGTCTGTTGTTTGTCCATGGTCTTGCTGTCAGATCAAAACTACAACTATGTTGTCAGTGTCTGTTTGTCCATGGTCTTGCTGTCAGATCAAAACTACAACTATGTTGTCAGTGTTTGTTGTTTCATCGTTACCAGAATCATTTGCTGTGATCCATTAATGCAGATTGTTGTCACATGCTCTATAGTTTGTGTTGTTGATCTAACACCATCAGCTATTGTAGCTGGAGGGAATATGTGGTTGGTTGCTGTGGCTTTCTTGTTTCTCTGAGTTTTGCTGGAATAGTTGGATCTAGGTCTGCAGTACTAGGTCTATATATGGATCCAGAGGTCTGCTATACTATATCTATATACCTGGTTAATGCTAAGGTCAACAGTCTCATCTGCAATAACACCGATGAGAAAGATGCAGTCATCTATACAGACAGATCTGTAACATGACACGAAAGAAGTGCATGGGCATTTACAGCACGCTCGGCAGGCAGAATAGCCAAGGGAGACAGTGGTGCATACGCCATGACCACGAGTAGCATGACAATGGAGGTGATGGCAGTGACCAAGGCATTCAAATAGTTTAGTCACAAGACTACATCCACGCATGTATACTGAGTGATTAGATGAGCATGATAAAAAAGTGGAGGCGGGCTTTGTACGCATGCAATGGGTAGAGTCGTTGCAGAAATCCAAAATACGTAAGGTCACCTTTGTCTATGTCCCTGGACATGTGGGAGTACGGGGAAATGAAAGAGTGGACAGGTTGGCTAGTTGCGCTGTCATTGAGGACGGGCAACCGATGGATCGGGCGGACATCATCAATGCACTCCGAGATGTGGGAAGAGCACAGGACTTCGACAAACACAGATCAACATCACTTCTTCGGATGATGGAAATGGGAGTTAAGATGGGCACAGCCAGAAATGAGAAACTTGGTGGCCGTGTAAGAAGACTTATCAACCAACATAGAACTGGAGTCGCCAGTCGCTGGACACTGAGGGAATTGCTGAGGAGGGGATCTGAGCACCTATGGACATGTTCGGAGTGCAATGATGATGACCCGCTAATAACTCAATAACTCAATCTATATACCTGAAATAGTGGGTCTAGAAAAGGTCTGCAATACTGGGTTTTCTATCTCAAGTGGCCCCTACCACTGCAGGGATGGCAACCTTCATCAAGCCAGTCTGTTTTCATGAAGATTGTTACAAGGGAGCATAACTGAGGTGTTGCAAGATAAGTCTTGACCTGCTGTGGGCCACTGATTGTGATCCTCGCTGTAGATTTTGTACAAAAAAAAAAAAAACTCATTTGCATATTGTAATACAAATGTGAGTACAAAGCTGCAGAATGTGAGTGTCAAGTTATTGAACATGTTATCTATAGTCTTGGTTGACCAGCTATAAAACTCAATTTCTTCAACTGTTCTAGATGGTGTACTCAGCCATGCCATCAGATATTTCCTGGGAGACACAATTATTGACATAGCAGGGAACTTGTGTACAACAATGAACTGACACTGAGGGGAACAGTCCAACAAAGCCATGAAGGAAGGATTACTTATAAATGCAGCGGTGAATGCTGCTAACATGGCTTGCTATTCATGTCCTCATCTGATGGCTGGCTGTTGTTGATCTGTCATTTTGTCAGATATGAAAATGAACATGTAGCATTCAAATTTGATTGTAATCTTGTAGATAACCTCAGCAGGATGGTATTCATAAATAAATCTTACATTTATTACAAGTTTTATACGTATTAACACATATGACATATATTAATGTTTATTTTGTGTTTTACAGTCAGTCTTGATTCCCGACTGGCAAGCTTCTTTGACAGAAATCAAACGGACACTGCTAACCCACCAGTCTATACACCTCAACTTGCTCGCTCAGCGGGGTCAAATAGCAAATTAAAAATGGTTGATGATGATGGCAGTACAACACCACTTGATGATGAAGCTCCAACTACTCCAGTCCAGGATGAGAATTTAGTGTCACCTCCAAAACGAAATACACCGCCCAAGAAAGAAAATCCTATTGACTTTCTGTCAAGACTGATCTCTCAGACACAAAAGACAACGGTCAAGACTGGAGCACCCAGTTTTCTGGATAGCCTGACCATGCTGACATCAACCACAAAGAAAGCAGACAATGAAAGTCAACAGCAGACATCAGCTCCCCAATCCTGGGCAGCATGGAAATTGAAAACCAATGACAGCAACACATCAGCAAGTCAGTTACCATATGTACCAGCCAACAGCCTGACCAGTCCACCCCCACACTACCCATCTACTCCCACTATGGTTCCACCCCCTATCCCTTTGCCTGTACCCCCTCCTGTGTCACTTAGTATGGGGATGAACGTGCCACCACCACCACCTCCACCCTTTGGCCTGGCAGCAGTCATCTCCACAAACTTCTCGTCCCCTCCGCCTATTTTTCAACACAAGTCACCAGGGCAAAAGGAGAACTGGCCTGATATGAAGCCTAGCCAGAGTTCTGACCATGCCAGTTCTGGCAGGTCAGCTCACAGTTCGGTACTCAAGGAGCTCATACCAGCAGATGATGTGGATGTAAAACCTGTACCTCATCTATCCAAGGAGTCTTCCTCATCTATGATGGATCCTGATGCAATGGAAATTGTGAGTGGTGAAGAGGAAGAAGAGGATGATGATGATGATGGTGGTGGTGACAATGAAAAACATGTTCCAAAAATTCTGAAACAGCTGATGCAAAAACAGAATTTGCTCAAAAGCTGAAACAGAAAACTTCGCAAGGAGTGATCAAGTCTCATGTATTTGTACCCAATCCAGAACGACCAAATCTAATGACACTTACTGTGTCTGATGATATTGATGAGGAGAACATGGTTGATGATGATCATGCAGTGATAAAGACAACAGCTGGCTGGCCAGATAGGTCACATAAATCAGACCTTAAATCAAGGTCACGCTCAAGAGAAAAAGACAGATCTCACAAACATAAAAAAAAGAAGAAACATAAACGAAATCGTAGCAGTGATGACGACTCTCGGCTCTCTGAAGGTGATATTGATGACAGTAAAACATCAAGTGTGGGCAGCATTGTGAAGAAGATTGAGTCCCACACCAGCAGGAACAGCAGAGACAGCAACAAGAGTGACAAATATGAGGATAGGAAGTATGAGAAATATGATGAGACCCGCAAGTATGACCGCCATGATGACAGAGGATATAGTGGGCGAGATTATAGACCACATAAAAGCTATAACCGGGGTTTTCAAGACATCAAAGATCCAGTGGAGGCATACACACAAGCATACAGGGATGCTTTTTTCCAGCAGTATAGCATGGGACGTTTTAATTTATTCCCCCAGGGTTCCCAGCCCATGGATCCTAGAAGATCAGGATATGGGAAATACTGATCTTGTCTTTCAGCAGCCATTACACAAAAATACAGTCATTGTAATAGCTAAAAATATGATGTTTGAAACCATGAACAAGTGGGGGGGAGCACAGGCAAAAATGATCCCCCCCAATCATTTTGTACTATGTCTCAAAAAGTCTCTTCTTTAAACTTACCAACATGATTGCCAACTTAAGTAGCTATGGTTCCGACTAGCCTCTTGTTACAGGAGACTGTAGCAGGCCATAGGCAAGGAATTTTTGTTTTGAGGGATGCTGTTTTGTTGTGATTTTTGACAATTGAAGACTGCAAAGGTGTATAGTGTTGTGTCATGATTTCCTCATATAGAAAATTTGACTGCAAAAGTGTATGTGTCATGATTCCCTCATATATTGAAGATTGACTGCAAAAATGTATGTGTCATGATTCCCTCATATTGAAGATTGACTGCAAAGGTGTATGTGTCACGATTCCCTCATATATTGAAGATTGACTGCAAAAGTGTATGTGTCATGATTCCCTCATATTGAAGATTGACTGCAAAGGTGTATGTGTCATGATTCCTTCATATCGAAGATTGACTGCAAAGGTGTATGTGTCATGATTCCTTCATATCGAAGATTGACTGCAAAGGTGTATAGTGTTTCATGATTACCTCACTAAAAACACCACCCCACAAGTTGTGTGAATATAGTGGTTGTGTGAGTGCAGTCCTCAATGTTCTTTGCTATGTTTGATACAAGTGCTTTAGAATATGTGTTTGTAGATTGAATGAGAGAACCATGTAATAAAAAAACACAGTAAAACAGGGCCACAGTGACTCATACTCTGTCATCAATTTGTAATTGTGGCAGTTTTTTGATGGTTCTATGTAGGTGTGCAAGATGTTCTGTTAAGAACATCTCTATTTGAAAGCAGTATTTTTGTTTTGTTTTGTCATGACAGACCAACCATGGGAGAGATCATGTTCTGTACATAACACTTGTTTTTTCACTTAAAGCTAGTTGTGGTATTTGCAATAGCAGCAAGTGAAGTGCCATTGCTGGTCTGTGAAGGTTTCTGGGCCCTTATATGAAAGTGCATTTGTTTGGTACTGTACGTATGTGGGAAGTCAGACATGTTATCAGATATTTTTCTTCTGGTGTCACATTATGTATAATATTCAATAAAGTTTGTCAATGAAATTATATTTTAACATCTTTATAATTGTTTAATGTCAGTGATTGGAATGTGTTCTCAGGGCAGCTCCTTTGTAATAACAATTATGGCTAAAAATAGTGTGGTAGATGTATTTGACAACATCCCAACTAGAGAGTGGTCCAAGAAATGTGTGATAGATGAATTTGACAACATCCCAACTAGAGAGTGGTCCAAGAAATGTGTGATAGATGTATATGACAACATCCCAACTAGAGAGTGGTCCAAGAAATGTGTGATAGATGTATATGGCAACATCCCAACTAGAGAGTGGTCCAAGAAATGTGTGATAGATGTATATGGCAACATCCCAACTAGAGAGTGGTCCAAGAAATGTGTGATAGATGTATATGGCAACATCCCAACTAGAGAGTGGTCCAAGAAATGTGTGATAGATGTATATGACAACATCCCAACTAGAGTGGTCCAAGAAATGTGTGATAGATGTATATGGCAACATCCCAACTATAGAGTGGTCCAAGAAATGTGTGATAGATTTATATGGCAACATCCCAACTAGAGAGTGTCCAAGAAATGTGTGATAGATTTATATGGCAACATCCCAACTAGAGTGTCCAAGAAATGTGTGATAGATGTATATGGCAACATCCCAACTAGAGAGTGTCCAAGAAATGTGTGATAGATGTATATGGCAACATCCCAACTAGAGTGTCCAAGAAATGTGTGATAGATGTATATGGCAACATCCCAACTAGAGTGGTCCAAGAAATGTGTGATAGATGTATATGACAACATCCCAACTAGAGTGGTCCAAGAAATGTGTGATAGATGTATATGGCAACATCCCAACTAGAGAGTGTCCAAGAAATGTGTGATAGATGTATATGGCAACATCCCAACTAGAGTATCCAAGAAATGTGTGATAGATGTATATGGCAACATCCCAACTAGAGAGTGGTCCAAGAAATGTGTGATAGATGTATTTGACAACATCCCAACTAGAGAGTGGTCCAAGAAATGTGTGATAGATGTATATGACAACATCCCAACTAGAGGGTGGTCCAAGAAATGTGTGATAGATGTATATGGCAACATCCCAACTAGAGTGTCCAAGAAATGTGTGATAGATGTATATGGCAACATCCCAACTAGAGAGTGGTCCAAGAAATGTGTGATAGATGTATTTGACAACATCCCAACTAGAGAGTGGTCCAAGAAATGTGTGATAGATGTATTTGACAACATCGCAACTAGAGAGTGGTCCAAGAAATGTGTGATAGATGTATATGGCAACATCCCAACTAGAGAGTGGTCCAAGAAATGTGTGATAGATGTATATGGCAACATCCCAACTAGTGTCCAAGAAATGTGTGATAGATGTATATGGCAACATCCCAACTAGAGTGTCCAAGAAATGTGTGATAGATGTATATGGCAACATCCCAACTAGTGTCCAAGAAATGTGTGATAGATGTATATGGCAACATCCCAACTAGAGTGTCCAAGAAATGTGTGATAGATGTATATGACAACATCCCAACTAGAGTGTCCAAGAAATGTGTGATAGATGTATATGGCAACATCCCAACTAGAGTGGTCCAAGAAATGTGTGATAGATGTATATGACAACATCCCAACTAGAGTGGTCCAAGAAATGTGTGATAGATGTATATGGCAACATCCCAACTAGAGAGTGTCCAAGAAATGTGTGATAGATGTATATGGCAACATCCCAACTAGAGTATCCAAGAAATGTGTGATAGATGTATATGGCAACATCCCAACTAGAGAGTGGTCCAAGAAATGTGTGATAGATGTATATGACAACATCCCAACTAGAGGGTGGTCCAAGAAATGTGTGATAGATGTATATGGCAACATCCCAACTAGAGTGTCCAAGAAATGTGTGATAGATGTATATGGCAACATCCCAACTAGAGAGTGGTCCAAGAAATGTGTGATAGATGTATATGGCAACATCCCAACTAGAGAGTGGTCCAAGAAATGTGTGAAAGATGTATTTGACAACATCCCAACTAGAGAGTGGTCCAAGAAATGTGTGATAGATGTATTTGACAACATCGCAACTAGAGAGTGGTCCAAGAAATGTGTGATAGATGTATATGGCAACATCCCAACTAGAGAGTGGTCCAAGAAATGTGTGATAGATGTATATGACAACATCCCAACTAGAGTGGTCCAAGAAATGTGTGATAGATGTATATGGCAACATCCCAACTAGAGAGTGGTCCAAGAAATGTGTGATAGATGTATATGGCAACATCCCAACTAGAGTGTCCAAGAAATGTGTGATAGATGTATATGGCAACATCCCAACTAGAGAGTGGTCCAAGAAATGTGTGATAGATGTATTTGACAACATCCCAACTAGAGAGTGGTCCAAGAAATGTGTGATAGATGTATATGACAACATCCCAACTAGAGTGGTCCAAGAAATGTGTGATAGATGTATATGGCAACATCCCAACTAGAGAGTGGTCCAAGAAATGTGTGATAGATTTATATGGCAACATCCCAACTAGAGAGTGTCCAAGAAATGTGTGATAGATGTATATGGCAACATCCCAACTAGAGTGTCCAAGAAATGTGTGATAGATGTATATGGCAACATCCCAACTAGAGAGTGGTCCAAGAAATGTGTGATAGATGTATTTGACAACATCCCAACTAGAGAGTGGTCCAAGAAATGTGTGATAGATGTATATGACAACATCCCAACTAGAGAGTGGTCCAAGAAATGTGTGATAGATGTATATGGCAACATCCCAACTAGTGTCTCCAAGAAATGTGTGATAGATGTATATGGCAACATCCCAACTAGAGAGTGGTCCAAGAAATGTGTGATAGATGTATTTGACAACATCCCAACTAGAGAGTGGTCCAAGAAATGTGTGATAGATGTATTTGACAACATCCCAACTAGAGAGTGTCCAAGAAATGTGTGATAGATGTATATGGCAACATCCCAACTAGAGAGTGGTCCAAGAAATGTGTGATAGATGTATTTGACAACATCCCAACTAGAGAGTGGTCCAAGAAATGTGTGATAGATGTATTTGACAACATCCCAACTAGAGAGTGGTCCAAGAAATGTGTGATAGATGTATATGGCAACATCCCAACTAGAGAGTGGTCCAAGAAATGTGTGATAGATGTATTTGACAACATCCCAACTAGAGAGTGGTCCAAGAAATGTGTGATAGATGTATTTGACAACATCCCAACTAGAGAGTGGTCCAAGAAATGTGTGATAGATGTATTTGACAACATCCCAACTAGAGAGTGGTCCAAGAAATGTGTGATAGATGTATATGGCAACATCCCAACTAGAGAGTGGTCCAAGAAATGTGTGATAGATGTATATGGCAACATCCCAACTAGAGAGTGGTCCAAGAAATGTGTGATATATGTATATGGCAACATCCCAACTAGTGTCCAAGAAATGTGTGATAGATGTATATGGCAACATCCCAACTAGAGTGTGCAAGAAATGTGTGATAGATGTATATGGCAACATCCCAACTAGTGTCCAAGAAATGTGTGATAGATGTATATGGCAACATCCCAACTAGAGTGTCCAAGAAATGTGTGATAGATGTATATGGCAACATCCCAACTAGTGTCCAAGAAATGTGTGATAGATGTATATGGCAACATCCCAACTAGAGTGTCCAAGAAATGTGTGATAGATGTATATGACAACATCCCAACTAGAGTGTCCAAGAAATGTGTGATAGATGTATATGACAACGTCCCAACTAGAGAGTGGTCCAAGAAATGTGTGATAGATGTATATGGCAACATCCCAACTAGAGAGTGGTCCAAGAAATGTGTGATAGATGTATTTGACAACGTCCCAACTAGAGAGTGGTCCAAGAAATGTGTGATAGATGTATATGGCAACATCCCAACTAGAGAGTGGTCCAAGAAATGTGTGATAGATGTATATGACAACGTCCCAACTAGAGAGTGGTCCAAGAAATGTGTGATAGATGTATATGGCAACATCCCAACTAGAGAGTGGTCCAAGAAATGTGTGATAGATGTATATGACAACATCCCAACTAGAGGGTGGTCCAAGAAATGTGTGATAGATGTATATGGCAACATCCCAACTAGTGTCCAAGAAATGTGTGAAAGATGTATATGGCAACATCCCAACTAGAGAGTGGTCCAAGAAATGTGTGATAGATGTATATGGCAACATCCCAACTAGAGAGTGGTCCAAGAAATGTGTGATAGATGTATATGACAACGTCCCAACTAGAGAGTGGTCCAAGAAATGTGTGATAGATGTATATGGCAACATCCCAACTAGAGAGTGGTCCAAGAAATGTGTGATAGATGTATATGACAACGTCCCAACTAGAGAGTGGTCCAAGAAATGTGTGATAGATGTATATGACAACATCCCAACTAGAGGGTGGTCCAAGAAATGTGTGATAGATGTATATGGCAACATCCCAACTAGTGTCCAAGAAATGTGTGATAGATGTATATGGCAACATCCCAACTAGAGAGTGGTCCAAGAAATGTGTGATAGATGTATATGGCAACATCCCAACTAGAGAGTGGTCCAAGAAATGTGTGATAGATGTATATGACAACATTTCATCTGAAAAATGAAATCCCTGATTTTGTAGGCTGCTAAAGAATGGTGAAGACTTGTTAAAGTCAGAAATGGCACAAAGAAAAAAAAGGCCCAGATATTAAATAAAGAGACACAATTGATAAAGTCAACTTGACCCAAATGACAGCAAAATTGTATTCAATGCCTGTAGGCATTGAAGCAATCTTATGCTATATACATAAACAACGGTTTGCCTATCTAGAAAGAATGTCGTGTGATTCCTTACCATGAAAGCATATATATAGGATAGACATTAAAAATGATACAACAATTGGCAATGGTTGAAGCTGCCAGAAGTCTGTATCTTCATAAAAATCTGAGTACAAAAGGAAGTGGTAAACACTTCATGGCACATACAAGAAATCTACTTTCTGATCAGATGATGTGTGTTCATACATGACTTCTCATGTAAAGGTAAACTACAAGACAGACGATGTTCGCATATTTCTGTATAGTGTCGCCTCAAGCATCGAAACTCAGATGCGAGGCGACATTCCTCACCTTTCCAGGGTAATACCCTGGTACCCATTTCTGCTAACAGCTGGGTCGACTGTGGGGGTATTTCCCCCCCCCCCCCCCCCCCCCCCAAAACCATGAGTAAAATTCACACTGCTGCCAGCGGGAATCGAACACGGGTTGTCCGAACGTCAGTAGTCTAGTCGGGTGGTTTTCCTAACTAGGTTACCGAGGCCCCCAAAAATATTGTCAGAAGTGGGATTTGAACACTCGCCCCAGATAATCTGGGAAGGTTTCAAACCTTGAGTCTGGCGCCTTAGACCACTCGGCCATCCTGACACAATTTTCTTTTGTGAAAGCAAAGTCTTGTTGCTGGTGAGAACCAGAACCGCTAATGCTGATGGAGACAATTGTTGACACTGACTTTTCTTCTCATAGCCAATAACATAATTGCACAGCAACATGTCTGCCATCTTGTCACATGTTCACTTCAGAGCCCTCCTCTGTTATCCAGTAACACTTGTCTGGCAAGTAATTCTGTCACTATTTCGGCTAAAAATAGGTCCAGGATGTAAAATAGATAACAAAGGCAGGTCTTATTTCACAAGTACCAAGTTTATTGATTTCAGAACTCCATAAGACCCTCTGAAAACAAGCAAATAATGAGTTCACATTGGACAAGTCTGCATTTCCATGGCAGCTGTTACAGGTAAGAGAGGCTAAACTTGTGGCAACATTGAACCTACTTCATGAGCTCGCTGTCAAGAATGTCTTAGAGGTAAATTATTAATTGTAGGGAGGGTACAATTCACCAGAACAGCTGCTTTAAAAAAGAAACATTTTCAATACAAATGTTTAAAAAAAAAAAAAAAACTATAAATAGAGTAAAATGCTAAGTCTCCACGTGTCAGAGCATTCTAGAACCAAATCCTTCTGTGTACAACACTAAATCTGTCAGAACCATCTCCTTCTGTGTACAACACTAAATCTGTCAGAACCATCTCCTGTGTACAACACTAAATCTGTCAGAACCATCTCCTTCTGTGTACAACACTAAATCTGTCAGAACCATCTCCTTCTGTGTACAACACTAAATCTGTCAGAACCATCTCCTGTGTACAACACTAAATCTGTCAGAACCATCTCCTTCTGTGTACAACACTAAATCTGTCAGAACCATCTCCTGTGTACAACACTAAATCTGTCAGAACCATCTCCTGTGTACAACACTAAATCTGTCAGAACCATCTCCTTCTGTGTACAACACTAAATCTGTCAGAACCATCTCCTTCTGTGTACAACACTAAATCTGTCAGAACCATCTCCTTCTGTGTACAACACTAAATCTGTCAGAACCATCTCCTTCTGTGTACAACACTAAATCTGTCAGAACCATCTCCTTCTGTGTACAACACTAAATCTGTCAGAACCATCTCCTTCTGTGTACAACACTAAATCTGTCAGAACCATCTCCTGTGTACAACACTAAATCTGTCAGAACCATCTCCTGTGTACAACACTAAATCTGTCAAACTTGTCATGCTCTGGATATTCATTTAATAAAATATGGCAGGCACAAGGATTCACAAAGAACATGCATTGGTGAAGTTGATTTTCCATTCACGATTAAAAATCACAAAATAAAACCAAGTGTGGAAAGGCATGCGAAGAGAGACATTATTCTGTTAGCAAATTGATTCAAACGTGACTAGATCAAAGACTTTGCTTGTCTGAGTTTACTCTTTGGCTACATCTCATTTTAGTTGGTCAGTGACATTCATGCTGTGTTTTAAAAGTTCAACTGATCAAATTGTTCAGCAATATTTCAAAAGTAAATAAAGCCAACATAAAAAAATCTAACAAGCAAACAGACTTTTCATCAGCGCTTTCTTATATAATTGGTTAGTTCACCTTTCATTTTCACGGCTGGTTGTTGCCAAATAGTTTCTTGTGTCCAAAATCTCTCAAAGAAAATGTCTTGCCATTAGAAGATTCTCAACTGTTTTTGACAACACACTCACTGATACCCTGTGAAAACACCATGTGAGCTTGAACCTCTCTGTCCAACACATCCACCTGCTGACGCTGTGACATGCACTTCACCCGACCCGACCAGCTTTTTTGACATTGCCAGGAATGTCAAACTTGTCTCAAACCCTGAAGGAGGCATTGTATTTCTGCCCTTTTCTACAAGGACCCGGAGAAGAAAGCAACCTTTGCAGTATGAAATTATCTGTGGTGCTGCTTCTATTTGTGAGCTGTGCAGGACCATTTGGGGGCACTAGGTCACCACGATGTCCACTGGAGGCATGAGACATTTGTGACCTAATTAAATGGTGGCCCCTGTGAGAGTTGGGATGCCAGATACAGACGGTCTCCCTGGTAGGTAGAGTCCTGGGACAAGAGAACATCCATCTGAGAACGGTAGTCATCTGCCATGAAACTATCCTGAAAAGAAAATATGAGATCAAGACTCAATCTCAACTGTTCTGTATGATGTGTAGAGAGTCAATCAAGGAAAGATATTCTTAGGGAAATTCAGCTTTAAGAGTTGTGGATGGGTAGTTGTTAGTGCTTGCTTTGTTGAGGACATAAAGGTTGGTTCATATAGAAATGATGGCTTCCTGGTTCACCAAGCTACCTTCAGCATTCCCTAGTTCAGTAGACATTATGTCACTACTTTGTGATAAGCTGATCTGTTCCCTTCATCTCTGGCAGGGCTAGATTTGCTTCAGCCTTTCGTTACTAAGCTACTGCATTATCTTCATTGCCGTATTCCTGAGACAAGGGGAAACACTCTGAATAAACAACAGTACAATGATTTTACACCCAAACTTGAGTGTACGCAAGAAAAATGGACAAAATTTATGGTGAAATTTAATATAGTGAAAATTTTATAAATGATCAGGTCACATGTCCTTTACAAAACTTTGCTTTCACCACAGCCCATCTGAAAGAATCTGTCTCTAGCCAGATCTCCCACAGCCCATCTGAAAGGATCTCTGTCTCTAGCCAGATCTCCCATAGCCCATCTGAAAGAATCTGTCTCTAGCCAGATCTCCCACAACCCATCTGAAAAAATCTGTCTCTAGTCAGATCTCCCACAGCCCATCTGAAAGAATCAATCTCTGTCTCTAGCCAGATCTCCCACAGCCCATCTGAAAGAATCTGTCTCTAGCCAGATCTCTCACAGCCCATCTGAAAGAATATGTCTCTAGCCAGATCTCCCACAGCCCATCTGAAAGAATCTGTCTCTAGTCAGATCTCCCACAGCCCATTTGAAAGAATCTGTCTCTAGCCAGATCTCCCACAGCCCATCTGAAAAAATCTGTCTCTAGCCAGATCTCCCATAGCCCATCTGAAAGAATCAATCTCTGTCTCTAGCCAGATCTCCCACAGCCCATCTGAAAGAATCTGTCTCTAGCCAGATCTCCCACAGCCCATCTGAAAGAATATGTCTCTAGCCAGATCTCCCACAGCCCATCTGAAAGAATCTGTCTCTAGCCAGATCTCCCACAGCCAATCTGAAAGAATCTGTCTCTAGCCAGATCTCCCACAGCCCATCTGAAAGAATCTCTGTCTCTAGCCAGATCTCCCACAGCCCATCTGAAAGAATCTCTGTCTCTAGCCAGATCTCCCACAGCCCATCTGAAAGAATCTGTATGTAGCCAGATCTCCCACAGCCAATCTGAAAGAATCTGTCTTTAGCCAGATCTCCACAGCCCATCTGAAAGAATCTCTGTCTCTAGCCAGATCTCCCACAGCCCATCTGAAAGTATCTGTCTCTAGCCAGATCTCCCACAGCCCATCTGAAAGAATCTCTGTCTCTAGCCAGATCTTCCACAGCCCATCTGAAAGAATCTCTGTCTCTAGCCAGATCTCCCACAGCCCATCTGAAAGAATCTGTCTCTAGCCAGATCTCCCACAGCCCATCTGAAAGAATCTGTATCTAGCCAGATCTCCCACAGCCCATCTGAAAGAATCTCTGTCTCTAGCCAGATCTCCCACAGCCCATCTGAAAGAATCTCTGTCTCTAGCCAGATCTCCCACAGCCCATCTGAAAGAATCTCTGTCTCTAGCCAGATCTCCCACAGCCCATCTGAAAGAATCAATCTCTGTCTCTAGCCAGATCTCTTCCACTTCTGTTGTCATGTTCAAGGTTTCCTTGAGGTCTTGAAACCACCATCTTCTTCTTAGTCTGCCTTTGTCTCATCATCCTGGAACAATGTCGTCCATTATTGTTCTTTCCAGCCTGCTGTGCCTTTTGACATGGCCATAGTATTTTAATTTCCTTTGTAGAATGGTGTTTATATGCCAGTTATTTGAAAATGTTTAAGTCTTTTAATAATTCTTGTAATTTTTCATTATCCAAAGTATCTTAAGGATTTTTCTGTAGCATTTTTTTTCAAAAGAACTAATTTTCTTCTTTGCTATTTGTGAGATTGTCCATGATTCACAATCATATTTTGCTATTGGGAAGATACATGCCTCAGTATGCCTTGCAGGTATTGTGCCACATGTTCTTCATGGTGTTTAATTTGTGTGTTGCTCTTGTTAATCTTTTTTTGATCTCTTTCTGGCAGTCTCCATTGTTAGTTACTACAAATCCCAGATATTCATGGTTTGCTACCAACACCAAAAACTCATAATTGTTCAAATATTGTAACAAATTAAAGATCTATTTGCACATGACAAGAAACTTAAATTTAGCTACATTTTGGTACAATCTAATGTACTGCATGTCAATATGAAACAAGAAACTTTGTCAATAACAAAACCAAAATAAATACACATGGACAAAATCAGCAGATGCACATTTGTCACAAAACCTCATCAAATGTATAAACTGTTAAAAAACCAATTACTTTGAAACTCACTAGATACAGGAAGAAAGTTCCTTTACTGTACTCATGAATGATATTATATTATTTAATTGGGGAACTAGTTGGCCTCGAGACAGAGAGGTTGTGAGTTCAAATCCTGGCTGCACCAGTTGGGATTTTTATTTGTGATTTGTCTCTGTGGCAACCATCCTTGGTCTCAGTAGCGAGGAGCTCGGCTTGAAAAGTCAATCACTTATTGACGGAAAAAAATATGTGTACCTCCAAAGATGTTTCCGGTTGTTTCCAAAATGGAGGAATTATTTTTCTCCGGCTTGGTATATAACCGTTGATCAGAGGTTTAACAAGCCGCTATCGTAAAAACGATGTTGTTAATGAAACGTAGACCTGATACAGAATGTGTAAATTAGCAGTAGATAGTAGTGATAGTTTTTTCGGCCCTAAAACAACAACAAAAATAGGATTCTGGAATGTGCGAACAATGGCCGCTCCGACGAAACATGCACAGGTCGCGAGCGAGATGGACAGATACGATCTAGATATTTTAGGATTAAGCGAAATGCGCTGGCCTGGAACAGGTAGGAGATCTATTGATAATAAAATAGTAGTTTTTTCTGGAAGGGAAGATGGAAAACACAGTGAAGGAGTAGGCATAATGATGACAGACAAAGCTGCAAGAAGTTTATTAGAATGGGAACCAGTAAACAGCCGTCTGATACGAACACGATACAAAACAAAACATGGAAGACTTTCAATTATTCAATGTTATGCGCCTACTAACGAAGCTGATGATGAAGTTAAGGATGATTTTTATATTCTTTGTGGAAAATTCTGAAGCAATATGGCTTACCATCAAAAATCATAAATATTATCAAAGACATGTATGATGGTTACACATGTGCAGTTCGAACAGAGGAAGGACTGAGCGAATGTTTCCCAATAGAAACTGGGGTTAAACAAGGATGTATTTTATCGCCCTTGTTATTTGGAATTGTTATGGACTTCATAATGAAGAAATGCTGCACTGGTAATAAAGGCATCGAATGGATACAAGGAGACCATTTGGAGGACCTCGACTTTGCTGATGACATAGTTCTCATCAGCAGTCAGATAAAAACGATGCAGGAAAACACAAATGAACTATCATCAATAGCCAGCAAAATTGGGCTTGAGGTCAATCATGAAAAGACTAAAGTCATGAAAAGTTTAATTCCAACAAGTGACAAAATATACATGGAAAACAAACCAGTAGAAGAGATCGATCACTTTATCTATCTTGGAAGTCACATTGATCGAGAAGGGGATACGAGCAAAGAAATTAGAATCAGACTGGCTAAAGCAGCAATGTCTTTCAGAAGCCTTGAAAAGTTGTGGAAATCAAAACTCATTAGCACAAACACAAAACTTAGGCTATTCAAATCAAATGTACTATCAACCCTTACGTATGCGTGTGAAAGCTGGAAAACAACAAGAGATATAGAAACAAAGTTGAACGCATTCGAAAATAAATGTCTAAGGAAAATACTTGGTATAGAATGGAACGAATTCAAAACAAACGAGGAAATTAGAGAAATTGCCAATCAACCACTAATATCTTCAGTAATAAAGAAAAGACGATGGTCATACGTTGGACATGTGATGAGAAGAGATAATAATCGAATAGCAAAGCAAGCCCTCATATGGGAAACAACAGGTAAAAGAAAAAGAGGAAGACCCAGGGAGACACTGAGAAGAACATTGATGAGAGAGGCAAGAGCAGCAGGAATCGGCTCCCTCAATGAGATAGAATTGCTTGCACAGAACAGAGACAGATGGCGAGATTTGATAAAATATCTTTAAAAGAAAACTGCTAGAACAAAAATTCATATAGGAGAAGGTGTATCTTGGTCTACGCCCTATGGGCCGGTTACGGTTCGAAAGGTCAATAGATAGATAGACCTCCAAAGACAGAGTTATCTGCGCTTGTGCGGACCCCTGTGCACGTGGCTGCCAAGGAAAAACAGATTAACATGCAAAATTCAGCTCCTAGTCTCTAGGGACTTCACTGGGGGTAAAAGCTGGCGAATGCAAAAAAAAAACACCACAAATTGTTTTGTGTGTGTGTGTGTGTGTGGGGGGGGGGGAGAAATATAATATACCAGAAATTATGTTGGCAATGAAGCAAAGTGCAACATCTTTGATTTTCAAGGATTGAAATTTTAAAATAAAAACTAACCAAAGTTTAAAAATTAGTGGGAAAAAAAAATGGCAATGGACCGGACGTGTTACAATGTCTATTGGTACAGTCGCAGTAAGTCTGTCAGTATGTTTGGCTACCTCATAGCGTAATTAGCGATATTTCCGAGTTACAAAGGGTTGTTTGATGTCTCTGACGATGACCTAGGAAATTTCCGTGTTCACTAGGGGAAAAAAAAAAAACAATTTCTTGAAAATTGGAGATACTTTTTTTTCTTTTGCAAAAATTATGTATCTTGCGGAATGAAAAAAAAAAATTATGTATCTCGCGGAATGAAAAAAAAAATTATGTATCTCGCGGAATGAAAAAAAAAATTATGTATCTCGCGGAATGAAAAAAAAAATTATGTATCTCGCGGAATGAAAAAATAATCCTACATCAATAGAAACAAATCACTCAGGGGTTCTAGGAAGGTACACGGAGGGGGGGGGGGGGGGGGGGGGTAATGAAGAATTTGTGTTTTGATGCAGTCATTTTTATGACTATCTTAATCTAGGGTTAATAGAATAAAATGCAGCGGTCCTCTCATGACTCAGATAAATATCTTAAATACAACAAAACAGATGTGACTCAACTATGACCGTGGTGATATTACAAACCTGAGACAGCTCAGCTTGGGACAGTCCACTCAGTCCTGGCTGTGAGAGACCACTTACACCTTGGCTCATTTGAAAATGTTGACTTATACCTTGAGTTAAAGGCCCTTGTGAAAAATCCTAGAAATATTCACAAACATAAAGTGTTTATATCTTTGTGCAAGCAACTCCTGACAATTAAAATGCAACCTCTTCAATATAAAACAAGTGTTCTAGATGCAAAATATATCTAGAATGAAAAGAAGAACACACTATGAACAACACAATTTAGGAACCGACTGAACATAAAAAATGGGAACATTCAATATAATTAGTCTGTCAATAACAGGAGACAGCAGCAATCACTTAATTGAGGGAAGGTACTTGTCTGTATCTGGACTGAAAGTGGTCTCTGATCTGACTACTCACGCTAGGACTGGTATGCCAGAACTATCTGTAGACATGGACTGGGACATTAAAGTCAAGGTCCAAACAATGTATTTTTAGATGGTAGCTGAGAGACCAGAGAAGAATGGTTACAAATCAATCATGTGTCAAGGTCAAGAGTAAGTGTACGAATTATTATAGGCCAGACACTACGTAACCAGACAGACACCACGTCAAGAGACAGACACCACGTCAAGAGACAGACACTACATCACCAACAAGAGCGGGGGGGAAATTAGATATTTAAACCTGTGACTGAGAGGAACACGACACTTAGCAAAGAACAACCAGAAACAAGTAATGCTCTCTTGCAAAGAAGCGGAACGCTTCAAGACTGAGACTCTCACTTCGTAAGCTGAGAGAGAAATCTGCTGGAACGGCAAAAGGAAGCTAAGTCAACTAGTGACCAGAGCTTAGAGAAGCAATGGACACAAGATGAGTCGCATAACAAGCCAAAATGGTGATAGCTAAGATGACCAGAAACAAAGAAATGATTGGAGAGAGAGAGAGAACACACTGTCAAACACACGGAGAGAAAGACAGAACCCATGAGCTAGAGTAAGAATATTCACGTGAACAATGTCACCGATCACATATCCACATCCTACTCTTTTGTTACTGTACCTTCTTGCAGTGCCTATAGCCTGACCAAAGGGAGATAACCTAGTACTCAAAAATGCCATGCTGAAGATGAATGTTGTAGGCAAAGGCTCAAATATAGCAAAACAACAACACAGCGGATCTACACCCACTTAATGTCCGTCATAGGGCAGATAATGAAAAGGAGTAGTCATTTGACCAACAAACAAAAATCACTTAACCAAAGAGATCACTTGACAACACTGAAGTCAATGACCTCATTCTGTGAAGCCTTAAGAAATGGTAATGAAGTGAAGTCTGGTAGTATGTGAACACAATGTGGCAGTACACATGAAATGACATAAGGAGGTTCTACTGGGCTGGAAGGTTAGGGTGTGTCATCTACATGGAACAGGCAATAATGTCATCAACAGGATGAGTGTAACAAATAACAATGCAGCGTCATCAATAACAAATGTTATTGTTGTCATGTCATCTATGTATGTCCTGGTCAAACTCACACTCTCTGTTATCCTAAAATTGACCAAGAGGCCAAGGTGCCTGCAAAATGTTAAAAGAAAACCAATATGATCATATTCCTAAAGAAGAACAAAGTACTCAGTGATGTCTACTGACTGATCTATCTCTGCAAAAAGGGAACATTAATGAAGGGCTCTACTGGCTGGAAAGCACAATGACCCTGAACACCTACCACCAATAAGATCTCAAGAGGAGCAGACAGCTGGTTAGACTGCCTCATCTGTGGGGGCAAGTAAGAGCTGCCACAGTAAGAGCTGAATTGTTGAACCCCTCACAAGAAGAGAGACATTCCCTTTCAAAATCATTTTTATGGAGACATTTATAACCTCACAAAGCATTTTGTGCTGGCAGTGATGGGTCTGCATTGAAACTCATCATATCTATGTGATGATGATGACAATTTAAAAAAAAAAGGAAAAAGAGGTATGGTAACAGCTTTACGTAGGTGAGAAACAAAACAAAAGAGGTATGGTAACAGCTTTACGTAGGTGAGAAACAAAACAAAAGTGGTATGGTAACAGCTTTACTTAGGTGAGAAACAAAACAAAAGTGGTATGGTAACAGCTTTACGTAGGTGAGAAACAAAACAAAAGTGGTATGGTAACAGCTTTACGTAGGTGAGAAACAAAACAAAAGTGGTATGGTAACAGCTTTACGTAGGTGAGAAACAAAACAAAAGTGGTATGGTAACAGCTTTACGTAGGTGAGAAACAAAACAAAAGTGGTATGGTAACAGCTTTACGTAGGTGAGAAACAAAACAAAAGTAGAACGACATTTTGGTCAAGCAGGCTTTCAGCTGGAACAATAAACCACAACACAAAATATATAGAAGGCTATACTACATGACGATAATATGCTAGATTCTCAAACAAGAGAAATAAGTCACTTCCCTGTGGTCCAAAGCTTGGTCAGGCACTGACTGGACTGTCATTGATTTGGCGAGCTGACAGGGTGGACACAGGTGTAAAATACAAAAAATGGGAAGGGTTCTAACAATATATGGAGGTGGGTACTAGATCCCAGACTCTACTATTATTGTACCCAATCTATCTATCTATTGTCCTTTCGAGCCGAAGACAGCACATAGGGCAGAACCACAATCTCAAAAACAGAAACCTTGCGTGCCAAAGTGGCACATATTGCAGAGATCACTGCTCTAAAATCTATGGCTCTGTTTCCATAACAATACTTTTTACAATGACAGCTTGTCAAGCCATCGATCAACCTCCTTAGTCGCCTCTTACGACATGCCTGGAAGGTCACAGTGTCACTATTCTTTACTTCCCTCATAATGAGGCCCCGGTAACACACATGAAAATATATGGCTTTTGTACCCAAGCAAACACATAAATCTTGTATATCTGCAACTATGGGTGTGCACACCAAACAGATGTGCACAAATGCATGCGTACGTAACCATACATTCATAAACACATACATCTGCATATATTACCTCAAAGCACATTAAAAAAACCAAAGGTGTCCAAATGTGCCATAACACATGCAGACAAAAATACACACATGTATAGGTGTGTGTGCGCATGAGGATAAGAAATGTGTAGCAGGTATACTATGTGCATGAGAGCAATATGTTCATGCCTTGTTGGTACAGTGAACCCAAGTGGACTTTTCATTCACTACCCAGGGCATTTGTTTCTCACTTATGTAAAGCTGTTACCATACCACCACTTCTTTTTTTTAAAAATTGTTGTCTTTTAAATATCTGTGCCGATTGATAACAGTGATGTTTTGTTCTGTCACATTTTTTTAAAGCTAGAACATACAATTGTTATCCCAACCAGCTTTACAGCAGCTCCACACATTTATATTTTGACATATTTATGTGTCATCCTAAACAGAGACAGAAAATCTTAGTTTAGAGGGATATGGAGAGAGAAAAATGAAGACATTCTACTACCATGCCAAAAGAGTTTCACACAACAAGACACAAACATGTAACAGAGACAAGACCTATGACATGAGTCAACTCTCCCTTGACCAATCAGATCTGACACTATCTAACACAGCTCTCCCTTGACCAATCAGATCTGACACTATCTAACACAGCTCTCCCTTGACCAATCAGATCTGACACTATCTAACACAGCTCTCCCTTGACCAATCCGATCTGACACTATCTAACACAACTCTCCCTTGACCAATCAGATCTGACACTATCTAACACAGCTCTCCCTTGACCAATCAGATCTGACACTATCTAACACAGCTCTCCCTTGACCAATCCGATCTGACACTATCTAACACAGCTCTCCCTTGACCAATCAGATCTGACACTATCTAACACAGCTCTCCCTTGACCAATCAGATCTGACACTATCTAACACAGCTCTCCCTTGACCAATCAGATCTGACACTATCTAACACAGCTCTCCCTTGACCAATCAGATCTGACACTATCTAACATTACAAGCCAGTAAATGTCTATTGCAGAGTGAACTTTTATGAAATAAAACCCTAGCAGTAAGTAATGCATTCAATGTACAGAGGTCTTACCTTCTGACCATGCAGTGGGAGTCCCTGGAGCCAGTTCTATAGCTCGTTTCAAATCATGTGCCCAACTTTAAAACGCTATTATTCTCTAACCGTTTGTTAAAAACTTTTGAAATTTTCCAAATGTTATTAGAATGCAAAAGACCCTTTAAATGTATATTTAACAAATATCTTGCAGCTGCAGTTTTCTTAAAGCGGCGATATTTCTTTGATGTTTGTCAAAATTGTAAAGTGTGAAGCCCTAAAGAATAGAAATTACCGTAGTTGCTGGTCTATGATTAATTTTCACTAGGTAAAGGCGTGGCCGTAATGGGGAAATAACCTAATAAGACAAAACACCAGGAGAATTATTGTCTGCTCAGTTCGAGGACGGCTTCGCCGCTGAATGAATGGAAATGGAACACACAATGCCTCGTGTTTTCTACAAGTGTCTAATTGTGTCAGAAAGCCCACGTGGAATGCGTGCAAAAACGTCAATTGTACCGTGTATGGATTTTTAATCGCTATTTTTAACTTAAAATACTGTAAACATTAAGTTTTGACTACATCAATGGGTCGTTATAAATTTATATAAATCAAATAAGCAACAATAATAACCAAATGTTTTTTTTTAATGAAATTAATTCCCTGTTGGGTTCTAATCATTATAACTTTACATGCAAATTTTGCAAAAAATTACAAAAAGAGATTAAAAAGATATCGATTTTAAAAGTTGGGCACATGATTTGAAATGAGCTATAGCAATACTTTTTGAGGGGGTCATCCAAGCCAAAGGCTTGGGACCAGAAAAAGAGAAGCATAAACATGTGGAAACTGGATGCACTGGGCTACACACCTAACAATACAGTGCTATGTAATTCTCACTTTGGTGGTGGCAAAAAATGTGAACTTTCAAAGAAAGATGTTTCAAATGGTTGCTGATGAAAAGAAAATATTCACATTGAATGAAGGGACACAGGAAGATGTGGAGATCCATGAAGGGACACAGGAAGTTGTGGAGATCCATGAAGGGACACAGGAAGATGTGGAGATCCATGAAGGGACACAGGAAGTTGTGGAGATCCATGAAGGGACACAGGAAGTTGTCGAGATCCATGAAGGGACACAGGAAGTTGTGGAGATCCATGAAGGGACACAGGAAGTTGTGGAGATCCATGAAGGGACACAGGAAGTTGTCGAGATCCATGAAGGGACACAGGAAGATGTGGAGATCCATGAAGGGACACAGGAAGTTGTGGAGATCCATGAAGGGACACAGGAAGTTGTCGAGATCCATGAAGGGACACAGGAAGATGTGGAGATCCATGAAGGGACACAGGAAGATGTGGAGATCCATGAAGGGACACAGGAAGATGTGGAGATCCATGAAGGGACACAGGAAGATGTGGAGATCCATGAAGGGACACAGGAAGTTGTGGAGATCCATGAAGGGACACAGGAAGTTGTCGAGATCCATGAAGGGACACAGGAAGATGTGGAGATCCATGAAGGGACACAGGAAGATGTGGAGATCCATGAAGGGACACAGGAAGTTGTCGAGATCCATGAAGGGACACAGGAAGTTGTCGAGATCCATGAAGGGACACAGGAAGTTGTGGAGATCCATGAAGGGACACAGGAAGTTGTGGAGATCCATGAAGGGACACAGGAAGATGTGGAGATCCATGAAGGGACACAGGAAGTTGTCGAGATCCATGAAGGGACACAGGAAGATGTGGAGATCCATGAAGGGACACAGGAAGATGTGGAGATCCATGAAGGGACACAGGAAGTTGTGGAGATCCATGAAGGGACACAGGAAGATGTGGAGATCCATGAAGGGACACAGGAAGATGTGGAGATCCATGAAGGGACACAGGAAGATGTGGAGATCCATGAAGGGACACAGGAAGTTGTGGAGATCCATGAAGGGACACAGGAAGATGTGGAGATCCATGAAGGGACACAGGAAGATGTGGAGATCCATGAAGGGACACAGGAAGATGTGGAGATCCATGAAGGGACACAGGAAGTTGTGGAGATCCATGAAGGGACACAGGAAGATGTGGAGATTCATGAAGGGACACAGGAAGATGTGGAGATCCATGAAGGGACACAGGAAGATGTGGAGATCCATGAAGGGACACAGGAAGATGTGGAGATCCATGAAGGGACACAGGATGATGTGATAGAAAAACAAAATGTAACAAGATCTTGCTCCCACAACTGCTCCTCTCGGGTTTGCCCCAGCAGCACCACCCTGTTAGTCCTTCCCAGGTTCCATTATTAAATCATTGACAAATCTTAGAGACTTCCTTTTATGGACTGCAGATATCTAGGGGACAGATAAATAATGTGTGAAGTATTCATTGTCTTTCTGTAATGTCCAAAAACAAACCAGAAATGGCCTTGTGTGGTCATAAGACAAAAAAATACCTGGCTAGCCTGACTCTGAGAACTGGCATTACTTGGAGACATGCCACTCTTTCCAGACTTTTGCCTTCGGTTACCACTCCAGCCTCGAGTCTTTGGATGACCTAAAAATGACAGACATAATCAATTTGATTATCACTTGTCAGAAAATGTGACAGGTATAATATTTCAGCAGCTTTGGTATTATCTCATCTCTGGGAGCTTCTGCTGCATTAATATCTCACAACCAGCGACTGATAACGAGAAATTTTGATTTTAGAAAATATATAATTAGGATATCTTTCTTTTTTCTTCACTTCCTTTTGTACCTGTTCAGGTGTAAAGGGAGACACAAAGTTCTGGTTCTCGCTCTTTTGATGGCTTCACTCAGTCATTTAATGTTGTCTGTCCATCTTAGTCTGAGTCTTGTTCTTCTCTTTTAATATCTGCTTTCTATGGTAAAGGATCACGCAGCATTTTTTCTAGATGGGCAAACCAGTTTATTTATTGTTTCTGTATGTAGATTAGTATTGGCTCAATGCCTACTCTTTCTCTTATATCATTTCTGATTATTCTGTCTATTCTGGTTACTCCAAGCACTTTTCTCAGACATTGCATCTCTGTGGTGGCAAGCTTTCTTTTGTGCTTATACATAAGTGACCATGTTTGGCATTGGTAGCACAATGTGGGAATGAATATACTCTGTATAAGATGTTTCTTGGTATTAATAGGTATAGCTTTGTGTTGAAATATAGGGAAAAGCTGTCCCAATATTTAGTTTGTGTTGAAGTATAGGGGAAAGCTGTCCCAATATTTAGTTTGTGTTGAAGTATAGGGGAAAGCTGTCCCAATATTTAGTTTGTGTTGAAGTATAGGGGAAGCTGTCCCAATATTTAGTTTGTGTTGAAGTATAGGGGAAAGCTGTCCCAATATTTGGTTTGTGTTGAAGTATAGGGGATAGCTGTCCCAATATTTGGTTTGTGTTGAAGTATAGGGGATAGCTGTCCCAATATTTGGTTTGTGTTGAAGTATAGGTGATAGCTGTCCCAATATTTAGTTTGTGTTGAAGTATAGGGGATAGCTGTCCCAATATTTAGTTTGTGTTGAAGTATAGGGGAAAGCTGTCCCAATATTTAGTTTGTGTTGAAGTATAGGGGAAAGCTGTCCCATTATTTAGTTTGTGTTGAAGTATAGGGGATAGCTGTCCCAATATTCGGTTTGTGTTGAAGTATAGGGGAAAGCTGTCCCAATATTTGGTTTGTGTTGAAGTATAGGGGATAGCTGTCCCAATATTTGGTTTGTGTTGAAGTATAGGGGATAGCTGTCCCAATATTTGGTTTGTGTTGAAGTATAGGGGATAGCTGTCCCAATATTTGATATGTGTTGAAGTATAGGGGATAGCTGTCCCAATATTTGGTTTGTGTTGAAGTATAGTGGTGTCACCATTATCATGCTGAGCTCATTATAACAAACCTGTTACACACAACATTTCCTCTAAATAGAACTACCTGCAAGTGGTCAAAGGACACCATATATGTATATGTTCATGTTATGTATATTCATATATATATATCTATGCATGTGTTCATATTTATTACTATTTTCAAATGTATATGCAGATAAAGATAATTTTGTATGTGGTAATATCAAATGTTTACAGACAGACAAGTCATTTATTTGTAAAATAAATGAGAACATCAAAGAATTAACTCATTGTCTTTCTAAACTCCTTCAGCTCTGAAATTTAAAACTATCTACAAACTGTACCTTAAGATCTGCTGGCTCCAACTCAATGTTTTCTTATGTGTTTGTCCATGTGCAGTGAGGATGATTCGAACAATACCATTTTTGTCAAAAAGGTTGTCAATCAAAATTGAGTGTCTGAAGATTAACTTAAGGATTGTACGAAAACTCCCATTATAAATTTGCTTTAGTAGATTTTTGTTTCTGGTACTGCCCACACTCATGGCTAAATGAATCAATTCAGAGGAAGAGGTATGTTTACAGCACTCGGAAAAATTGACAAATAATCAACAACAGAAAAAAATATGGACCAAAGCAGGATCAAACCCGTACTCAGTGGCACAGCGCCTTGCCACCAAAAGCCAAACGCTAGGGAGCACTGCCACTCAGCTAACTATAAAATTAGCTTCATAGGCAATGTCTTTCACGCAGGTGTTCTCATGACTTTAGCATAAGGCCGCGATCACAGCTCGGAAATACATAGTGTATCAGTATTTTTTCCTGCTATGACAAGTATCTCCCGGATAGGGTAGGACTGAATACTTGCGTTGCAGACAAACATTTAGGACGAAACAGTACGAATAGTAGTTTCCAGTGGTTTAGACTATCTATCTATCTATTGACCTTTCGAGCCGTAACCGGCCCATAGGGCGTAGACCAAGATACACCTTCTCCTATATGAATTTTTGTTCTAGCAGTTTTCTTTTAAAGATATTTTATCAAATCTCGCCATCTGTCTCTGTTCTGTGCAAGCAGTTCTATCTCATTGAGGGAGCCGATTCCTGCTGCTCTTGCCTCTCTCATCAATGTTCTTCTCAGTGTCTCCCTGGGTCTTCCTCTTTTTCTTTTACCTGTTGTTTCCCATATGAGGGCTTGCTTTGCTATTCGATTATTATCTCTTCTCATCACATGTCCAACGTATGACCATCGTCTTTTCTTTATTACTGAAGATATTAGTGGTTGATTGGCGATTTCTCTAATTTCCTCGTTTGTTTTGAATTCGTTCCATTCTATACCAAGTATTTTCCTTAGACATTTATTTTCGAATGCGTTCAACTTTGTTTCTATATCTCTTGTTGTTTTCCAGCTTTCACACGCATACGTAAGGGTTGATAGTACATTTGATTTGAATAGCCTAAGTTTTGTGTTTGTGCTAATGAGTTTTGATTTCCACAACTTTTCAAGGCTTCTGAAAGACATTGCTGCTTTAGCCAGTCTGATTCTAATTTCTTTGCTCGTATCCCCTTCTCGATCAATGTGACTTCCAAGATAGATGAAGTGATCGATCTCTTCTACTGGTTTGTTTTCCATGTATATTTTGTCACTTGTTGGAATTAAACTTTTCATGACTTTAGTCTTTTCATGATTGACCTCAAGCCCAATTTTGCTGGCTATTGATGATAGTTCATTTGTGTTTTCCTGCATCGTTTTTATCTGATTGCTGATGAGAACTATGTCATCAGCAAAGTCCAGGTCCTCCAAATGGTCTCCTTGTATCCATTCGATGCCTTTATTACCAGTGCAGCATTTCTTCATTATGAAGTCCATAACAATTCCAAATAACAAGGGCGATAAAATACATCCTTGTTTAACCCCAGTTTCTATTGGGAAACATTCGCTCAGTCCTGGTTTAGACTGGAGACAAATAATAATAAATGAATATTATTATAGAGGGAAACTTCCGAGGCGATAATCAGCGAATCAATTCAGAGGAAGAGGTATGTTTACAGCACTCGAAAAAACTTCGTTCCAGCATTGGGCATTATATCAAAAGCAGCCAATCAACTTTTTCTCATTGTCTATGAAGTCGCAAAGATGTCAGTGTGGCCAAAAGATGAGTTGAAATTCCTTCCCACCTGCTCTAGAATATACAGTTGTTGGGACATCATAACAATAAGAGAAATCCCTGTCGTCAGTCATAATCTAAGTTTACAAACGCACCAGAATAGCATTGCTGGACAGATGTAAAGATTTTTTTGGAGAAGTGGTTGTAAAAGCCGTTTGAATCTTTAGTCTAGTCATGACACTAGTCAGTCAAAAGTATTATGATCTTTAACAGGCCACTCTGTCACATGAATCCAGAGTTTTGTGTATCGTGAGAATTATAGAATATGTAGACAAGATTTTCCCATACAATTTTAAAATTATATTATTGGTTTATCTTCTACCAATGAAAATCATTGAAGAAACCTGCGTGACACCCAAATAAGTCTCGTAGACCACGCTGACCTAAAGGATTATGGTTCTGAAGTGTAGCAAAAACATTCATCTAAAGGATTGTTTTAGCAAAAACTATCATCTGAAAGGATTATTTTAGCAAAAACTTTCAGCTAAAGGATTATTTTCTCAAGAGTATCAAAAACTTTCATCTAAAGGATTATTTTAGCAAAAACTTTAATCTAAATGATTATTTCGCTCATTCAAGCATGTGGTCTCAGACCTCCTACCTCTAGATGACTGGCTCATGTGTGCTGGCATAGTGTGTGACAGGAACATGTTAACTGGAACTGGCAAGTTCATGGCTGTCCTTGTGTAGGCTCTCTCTGGACCAATAAAACCCAGCTGGTCATGGGAGCGTACCACAGGCTCACGATAAGAGCTATTTGCTTATTAAAGAAACAAAAGTGTTTCAACATTTAAAAAAAAATTCAATTCAAGAATTTTGTAATGAATAAAACTGTAAATATGGCAAAAATTATGAATGTGATGATCCACACTTCAGACTGAATCTTCTGAGATTTACAGAATTATTATAGGAAACAAAAATATAACATTAAAATTGATCAATTGAAGCACAGACAAGAACAATAAAAATACAATAGAAATATAAAAATGATAAAGTAGTCAATGTTCATTCCAGCAGATATTCTTAAATTTATGTTGTGTGTTTCACACAAATGAGAGAGAGACTAAGAGAGTGAGGAGAGAGAGAGAGAGAGAGAGAGGGAGAGTAAGAGAAAGACATAACATAAATGTAACCAAGAATACAAGAATGCAATAGCAGCCACATAAGAATTACCCCGATCATAGGCACTTCCAGGAACTAGTAGCTCCCTGGCATCAAACATTGTATTGTTCATGAAACGACCTCCCTGGTAGAGAGAAGTTAAGCTTTTTAATAAACAGATCTTTACAACTGGTGCTATACACATTTAATACTGACTGAGAATAGTCTATACACATTTAATACTGACTGAGAATGGTCTATACACATTTAATACTGACTGAGAATAGTCTATACACATTTAATACTAACTGGAATACACTATATACATGTAATACTAACTGAGAATACTCTATATGCATTCATGTGGTAGAAAGGGCAGACTGTCAACAAAACTTTTTATGTGGTAAAGAGGGCAGACTATCAACAAGACCTTTCACAACATATAAATTTGAATACCATGAACTTAATACTGAGGATGATGGTTGATAGAAGTACCTGGGCAACCAGCTTCCTAACTACATGTAGGAATGTGGCCTTCAAGCAGGAATTTGGGAGACATTCTGGTTAGGAGCCATCTCCCTCGCTCTGACCCTCAACACTTCGGGATGGCCCCTTGTGGTCAGAACTGTATCACCTGTGCCTATGTGCTCCCTACTGACTTGATCTTATTCCCTAATGGACGATTTGAGATCAAGCATGGCTTCACATGTGTGTTCCGTTACATCATTTACGCCATCATATGCCAACGATGCCACATGACTTACATTGGCGAGTCTGGTAGACGATTAGCGGAAAGATTTTGTGAACATCTACGAGATGTTCAACAGAATACTGGCACTCCAGTGTCTTCCCATTTCAACTCCCCAAACCACAAGGGCAAAGACGACATCCGCGTCACTGGTATTGTCCTTTGTCACTCTGGCGACCGCAGCAGATTTGCTTTGGAGAATCGCTTCATAGTCAAGTATGGTTCGCTGACCCCACGAGGTATGAATGTATCACACTCGTACACATAGTTTCCTTTCGGCTACTCCATCCCTTTTACATAGCCCTCTCTACCGCCCATGTTTTTGCTCTTTAGTCTATCTACTATGCCATGCTATTCTTAGTTCTCCACTAGTCCCCATTGAGACACTTCGGTGCGGTGTTCTCGTATACACATTTTTTCTGTGCTATGTACCACTCTTATGTTTTTATTGCACCCCACTCTCAGACTTTTCACTCTTTCTGCCTTTTGAGCACCTGTTATTCTATTCTTTCTCCTTTGAGCTTGCACACTGACCCCGGAGTGAACTCCTCTGGTTATTTGGGCGTTATGCGCACATTTCTACACATATGATTGTCCCCCGTATGAATGTGCACATGCATGTATGTGTTCATATGTACGGGTATTGGTATATATATATATGTATATATATATATATATATATAATATATATATATATATACACGCAAGTATGTGTGTACAAGCTTGTACACGCATATATGTATGTGTGTGTTGATATGTATAGTTTGTGCATGTCTGCCTATATGTGCATATATGTATACACGCATCTCTGTGTGTGTGTATACATGTATTTATGGGCCCTTAGATACTTTCAGACATTATCAGTGTCTTTGTTAGTCAACGTAACCTAGATAGCGTTCCCCCCCACTCGTGTATTTTTAGAACACTTCACCCCTGTCCAGAGGGTATAATTACAGCTAGACCTGTGTGACTCGCCCTTTTCCCATTCTGACCAGGGTCCACGCACGACACTGGGAAGTCAATTTGCTTTTCTTGAACATTTTTCGATTATTTTGTTTTGGATGTTTCATTACTAGTTAGCTATGTAGGATTAGTTTTATTTACTTACATATCTGTGTGTGTTGTTGTTTGTTTGTTCCTGCTGAAGGCCTATTGAGCCGAAACGTCGTTCAAATCTGTGTCGTCTACTAACCACGTAAAGCTTTTACCATACCATTTTTTCTATTTTTTTTTTCAATTTTCTCTCTTGGCTTTGTTTTGATCTAAAGAAGCATTGGAAATCCACTCCTGTAGTGATCATCATCTCTTAACCTCTGGAGGTCATTGCCATATGGATGACTGCACTCTGTCTCCCTCTGTATTTCTTACATTCACCATGTGACTAAAGGAATTGCTAGATCTCTTCGTCATCCACCCTGAAAAAGAGCTTAAGTGGATGTAGATATATTGTGTTATGGTGCATTTTGGCTATACCTCCGACTTCAGCATGGCATTTTTGAGTACCAGTTTGTATTCCCTCTTGATTCCTACTTGTTTGGCCAGACTAGACAGGTTAGTTTGTTACTAGAGGCACTGAAAGGAGGTGGAGAAGGGTCTGGATAGTCCTGGTTTATTGATCCTGGCACAAGCTATCATCTATAAGTCACTGAGAGATTCCAGCTCTGTTGCTGTCATGTGCCTTTGCCCCTTCTGTTTCTCAACATTGCTTAAGAGTCACCTAATCCAAGAGTTGTCCACTATTTAATGCTGCCTTCCAAACAAACTCTTTCTCTACCTGCCTTCTCCCACAGTTCCCAGCACTAACCAGCCATGCTGGCCACACAAACTCAGCTTATATCATCAACTAAGATCATCATGCTATTTAACAGCCCAATGAATTCTCTTGCAGATCTTCTAATTCATCCTTGCCAAGCTCTGGATGTTTCCCTTATAAGACATCACTTTCTGCCAGCTTTAAACCATTCCTCCTAATATACTTTTAAAAAACTTTACACAATTTTCATCTATATAAATATCATCATCATCAAGTACCGGGCCTGCTGGCATAGGTGATCATGTCTCTCCACAACTTTCGATCTCGGCAGCTATTTATCATTTCTGTTGTTGACCTTCTGCCAAGCCATTCTCTTAAGCTGTCTGTTATTTTTTCTCTTTGCTTCCCTCTATCTCTTCATCCCTCAATTTTTCCAGTTGTTACAATATATTCCAGTTGTTCTCTTCTCATTACATGGCCAAAAAATGATGATTGTTTCTTCGTAATATTGGAAATTAGCTCTCTTTTTGCTTTGACCTTTCTCAGAACATCTTCATTACTCTTCTTAGCTGTCCATGGTACTCTCAACATTCTTCTGTAAAACCACATTTCTACAGACTCCAGTGATTTTCTTGTCAGTTGTCCTATTGTCCTTGATTCACATCCATATGTGAAATGTAGATTGGCTCTATGTAACATTTAAGAACTCTTTTTCTTGTTTCTATTGTCAACAATGGATTGCATAGTATCTTCCTCATTTTTGGAAAGCTGCTTTTGCCTGAGCCATTCTGCATCTCACCTCTGTTGTACATCTTCCGTCTGGGGTTAACAAAGTTCCCAAATATTTAAATTCATTTACCTGTTTAAATATTGTTCCACTTGTCTTTATTTTGCACTGAGGTGATGTCTTTTTATTTGTTGTTACCATTACCTCTGTCTTTTTGCTATTAAGGCTGAGTCTTTTATTTTTGCTTTCTTTCACTATAATATCCAACATTTCTTGTAACTCAGTTTCACTCTTAATGATTAATACTGTATCATCAGCATACCTTAGATTATTTATATTATGACCTCCAATTGTTATTCCAGGCATGCCCCTTATGGATGTTAAAATAATCTCACTATAATATTAAACAAATCTGGTGACAGCACACAACCTTGTCTAACACCCTGTTTTATTTGTTGAAACATTCCCAATTGGTTTTCAGTTCTTATGGCCGCTGTTTGTTGCCAGTACATGTTCTTTATTATTCTTAGATCTTTGCTGTCTACGTATATAAATATATCTCTCTTTAATCATCATTTTCCTCCACATTTCTCTAGTTGTTTTCTTACCCAAAGGAAGTATCATTTACTGTCCAAGACACAAATCAGTGCTCAGGTTAACAAGCTGATTAATGTCATGAGATTAATCTCCCTAAACATGGACACAATTTATTGATTTCATTGGTTGAATGAACTTACAGGATTAGTGGTGTTAACAAGCTTGCGTGGCTTGCTGATGACCACAAAGCACTCCTTCAAGTTGGGCAGCTGTCCTTCCACAAGACACTTCTGCTCTTTGTAGTAGGTCAGTAGATGGCACCATAAAGTTTGCTGAAACAAGCACAAATGTCTGTCAATACACATGCCCTTGTCATGCTTTGTGCCAAAACACATATATTCTGATCCATTTTTTACACAGACTTCCATTGATGTACACTTGTAGCTATTTGCCCAAATCTTCTCAGTCAGGAGAAGACTGGGCCAAAGAATAACCCAATAGGTTTACTAAACTGCACAGAAAGATCACATCTCAAACAAGGGGCTGGAGACAATAAAAGAGACAAACTACAGTCTTGTGGAGACAGTGAAACAACTATCTTCTGAGAAACATGAAACGATTCCAATTATTCGGTCATCCCTGACTTCAATTCACCTGACACACTGTTCTCAGAATCAGCTTGATATTTGAACAAAACAAAGTTCAAATCAGAAGTTGCTAAAGCAAGCTAACCTGCAACATGCCGATGGTGGATTGGATCCTTGCTACCAGCTTTACCGCAGCATTGCAATTATTTGCCTGTTCCCTAACCTGCAACATGCTTGTTCCACATCACTTTGAAACAACAGACACAAAACAAAAATGTAATTTAAAAAAAACACAAGAAATAATATCTGGAGTAGCAGAAACACTTCTACTCACCCTTGACAGGATCTTTGGATTTCCAACAATGATGACACCATACCTGTGTTCAACAAAGACTCCAAACTGTCAAACAGAATTTACGGAGAGAGAGAGAGAGAGAGAGAGAGAGAGAGAGAGAGAGAGAGAGAGAGAGAGAGAGAGAGGGAGAGAGAGGGAGAGAGAGGGAGGGAGGGAGGAGGGAGGGAGGGAGGGAGGGAGGGAGGGAGGGAGGGAGGGAGGGGGAGAGAGAGAGAGAGAGAGAGAGAGAGAGAGAGAGAGAGAGAGAGAGAGAGAGAGAGAGAGAATAGCAGAAAAGACAGAAAGTATCAGATAGAATAGACACATGCTTAACAGCTAGCTGACACAATAACTTTCTATAAATAAAAAAAACTGGGTTTGATAGGTTCTCCATCTTCTGGTGGAGTGTTCCTTGGTTTGCCTCATGCATGCTGCTTTGTGTGGCCTCAGATAATGTTATTGTGGGGAGGCTATCTCTGAGCCAATTATTTTTTTCTGACTGACTGGCTTGGTCTCTCTCACAGGTTAATGACAAATCATTTTCCATTTGTAGCCACAAATTTACTCATCTGCTGTTACCAGGCTACATGTTGATGCTTTCCGCTAATGAAACAGTGGGTATTTAGGGGGTGATAGAAGACGGAGAGGGGATAGGTGAAGGTCAGATGAGACGAGATCGGGAGAAAATTCATGATCCACGAGAAATAGGAAGAGTGCGTGTTCGAGACAAAGGTTTTTCGAAAGCGAGACTAAAGGCAGAGGAGAAAAGGTTGTACGAGTGAACGGTCATTCGACAGACAGCGGGCACTAGTTGCAGACGGATTGTCATGTTGACAATACGGTACTGTTAGCGGGAAGTTAGCTTCTATGTAAGATGTGGAAATGTTTTCTAAAAGGACAGTAAGTGATAAGGCTGTGAGATTAAGTATAGTAAGGTCTCAGGAAATAATTACTTGTGTTCAACTAGGTGGTAATGATATTAAAATGTGATACTAAGTGATTACATGAACTAGCTAGAGTCCAGTGTCATGGACATAACTAGGTATGGTTGACAGAAAGAGTTGTGATACTCCAGTCAATTAGCAATGTAGTGTAGCTACAATTTGTAGTACATGAGTTTTGTCAGTCTAGGCTAGAGTGGCCGTTAATAGACGATAATGTGAATCTATCATGTACCTCGATGTGCAAGAGATTTAGGGAACAGACAGTTCCTGCCATGTATAAACGGTTGTTAACCGCATAGAGATATTAAGCAGAACCATTTGTGTACAAGATATGTACAAGAGACAGTAGAGAATGTGTATATACGAGGGCTGATCAAAAAGTATCGGTACTTTCTTAATAGGTTCGGAACCAGCGAACAGATTGTATTCAAACTGTACACATATTGACCTTGATATATGTGTAACACTCTGTGCAAGTTGTGTCGTTGTAGCACGTGTGGATTAATCACGGCAGCGCCGTGACGTTAGCCATGTACCACGTGGTCGTCGGATTTTCAATGGCGGAAAATGACGGAAAAAATTGCGCAGAGAATTTGCATTAATTTTTGCCAAAAGCTTGGTGATACTTTCACAGAAACTTATGAAAAGTTATACAAAGTATATGGGGAAGAGTGTATGAGCCGCACACGAGTTTTTGAATGGTTTAAGCAATTCCAAGACGGCAGAGAAAATGTTGAGAGTGACCACCGGTCAGGACGACCTGTCACCAGCAGAAGTGAGAAACACATTGCCGATGTGTGTTCCACTGTGCGCGAAAATCGTCGAATCACCATTCGAGAGTTATCAGAAGAGCGCAGCATTAGTTTCGGCTCAGTTCAGGCCATTCTTACTGAAGATTTGGGTATGAGACGCGTGTCTGCCAAGCTCGTTCCAAAACTGCTTTCAGCTGACCAGAAAGACAACCGGGTTTCTGCTGCCGCAGATCTCATTGACTCTGTCGAAAACAATGAAAACTTTTTGAAAACAGTCATAACAGGTGATGAATCGTTGGTCTATGGTTATGATCCAGAAACAAAGGTTCAGTCTTCGCAGTGGAAGACCGCAAACTCCCCGAGACCGAAAAAAGCTAGGATGAGTCGCAGCAAGGTGAAGACCCTTTTGATCATTTTCTTCGATTACAAGGGCATTGTTCATCACGAGTATGCCCCTTCTGGTCAGACAGTAAACAAGGAGTATTACATTGAAGTTCTGAGGCGTTTGAGAGATGCTATTCGTCGAAGAAGACCAGATTTGCATGCGTCCGGTCAATGGCAGCTCCACCACGACAACGCACCCGCCCATTCAGCGCAGCTTGTACAGCAGTTTTTGGCCAAACACAACATTCCCCAGGTCAGACAGCCACATTATTCTCCAGATCTAGCTCCCTGTGACTTTTTCCTATTTCCCAAACTCAAATCCCACTTGAAAGGAAGAAGATTTCAAGATGTGGAGGAGATAAAAGAAAATGCGACGAGGCAGCTTCACACCATCTCAGAAGATGAGTTCCAGGAATGCTTCCGACAATGGAAACAACGTTGGATTAAATGTGTGGCCTCAGAAGGGGACTATTTCGAAGGAGATTAAATTTCAAAACTGTAAGTTGTGTAGTTTTTTTTTTATTGCAAAAGTTCCGATACTTTTTGATCAGCCCTAGTATCTATATCATAGCTTCGACCATGTGTAGACGATGGTAGCAGCATAGAGACAATAATGAGAACCATTTATGTACAAGATTTGTGCAAGAGACATTAGGGAATAAACTGTTCCTACCATATATAGACGGTTGTTAGTCGCCTAGTGACATTAATCAGAACCATGTGTGTACACGAGTGTGCAGAGATCTTAAGGACAGCATAGCGTCGACCGTGTGTAGAGGGTTGACAGCGTTATAAGATCCAATGTGTCATATATCATGCCTTGATGTTACAGATGTCTTGTTGAGGCCACCCATGTGGTCCAGTTGTAAATAAATTCAATTGTGTTTCTGTTCAAGAGAGTTGATTTCATCATTTGTCTTGGCACTATATTACCTTCGTGAAGAACGGGCCAACGGGGTTGCAGGTAACAGCAGCACAACGTGAAGTACAGATTATGCGATCAAGGAGCCCATATGGGAGGGAATTACCTCCTACCGGAGAACACCAGGGCGAGCTCAGAATAACCTGAGTGGTTCTGGGCTGTCGATCATCATCATCATATTGCAGCAGCTCCGGTTGGTTTCAGAAAGACCACCTGGTGTCAACCAAGAAGGTGCTGGGGGTTTCAGTGTGACCGCCAGTACCAGTTGTAATCATCATCATCTTGCAGCCATGCCGGGTGGGTTCAGAGTGCCCACCTGGTGCGAACCAGTACATAGCTGGGTGGTGTCAGTGTCGCCGCCCAGCAGCGAGGAGATCATCGACGAGGTGAGGTGACCTTAAGTGAGGTCATATCCAAGTTCAAGTGCAAGTTGAGTCCCATGGATATGGGACGCGTTTTTCACTAAATCTTGAGTTGAACTGAACTTTCTATTAATCCTACCTTGCCAACTATCATTTATTTATCACTTATGATGTATATGAAGTTATAACTGCATCACACAGATCTTAACTGTCTCAACCCTTCATATATTGAGCTGAAAAATAAATTAAATGACATCCTGGAAATCACCAGACACCATATATAATAGACTAAATGTTGTTAGGAACAAAAATGTAAGATCATTCACAAACCTTACAACAATTCACAAATACAACACATACCATTATTTCTATTGACCTGTTGGCAAACAGAGTGCAAAGAGAAATAAAGTTGGCAGGCATAGACTCTTTACATAAGATCAAACATCTCTCACCAAGAATAGAGATGGGTAGAGAAAAACAATACAAGCCCTATGTGATGTCTAACTGTGCGGAAAGGATTCAGAACAAGATATTGAGTGCACATAAACTTGTGTTGCAGTAAACAAAAATCATTGACAACAACAACACACATTTGGCCATTTCAATAAATAAGACAGAAATGGTCAACACAATGGACAATACTTGCAAGTCGAAAACACATAACAGACAGGAGAAAGTATTTAAATATGCTCCGAGAGCTCATGTACCAAAAACAACAGACAAGAATAAATATTTAAATAAGGTCTGAGATAAATGTTATTATCTCTTCTATATAAATCTTATATTTCATAATCTTTATTATATATATATATATAATGTGCTTTTGGTAGAATATGAGACACATGACAGATGATGTATACCTTGCACGAGTGAGAGCTACATTTAGACGACGTGGATCATTGAGGAAACCAATACCCTGGTGCTCATTGGATCTCACACATGAGAGGAGAATAAAGTCTTTCTCTCGTCCTTGGAAGGCATCAACGCTAGCCACCTCAATTTCCTAATTTAACAATGGTATGAAAGTGTTATCTATGGACAACTCACACAATTACTTAAATGTTCATATTGTAGCAACACAACACTCTATATAGATGTTCATATTGTAGCAACACAACACTCTATATAGATGTTCATATTGTAGCAACACAACACTCTATATAGATATTCATATTGTAGCAACACAACACTCTATATAGATGTTCATATTGTAGCAACACAACACTCTATATAGATGTTCATATTGTAGCAACACAACACTCTATATAGATGTTCATATTGTAGCAACACAACACTTCATATAGATGTTCATATTGTAGCAACACAACACTCTATATAGATATTCATATTGTAGCCAACACAACATTCTATATAGATGTTCATATTGTAGCCAACACTACACTCTATATAGATGTTCATATTGTAGCCAACACAACACTCTATATAGATGTTCATATTGTAGCCAACACAACACTCTATATAGATGTTCATATTGTAGCCAACACAACACTCTATATAGATGTTCATATTGTAGCCAACACTACACTCTATATAGATGTTCATTTTGTAGCCAACACAACACTCTATATAGATGTTCATTTTGTAGCAACACAACACTCTATATAGATGTTCATATTGTAGCCAACACAACACTCTATATAGATGTTCATATTGTACCAAAACAACACTCTATATAGATGTTCATACAGTAGCCAACACAATACTCTATATAGATGTTCATATTGTAGCCAACACAACACTCTATATAGATGTTCATATTGTAGCAACACAACACTTCATATAGATGTTCATATTGTAGCCAACACAACACTCTATATAGATGTTCATACTGTAGCCAACACAACACTCTATATAGATGTTCATATTGTAGCCAACACAACACTCTATATAGATGTTCATACTGTAGCCAACACAAGACTTCATATAGATGTTCATACTGTAGCCAACACAACACTCTATATAGATGTTCATATTGTAGCCAACACAACACTCTATATAGATGTTCATATTGTAGCCAACACAACACTCTATATAGATGTTCATATTGTAGCCAACACAACACTCTATATAGATGTTCATATTGTAGCCAACACTACACTCTATATAGATGTTCATTTTGTAGCCAACACTACACTCTATATAGATGTTCATATTGTAGCCAACACAACACTCTATATAGATGTTCATATTGTAGCAACACAACACTCTATATAGATGTTCATATTGTAGCCAACACAACACTCTATATAGATGTTCATACTGTAGCCAACACAACACTCTATATAGATGTTCATACTGTAGCCAACACAACACTCTACATAGATGTTCATACTGTAGCCAACACAACACTCTATATAGATGTTCATACTGTAGCCAACACAAGACTTCATATAGATGTTCATATTGTAGGAACACAACACTTCATATAAATCTTATTACATTATTAATTCAAAACTTCACATACAAGATAATCATTCACTCACCTGATACAGTTTCTTATTGAGGGATCCATTATACTGCATGTGCTGCACTTGATAAGCTCGCTGACCCTCATAAGGTGTAATGATGCCAATCTGCTGTGGCTTAACCCCAGCCCGAAGCAGTCTTGTTGCCAACTTTTCAATGTTTGATGCTTCAGTCCTAACATAACACAATACAACAATAACAAAATCCTCATAAACCAAATATGCAACAAAAGGTCAAAATGCATTAAAAAGAGAACATATCACAAGGATGAATACTAATAACAATAAAACATCAAATTTACACTAAATATCATCAATGGACTCTTAAGGCAGATAAACAACCAGTTTGGAAACAAATATTCAGTTCAACAGAAGCATGCCTGGTTGATCAATAATTTGGTACAGAAAAGGTAGCCAGATAAATGACCTAGCTTGCCAGGCTGCAATTTTATTACCAGGAAACAATGTTAACCTCAGTTGGTAGATGTACGTACAACTGAGGTGAGATGGGTAGATTTACAATTGAGGTGAGATGGTAGATGTACAACTGAAGGTGACATGGTAGATGTACAATTGAGGTGAGATGGTAGATGTACAACTGAGGTGAGATGGTAGATGAACAACTGAGGTGAGATGGTAGATGTACAATTGAGGTGAGATGTAGAATAACTCAGGCAAAAGCAGCTTTAAAAAAAAATGAGGAAGATACTGTGCAATCCATTTTTGACAATAGAAACAAGAAAAAGAGTTCTTAAATGTTATGTAGAGCCAGTCTTAACATATTGATGTGAATCGTGGACAATAAGATAACAGACAAGAAAATCACTGGAAGCTGTAGAAATGTGATTTTATAGAAGAATATTGAGAATACCATGGACAATTAAGAAAAGTAATGAAAACGTTCTGAAAGCAGCCAAAGTGAAAAGAGAGCTAATTTCCAATATTAGGAAGAATCAATCATCATTTTTGGCCATTTAATGAGAAAGGAACATCATCATCATGTGCCATACCGGTTGGCGTCGGCGATCATGTCCTTCCACAATGTTCTATCTACAGTGCATCGTATCAGTTCTGTTGTTGACTGTTTTCCATACCATTACACCAAGCTATCCAGTATTTTCTCTCTTTGTCATCCATGATCTCTCTTTCCTTTTATTTTGCCAGTTGTAACCAAGTACAACAAGGCTGCTGGAGAGGATAAGTTAACAGCTGAGATCCTCAAGGCAATTGATACCCATAATTTAATACATCTCCAGAAAATGTTCAACATCATTTGGAAAGCAGAGAAGACGCCTCATAAATGGAAAAAAGGAATCATTGTTAAGATTAAAAAAAAGGGCAATCTTATAGATTGTAACAACTGGAGAGGCGTGACACTTTTGTCAGTTGCCTCAAAATTATTCTGCAAAATCATCCTAAATAGAAAAAGGATTCAATAGACACATTGAAAAGCAAAAACCTTTTGTACTTAACTTCATCGACTTCAAAAAAGCATTTGACAGTATTCATCGAGATTCTTAGTGGAAAATTCTGACGCAATATGGCTTACCATCAAAAATCATAAATATTATTAAAAACATGTATGATGGTTACACATGTGCAGTTCGAACAGACGAAGGACTGAGCAAATGTTTCCCAATAGAAACTGGGGTTAAACAAGGATGTATTTTATCGCCCTTGTTATTTGGAGTTGTTATGGACTTCATAATGAAGAAATGCTGCACTGGTAATAAAGGCATCGAATGGATACAAGGAGACCATTTGGAGGACCTCGACTTTGCTGATGACATAGTTCTCATCAACAGTCAGATAAAAACGATGCAGGAAAACACAAATGAACTATCATCAATAGCCAGCAAAATTGGGTTTGAGATCAATCATGAAAAGACCATGAAAGTTGTGAAAAGCTTAATTCCAACAGACGACAATATATACATGGAAAACAAACCAGTAGAAGAGATCGATCACTTTATATATCTTGGAAGTCACATTGATCGAGAAGGGGATACAAGCAAAAAAATTAGAATCAGAATAACTAAAGCAGCAATGTCTTTCAGAAGCCTTGAAAAGTTGTGGAAATCAAAACATCAGGACAAACACAAAACTTAGACCTATTCAAATCAAATGAACTATCAACCCTTACATATGTGTGTGAAAGCTGGAAAACAACATGAGATATAGAAACAAAGTTGAACGCATTTGAAAATAAATGTCTAAGGAAAATACTTGGTATAGCGTGGAACGAATTCAAAACAAACGAGGAAATTAGAGAAATCGCCAATCAACCACTAATATCTTCAGTAATAAAGAAAAGACGATGGTCATACGTTGGACATGTGATGAGAAGAGATAATAACCGAAGAGCAAAGCAAGCCCTCATGTGGGAAACAACAGGTAAGAGAAAAAAGAGGAAGACCCAGAGAGACGCTGAGAAGAACATTGATGAGAGAGGCAAGAGCAGCAGGAATCAGCTCCCTCAATGAGATAGAACTGCTTGCACAGAACAGAGACAGATGGCGAGATTTGATAAAATATCTTTAAAAGAAAACTGCTAGAACAAAAATGTCAGATGAAGAAGTATCTTGGTCTACGCCCTATGGGCCGGCTATGACTCGAAAGGTCAATAGATAGAACCAAGTATTCCAACTTTCCTCTTCTCATGATGTGCCCAAAAATGTTGATTGTTTCTTTCTGATGTTTTTTAGGAGCTGCCTTTTTGTGTTGGCCTCTTTGAGAACTTCCTCATTGGTCTTTTTAGCTGTCCAGGAAACTTTCAACATTCTTCTGAGAAATCCCATCTCTGTGGCCTCTAATCATCTTTTCATCTGTTTGTCTACTGTCCATGATTCGCTTCCATAGGTCAGAATTGGTTCTATATAGGACTGATGAACTCTCTTTCTCATTTCTATTGACATAGATTTGTTATATAAGACATTTTACATTTTCTGAAATGCTATTTTGGCCTGAGCTATTCTGCTTTTTATTTCCGTGGTGCATCTTTCATCCGATGTTATTATTGTGTCCAGGTATTTGAATCGTTGCACTTGTTTTAAATTTGTCCTGTTTATTTTCATGCTGCATGCTGGTGATGATTGTTTCTTCGATATGACCATTACTTCTGTTTTCTTACTATTCAGACTGAGACCTTTCTTGTTGCTTTCTTTTACTATTATGTCTATCATTTCTTGTAGTTCACTCTTTGTCTCTGCTATTAAGACTGTGTCATCTGCATATCGCAAATTATTTATGTTGTGCCCGTTGACTTAAATTCCTATTTTTTTTTACTATTGATCTCATAATATGTTCGCTGTAAAATGAAAACAAATCCGGCGACAGAACACAGCCTTGTCTGACTTGTTGTTTTGTTAAGTTGAAATTGTCCTGTTTGGTTATTAATTCGTATAGATGCTATTTGTTGCCAGTACATGTTTTTTATGATTCACAGATCCTTGCCATCAATGTTTAATTTCTCCAGCATATTGATTATTTCCACATGCTTTACTTTACCAAATGCTTTTGTGTAGTCTATAAAGCACATCTATAGATCTTTCTATCAATGTTCTTAAGATGTATATTGCATTATTGGTGCCCTTTCCTTCAAAGGAACAGCTGGAATATATTGTGACAATTGGGAAAATTGAGAGACACAGACATATAGGGAAGCAAAGAGAGGAGATACAGACAGCTTAAGAGAATGGCTCGGCAGAAGGTCAACAACATAAATGATGAATAACTGTCGAGATTGAAAGTTGTGGAAAGACATGATCACTTAAGCCTGCAGTTATGGTATTTGATGATGATGATGTCAGGCCACGCAAAGTCTGTAAATGTGGGTGTGTTGTAAGTGGAACATATCATCACTTCCAATAACAAAAAGTCTATATCATCATTGAGCTAGCATGTTAAAGTGGGTGTGCTATACCATCACTTCCAATAACAAAAAGTCTATATCATCATTGAGCTAGCATGTTAAAGTGGGTGTGCTATACCATCACTTCCAATAACAAAAAGTCTATATCATCATTGAGCTAGCATGTTAAAGTGGGTGTGCTATACCATCACTTCCAATAACAAAAAGTCTATATCATCATTGAGCTAGCATGTTAAAGTGGGTGTGCTATACCATCACTTCCAATAACAAAAAGTCTATATCATCATTGAGCTAGCATGTTAAAGTGGGTGTGCTATACCATCACTTCCAATAACAAAAAGTCTATATCATCATTGAGCTAGCATGTTAAAGTGGGTGTGCTATACCATCACTTCCAATAACAAAAAGTCTATATCATCATTGAGCTAGCATGTTAAAGTGGGTGTGCTATACCATCACTTCCAATAACAAAAAGTCTATATCATCATTGAGCTAGCATGTTAAAGTGGGTGTGCTATACCATCACTTCCAATAACAAAAAGTCTATATCATCATTGAGCTAGCATGTTAAAGTGGGTGTGCTATACCATCACTTCCAATAACAAAAAGTCTATATCATCATTGAGCTAGCATGTTAAAGTGGGTGTGCTATACCATCACTTCCAATAACAAAAAGTCTATATCATCATTGAGCTAGCATGTTAAAGTGGGTGTGCTATACCATCACTTCCAATAACAAAAAGTCTATATCATCATTGAGCTAGCATGTTAAAGTGGATGTGCTATACCATCACTTCCTATAACAAAATGTCTACATCATCATGTGCCATCAACAACCAGGTGTTCATTTAACCTTCATATTCCAACATCTTGGCACTTCATCTGAGAACTTTCCTTCTACCTTTCTTGACTATTCCTAGTCTCAATAATGACTCAAGCACCACAGAGAATCTCTTGTACTCACTTCAAATGTCCATCACTAATTTATCATGACAAGATAACGCAGGAGTGGAACATGTGATGGGGAGAGAAGGCTGTAATACAACAAGTCAGAATGGAGAAAGATTAATAGAATTATGTTTAATAGAAAATTTAGTTATAGGTGGGACATTATTTCCACACAAAAATATTCACAAAACAACATGGATATCTCCTGATGATAGAACCTCAAACATCAAATTGACCACCTATGTATTAAACAACAATTCAGATCATCATTAATAGATGTAAGAGCATACAGAGGTGCTGATGTTAATAGTGACCACAACCTGTGCATTGGGAAAATAAGATTAAAATTTAGAAACCAACAGAAGAGGTCAATTACACATAAAATTGATAGTCATAAACTGAAAGATGAAGCCATAAAGGAAAAGTTTAACATAGAGCTAAGTAATTGTTATTCAGCACTTGGTGAAATAGACTTAGATATCAATGAAATGTGGGACTCACAGAGCAAAATACTAATGACAGCAGCAGAAGCAAGTGCTGGACTGAAGAAAATGGAAAAACGAGCTTGGATCTCAGACACCACGTGGAAATACATCAAAGAAAGAAGAGAAGCGAAGAGAGCCATGACTAATGTAAAGACAGATCTTGGAAAGGTTCTGGCAAAAGCAACATACAAAGAATTAGACAACAAAGTGAAAAGTTCGGCAAGAAGAGATACAAGAGCTTATATAGACAACTTGGCAGAGAAAGCAGAGACAGCTGCAATTACAGGAGACAGCAGAACTCTCTATACTGTACAAAAGATGCTGACAAACACCTATACATCCAGTGGAACACCAATTCTAGACAAATCTGGATTAATGCTAACAACAAGCGCAGACATAAAAGCCCGTTGGGCGGAACACTTCAAAGAAATTCTTAACCGTCCACTACCTCACAGTTTAATAGATTTTGAAGCTGAAACACCAGCAGCAGAATTAGATGTAAATTTAGATGACTTCACCTTGAGTGAAATAGAAACCACCTTAAAGCTAATGACCAATAACAAGGCTGCTGGAGAGGATAAGTTAACAGCTGAGATCCTCAAGGCAATTGATAGCCATAATTTAATACATCTCCAAAAAATGTTCAACATCATTTGGAAAACAGAGAAGACGCCTCATAAATGGAAAAAAGGAATCATTGTTAATATCCCAAAAAAGGGCAATCTTAGAGATTGTAACAACTGGAGAGGCGTGACACTTTTGTCAGTTGCCTCAAAGTTATTCTGTAAAATCATCCTAAATAGAATAAAGGATTCAATAGATACAGTAATGCGTGAAGAACAGGCTGGGTTTAGAAAAGGGAGAAGCTGTCTTGACCACATTTTCACTCTACGACTTATATTGGAGGAACACATTGAAAAGCAAAAACCTTTTGTACTTAACTTCATCGACTTCAAAAAAGCATTTGATAGTATTCATAGAGATTCTTTGTGGAAAATTCTGAAGCAATACGGCTTACCATCAAAAATCATAAATATTATCAAAGACATGTATGATGGTTACACATGTGCAGTTCGAACAGAGGAAGGACTGAGCGAATGTTTCCCAATAGAAACTGGGGTTAAACAAGGATGTATTTTATCGCCCTTGTTATTTGGAATTGTTATGGACTTCATAATGAAGAAATGCTGCACTGGTAATAAAGGCATCGAATGGATACAAGGAGACCATTTGGAGAACCTCGACTTTGCTGATGACATAGTTCTCATCAGCAGTCAGATAAAAACGATGCAGGAAAACACAAATGAACTATCATCAATAGCCAGCAAAATTGGGCTTGAGGTCAATCATGAAAAGACTAAAGTCATGAAAAGTTTAATTCCAACAAGTGACAAAATATACATGGAAAACAAACCAGTAGAAGAGATCGATCACTTTATCTATCTTGGAAGTCACATTGATCGAGAAGGGGATACGAGCAAAGAAATTAGAATCAGACTGGCTAAAGCAGCAATGTCTTTCAGAAGCCTTGAAAAGTTGTGGAAATCAAAACTCATTAGCACAAACACAAAACTTAGGCTATTCAAATCAAATGTACTATCAACCCTTACGTATGCATGTGAAAGCTGGAAAAAAACAAGAGATATAGAAACAAAGTTGAACGCATTCGAAAATAAATGTCTAAGGAAAATACTTGGTATAGAATGGAACGAATTCAAAACAAACGAGGAAATTAGAGAAATCGCCAATCAACCACTAATATCTTCAGTAATAAAGAAAAGACGATGGTCATACGTTGGACATGTGATGAGAAGAGATAATAATCGAATAGCAAAGCAAGCCCTCATATGGGAAACAACAGGTAAAAGAAAAAGAGGAAGACCCAGGGAGACACTGAAAAGAACATTGATGAGAGAGGCAAGAGCAGCAGGAATCGGCTCCCTCAATGAGATAGAACTGCTTGCACAGAACAGAGACAGATGGCGAGATTTGATAAAATATCTTTAAAAGAAAACTGCTAGAACAAAAATTCATATAGGAGAAGGTGTATCTTGGTCTACGCCCTATGGGCCGGTTACGGCTCGAAAGGTCAATAGATAGATAGATAGAATTTATCATGTCCCTGACTTTGGAAGCTAGGGAGATCCTGTTATTGTGTTACCTTTGAACTGAGGCTCCTCGATGTAGGAACTGCATAATTAGTGCAAAAAGCCTGCATCATAATGCAGATATGTGACAACTTTTAACTTACCTATCTATCTATCTATCTTGCCTCTCTCATCAATGTTCTTTTCAGTGTCTCCCTGGGTCTTCCTCTTTTTCTTTTACCTGTTGTTTCCCATATGAGGGCTTGCTTTGCTATTCGATTATTATCTCTTCTCATCACATGTCCAACGTATGACCATCGTCTTTTCTTTATTACTGAAGATATTAGTGGTTGATTGGCGATTTCTCTAATTTCCTCGTTTGTTTTGAATTCGTTCCATTCTATACCAAGTATTTTCCTTAGACATTTATTTTCGAATGCGTTCAACTTTGTTTCTATATCTCTTGTTGTTTTCCAGCTTTCACACGCATACGTAAGGGTTGATAGTACATTTGATTTGAATAGCCTAAGTTTTGTGTTTGTGCTAATGAGTTTTGATTTCCACAACTTTTCAAGGCTTCTGAAAGACATTGCTGCTTTAGCCAGTCTGATTCTAATTTCTTTGCTCGTATCCCCTTCTCGATCAATGTGACTTCCAAGATAGATGAAGTGATCGATCTCTTCTACTGGTTTGTTTTCCATGTATATTTTGTCACTTGTTGGAATTAAACTTTTCATGACTTTAGTCTTTTCATGATTGACCTCAAGCCCAATTTTGCTGGCTATTGATGATAGTTCATTTGTGTTTTCCTGCATCGTTTTTATCTGACTGCTGATGAGAACTATGTCATCAGCAAAGTCCAGGTCCTCCAAATGGTCTCCTTGTATCCATTCGATGCCTTTATTACCAGTGCAGCATTTCTTCATTATGAAGTCCATAACAATTCCAAATAACAAGGGCGATAAAATACATCCTTGTTTAACCCCAGTTTCTATTGGGAAACATTCGCTCAGTCCTTCCTCTGTTCGAACTGCACATGTGTAACCATCATACATGTCTTTGATAATATTTATGATTTTTGATGGTAAGCCATATTGCTTCAGAATTTTCCACAAAGAATCTCTATGAATACTATCAAATGCTTTTTTGAAGTCGATGAAGTTAAGTACAAAAGGTTTTTGCTTTTCAATGTGTTCCTCCAATATAAGTCGTAGAGTGAAAATGTGGTCAAGACAGCTTCTCCCTTTTCTAAACCCAGCCTGTTCTTCACGCATTACTGTATCTATTGAATCCTTTATTCTATTTAGGATGATTTTACAGAATAATTTTGAGGCAACTGACAAAAGTGTCACGCCTCTCCAATTGTTACAATCTCTAAGATTGCCCTTTTTTGGGATCTTAACAATGATTCCTTTTTTCCATTTATGAGGCGTCTTCTCTGTTTTCCAAATGATGTTGAACATTTTTTGGAGATGTATTAAATTATGGCTATCAATTGCCTTGAGGATCTCAGCTGTTAACTTATCCTCTCCAGCAGCCTTGTTATTGGTCATTAGCTTTAAGGTGGTTTCTATTTCACTCAAGGTGAAGTCATCTAAATTTACATCTAATTCTGCTGCTGGTGTTTCAGCTTCAAAATCTATTAAACTGTGAGGTAGTGGACGGTTAAGAATTTCTTTGAAGTGTTCCGCCCAACGGGCTTTTATGTCTGCGCTTGTTGTTAGCATTAATCCAGATTTGTCTAGAATTGGTGTTCCACTGGATGTATAGGTGTTTGTCAGCATCTTTTGTACAGTATAAAGAGTTCTGCTGTCTCCTGTAATTGCAGCTGTCTCTGCTTTCTCTGCCAAGTTGTCTATATAAGCTCTTGTATCTCTTCTTGCCGAACTTTTCACTTTGTTGTCTAATTCTTTGTATGTTGCTTTTGCCAGAACCTTTCCAAGATCTGTCTTTACATTAGTCATGGCTCTCTTCGCTTCTCTTCTTTCTTTGATGTATTTCCATGTGGTGTCTGAGATCCAAGCTCGTTTTTCCATTTTCTTCAGTCCAGCATAACTTACCTATAGAAGATTGTTAAATGTTCAGTTATGTCATGTATAATGAATGATGATGATGGTATCTTGAGTCAGTCAATGTTGTCAAACAAGAAACGTTACCTGTTAAGATAAGAAGTGCCAGAGCTGGAAATCTCTTCTGTACCAAATGTGCTGTAGAAAAACATGGGCTTGTCTGCCTGAGGCCACGGAAAGTCAAGTCCAGAACGTGTACGGTCAGCTGTTGGGTAAACAATGTTTGCATAAATGTTAACCCTAGATTACAATCTATTGACCTTTCGAGCCGTAACCGGCCCATAGGGCGTAGACCAAGATACACCTTCTCCTATATGAATTTTTTGTTCTAGCAGTTTTCTTTTAAAGATATTTTATCAAATCTCGCCATCTGTCTCTGTTCTGTGCAAGCAATTCTATCTCATTGAGGGAGCCGATTCCTGCTGCTCTTGCCTCTCTCATCAATGTTCTTCTCAGTGTCTCCCTGGGTCTTCCTCTTTTTCTTTTACCTGTTGTTTCCCATATGAGGGCTTGCTTTGCTATTCGGTTATTATCTCTTCTCATCACATGTCCAACGTATGACCATCGTCTTTTCTTTATTACTGAAGATATTAGTGGTTGATTGGCGATTTCTCTAATTTCCTCGTTTGTTTTGAATTCGTTCCATGCTATACCAAGTATTTTCCTTAGACATTTATTTTCGAATGCGTTCAACTTTGTTTCTACATCTCTTGTTGTTTTCCAGCTTTCACACGCATACGTAAGGGTTGATAGTACATTTGATTTGAATAGCCTAAGTTTTGTGTTTGTGCTGATGAGTTTTGATTTCCACAACTTTTCAAGGCTTCTGAAAGACATTGCTGCTTTAGCCATTCTGATTCTAATTTCTTTACTCGTATCCCCTTCTCGATCAATGTGGCTTCCAAGATAGATAAAGTGATCGATCTCTTCTACTGGTTTGTTTTCCATGTATAGATTACAATAGTGCAGATAAAATTACTGCATCGAAACACAAATTCTTCAAAATTTGACAGTATTTAAACCCCCCAGCATGATTGGCCTCTGAAGCCACAAAATTGAAAGTGCCAGGAAAACAGATGAAAAGACCAGGAAAGCCACAGATCAGGAAAGCCACCTGTTTCCACAGAGTTTATTTGGAGTTGCTCTCAAAGCTCACAAATGATTACATTAAATATGTTCTCATAATCTACAAAAAAGCAAAAGAGAAATTAGCTGAACACGGCTTCCTTTATATTAGTTGACCAAGGATGGGATGCGAGTCCTGGCACATATGCTGACACTTAATGGAGAAATGAGCAGCTCTGAAGGGAAAGAGAAAGATCACAACTCAGACAGTTGGTAGGTCAACAAGCAGACATAACTAATTTAATGCAGTGTTTACAAAAGTTGATCAACACTCACAATGTGAATTAACACATTGTATACTTTCTTTTTTCAATTATACTAATTAGTGTCAACAATTTATCAATCATAAATGAATGATTTATCTGACCCTTTACATCTCCTATCATCCCATTATACAAGTGTGTCTACTGTTTGTGAACATTAATTGTGTAACTAGTTATAACAAAAGGGTGACATATTATGTGACAGCACATGTTTCTATTTCCTAGTGTATTATACTTTCTGTAAGATAATTTTTTTATATCAGTTGAACAACTCATCTTTTGCCAATACAATTGTATTTCTGAACATGCAACAATTGTAGTTATAGTTGATGTATTGCATATCACAAGGTGCCACATTAGTACGGCACTCTCCTGGACTACTGAGAACAACAAGGCTGAGTTTCTTGGAAAGAAAAATCGTTTACAATAGAAACATCTCAGTGTGTGATGGGGAATAAATATGGGACCTAGCAAAGTGTGGCAACTAGCAACATTTGGAAACTAACATATGAGAACATATGTCAACTAACAACATATTGGAATTAAAATGATTGGAACTAACAATATATGGCAACTAGCAACACATGGGAACTAACAACATACAGGAACTAACAAATCTGGGAGCTATTAACATATGGGAACAAACAACATATATCTTAGACATCACAGTTGAGGCATGGAAAGGTTCTTTCTTCTTGCATGTTAAAATGCCATGCTTCATGTACCATACAGGTGATCAGTGTGGTTCTAACTTGAACAGATAGAAATAATATTCCCAAGACAGTCAGTATTTGTCAGTTATAACTGGTTCCAGAAATTATGCTGTGTCTGAGCAGTTCAGTTGGACATGGGTGACCTCATCAATGGAATATACAGGCACATTTTGGGGAATGCTGTGACAAGTAGTGAAACGAATAATGGGAAATTCCTGACTACAATGAAACTGGTTCCATGAATAGAATATGCTGGGTTTTATTTCAAGCTCAACAAAGTGGTCATCATAATTATAAAACAAGGGTTTAGACAGAAATGTGTCATCAGTAAGCAAGGGAAATACAAATATCTATGTTTTTATGTGTGAGGATACATCAATACTTTTGAAATGTGTCAATTTGACTTCACAGATTCCTTATGCTTATCTCAATCATGTACAATGCCTCAATTTTTCTAAAAAACAGAAATTGTGTGCAGATGAGAAGTTATAACCATTTGTTTGGTTGCTCTATGTACATACTACTGGACTGGTTCAATGAAAGAAGTAACTGCCATGTAACATGTAATAAAAGATCAGATACATACAAAAATAAAGAACAATTTACCAGCTGTCACTCCGTTCTGAAGTGATCCCTCATAAAAGATGTTTGAAGGGAAACTGCTTAGAGCAGGGTGCATGCGGTACTGAACTTGCAGTCTGATTGGACGAATGCCAAGCACAACTAAACGTTCAAAGAGAGACTGGGACAGGCCAGCACGAGCAGCTTTCTTACACATCACCACCGGGCCAAGTTGGCAGTGGTCACCAACCAGAATAAGCTGGTAATACAAGCAATATTTATCATTAAAACAATCACATGTCATGACACACTATGTCAAGGTGACAATACAAACAGTATTTATCATTAAAACAATCACATGTCATGACACACTATGTCAAGGTGACAATACAAACAGTATTTATCATTAAAACAATCACATGTCATGACACACTATGTCAAGGTGACAATACAAACAGTATTTATCATTAAAACAATCACATGTCATGACACACCAAGTCAAGGTGTTAGAAATAAGAGATTAGGTGAGTGAAAGCTAATGGCAAATGTTGACATTGATGTATGAGCTGTATATGTCAAGTTTGGACAACTATCCACATTGTTGTTAGAGGTCTTGGTAAAGCTTGTGAGGGAGAATTGAACAAAAATAGAAAAAATGGTAAAAGCTTGACGTGATTGATAGACAACACAAATTTGAACGACGTTTCAGCTCAATAGGCCTTCAGCAGGAACAAACAAACAACACACACACACACAGATATGTAAGTAAATAAAACTAATCCTACATAACTAACTAGTAATGAAACATCCAAAACATAATCATTGAAACTGGTATTTTGATTAAATTATTTTGTTTAAATGTTTCAATACTAGTTAGCTATGAAGGATTAGTTTTATTTATTTACATATCTGTGTTGTTTGTTTGTTCCTGCTGAAGGCCTATTGAGCTGAAACGTCATTCAAATCTGTGTTGTCTATCAATCACGTCAAGCTTTTACCATACCATTTTTTCTATTTTTCTTTTTTCAATTCTCCCTCACATTTAGCTTTATTGCAGCTTCACATTTTTATGCATTTATTTGCCTTAACCCCCTAAAGCTTGTGAGAATGCTTCCTGCATACCTGCCTGCAACCCAAGATAACTGGGATCATACACTCTGGTTCTGTAGCTTGTGTGCTCTCATCAATGAGAACCGAACTGAACTGCAACTTGGCCAAACGTGGATCACCAGCACCCACGCACGTACAGCAGATGACATCAGCAGCCTAAACGATCAAACAAAACCATATACAACTAAGCACTTCAGCATTGCTATTTAGAATGGCAATCACAAATACAAGATAATGACCATCCATTATTAAAAAATGAAACAGACTGTTGTTTATTCTCACAATTTCCAACACTTGTGTTTTATGTATAACTTATGTATGACTACAAAGCTATTATAAAAAAAAAAAAAACTACTTATTTCTTTTTTTTTTTTTACTTGTATCCCTCTGAATATATTTGCTGACCACAATAAACATGAGATTATCACTATGCATAATACATTTAGATATTACACAACTGATACCTGTAAAAGTTCTTTCTCACATTGCTTCTTCAGAGATCTGTAACGCTTCTCATCTCCTGATGACAACTCTCCAGTTTCATCCTTCAGCTGCTGAAGCTTGTTCAGATCTGGAACACTACATGGGGACAAAACAGTGTGTGTATGATGCTTCTTAGTTTTCTGTTACTGCCATACACATACAGCTACTTCCAGTCGGACAACCCGTGTTCGATTCCCGCTGGGAGCAGCGTGAATCATACTCGTGGTTGGAAAAAAAAATAACCCCACGGTCGACCCAGCCATTGGCAGAAATGGGTACCAGGGTATTACCCTGGGAAGGTGAGGAATGTCATCTCGCATCTGAGTTTTGATGCTTGAAGCGATACTATACAGAAATCTCAGAACATTTCTGGATAGGCGGCAGAGCACATATGGGAGTAAACTCGAGTGCTAAGATGCCGGTTCAAGTCTCGTACTTTACCTTTTACCTTGACTTCTAGTGGATTCAGTAGCTACAAACTAACAATGTTTATACAAATAGGTGAAGGTTGCTGTCAAGGTTTGAATCATTTCTCAAACAATCTGCTTTCTTTGTTTTATCCTATCAAGATTAGATAACTACTCTTATATTGTTGTTTATGACTGAAGCAGTGAAACATGGATGTCCATGAAGAACTTTCTCAAAGCTCTGAAGTAGAAGATGATGGTGCAGCACAGTCACCAGTGTCTCATATTCAGATTCTTTAAAGAACTATCTTCTGTAATCAAATGCAAACACCTTGGGTTTCTGGGGGGCACAGATGTTGTTCTGCAACATGATGACACTCAGCTCCACAATGCTGGTGTGATAGTCCTGCACCTCCAGTGTCTTACACATTTCTCACTCATCCTCCTTTAACACCCAGCACTTGGTGGCAATAAGTGAAGTGATGATTTACAAATATGATGAAAAGGTGCAACATATGATACACAAACATGATCAAAGCAATTGTTTTTCTTACAGACACCATGCCATTTATAAAATGCTGGTGGACTTGTAGTGAGTGCAATGTAGACTGTCCATTTATGGTGTAAATATGTTAATGAAAGGTGTCACGAAATGAAAAGGTCAAACGCATCAATGTAAATGATGTCAATAAGTCTAAAGATGTCCCGTTCAAGATGTTTCAATAGCGTCACACATCTAAATGTAATGGTAACTGTAATGCTCCCAGGTTCAAAGGCATCGCAACGTAACGTGGTAACACGGTAGCCGTAAACTGGACATCTTCACGACGGTAGGCCGTTGTAACCTGTTGTCTTTAATGTAGGACAGGCAATGCCTGAACGTTGAGCTCTACAGCGTCTACCTGTCGATAGGATACAGGCTCATTGTTTTTGGTGATTTCTTTTCACTGACTGCTCGCTCTTCCTTTAAGATTTGTACTTGCTTGTTCGTGTCAACTGTCTAATTTCTGTACTTCGCATTGTGTTTGACTCCAGGCATTTGGTTGGTCTACAATACACATGTTTCAATGAATCAATTACACACGTTAAGTCTCTCGTGTCAAAACGTAGTAAGACTTCATAATTCCACAAACAGCAATGTACAACCATAAAAACCCAGTGGTCTGACATCTCTGCTCGGTATCAAATAAGCTAGGTACCTCTGACTCTTGTACTCCCTTTTGAGTCACTCTCCTACATGAGAGTTTCTATCTTACATGTGATCTCTCTGCTCTAAAACCCTGTGCATGACCTTAAGTACCTTGTACCCAAGCCAATCAACAGCTACTTCCTTAATTTCCTAGCCAATGACTTCTCTTGACGTCATAACCTCTCTCTCATCTTAACCCTTCCCTTATTTCTATTCACTCCTCTGTTTTTCTCACCGGTCCCCAATATCAAGAGACTCTCCCATCTCTACCTACCAAAACAACAGTTCACCCATTATTATTATTATTATTATTATTGGTTATGGAAGGCCTCGGTATCACAGCAAACGAATTAAAATCCATAATTGCTCAACCGCCCGTGCCAGTGGAATCATCCGAATTGCTAATTCATCTCCCAAACAAAGAAAGGTAACTGTAGTCCCCATCGTAGCAGTCTCAGCACACGCCAAAAGACATAAGGCGAAACCGCGCAGAAAGTGAACACAGCCAACTGTTCCCTGTCATACGATATCATCATTCATCGTAAACAAGCGGGATATCGAAGCAGGATCAAAACGGATGAGACACACAGCTCACGGTGTGCACAGAGCACTTAACTCAGTAGCTCCTGCAACAAGCCGGACTTGGAACATGAGGAAACTGCAAGAAGGAACACTTTTCAGACATAGCCTTCAATGGTTCCTGCCGCCTATCCACCATATACCATGGGAGTTCACCCAACATCCCATGAATGTCACCTTCCTCGCACATACAGTGTTTCTCTCAATTCTCCTCACACCGTCCCTGCTCCAATTATTCCCCTACATTCCTACTTCCCCAGCAACAGTGTTTCTCTCAATTCTCCTCACACCGTCCCTGATCCAATTATTCCCCTACATTCCTACTTCCCCAGCTACAGTGTTTCTCTCAATTCTCCTCACACCGTCCCTACTCCAATTATTCCACTACACTCCTACTTCCCCAGCTACAATTCTCCTCAAACCGTCCCTACTCCAATTATTCCACTACACTCCTACTTCCCCAGCTACAATTCTCCTCACACCGTCCCTACTCCAATTATTCCACTACACTCCTACTTCCCCAGCTACAATTCTCCTCAAACCGTCCCTACTCCAATTATTCCACTACACTCCTACTTCCCCAGCTACAATTCTCCTCACACCGTCCCTACTCCAATTATTCCCCTACATTCCTACTTCCCCAGCTACAATTCTCCTCACACCGTCCCTACTCCAATTATTCCCCTACATTCCTACTTCCCCAGCTACAATTCTCCTCAAACCGTCCCTACTCCAATTATTCCACTACACTCCTACTTCCCCAGCTACAATTCTCCTCACACCGTCCCTACTCCAATTATTCCCCTACATTCCTACTTCCCCAGCTACAATTCTCCTCACACCGTCCCTACTCCAATTATTCCCCTACATTCCTACTTCCCCAGCTACAATTCTCCTCACACTGTCCCTACTCCAATTATTCCCCTACATTCCTACTTCCCCAGCTACAATTCTCCTCACACTGTCCCTACTCCAATTATTCCCCTACATTCCTACTTCCCCAGCTACAATTCTCTTCACACTGTCCCTACTCCAATTATTCCACTACATTCCTACTTCCCCAGCTACAATTCTCCTCACACCATCCCTACTCCCCCAGCTACAATTCTCCTCACACTGTCCCTACTCCAATTATTCCCCTACATTCCTACTTCCCCAGCTACAATTCTCCTCACACCATCCCTACTCCCCCAGCTACAATTCTCCTCACACCATCCCTACTCCAATTATTTCACTACATTCCTACTTCCCCAGCTACAATTCTCCTCACACTGTCCCTACTCCAATTATTTCACTACATTCCTACTTCCCCAGCTACAATTCTCCTCACACTGTCCCTACTCCAATTATTCCCATACATTCCTACTTCCCCAGCTACAATTCTCCTCACACCATCCCTACTCCAATTATTTCACTACATTCCTACTTCCCCAGCTACAATTCTCTCACACCATCCCTACTCCAATTATTCCCATACATTCCTACTTCCCCAGCTACAATTCTCCTCACACCATCCCTACTCCAATTATTCCCATACATTCCTACTTCCCCAGCTACAATTCTCCTCACACCATCCCTACTCCAATTATTCCCATACATTCCTACTTCCACAGCTACAATTCTCCTCACACCATCCCTACTCCAATTATTCCCATACATTCCAACTTCCCCAGCTACAATTCTCCTCAAACTGTCCCTACTCCAATTATTCCACTACATTCCTACTTCCCCAGCTACAATTCTCCTCAAACCGTCCCTACTCCAATTATTCCACTACATTCCTACTTCCCCAGCTAGAAATTCTCCTCACACTGTCCCTACTCCAATTATTCCCATACATTCCTACTTCCCCAGCTACAATTCTCCTCACACTGTCCCTACTCCAATTATTCCACTACACTCCTACTTCCCCAGCTACAATTCTCCTCAAACCGTCCCTACTCCAATTATTCCCCTACATTCCTACTTCCCCAGCTACAATTCTCCTCACACTGTCCCTACTCCAATTATTCCACTACACTCCTACTTCCCCAGCTACAATTCTCCTCAAACCGTCCCTACTCCAATTATTCCCCTACATTCCTACTTCCCCAGCTACAATTCTCCTCAAACCGTCCCTACTCCAATTATTCCACTACATTCCTACTTCCCCAGCTACAATTCTCCTCACACCATCCCTACTCCAATTATTCCACTACATTCCTACTTCCCCAGCTACAATTCTCCTCAAACCGTCCCTACTCCAATTATTCCCATACATTCCTACTTCACCAGCTACAATTCTCCTCAAACCGTCCCTACTCCAATTATTTCACTACATTCCTACTTCCCCAGCTACAATTCTCCTCACACTGTCCCTACTCCAATTATTCCCCTACATTCCTACTTCCCCAGCTACAATTCTCCTCAAACCGTCCCTACTCCAATTATTTCACTACATTCCTACTTCCCCAGCTACAATTCTCCTCACACCATAAACTACTCCAATTATTCCCCTACATTCCTACTTCCCCAGCTACAATTCTCCTCACACCATAAACTACTCCAATTATTCCCCTACATTCCTACTTCCCCAGCTACAATTCTCCTCACACCATAAACTACTCCAATTATTCCCCTACATCTCTACTCTAATTATTCCCCTACATTCCTGCTTCCCCAGCTACAATGTTTCTCTCAACTCTCCTCACACTGTCCCTACTCCAATTATTCCCCTACATTCCTATTTCCCCAGCTATAATGCTACATTTGTGCATTAATTTTCATTCAATAAATTCTGAAAGAAAACAAATGTGTTTCATTTGACTCCTCCTGTGTATGTGGTGATAGTCACCTTGACTTGCTGTGGTAAACACAACAATGAAGCACAAATCTGATATCATAAAATGCAACAACAAAAGACAATTAGAACACATTTAATATCACTATCATAATTTGCGCACCACAGGGACAAGTTACTTACGTATCCATGCTTCTTATCTGGTTATGCATAGCCAGAAATGAAACAGGAGAATCAATAGCCTCCCTAGACTTTGCACACAATCGAACAACCTGCAAATGTCAGCAGCTATTTCACAACTCATTCTAATGTCCAGTGGGTGGCATATTCAGAATGTAAACAGAATCATAAATTTCCTAAACATTACAGATACATAATAATGGCTTCTGTTACAGTAATGTCTACGGGAAAGGTGTCATTAGTAGCACCAGTAGCATCACAAGATTCATAATGGAGTGTAAGAAACTAAAAGGTGAAACATTAAGGCCACAATGCTATTTGTATAATGCATTGGTCCTAAGACTCCAAATTATCATGAAAACTAAGTGCAGCCAAACAGGAACTTTAAACAGTCAACCTTGTCTGACAGTGCCAAGATGTGAATGCGAGACAAGAAACTGATTTCTGCACTTCAAGATAAAAGAGCAAGGAGCCAGCATAACAGCAACACTACAATGTGATTAATGAAACACAAAGGATAGAAGACATGGAAGTCCAAACAATCCTGGCCATGTGCAACAATTCTCAGTTGACCATGTGCTCAACACAACATGATCACAACACAGAAACTGCAACTCCAATCTGTTGTGCACACCATTTGAGTTTAACACTTCATATGATGACACAAGACATCATCTAGGCCTCATACAAAGTTTATTCATGCACTTCTTTAGCCACACTTCATAAGTCATCTGGATAAGTATCTTGACCGCATATAAATATCAGAAACAGGCCAGATATGGCACAAATCTGATGAAAGCAAAGGGAATGTCCTGCTTGCCCGCTACATTGAGCAGACTGACTAAAAAAATGAGGCTGTAAGAATGAGATAATATGTGCCATTTTGGCACACAAGGTTTCTGTTTTTGAGATTGTAGTTCTGCCCTATGTGCCGTCTTCGGCTCGAAAGGACAATAGATAGATAGAAGAATGAGAATATATTGGGGTCACTCCCAGAATTGTATGAGGATGAAATGCTGGGAGAAGATCTCACAATCACATCTAACATCAACATTTGAAGATTCCCAACCAAGTACAGCACATAAAAAAATAAAGAAAAGGAAACCTCTAGACTGTTTCAACTAAACAAAAGCTGAAGGAAATTCTCAGCTAACAAGAACTGCTGTAGAGATGTGATCTGGACATGCCACATACTGACATAAGGGAGATTTTGAAGCTGGACATGCCACATACAATGTGACATCAGACAGAGTTTTTGCAGTTAGACATGCCATGTACACTGTGACATAAGGAAGATTCTGAAGCTGGACATGCCACATACACTGTGACATAAGGAAGATTCTGAAGCTGGACATGCCATGTACACTGTGACATAAGGAAGATTCTGAAGCTGGACATGCCATGTACACTGTGACATAAGGAAGATTCTGAAGCTGGACATGCCACATACACTGTGACATAAGGAAGATTCTGAAGCTGGACATGCCACATACACTGTGACATAAGGAAGATTCTGAAGCTGGACATGCCACATACACTGTGACATAAGGAAGATTCTGAAGCTGGACATGCCACATACACTGTGACATAAGGAAGATTCTGAAGCTGGACATGCCACATACACTGTGACATAAGGGAGATTCTGAAGCTGGACATGCCACATACAATGTAACATCAGAGAGTTTTTGCAGTTAGACATGCCATGTACACTGTGACACAAGGGAGATTCTGAAGCTGGACATGCCACATACAATATGACACAAGGGATATTCTGGAGCTGGATATACCACGTGCTCAGATATGATCACAAGAAATGCGAACACAAGAAGTCAAATGAAAGAGAGGCAGATCAAATAAAATCTGGAAAAGAAGAGGTTTTTGGACCAGACTTGAGGCACCCTGTCATAGATTAAATCAAGTTGTAAAAATGACACGGAACAGCACAACAACAAAAAAAAACTCTCATGTGACAAAAGGAAAGTCTTAGGAACTACTTCTCAACTGTTCTCAGGGACCATACACCATTTGTGAGTCAAATTCAGGTCAAAGTTTTCTAGGTCAATTCTAAAACTGTAAACTTAATAGCTAGACAGCACTTGAAATAAACAAAACAATATCTCAATTATGCATGCATATTAATTATGACTTTCTTCATGAATTTATTCTTGTTTACCTTTGACAATAGGGAGGTGCTAAGGAAAAATGTCTGTTTTAGTTGCTCAAAAATACAATCTAGGTCAATGAGGTTATGCCTGATTATGATGTACGTAGGGAGGTCAAAAAGTAATGCACACCAATTTTTTTCTCGGCTAATAATAAAGATAGGAATATGAAATTTTGCACACTTGGAATATGACATGTTCCAATTATGTGCACCAAATTGCACAGCATTCTGATAAATATTACGCAATCTATGAACCGTTAAAATGGAGCTTGTCAACAATGTCCATTACAAACAGCGAATTGTCATAGAATTTCTGGTTGCGGAAAAAAGAAACTGTGGCAAACATTCATAAACTACTGTGTGCAGTGTACAAATGTTCTGCAGTCGATAGGAGCACAGTTAGTCGCTGGGTTCAGAGAATTAAAGCTGCAGAAAGTGTACGAGTGGAGCTGCATGATTTACCGCGTTCTGGACGTGTTGCCTCGGCTACCAGCACAGACATGTTAAACCGGGCTGATGCCATTATTCGTAAGGATAGGTGTATCACTAGTCAGCAATTGGCATTGCAGCTTACAGTCAGCAAGGGAAGTGCAATCGCAATTTTTAAAACTCTCGGATATTCAAAGATTTGCGCTCGATGGGTTCCTCGGTGCCTAACAAATGATCACAGAGTTCAAAGGAAAACATTCTGTTCTGAATTGTTGGAGCGTTTCGGTGTTGAAGGAGAAATGTTTTTGTCAAAAATTGTTACCGGTGACGAAACGTGGGCACATTATTATGAGCCTGAAACAAAAATGCAGTCAATGGAATGGCATCATCCGCAGTCACCAAAAAGAAAAAAATTCAAAACATCTCCATCAGCCGGAAAGGTGATGATCACTGTCTTCTGGGACATTGATGGTGTGATTCTTGTTGATGTAATGACAAGAGGTGAAACAATCAACTCGACAGCTTACATCAATACACTGACAAAACTCAAAAATCGGTTCCACAGAGTTCGGCCTAATAAGCCATCTGCAGATTTGTTGCTTCAACATGACAATGCACGCCCTCACACAAGTCTGGTAACACGGGAAGCAATCAACAAATTTGGTTGGACTGTACTGCCCCATCCTCCTTACAGCCCTGATCTGGCTCCCTCAGATTTCCATCTGTTTGGACCACTCAAAAAATTCCTGCGTGGGAAACACTTTGACAATGATGAGGATGTGATCCGTGCAGTTAAAAAATGGCTACGCGAGCAGGACAAAACTTGGTACAAACGAGGCATTCATGACCTAGTTTCGCGTTGGCGTAAGGCAATACTCTTGGACGGAGATTATGTTGAAAAAATAGGTAGTGTAAAGGGGATGTTCAGCTACAATCTGTGAAAATTTCACACATTTTGCCCGAATAGTTTCCGAGAAAAAAATTGGTGTGCGTTACTTTTTGACCTCCCTTCATAGAATAAACAATGACATATAGTTGTTATAATAAGGCAATAATTTAAAACAAAAAAACTTGACTAACCAAGATCAGATCAAATTTTACACACATAATATAAGGCCAATTCAAATATTCAGGGAATGTGCCAGATATCAATTGTTGATGCCCTCCATTCAGTGAGACATGTTCAATAAAAGGGATGAGAACTTGTGATTTTCAAAGTGGAAGTCTGCTCAATTAAATTCAGCTGGAAAACTTATCCACAATCAGATCTCATTCAAAATTGTGCACAATTAAGTGTACAATAAATCCAAATATCCAATTAATATACTGGAGTATCCATGTTATTAGTCCAAAAATAATTTAAAACTTTCTTATGATGTGCAAGAATGATTCTATCTTCAAAATTATTCAAAGTTTACATACATTTTTCCCACCATGCTGTTTGGAAATCCTGGCTTTTCATTAGATGGTATAAATAGCAACATAATCTTATATTATTTTTCAGGAAATATTTTTTTAAAAAAGAGAGGTAAAATAGAAGCATTCATGTGCCCTGATTACATCCTTTCTGTATCTGTAAGTGGGGCAAAAATAACTTCTGTAAACCCCAATTATTGTTGTATCTAAGTCCCTACCTAAGTAACTCTGATGTATTATCATATCAGAGACTTTGTTTCTCCAGGAAATATGTCCAGTATAAATGTAGAGAGAGAACATGTATTGGCAGCAAGACAACATGCTAGACTATACTTCTCTATTTACACCAGTAACAAAAGTGGTCAATGATGAAACATAGACTAGTGTCTTACCTTCAGACCTGTTTTGTGGATCTTCTCAGTTAGCTGGTCTACAGCAATGTTGGATGGGGCACACACCAACACAGGCCCATTGTTTTGTCTGACCATGTGGTAGACTATTGTGGCTGAAGTTACAGTCTTGCCAGTGCCTGGGGGGCCCTGAATGGACAACATCAATTAAAGACTTGATTGTCATGTCACATTTTAATATAATCAAACACTGCTGATCAATCAATACAAATAGTAACGTCAGCAATATAAAATTATTGAAACTTGTCAGATTTCTCTGCAGATATAATTTAAACCAGTATGGTCCAATCTTTTGCTACCCAAGAGCCAAACAGAACATACATCAAGGTAGTAGCGGGTCATTATAAACATTTGTACACACACATAAAGGTAGGTAATGACAAAAGTTTGCAGGCAGACATGTATTTTATTTGTATAAAATAAGAGCATTAACTCACTATGCTTCTAAACTCCTTTAGCTCTGAACTATTTGTATAAAATAAGAGCATTAACTCACTATGCTCCTAAACTCCTTTAGCTCTGAACTATTTGTATAAAATAAGAGCATTAACTCACTATGCTTCTGAACTCCTTTAGCTCTGAACTATTTGTATAAAATAAGAGCATTAACTCACTATGCTTCTGAACTCCTTTAGCTCTGAACTATTTGTATAAAATGAGAGCATTAGCTCACTATGCTTCTGAACTCCTTTAGCTCTGAACTATTTGTATAAAATGAGAGCATTAGCTCACTATGCTTCTGAACTCCTTTAGCTCTGAACTATTTGCATAAAATGAGTACGTTAACTCATAAACTCCTTTAGTTCTGAACTTAAAAACTAAATTCTCAAAACTAAAACTGTCAATCCTTCGTCTGTAACTCAAAACTCTGTACTTAAAGACTGCCTGACAACATTGTTGTCTTGCCTACGTTTTGGCAAGGCACGATCTGTTCAATCTCATACTAAGTTTTTCAGGTTATATCAGACAGTAATTGTCATTAATAAAAACTGCGTAACAACTTCCCTGACATTTGCTTTTATTTAACTTTTAATGCCCTAAATAATGCCCTAACCTACGACCGATAGTGATTAGCCTTAACCTATTGTTAAGTCACCTTCAGATAGACCCTCCCAGTAATTGTATAGTTTTGCTTCAACGTTTGGGATTCTGCCAAAAGCAGCCAATCAACCATTGTAAAGTCATCTTTGGAATCCAAATTATGAGGATCAAAACACCATTACATCAGAATCCCACCGCTCTAGAACCTCAATTCACAGGGACATTGTTTCCATCTACCACAATCTACAGTATTCTGTACAACCATCTAACGGGAACTATAGAATCTGCAGAAATGATGGACATATCTACCCAATATTCACAATTTAACAATTAAATTATTGGTCTATCTTCTATTACTTGAAACCATAGAAGAGGGCAGTGGGCTACTCAAATGAGTTTCACACGCCTTGGCTGGACCATGCTGATTTAAACAATGAATGTTCATCTGAAAGCTTCCTGTACAAGTGAAACAGTCCAAGAAGTGCAGATAGTTCCCTAATTAAAGTAACTTCTAAACAAAATGGAGCTTTTTGACTGCTTATGTGTGGCATAAAGATGATACACCCTGTGAACAGCTGTTCAGTTGTAAACACTACAAGTAAAAATGAATCAATCATGTGATTATCTATATAGATTCAAACACTATAATAAACATTGAGGGATCAATCATGTGAATATCTTTCTAGATTCAAGTACTACAATAAACACAGAGGAGTCAATCATGTGAGCAGCTGTATAGCTTCAAACACCACAACAAACAGATGAATTAATCATATGAATATCTATGTAGATTCAAACACTACAACAAACACAAAAGGAATCAATTATGTGAGCAGCTGTATAGCTTCAAACACAAAGGAATCTATTTATATGAGCAGCTGTATAGCTTCAAACACCACAACAAACAGATGAATTAATCATATGAATATCTATGTAGATTCAAACACTACAACAAACACAAAAGGAATCAATTATGTGAGCAGCTGTATAGCTTCAAACACAAAGGAATCAATTATGTGAGCAGCTGTATAGCTTCAAACACAAAGGAATCAATTATATGAGCAGCTGTATATCTTCAAACACAAAGGAATCAATTATATGAGCAGCTGTATAGCTTCAAACACAAAGGAATCAATTATATGAGCAGCTGTATAGATTCAAACACAAAAGAATCAATTATGTGAGCCGCTGTATAGCTTCAAACACAAAGGAATCAATTATATGAGCAGCTGTATAGCTTCAAACACAAAGGAATCAATTATATGAGCAGCTGTATAGATTCAAACACAAAAGAATCAATTATGTGAGCCGCTGTATAGCTTCAAACACAAAGGAATCAATTATATGAGCAGCTGTATAGAATCAAACACAAAGGAATCAATTATGTGAGCAGCTGTATAGCTTCAAACACAAAGGAATCAATTGTATGAGCAGCTGTATAGATTCAAACACTACAACAAACACAAAGGAATCAATTATATGAGCAGCTGTATAGATTCAAACACTACAACAAACACAAAGGAATCAATTATATGAGCAGCTGTATAGATTCAAACACTACAACAAACACAAAGGAATCAATTATATGAGCAGCTGTATAGATTCAAACACTACAACAAACACAAAGGAATCAATTATATGAGCAGCTGTGTAACAATTACGACCAACCTGAATGAGACTCAGAGGTCGCTGCAGGACTGTCTTGACCGCATACACCTGGGAATGGTTCAACTCTGGAAGACCTGGAGCTGAGAATCGTTTAGGGAGAGTGCACTTCAGGGCAATATCTTCAACCTCATGACCAAGTAGTTTGTGATAAATGTATCCCCATACAGAAGTCTCATCAACAGCAAAAGTTTTCAGAGCTGACTGCATTCTGACAAGAAGCAAGAAAAATATGTTCAAACTAATTCACACTGCAACGTTTTCATACTTATTGTCATTACAATGTGTTCTTATACTGCTGCTGAGCTGCAAAGTTTTCATACTTATTGTCATTACAATGTGTTCTTATACTGCTGCTGAGCTGCAAAGTTTTCATACTTATTGTCATTACAATGTGTTCTTATACTGCTGCTGAGCTGCAAAGTTTTCATACTTACTGTCATTACAATGTATTCTTATACTGTTGCTGAGCTGCAAAGTTTTCATACTTATTGTCATTACAATGTGTTCTTATACTGCTGCTGAGCTGCAAAGTTTTCATACTTATTGTCATTACAATGTGTTCTTATACTGCTGCTGAGCTGCAAAGTTTTCATACTTATTGTCATTACAATGTGTTCTTATACTGCTGCTGAGCTGCAAAGTTTTCATACTTATTGTCATTACAATGTGTTCTTATACTGCTGCTGAGCTGCAAAGTTTTCATACTTATTGTCATTACAATGTGTTCTTATACTGCTGCTGAGCTGCAAAGTTTTCATACTTATTGTCATTACAATGTGTTCTTATACTGCTGCTGAGCTGCAAAGTTGTCATACTTATTGTCATTACAATGTGTTCTTATACTGCTGCTGAGCTGCAAAGTTGTCATACTTATTGTCATTACAATGTGTTCTTATCCTGCTGCTGAGCAGCAAAGTTGTCATACTTATTGTCATTACAATGTGTTCTTATACTGCTGCTGAGCTGCAAAGTTGTCATACTTATTGTCATTACAATGTGTTCTTATACTGCTGCTGAGCTGCAAAGTTTTCATACTTATTGTCATTACCTTGTTCTCTTACCTTGTTGCTGGGCTATGAGACTCACACATCAAACACTTAGAATGTGTCAACAACACACAACAACTTGCTGAAATAAATAAATCATCCAGAACTACATCCTGGTCAGGACAGGTCACAGCAATATCAGATGTGGCATAAACTCCATCACTACTGTCTGTAGTCAACTCTTAACCTCTATAGTTTGGTGTCATTACTGATTTAAAGCTACCATCTGTATACTGTGCCATATGTGATTGTATAGACATATCTTACTTATCTGTAGCCATTGCATTCATTGTATAATGTCTGGTTGGTCTCTGATTAACACGCTCTGATCTATGCATGTCGTATATCTCGTGGTCAATCTATAATGTTGATGTCATTAAAATACTTTGAAGAAAATCCATTGGCCCATAGATACAACACTACAGACAAAACTATATCTATCTATTGACCTTTTGAGCCGTAGCCAGCCCATAGGGCATAGAGCCAGATACTCTTTCTCTTATCTAAATTTTTATTCTAGCAGTTTTCAATCACTGTAAAGATCTTTTATCAAATCTCGCCATTTGTCTCTGTTCTATGCAAGCAGCTCTATCTCACTGAGGGAGCCGATTCCTGCTGATCTTGCCTCTCTCATCAATGTTCTTCTCAGAGTCTCTCTAGGTCGGCCTCTTTTCTTCTTACCTGTTGTTTCCCACATGAGGACGTTCTTTGTTTTTTGGTTATTATCTCTTCTCATCACAAGTCCAACATATGACCATCGTCTTTTCTTTATTACTGAAGATTTTAGTGGTTGATTGGCGATTTCTCTAATTTCCTTGTTTGTTTTGAATTTGTTCCACGCTATACCAAGTATTTTCCTTAGACATTTATTTTCGAATGCGTTCAACTTTGTTTTTATATCTCTTGTTGTTTTCCAGCTTTCACACGCATACGTAAGGGTTGATAGTACATTTGATTTGAATAGTCTGGGATGATAGTACATTTGATTTGAATAGTCTAAGTTTTGTGTTTGTGCTGATGAGTTTTTTTATTTCCACAACTTTTCAAGGCTTCTGAAAGACATTGCTGCTTTAGCTATTTTGATTCTAATTTCGTTACTTGTATCTCCTTCCCGATCAATGTGACTTCCAAGATAGATAAAGTGATCGATCTCTTCCACTGGTTTGTTTTCCATGTATGTTCTGTCATCTGTTGGAATTAAGCCTTTCATGACTTTAATAAAAAGTAAACTATATGGGCCACTGCAAAAATATTTAAAAAAAAACAGTAAAATTTATAAAGGAAACGACATTGCAGATGTAGACACTTCAGGCAAAAGAAAGATAGATTGAAATGATGTTTGGAGAAAAATAGTTATCTACCAGGTTTGGCTGCCTTACTCTACAGAGCTTGACTCACAATTGAATGAACCCTACAGCTTGTTTACTATTATGAATGCCATTACAATCTCTCATTGCTACTATTGCTTGTAGCATCACAGAGGGGAAGAATGTGAAATTCTCTGGTTATCACTATTTGTGTAGCCTGAATTGTTGTCATGCTGAAGTTCTCAATATTCCACACTCAGGGGTTTCCCTGCAATATACTTGAGCTGCAGTTGGTCAGGTTTTAGTCTGATTGGATGTCAAACTAATTTCTTTCAGCTTTCTGACCTTCACCCAATGACTACTAAGGGAATGGGTTCTCCTTTCATCATCCGTCCTTAACAGGACGTCAAGTGAGTGTATGTGTGTGTTGTGGTTTATTTGTGCTCAACACATCATCTGTAGAATACTTAGTTGCCTTCCCTCTTAGAAGCCTACTCACAAGGCCAGACTGGACTGCCTAGTCTGTTACTAGGGGTGGTGAAGAGAGGTGCAGTAGGGTCTGGATGGTTCTGGCTCACTGATTCTGGTGCAAGCTATCAGCTATGAGTCAGTGGCAGCTTCCACTTTTTGCCTTGCCTCCAAAAACCATTTAATTCTTAGTTGTTAAATATAATTAATAGCTGATGTTACACTCAGCATTTCATTCTTAGTTGTTCAATATAGTCAACAGCTGATGAATCACCATTTTTCTCAAGGTTTCACTTATAATTTTCTTTTTCCTAATGAGAGCACTCAGACTAATGGGTGTTACTAATACAGTAGCAGTTGTATAATCCTATCAACCGTAAGAGATAATGGATTTAGTGCACATGTCTTTTGGGTGTTACTAGTCAGGCATTACAGGTGACAAACCTGAGACAGATTTCAACTCAAATGGAGACTACAATGATGCTGAAGTTACATCCAATCTCTCAAAGCTGTTATCTTGTCTGAGTCTCATCAAGGCCAGCTCCTTGTCGTGGGGATGGGGCTTAACAGTCACCAGGAACTGAAAACCAAGACTGGCCAGGTCTTCCTAAAAGCCGAGCAAGACCACAGTCAGCTCTAGCAAGTTTAAGTGCTGAAGTCGGAGGCAACCAGCCAAAAGGCGCACTACAACAATCAGGATGCCACGCACTCATGCCAATGGGAAGTATGTCTATAACTGCGAATCGATATGGCACTCGCCCTGTGATGGACACTCAGACAGATGCAGCGCCGGGCCCTCAGCCTCGAAAGGGCCCAACCTCTATTACTGGATGTCCTTCTCAACCACTCTGTGGAGTCAGGGGGCGAGAGAATAGAGCTACTGGCCAATCCAAAATAAGACCACTCAAAATAATGCACTGGAATGCTAAAGGCATCAACAGCAAAAGAGATGGGTACAGTAAAAAGATAGAATTAGAAAATATCCTTCATGAAGAACAAGTAAGCATATGCTGTTTGGAGGAAACCCATCTAAACAACGACATAGCCTTGAAGATTAGGGGATACCAGTGCTACCGATCTGACAGAAAAAACAGACAAAAGGGTGGAATACTGACTCTTGTAAGGAACAACATCAATGCATGTCAGATTGAAGTGTATATGGATGGGGCGGAATATCAAATACTGCACCTCAGGACAGGAAATACAGACTTTCACCTACTTAAGTACTACTGTCCGAGTGACCGCCCACTAGCACTAGACACAATTACATTAAAAGAAAGAATAATTGTATGTGGAGACTTTAACAGCCATTTACAGAGATGGGGCTATGAACATATGGACAAGAGAGGTGAAGAGCTTGAAAATTGGCAGGATGACAATGGGCGTATACTATTAAACCAGACAACAGATCCACCAACATTCTACTCCAGACCTTGCTTTCCATTCACCAGACCTGGATTGGAATATCACACATATTGTTGGGAAACAACTTGGAGACAGCGACCGCCGACCAGTCTTTTTAGTGGTGCAAAATGAGGCCGTCAGGGAGAGCAGCACTCTCTCCAGATGGAATTACAAAAAGGCAGACTGGAAAATGTATCAACATTACATCAGTGTACTGACTAAAGACCTAAATACAGACAGAAACATAAACAAAATAGTTGATGAATTCAGTAGACTAATAATACAAGCTGCCAGTGAAACAATACCTAGAGGGGCATGGAAACACTACGCTACACTAAGCAGAAAATAACCCTTGCCAGGAACACCACAATAATTATTAGCATGCTAAAGCCAAATTTCAATGGGCTAAACTACAAGCCAGACGGAGAAGCTTGAAAGAGAAAACAGAGTCCTTGAATCTTGAACGAGACACAAGAAAAGTGTGGAAGCTTGTAAAACAGCTGAATGATGAGGGTACAGAAAGGAACACCAAAATTACACTGAAGAAGGATGGAGACATCCTAACAGGTAAGCATGCAGCAAATCACTTTGCAGACTCCTTTGCAAATGACAATGATATTGAAATTAGCCTAGAGAAACGACAAGAGACCCGTTTAAAACAACAAAATGCAAGACAAGAAGAGACCACACATGAAGTCATGGAAATATCCATTACACAAAGAGATCTAGAGCTGGTAATATCCAAATTTAAAATGAAAAAGTCATCAGGCAGTGATGGAGTGTCCAATGAAATGATTAAGAACTTGGGAACTGCAGCTAAAGCAAAACTATTGCAGATCTACATGCAGATCTACAACATTTGCTGGATCACAGGTAGAGTGCCACAGGCATGGAGAGAAGCAATTATGATACCATTACTAAAGCCAGGAAAAGATGGTTCAATGACATCCAGCTATAGACCAATCAGCCTTACAAGCTGTTTGTGTAAAACAATGTAACGTATAATCAATCTCAGACTGCAGTGGTACCTAGAAAGTGAAAATCTCCTTGTCCCACAACAAGCAGGCTTTAGACAGTGTTACTCTACCGAAGATCAGACAACCTATCTTTCCCAGGAAATTGAGGATGCATTTCAAGAAAAGAAACTGGTACTAGCAGCATGGATAGACCTAAAGAAAGCATTTGATAAGGTATGGAAGGAAGGGCTTTTGAAGAAACAGAGAAATTATGGAGTAAATGGCAAGATATACAAATGGGTCAAAGCATACCTGCATAACAGGAGAGCCAGAGTGCAACTGGATGGTCTTAAAAGTAAGAAGGTCTTACTGCGCCAGGGCATTCCACAGGGAGGGGTACTATCTCCGACACTTTTTCTAATCTACATCAATGACCTAGTTACTGAACTACCACATGGCATCAAAGTGGCAATGTATGCAGACGACTTGGTAATGTGGTGCACAGAGGAGTATGCAACAGTGGCCTCCAAATTGTTACAAAGAGCTATGAATGCACTGAATTCATGGACAAATAGATGGTGTATCAGCATCAATACAGACAAATGCAGTACTATACTTTTCACTCTCTCCCAAAAACAAAAAGCAGGAGCCATCTACATAAATAATGAGCCTGTGAAAGAAGACATACAAGCTACATATCTCAGAGTTACATTTGATAACAAACTATCTTGGAAACAGCAGATAAATAAGGCAACCCAAAAAGCAAGGAGGAAGTTGGCTATCCTTAGAATTATGTGTGAAACCACATGGGGTGTGAGTGGGAAAATACTCAGTAAAGTTTACCAACAGAGTATATGGCCACACTTAGAATATGGGTCATCTGCATGGTGCTCAGCATCAAACATCACACTGCAAGAGCTGGATAAAGTACAAAACCGTGCACTTAATGTCATCACAGGAGCAATGAAATCAACACCAGTATTGGAGAATGAGAAATTGTGGAGGATACCAGCACTGAGAGAACAGAGGGACACAAAGGTGCTGATACAGGCAAAAAAATTAGCTTGCATGCCGAGACATCCAATGAAGGACGAATTCCAAAATCTTGCATTGGAAAGACTTAAGAGAAGCAGTTTTATCCACCAAGCCAAGCGTATTAGTAGACAAACAACAGACATCCCAAGAGTTGTAAACCCACTACTGCACATACCTGAACAGACTCCCTGGACAGAGGAATCAGGATTATCAATACAAATACGGACAGAAGTGAAAGGAATACTTGACAAAGAGGAACAGAATAGTCTACAGCGAAAAACAATAACTCTCAGTTGGATGAAGATTACCCACAAGACCTATGGATCCGTGTGTACACAGATGGATCAGCACAGAATGCAGTAAAGAATGGGGGAGCAGGTGCATATATAGAGTACCCAAATAACACTAGGGATATGAATAAAATAGCAACAGGGAAATATTGTCACAATTATGATGCAGAAATACAAGCAATAAAGTTGGCAATAGAAAAGCTGCTGAACAGTAATCTTAGCCCACAGCCTGTAGTGTTTTTGACAGATGCAAGATCAGTACTCCAGGCACTACAATCCAGAAAATTACCACATCTACAGACCTTATTGACTGAACTCTGCAAGCACCACAGGGTTGCCCTGCAGTGGATCCCATCACACTGCGGAATACCAGGAAATGAGAAAGCAGATCAGTTGGCAAAAGAAGGTTCAACAGGCACACAACTAGATACACCGGTTAAATACCATCAGAAGAAACAGATAATCAAATCTATCAGAGGACCACAAGCCCCAAATCAGGATGCCTTTCATAATATGAGTAGATATGAACAAGTTATCAATATACGCCTCAGAACAGGACACAATCGACTCCATAGTCACATGTATACAAAATTCAAGATCGGCACCTCAACTACTTGTACATGTGGACAGGCGCCCCAGAGTGCTGAACACATACTACAAGACTGCACCGAATATAGTAGACTGAGGAAAATCCATTGGCCCATAGATACAACACTACAAACAAAACTATATGGGCCACTGCAAGAATTACAAAAGACAGTAAAAATTTATACAGGAAATGACACTGCAGATACAGACAATACTTCGGGCGAACGAAAGATAGATAGATTTTGTATGAGCTGTCACAGCCCTCTAATGATGTGTCATTATGGCAGAGAGAATACAAGCCCTCTCATCCTCACTATCTGGGCATGAGATGATAACAGAGACAAAGCTTACAGTTAACATGGTGTTGAACAAGCATAGAGAGGCGACATTTATAAAGACAGAGAATGTTAGGATGACCATAAGCAATGGGTAATTGGCACATACACTAACACCATCCACAAGAGACAAAACACAATAATAAATCTTTAGCAGGGAATGGAGATCAGTTAATATACATCAAAACTCTCAATGGCTGTACTGTACAGAACAGCAGCAAGCAATGCAATAAAAAGCAAATAAAAGAGACATGTAGAAAATGTCAGCTTGAATCATTTCTCTGTGACAACAACTGCAACTCTGATTAGCTAATCCAAATAGAAAACTCCCACTCTTGCAGTTTTGTTTCTAAGTGGAGGTTGCTAGATGATAACAGCACATTTACCTGTCAAAAGATGTGGACTTCCAAACAAAGTCTACAACAAAGTTGTGAGTACAGCTCTCTGGTACACCAGCATTACTTTTCAGCTCAATGGCAATCTCATCACTGTGGTCTGACATGTTCATCAGAATAATAACTTGGACATACTCATACAGCACAATATGGGATTACAGCTTAGCTGGTCAATAACAGCAGCTATGAGAGAACACATATAGGACTAAGACACAAGCAGGTGAGGACTCTCTAAACATGGAATGAAACAGCTATGAGAGAATACATAAAGGACTAAGACACAAGCAGGTGAGGACTCTCTAAACATGGAATGAAACAGCTATGAGAGAACACATATAGGACTAAGACACAAACAGGTGAAGACTCTAAACATGGAATGAAGCAGCTATGAGAGAACACATATAGGACTAACACAAGCAGGTGAGGACTCTCTAAACATGGAATGAAGCAGCTATGAGAGAACACATATAGGACTAACACAAGCAGGTGAGGACTCTCTAAACATGGAATGAAGCAGCTATGAGAGAACACATATAGGACTAACACAAGCAGGTGAGGACTCTCTAAACATGGAATGAAGCAGCTATGAGAGAATACATATATGACTAACACACAAACAGGTGAAGACTCTAAACATGGAATGAAGCAGCTATGAGAGAATACATATAGGACTAACACACAAACAGGTGAAGACTCTAAACATGGAATGAAGCAGCTATGAGAGAACACATATAGGACTAACACAAGCAGGTGAGGACTCTCTAAACATGGAATGAAGCAGCTATGAGAGAATACATATATGACTAACACACAAACAGGTGAAGACTCTAAACATGGAATGAAGCAGCTATGAGAGAATACATATATGACTAACACAAGCAGGTGAAGACTCTAAACATGGAATGAAGCAGCTATGAGAGAATACATATAGGACTAACACACAAGCAGGTGAGGACTCTCTAAACATGGAATGAAACAGCTATGAGAGGTTGCATTAAAGCTGGCAGAAGGCAGACATGACAACAAAACATAGGAAAGATGGTAGATTACAGCTTTAAGGTGATAGAGAACAACATAAACCAGTAAAACATTGAGGCCTATCAGCTTGTCTTCTGATATGACACGATAATACATACAAATCAGAAAAACAAAAATGTAAAGCTAAAACGTACTAAATAAACAAATGATAATAACAATAAGAAAGGAAAGGACTGTGAGTAACAACAGTGTCCAACTATTGTTTCTCTTGATATAGCTGATGCCCTAAACATAGATGAAAAAAACAACATTAAAGTCAGCATGAATAACTTGAGATAAAGTCCAAGAGTTCTAGAACTGGCTCTATTCATATGAACCCACTTTTTGGATTACAAATGCCTTTCTAATGAACAATGGGTGATCAAAGAGATCAAGAGTAATAATCATGATCATCGCTGTTATATGACAACCACTTAGGTATGATCATCATTATATGACAACCAGTTATGTATGATCATTATATGACAACCAGTTAGGTATGATCATTATATGACAACCAGTTAGGTACAATTACAAATCAAATTGGAAGTACAAAAGGATACTGTCAGGAATCTTGATGACATGACCAACACCAGACCAAGGCTTCTGAAGCTCTCCAATATATCGGAGCTTGAGCTCATCTCCATGCATTAATTTCATCTCTGTGGATATATAATTGGTTACATTTAATAAGCAAGAGCTAAATAAGTCTACAAGAGTGTCTTGGTGAAATGTCTAAAGTAACCAAACCAATGACAAAATAAAACACACTGGGAAAATTAATTCAAGCATACACAAATGAATGGATATCTTCAACAAAGAGTTCTTTGTTGCTAACTCTGAAACTGAGATACTAACGAGAACTGCACAGATCACAGATGTTCTGGTAAAACTAAAACCAGTGTGTAAAGATGATGACTTGATGCAAGTTAGATTGATGTGGTCCCTTCTAACATTCATCTTCCTATCTACCTGTGAAACATGGATCATAATGGCACAATTGCAAAGAAAAATTCAAGCAGCTGAGGTGAGTTGCTTCCCATACTTAAAGGATGAATCAACAAAGAAGACATACACTAAATCTTAAAAAAAAAATAATTAATACAATTATGTCTTTAACAAAGTGAAGAAACAAAATCAAAGATGGTACAAAACACTCATCAAGTTCAGAATAATATATAAAAAAATAACATCATACAAAGAAATATGAAACAATATGATAAAAAGGCAGCATCTGGAATGAGAATATGAAAGAAAGGACAAATCCTGACTTTGTCAAATCAGAGAAAAGAGCAAACGATAAAATGGGGAAGCTGCATTTCTGTTCACCAGCTTCACTACTGTACCACAATTATTGGCATATTCCAAAAGATAGAAGAGTTGTGTTCGCTGAATGACTCATGAAAACATGGGATCAGTTTTGGAGAACATTGTGACAACATGGCCAAGAAGCAAGATTACAAAGTGTGTGGACATCAGTGTGAAAACAAATCAATGATGACTTCCTGTAAGCAAAGATTTACACAACATTGTCAACACACAACATTGCAGTAGAAACTGCTGGGTCTCTATTGTCCCTATCAGCCATGATGAATCCCATTTGAATAGACACTGATGAACAAACAATGGTAACACATCATCATGTGCCATACCAGTTGGCGTAGGCAATCATGTCCTTCTACAATCTTCTATCTACAGTGCATTGTATTAGTTCTGTTGTCGACTGTTTTCCATGCCATGACACCAAGCTATCCAGTATTTTCTCTCTTTGTCGTCCACAATCTCTTTCCTTCTATTTTGCCAGTTGTAACCAAGTATTCCAACTTTCCTCTTCTCATGATGTGCCCAAAAAAAGTTGATTGTTTCTTTCTGATGTTTTTTAGGAGTTCCCTTTTTGTGTTGGCCTCTTTGAGAATTTCCTCATTGGTCTTTTTAGCTGTCTAGGGTCTTCACAATCAGTGGCGCCTGACTTCTTTGGTATGGCTACAAAGATAGATTTTAGTAGATCTTCGGATATGAGTCCAGTGTTATAAATGTCATTGAGTAGTTTTGTTATGACTTGTACTCCCAGCTCTCCTAATGCATTTATCTCTTCCATTATTATATTGTCTGGACCTGGAGCTTTGCCTATTTCATGTGTTGAATTGTCTCTTCCACTTCACTCTGCGTTATTGGTGGTCCTGTGTCTTTGTTTTAATTGTTTAGCTCTGGTCTTTCATCATCATAGAGTTCACTGATATATTCTGTCCATCTTTCCATTGTCTTCTCCTGTCCCATTATTATATTTCCTTCCTTTGATTTCACACATCCTGAAACTTTGACTTCTTTTCTTCTTTGTAAATTCATTTAATTGATTGTGCATAAATTTTGAGTCTCTCTTTTGTTGTTTTTCCATTTCTTCACATTTCTGTTTTAACCATCCTTTCTTTGCTTCACTGCACTTGTTTTGGATCTCTTTGTGCAATATTTTATATGTCCGTTCTTCTTTATGTTTTCATCTTTCGTCCATTAGTTCTAATATTTCTTCTGTCATCCATTTCTTTTTGTTGTTTCTTTTAGTCACTGGGGGAGCCACGATAGCTCAGTGGTTAGTGAACTGGACAACAAAAGACAAGGGGTAGGGTTCGACCCCAACCTATGGCTTCCGGGTTCACCCAGCCTTAAATGGGTACCAGATTTTTTTCTGGGAAAGTAAAGCAGCACGGGCGTAATACCGGCCACATTACCCCAAAAATCATGTGCTGAAGGTCTGTAAAATATAGGGTCACTAACACCATATTTCCCTATACGCCACTTGGCGTGACCTGGGTACTTTACTTTTACTTTACTTTTAGTCACTGGTATTACTTCTTTTGATGTTTGTTGAATTGATTGTTTGAGCATTTCCCACTGTTCCTTGATGTCCTGTATTTTCTCAATAGCATTATATCTATTTTATACTATCGTACTGTACTTATCACTCATCTATCTATCTACTATAACCTTATCTACGTAGGGAGGTCAAAAAGTAATGCACACCAATTTTTTTCTCGGAAACTATTCGGGCAAAATGTGTGAAATTTTCACAGATTGTAGCTGAACATCCCCTTTACACTACCTATTTTTCAACATAATCTCTTTCCAAGCGTATTGCCTTACGCCAACGCGAAACTAGGTCATGAATGCCTCGTTTGTACCAAGTTTTGTCCTGCTCGCGTAGCCATTTTTTAACTGCACGGATCACATCCTCATCATTGTCAAAGTGTGTCCCACGCAGAAATTTTTTGAGTGGTCCAAACAGATGGAAATCTGAGGGAGCCAGATCAGGGCTGTAAGGAGGATGGGGCAGTACAGTCCAACCAAATTTGTTGATTGCTTCCCGTGTTACCAGACTTGTGTGAGGGCGTGCATTGTCATGTTGAAGCAACAAATCTGCAGATGGCTTATTAGGCCGAACTCTGTGGAACCGACTTTTGAGTTTTGTCAGTGTATTGATGTAAGCTGTCGAGTTGATTGTCTCACCTCTTGTCATTACATCAACAAGAATCACACCATCAATGTCCCAGAAGACAGTGATCATCACCTTTCCGGCTGATGGAGATGTTTTGAATTTTTTTCTTTTTGGTGACTGCGGATGATGCCATTCCATTGACTGCATTTTTGTTTCAGGCTCATAATAATGTGCCCACGTTTCGTCACCGGTAACAATTTTTGACAAAAACATTTCTCCTTCAACACCGAAACGCTCCAACAATTCAGAACAGAATGTTTTCCTTTGAACTTTGTGATCATTTGTTAGGCACCGAGGAACCCATCGAGCGCAAATCTTTGAATATCCGAGAGTTTTAAAAATTGCGATTGCACTTCCCTTGCTGACTGTAAGCTGCAATGCCAATTGCTGACTAGTGATACGCCTATCCTTACGAATAATGGCATCAGCCCGGTTTAACATGTCTGTGCTGGTAGCCGAGGCAACACGTCCAGAACGCGGTAAATCATGCAGCTCCACTCGTACACTTTCTGCAGCTTTAATTCTCTGAACCCAGCGACTAACTGTGCTCCTATCGACTGCAGAACATTTGTACACTGCACACAGTCGTTTATGAATGTTTGCCACAGTTTCTTTTTCCGCAACCAGAAATTCTATGACAATTCGCTGTTTGTAACGGACATTGTTGACAAGCTCCATTTTAACGGTTCATAGATTGCGTAATATTTATCAGAATGCTGTGCAATTTGGTACACATAATTCGAACATGTCATATTCCAAGTGTGCAAAATTTCATATTCCTATCTTTATTATTAGCCGAGAAAAACATTGGTGTGCATTACTTTTTGACCTCCCTTCAGTAGTTCTAATTTTATATTTCTTGGAGATTTCTGTGTCTTCCGCAGTTTTATTCTTATCTTTCCAACTACTGGAACATGGTCACTATTGCGATATGTTCCTGGCCTTGTTTTAACAGATGTTAGCCCATTCCTGAATCTTCTCTGTACCAGTATAAAATCAATTTGATTGTGTGTACTTTTTTGTCTGAGCTTTGCCATGTCAATAGTCACATAAGGTGTTTAAACCAGGTGTTACCTACAATCATTTCATGTGTATTTGCCCAATCTATCCCCTCTGTCATTCATCTCTCCAAGGCCAAGCCCCCGAGTCACATTTTGCACTTTAGCTGTTCCTACCTCGCATTGAAATCCCCTAAAATAACAATAGTTATTTCTTGGGATTTACACTGTTCCATGGTCATCTCTAGCTCGTTGTAAAAAGCATCAATGTCTTCTTCTTCGCTATTACTTGTTGGTGCATAAGCTTGCATTATGTTGATATCCATTAGTCTACCTCTCAATTTTACTAGCAGAATACTGTCTGATCCTCTCAATTTTACTAGCAGAATACTATCTGATACTGGCCAAAATCCTTTCACTGTTTTGCTTCTTTCTCTATATAACATGATGCCTACTCCTCTTTCGTCTGTGGTTCCCCTGAGTAAATTACATTTTCACTGTCATGTTGTAATAACCCTGATCCTTTCCATCTCATCTCACAAAGTCCCAAGATGATCAATTTCATTCTCTTCATTTCTTGGCTGATGTTTTCTAGTTGTCCAACCTGGAATGCTGATCTAATGTTCCAAGTTCCTATTGCTGGTGTCTCTTTATTTTTGATCTTGCATACAGTAGCTTGATGACAACCGGGTGTCACCCGTAACACTCATTACCGGACGAGGTGGCTGTGGAGTTCCCATTAACGTCGTTAGCTGTAGATATTAAGTTGTGATTTGACATGATTATTCTAGACAATATAAGAAGGTAGTTTGCCATTCCTTTCCTTCTTGGTAGTGACTGTACTAGTTGGAGATCGCAGCCATTGTCTCTATACATGAGATCCTCTGCCTGCCATCGCGGTGTGGGGACCATAACCAGCACTACTTGTCGGCTGCTCCCACAACACCATCCACCACCTACTCCAATGGCTTCACATAAACCTGATAGTGGGGCTAAATGTGAGCTCTGCCTTGCCCAAGGGTGTTCCGAAGAATAGCGGAAGAAAGGAGATGTCTTACTCCTCGTTTGGTAACACAGGTGAATGAAATGGTTACAGTTCTGTAAGACCACTAAAACTACTGCCTGGTTACAGTTCTTAGGACCACTAAAACTATTGCCTGGTTACAGTTCTGTAAGACCACTAAAACTATTGTCTGCTTACAGTTCTGTAAGACCACTAAAACTACTGCCTGGTTACAGTTCTGTAAGACCACTAAAACTACTGCCTGCTTACAGTTCTGTAAGACCACTAAAACTACTGCCTGCTTACAGTTCTGTAAGACTACTAAAACTACTGCCTGGTTACAGTTCTGTAAGACCACTAAAACTACTGCCTGCTTACAGTTCTGTAAGACCACTAAAACTATTGCCTGCTTACAGTTCTGTAAGACCACTAAAACTACTGCCTGCTTACAGTTCTGTAAGACCACTAAAACTATTGCCTGGGTACAGTTCTGTAAGACCACTAAAACTACTGCCTGGTTACAGTTCTGTAAGACCACTAAAACTATTGCCTGCTTACAGTTCTGTAAGACCACTAAAACTACTGCCTGCTTACAGTTCTGTAAGACCACTAAAACTATTGCCTGGTTACAGTTCTGTAAGACTACTAAAACTATTGCCTGCTTACAGTTCTGTAAGACCACTAAAACTACTGCCTGGTTACAGTTCTTAGGACCACTAAAACTATTGCCTGGTTACAGTTCTGTAAGACCACTAAAACTATTGCCTGCTTACAGTTTTGTAAGACCACTAAAACTACTGCCTGGTTACAGTTCTTAGGACCACTAAAACTATTGCCTGGTTACAGTTCTGTAAGACCACTAAAACTACTGCCTGGTTACAGTTCTTAGGACTACTAAAACTCCTGCCTGCTTACAGTTCTGTAAGACCACTAAAACTATTGCCTGGTTACAGTTCTGTAAGACTACTAAAACTACTGCCTGGTTACAGTTCTGTAAGACCACTAAAACTACTGCCTGGTTACAGTTCTTAGGACTACTAAAACTCCTGCCTGCTTACAGTTCTGTAAGACCACTAAAACTACTGCCTGGTTACAGTTCTGTAAGACCACTAAAACTACTGCCTGGTTACAGTTCTGTAAGACCACTAAAACTATTGCCTGCTTAAAGTTCTGTAAGACCACTAAAACTATTGCCTGGTTACAGTTCTGTAAGACCACTAAAACTACTGCCTGGTTACAGTTCTGTAAGACCACTAAAACTATTGCCTGCTTAAAGTTCTGTAAGACCACTAAAACTATTGCCTGGTTACAGTTCTGTAAGACCACTAAAACTACTGCCTGGTTACAGTTCTGTAAGACCACTAAAACTATTGCCTGGTTACAGTTCTGTAAGACCACTAAAACTATTGCCTGGTTACAGTTCTGTAAGACTACTAAAACTATTGCCTGCTTACAGTTCTGTAAGACCACTAAAACTACTGCCTGGTTACAGTTCTGTAAGACCACTAAAACTATTGCCTGCTTACAATTCTGTAAGACTACTAAAACTATTGCCTGGTTACAGTTCTGTAAGACCACTAAAACTCCTGCCTGCTTACAGTTCTGTAAGACCACTAAAACTATTGCCTGGTTACAATTCTGTAAGACCACTAAAACTATTGCCTGGTTACAGTTCTGTAAGACCACTAAAACTCCTGCCTGCTTACAGTTCTGTAAGACCACTAAAACTATTGCCTGGTTACAGTTCTGTAAGACCACTAAAACTATTGCCTGCTTACAGTTCTGTAAGACCACTAAAACTATTGCCTGCTTACAGTTCTGTAAGACCACTAAAACTATTGCCTGGTTACAATTCTGTAAGACCACTAAAACTATTGCCTGCTTACAGTTCTGTAAGACTACTAAAACTATTGCCTGCTTACAATTCTGTAAGACTACTAAAAGTATTGCCTGCTTACAGTTCTGTAAGACTACTAAAACTACTGCCTGGTTACAGTTCTGTAAGACCACTAAAACTACTGCCTGGTTACAGTTCTGTAAGACTACTAAAACTACTGCCTGGTTACAGTTCTGTAAGACCACTAAAACTACTGCCTGCTTACAGTTCTGTAAGACCACTAAAACTACTGCCTGGTTACAGTTCTGTAAGACCACTAAAACTACTGCCTGCTTACAGTTCTGTAAGACCACTAAAACTACTGCCTGCTTACAGTTCTGTAAGACCACTAAAACTATTGCCTGCTTACAGTTCTGTAAGACCACTAAAACTATTGCCTGGTTTCAGTTCTGTTAGACCACTAAACTATTGCCTACTTACAGTTCTGTAAGACTACTAAAATTATTGCAAGACCACTAAAACTACTGCCTGCTTACAGTTCTGTAAGACTACTAAAATTATTGCAAGACCACTAAAACTATTGCCTGCTTACAGTTCTGTGCAAGACCACTAAAACTATTGCCTGCTTACAGTTCTGTAAGACTACTAAAACTATTGCCTGCTTACAGTTCTGTAAGACCACTAAAACTACTGCCTGCTTACAGTTCTGTAAGACCACTAAAACTATTGCCTGGTTACAGTTCTGTAAGACTACTAAAACTATTGCCTGCTTACAGTTCTGTAAGACTACTAAAATTATTGCAAGACCACTAAAACTACTGCCTGCTTACAGTTCTGTAAGACCACTAAAACTATTGCCTGCTTACAGTTCTGTAAGACTACTAAAATTATTGCAAGACCACTAAAACTACTGCCTGCTTACAGTTCTGTAAGACCACTAAAACTATTGCCTGGTTACAGTTCTGTAAGACTACTAAAACTATTGCCTGCTTACAGTTCTGTAAGACTACTAAAATTATTGCAAGACCACTAAAACTACTGCCTGCTTACAGTTCTGTAAGACCACTAAAACTACTGCCTGCTTACAGTTCTGTAAGACCACTAAAACTATTGCCTGCTTACAGTTCTGTAAGACCACTAAAACTATTGCCTGCTTACAGTTCTGTAAGACCACTAAAACTATTGCCTGCTTACAGTTCTGTAAGACCACTAAAACTATTGCCTGGTTACAGTTCTGTAAGACCACTAAAACTATTGCCTGGTTACAGTTCTGTAAGACCACTAAAACTATTGACTGCTTACAGTTCTGTAAGACCACTAAAACTATTGCCTGGGTACAGTTCTGTAAGACCACTAAAACTATTGCCTGGTTACAGTTCTGTAAGACCACTAAAACTATTGACTGCTTACAGTTCTGTAAGACCACTAAAACTATTGCCTGGGTACAGTTCTGTAAGACCACTAAAACTATTGCCTGGTTACAGTTCTGTAAGACCACTAAAACTATTGCCTGCTTAAAGTTCTGTAAGACTACTAAAATTATTGCAAGACCACTAAAACTACTGCCTGCTTACAGTTCTGTAAGACTACTAAAATTATTGCAAGACCACTAAAACTATTGCCTGCTTACAGTTCTGTGCAAGACCACTAAAACTATTGCCTGCTTACAGTTCTGTAAGACTACTAAAACTATTGCCTGCTTACAGTTCTGTAAGACCACTAAAACTATTGCCTGCTTACAGTTCTGTAAGACTACTAAAATTATTGCAAGACCACTAAAACTACTGCCTGCTTACAGTTCTGTAAGACCACTAAAACTATTGCCTGCTTACAGTTCTGTAAGACTACTAAAACTATTGCCTGCTTACAGTTCTGTAAGACTACTAAAACTATTGCCTGCTTACAGTTCTGTAAGACTACTAAAATTATTGCAAGACCACTAAAACTACTGCCTGCTTACAGTTCTGTAAGACCACTAAAACTATTGCCTGGTTACAGTTCTGTAAGACTACTAAAATTATTGCAAGACCACTAAAACTATTGCCTGCTTACAGTTCTGTAAGACTACTAAAACTATTGCCTGCTTACAGTTCTGTAAGACTACTAAAACTATTGCCTGCTTACAGTTCTGTAAGACTACTAAAATTATTGCAAGACCACTAAAACTACTGCCTGCTTACAGTTCTGTAAGACCACTAAAACTATTGCCTGGTTACAGTTCTGTAAGACTACTAAAACTATTGCCTGCTTACAGTTCTGTAAGACTACTAAAATTATTGCAAGACCACTAAAACTACTGCCTGCTTACAGTTCTGTAAGACCACTAAAACTATTGCCTGCTTACAGTTCTGTAAGACCACTAAAACTATTGCCTGCTTACAGTTCTGTAAGACCACTAAAACTATTGCCTGCTTACAGTTCTGTAAGACTACTAAAACTATTGCCTGCTTACAGTTCTGTAAGACCACTAAAACTATTGCCTGCTTAAAGTTCTGTAAGACCACTAAAACTATTGCCTGCTTACAGTTCTGTAAGACCACTAAAACTATTGCCTGGTTTCAGTTCTGTTAGACCACTAAACTATTGCCTACTTACAGTTCTGTAAGACTACTAAAATTATTGCAAGACCACTAAAACTACTGCCTGCTTACAGTTCTGTAAGACTACTAAAATTATTGCAAGACCACTAAAACTATTGCCTGCTTACAGTTCTGTGCAAGACCACTAAAACTATTGCCTGCTTACAGTTCTGTAAGACTACTAAAACTATTGCCTGCTTACAGTTCTGTAAGACCACTAAAACTACTGCCTGCTTACAGTTCTGTAAGACCACTAAAACTATTGCCTGGTTACAGTTCTGTAAGACCACTAAAACTATTGCCTGCTTACAGTTCTGTAAGACTACTAAAACTATTGCCTGGTTACAGTTCTGTAAGACCACTAAAACTATTGCCTGGTTACAGTTCTGTAAGACTACTAAAACTATTGCCTGGTTACAGTTCTGTAAGACCACTAAAACTATTGCCTGCTTACAGTTCTGTAAGACCACTAAAACTATTGCCTGCTTACAGTTCTGTAAGACTACTAAAACTATTGCCTGCTTACAGTTCTGTAAGACCACTAAAACTATTGCCTGCTTACAGTTCTGTAAGACTACTAAAACTATTGCCTGCTTACAGTTCTGTAAGACCACTAAAACTATTGCCTGCTTACAGTTCTGTAAGACCACTAAAACTATTGCCTGGTTACAGTTCTGTAAGACCACTAAAACTATTGCCTGCTTACAGTTCTGTAAGACCACTAAAACTATTGCCTGGTTACAGTTCTGTAAGACTACTAAAACTATTGCCTGCTTACAGTTCTGTAAGACCACTAAAACTATTGCCTGCTTACAGTTCTGTAAGACCACTAAAACTATGGCCTGGTTACAGTTCTGTAAGACCACTAAAACTATTGCCTGGTTACAGTTCTGTAAGACTACTAAAACTATTGCCTGCTTACAGTTCTGTAAGACCACTAAAACTACTGCCTGCTTACAGTTCTGTAAGACCACTAAAACTACTGCCTGCTTACAGTTCTGTAAGACCACTAAAACTATTGCCTGCTTACAGTTCTGTAAGACCACTAAAACTATTGCCTGCTTACAGTTCTGTAAGACCACTAAAACTATTGCCTGGTTTCAGTTCTGTTAGACCACTAAACTATTGCCTACTTACAGTTCTGTAAGACTACTAAAATTATTGCAAGACCACTAAAACTACTGCCTGCTTACAGTTCTGTAAGACCACTAAAACTACTGCCTGCTTACAGTTCTGTAAGACCACTAAAACTACTGCCTGCTTACAGTTCTGTAAGACCACTAAAACTATTGCCTGCTTACAGTTCTGTAAGACCACTAAAACTATTGCCTGCTTACAGTTCTGTAAGACCACTAAAACTATTGCCTGGTTTCAGTTCTGTTAGACCACTAAACTATTGCCTACTTACAGTTCTGTAAGACTACTAAAATTATTGCAAGAACACTAAAACTACTGCCTGCTTACAGTTCTGTAAGACTACTAAAATTATTGCAAGACCACTAAAACTACTGCCTGCTTACAGTTCTGTAAGACTACTAAAATTATTGCAAGACTACTAAAACTATTGCCTGCTTACAGTTCTGTAAGACTACTAAAATTATTGCAAGACCACTAAAACTACTGCCTGCTTACAGTTCTGTAAGACCACTAAAACTATTGCCTGGTTACAGTTCTGTAAGACCACTAAAACTATTGCCTGCTTACAGTTCTGTAAGACCACTAAAACTCCTGCCTGCTTACAGTTCTGTAAGACCACTAAAACTATTGCCTGGTTACAGTTCTGTAAGACTACTAAAACTACTGCCTGGTTACAGTTCTGTAAGACCACTAAAACTACTGCCTGGTTACAGTTCTTAGGACTACTAAAACTCCTGCCTGCTTACAGTTCTGTAAGACCACTAAAACTACTGCCTGGTTACAGTTCTGTAAGACCACTAAAACTACTGCCTGGTTACAGTTCTGTAAGACCACTAAAACTATTGCCTGCTTAAAGTTCTGTAAGACCACTAAAACTATTGCCTGGTTACAGTTCTGTAAGACCACTAAAACTATTGCCTGCTTAAAGTTCTGTAAGACCACTAAAACTATTGCCTGGTTACAGTTCTGTAAGACCACTAAAACTACTGCCTGGTTACAGTTCTGTAAGACCACTAAAACTATTGCCTGGTTACAGTTCTGTAAGACCACTAAAACTATTGCCTGGTTACAGTTCTGTAAGACTACTAAAACTATTGCCTGCTTACAGTTCTGTAAGACCACTAAAACTACTGCCTGGTTACAGTTCTGTAAGACCACTAAAACTATTGCCTGCTTACAATTCTGTAAGACCACTAAAACTATTGCCTGGTTACAGTTCTGTAAGACCACTAAAACTACTGCCTGGTTACAGTTCTGTAAGACCACTAAAACTATTGCCTGGTTACAGTTCTGTAAGACCACTAAAACTCCTGCCTGCTTACAGTTCTGTAAGACCACTAAAACTATTGCCTGGTTACAGTTCTGTAAGACTACTAAAACTATTGCCTGCTTACAATTCTGTAAGACTACTAAAAGTATTGCCTGCTTACAGTTCTGTAAGACTACTAAAACTATTGCCTGCTTACAGTTCTGTAAGACTACTAAAACTACTGCCTGGTTACAGTTCTGTAAGACCACTAAAACTACTGCCTGGTTACAGTTCTGTAAGACCACTAAAACTACTGCCTGCTTACAGTTCTGTAAGACCACTAAAACTACTGCCTGCTTACAGTTCTGTAAGACCACTAAAACTACTGCCTGGTTACAGTTCTGTAAGACCACTAAAACTACTGCCTGCTTACAGTTCTGTAAGACTACTAAAACTATTGCCTGCTTACAGTTCTGTAAGACCACTAAAACTATTGCCTGCTTACAGTTCTGTAAGACCACTAAAACTATTGCCTGGTTTCAGTTCTGTTAGACCACTAAACTATTGCCTACTTACAGTTCTGTAAGACCACTAAAACTATTGCCTGCTTACAGTTCTGTAAGACTACTAAAATTATTGCAAGACCACTAAAACTACTGCCTGCTTACAGTTCTGTAAGACTACTAAAATTATTGCAAGACCACTAAAACTATTGCCTGCTTACAGTTCTGTAAGACTACTAAAACTATTGCCTGCTTACAGTTCTGTAAGACTACTAAAACTATTGCCTGCTTACAGTTCTGTAAGACCACTAAAACTATTGCCTGCTTACAGTTCTGTAAGACTACTAAAACTATTGCCTGCTTACAGTTCTGTAAGACTACTAAAACTATTGCCTGCTTACAGTTCTGTAAGACCACTAAAACTATTGCCTGGTTACAGTTCTGTAAGACCACTAAAACTATTGCCTGGTTACAGTTCTGTAAGACTACTAAAATTATTGCAAGACCACTAAAACTATTGCCTGCTTACAGTTCTGTAAGACCACTAAAACTATTGCCTGCTTACAGTTCTGTAAGACCACTAAAACTATTGCCTGCTTACAGTTCTGTAAGACCACTAAAACTATTGCCTGGTTACAGTTCTGTAAGACCACTAAAACTATTGCCTGCTTAAAGTTCTGTAAGACTACTAAAATTATTGCAAGACCACTAAAACTATTGCCTGCTTACAGTTCTGTAAGACTACTAAAACTATTGCCTGCTTACAGTTCTGTAAGACTACTAAAACTATTGCCTGCTTACAATTCTGTAAGACTACTAAAAGTATTGCCTGCTTACAGTTCTGTAAGACTACTAAAACTATTGCCTGCTTACAGTTCTGTAAGACTACTAAAACTATTGCCTGCTTACAGTTCTGTAAGACTACTAAAACTATTGCCTGCTTACAATTCTGTAAGACTACTAAAAGTATTGCCTGCTTACAGTTCTGTAAGACTACTAAAACTATTGCCTGCTTACAGTTCTGTAAGACTACTAAAACTACTGCCTGGTTACAGTTCTGTAAGACCACTAAAACTACTGCCTGGTTACAGTTCTGTAAGACCACTAAAACTACTGCCTGCTTACAGTTCTGTAAGACCACTAAAACTACTGCCTGCTTACAGTTCTGTAAGACCACTAAAACTACTGCCTGGTTACAGTTCTGTAAGACCACTAAAACTACTGCCTGCTTACAGTTCTGTAAGACTACTAAAACTATTGCCTGCTTACAGTTCTGTAAGACCACTAAAACTATTGCCTGCTTACAGTTCTGTAAGACCACTAAAACTATTGCCTACTTACAGTTCTGTAAGACTACTAAAATTATTGCAAGACCACTAAAACTACTGCCTGCTTACAGTTCTGTAAGACTACTAAAATTATTGCAAGACCACTAAAACTATTGCCTGCTTACAGTTCTGTAAGACTACTAAAACAATTGCCTGCTTACAGTTCTGTAAGACTACTAAAACTATTGCCTGCTTACAGTTCTGTAAGACTACTAAAATTATTGCAAGACCACTAAAACTACTGCCTGCTTACAGTTCTGTAAGACCACTAAAACTATTGCCTGCTTACAGTTCTGTAAGACCACTAAAACTATTGCCTGGTTACAGTTCTGTAAGACCACTAAAACTATTGCCTGGTTACAGTTCTGTAAGACTACTAAAATTATTGCAAGACCACTAAAACTATTGCCTGCTTACAGTTCTGTAAGACCACTAAAACTATTGCCTGCTTACAATTCTGTAAGACCACTAAAACTATTGCCTGGTTACAGTTCTGTAAGACCACTAAAACTATTGCCTGCTTAAAGTTCTGTAAGACTACTAAAATTATTGCAAGACCACTAAAACTATTGCCTGCTTACAGTTCTGTAAGACTACTAAAATTATTGCAAGACCACTAAAACTACTGCCTGCTTACAGTTCTGTAAGACTACTAAAATTATTGCAAGACCACTAAAACTATTGCCTGCTTACAGTTCTGTGCAAGACCACTAAAACTATTGCCTGCTTACAGTTCTGTAAGACTACTAAAACTATTGCCTGCTTACAGTTCTGTAAGACCACTAAAACTATTGCCTGGTTACAGTTCTGTAAGACTACTAAAACTATTGCCTGCTTACAGTTCTGTAAGACTACTAAAATTATTGCAAGACCACTAAAACTACTGCCTGCTTACAGTTCTGTAAGACCACTAAAACTATTGCCTGCTTACAGTTCTGTAAGACCACTAAAACTATTGCCTGGTTACAGTTCTGTAAGACCACTAAAACTATTGCCTGGTTACAGTTCTGTAAGACCACTAAAACTATTGACTGCTTACAGTTCTGTAAGACCACTAAAACTATTGCCTGGGTACAGTTCTGTAAGACCACTAAAACTATTGCCTGGTTACAGTTCTGTAAGACCACTAAAACTATTGCCTGCTTAAAGTTCTGTAAGACCACTAAAACTATTGCCTGCTTACAGTTCTGTAAGACCACTAAAACTATTGCCTGGTTACAGTTCTGTAAGACCACTAAAACTATTGCCTGGTTACAGTTCTGTAAGACCACTAAAACTATTGACTGCTTACAGTTCTGTAAGACCACTAAAACTATTGCCTGGGTACAGTTCTGTAAGACCACTAAAACTATTGCCTGGTTACAGTTCTGTAAGACCACTAAAACTATTGCCTGGTTACAGTTCTGTAAGACCACTAAAACTATTGCCTGCTTAAAGTTCTGTAAGACCACTAAAACTATTGCCTGCTTAAAGTTCTGTAAGACCACTAAAACTACTGCCTGCTTACAGTTCTGTAAGACTACTAAAATTATTGCAAGACCACTAAAACTATTGCCTGCTTACAGTTCTGTAAGACTACTAAAATTATTGCAAGACCACTAAAACTATTGCCTGCTTACAGTTCTGTGCAAGACCACTAAAACTATTGCCTGCTTACAGTTCTGTAAGACTACTAAAACTATTGCCTGCTTACAGTTCTGTAAGACCACTAAAACTATTGCCTGGTTACAGTTCTGTAAGACTACTAAAACTATTGCCTGCTTACAGTTCTGTAAGACTACTAAAATTATTGCAAGACCACTAAAACTACTGCCTGCTTACAGTTCTGTAAGACCACTAAAACTATTGCCTGGTTACAGTTCTGTAAGACTACTAAAACTATTGCCTGCTTACAGTTCTGTAAGACTACTAAAATTATTGCAAGACCACTAAAACTACTGCCTGCTTACAGTTCTGTAAGACCACTAAAACTATTGCCTGGTTACAGTTCTGTAAGACTACTAAAACTATTGCCTGCTTACAGTTCTGTAAGACTACTAAAATTATTGCAAGACCACTAAAACTACTGCCTGGTTACAGTTCTGTAAGACTACTAAAACTATTGCCTGCTTACAGTTCTGTAAGACCACTAAAACTATTGCCTGGTTACAGTTCTGTAAGACTACTAAAACTATTGCCTGCTTACAGTTCTGTAAGACCACTAAAACTATTGCCTGGTTACAGTTCTGTAAGACTACTAAAACTATTGCCTGCTTACAGTTCTGTAAGACTACTAAAATTATTGCAAGACCACTAAAACTACTGCCTGCTTACAGTTCTGTAAGACCACTAAAACTATTGCCTGGTTACAGTTCTGTAAGACTACTAAAACTATTGCCTGCTTACAGTTCTGTAAGACTACTAAAATTATTGCAAGACCACTAAAACTACTGCCTGCTTACAGTTCTGTAAGACCACTAAAACTATTGCCTGCTTACAGTTCTGTAAGACTACTAAAACTATTGCCTGCTTACAGTTCTGTAAGACTACTAAAACTATTGCCTGCTTACAGTTCTGTAAGACCACTAAAACTATTGCCTGCTTACAGTTCTGTAAGACCACTAAAACTATTGCCTGCTTACAGTTCTGTAAGACTACTAAAATTATTGCAAGACCACTAAAACTACTGCCTGCTTACAGTTCTGTAAGACTACTAAAACTATTGCCTGCTTACAGTTCTGTAAGACTACTAAAATTATTGCAAGACCACTAAAACTATTGCCTGCTTACAGTTCTGTAAGACTACTAAAATTATTGCAAGACCACTAAAACTATTGCCTGCTTACAGTTCTGTAAGACCACTAAAACTATTGCCTGGTTACAGTTCTGTAAGACCACTAAAACTATTGCCTGCTTACAGTTCTGTAAGACCACTAAAATTATTGCAAGACCACTAAAACTATTGCCTGCTTACAGTTCTGTAAGACTACTAAAATTATTGCAAGACCACTAAAACTACTGCCTGGTTACAGTTCTGTAAGACCACTAAAACTATTGCCTGGTTACAGTTCTGTAAGACCACTAAAACTATTGCCTGCTTACAGTTCTGTAAGACTACTAAAACTATTGCCTGCTTACAGTTCTGTAAGACCACTAAAACTATTGCCTGCTTACAGTTCTGTAAGACCACTAAAACTATTGCCTGCTTACAGTTCTGTAAGACTACTAAAACTATTGCCTGCTTACAGTTCTGTAAGACCACTAAAACTATTGCCTGCTTACAGTTCTGTAAGACCACTAAAACTATTGCCTGCTTACAGTTCTGTAAGACCACTAAAACTATTGCCTGGTTACAGTTCTGTAAGACTACTAAAACTATTGCCTGCTTACAGTTCTGTAAGACTACTAAAATTATTGCAAGACCACTAAAACTACTGCCTGCTTACAGTTCTGTAAGACCACTAAAACTATTGCCTGCTTACAGTTCTGTAAGACCACTAAAACTATTGCCTGGTTACAGTTCTGTAAGACCACTAAAACTATTGCCTGCTTACAGTTCTGTAAGACCACTAAAATTATTGCAAGACCACTAAAACTATTGCCTGCTTACAGTTCTGTAAGACTACTAAAATTATTGCAAGACCACTAAAACTACTGCCTGGTTACAGTTCTGTAAGACCACTAAAACTATTGCCTGGTTACAGTTCTGTAAGACCACTAAAACTATTGCCTGCTTACAGTTCTGTAAGACCACTAAAACTATTGCCTGCTTACAGTTCTGTAAGACCACTAAAACTATTGCCTGCTTACAGTTCTGTAAGACCACTAAAACTATTGCCTGGTTACAGTTCTGTAAGACTACTAAAATTATTGCAAGACCACTAAAACTACTGCCTGCTTACAGTTCTGTAAGACTACTAAAACTATTGCCTGCTTACAGTTCTGTAAGACTACTAAAATTATTGCAAGACCACTAAAACTACTGCCTGGTTACAGTTCTGTAAGACCACTAAAACTATTGCCTGCTTACAGTTCTGTAAGACCACTAAAACTATTGCCTGGTTACAGTTCTGTAAGACCACTAAAACTATTGCCTGCTTACAGTTCTGTAAGACCACTAAAATTATTGCAAGACCACTAAAACTATTGCCTGCTTACAGTTCTGTAAGACTACTAAAATTATTGCAAGACCACTAAAACTACTGCCTGGTTACAGTTCTGTAAGACCACTAAAACTATTGCCTGCTTACAGTTCTGTAAGACCACTAAAACTATTGCCTGGTTACAGTTCTGTAAGACCACTAAAACTATTGCCTGCTTACAGTTCTGTAAGACTACTAAAATTATTGCAAGACCACTAAAACTATTGCCTGCTTACAGTTCTGTAAGACCACTAAAACTATTGCCTGCTTACAGTTCTGTAAGACCACTAAAACTATTGCCTGGTTACAGTTCTGTAAGACCACTAAAACTATTGCCTGGTTACAGTTCTGTAAGACCACTAAACTATTGCCTGCTTACAGTTCTGTAAGACCACTAAAACTATTGCCTGGTTACAGTTCTGTAAGACCACTAAAACTATTGCCTGGTTACAGTTCTGTAAGACCACTAAAACTATTGACTGCTTACAGTTCTGTAAGACCACTAAAACTATTGCCTGGGTACAGTTCTGTAAGACCACTAAAACTATTGCCTGCTTACAGTTCTGTAAGACCACTAAAACTACTGCCTGCTTACAGTTCTGTAAGACCACTAAAACTATTGCCTGGTTACAGTTCTGTAAGACCACTAAAACTACTGCCTGGTTACAGTTCTGTAAGACCACTAAAACTACTGCCTGGTTACAGTTCTGTAAGACCACTAAAACTATTGACTGCTTACAGTTCTGTAAGACCACTAAAACTATTGCCTGGTTACAGTTCTGTAAGACCACTAAAACTACTGCCTGGTTACAGTTCTGTAAGACCACTAAAACTATTGCCTGGTTACAGTTCTGTAAGACCACTAAAACTACTGCCTGGTTACAGTTCTGTAAGACCACTAAAACTATTGCCTGGTTACAGTTCTGTAAGACCACTAAAACTATTGCCTGGTTACAGTTCTGTAAGACCACTAAAACTACTGCCTGGTTACAGTTCTGTAAGACCACTAAAACTACTGCCTGGTTACAGTTCTGTAAGACCACTAAAACTATTGACTGCTTACAGTTCTGTAAGACCACTAAAACTATTGCCTGGTTACAGTTCTGTAAGACCACTAAAACTACTGCCTGGTTACAGTTCTGTAAGACCACTAAAACTATTGCCTGGTTACAGTTCTGTAAGACCACTAAAACTACTGCCTGGTTACAGTTCTGTAAGACCACTAAAACTACTGCCTGGTTACAGTTCTGTAAGACCACTAAAACTATTGACTGCTTACAGTTCTGTAAGACCACTAAAACTATTGCCTGGTTACAGTTCTGTAAGACTACTAAAACTATTGCCTGGTTACAGTTCTGTAAGACCACTAAAACTATTGCCTGCTTACAGTTCTGTAAGACCACTAAAACTACTGCCTGGTTACAGTTCTGTAAGACCACTAAAACTATTGCCTGCTTACAGTTCTGTAAGACCACTAAAACTACTGCCTGGTTACAGTTCTGTAAGACCACTAAAACTATTGCCTGGTTACAGTTCTGTAAGACCACTAAAACTATTGCCTGCTTACAGTTCTGTAAGACCACTAAAACTACTGCCTGGTTACAGTTCTGTAAGACCACTAAAACTATTGCCTGGTTACAGTTCTGTAAGACTACTAAAACTATTGCCTGCTTACAGTTCTGTAAGACTACTAAAACTATTGCCTGCTTACAGTTCTGTAAGACTACTAAAACTATTGCCTGCTTACAGTTCTGTAAGACTACTAAAACTATTGCCTGGTTACAGTTCTGTAAGACTACTAAAATTATTGCAAGACCACTAAAACTATTGCCTGGTTACAGTTCTGTAAGACTACTAAAATTATTGCAAGACCACTAAAACTATTGCCTGGTTACAGTTCTGTAAGACTACTAAAATTATTGCAAGACCACTAAAACTATTGCCTGGTTACAGTTCTGTAAGACCACTAAAACTATTGCCTGGTTACAGTTCTGTAAGACTACTAAAACTATTGCCTGCTTACAGTTCTGTAAGACTACTAAAATTATTGCAAGACCACTAAAACTACTGCCTGCTTACAGTTCTGTAAGACCACTAAAACTATTGCCTGGTTACAGTTCTGTAAGACTACTAAAACTATTGCCTGCTTACAGTTCTGTAAGACTACTAAAATTATTGCAAGACCACTAAAACTACTGCCTGGTTACAGTTCTGTAAGACTACTAAAACTATTGCCTGCTTACAGTTCTGTAAGACCACTAAAACTATTGCCTGGTTACAGTTCTGTAAGACTACTAAAACTATTGCCTGCTTACAGTTCTGTAAGACCACTAAAACTATTGCCTGGTTACAGTTCTGTAAGACTACTAAAACTATTGCCTGCTTACAGTTCTGTAAGACTACTAAAATTATTGCAAGACCACTAAAACTACTGCCTGCTTACAGTTCTGTAAGACCACTAAAACTATTGCCTGGTTACAGTTCTGTAAGACTACTAAAACTATTGCCTGCTTACAGTTCTGTAAGACTACTAAAATTATTGCAAGACCACTAAAACTACTGCCTGCTTACAGTTCTGTAAGACCACTAAAACTATTGCCTGCTTACAGTTCTGTAAGACTACTAAAACTATTGCCTGCTTACAGTTCTGTAAGACTACTAAAACTATTGCCTGCTTACAGTTCTGTAAGACCACTAAAACTATTGCCTGCTTACAGTTCTGTAAGACCACTAAAACTATTGCCTGCTTACAGTTCTGTAAGACTACTAAAATTATTGCAAGACCACTAAAACTACTGCCTGCTTACAGTTCTGTAAGACTACTAAAACTATTGCCTGCTTACAGTTCTGTAAGACTACTAAAATTATTGCAAGACCACTAAAACTATTGCCTGCTTACAGTTCTGTAAGACTACTAAAATTATTGCAAGACCACTAAAACTATTGCCTGCTTACAGTTCTGTAAGACCACTAAAACTATTGCCTGGTTACAGTTCTGTAAGACCACTAAAACTATTGCCTGCTTACAGTTCTGTAAGACCACTAAAATTATTGCAAGACCACTAAAACTATTGCCTGCTTACAGTTCTGTAAGACTACTAAAATTATTGCAAGACCACTAAAACTACTGCCTGGTTACAGTTCTGTAAGACCACTAAAACTATTGCCTGGTTACAGTTCTGTAAGACCACTAAAACTATTGCCTGCTTACAGTTCTGTAAGACTACTAAAACTATTGCCTGCTTACAGTTCTGTAAGACCACTAAAACTATTGCCTGCTTACAGTTCTGTAAGACCACTAAAACTATTGCCTGCTTACAGTTCTGTAAGACTACTAAAACTATTGCCTGCTTACAGTTCTGTAAGACCACTAAAACTATTGCCTGCTTACAGTTCTGTAAGACCACTAAAACTATTGCCTGCTTACAGTTCTGTAAGACCACTAAAACTATTGCCTGGTTACAGTTCTGTAAGACTACTAAAACTATTGCCTGCTTACAGTTCTGTAAGACTACTAAAATTATTGCAAGACCACTAAAACTACTGCCTGCTTACAGTTCTGTAAGACCACTAAAACTATTGCCTGCTTACAGTTCTGTAAGACCACTAAAACTATTGCCTGGTTACAGTTCTGTAAGACCACTAAAACTATTGCCTGCTTACAGTTCTGTAAGACCACTAAAATTATTGCAAGACCACTAAAACTATTGCCTGCTTACAGTTCTGTAAGACTACTAAAATTATTGCAAGACCACTAAAACTACTGCCTGGTTACAGTTCTGTAAGACCACTAAAACTATTGCCTGGTTACAGTTCTGTAAGACCACTAAAACTATTGCCTGCTTACAGTTCTGTAAGACTACTAAAACTATTGCCTGCTTACAGTTCTGTAAGACCACTAAAACTATTGCCTGCTTACAGTTCTGTAAGACCACTAAAACTATTGCCTGCTTACAGTTCTGTAAGACTACTAAAACTATTGCCTGCTTACAGTTCTGTAAGACCACTAAAACTATTGCCTGCTTACAGTTCTGTAAGACCACTAAAACTATTGCCTGCTTACAGTTCTGTAAGACCACTAAAACTATTGCCTGGTTACAGTTCTGTAAGACTACTAAAACTATTGCCTGCTTACAGTTCTGTAAGACTACTAAAATTATTGCAAGACCACTAAAACTACTGCCTGCTTACAGTTCTGTAAGACCACTAAAACTATTGCCTGCTTACAGTTCTGTAAGACCACTAAAACTATTGCCTGGTTACAGTTCTGTAAGACCACTAAAACTATTGCCTGCTTACAGTTCTGTAAGACCACTAAAATTATTGCAAGACCACTAAAACTATTGCCTGCTTACAGTTCTGTAAGACTACTAAAATTATTGCAAGACCACTAAAACTACTGCCTGGTTACAGTTCTGTAAGACCACTAAAACTATTGCCTGGTTACAGTTCTGTAAGACCACTAAAACTATTGCCTGCTTACAGTTCTGTAAGACCACTAAAACTATTGCCTGCTTACAGTTCTGTAAGACCACTAAAACTATTGCCTGCTTACAGTTCTGTAAGACCACTAAAACTATTGCCTGGTTACAGTTCTGTAAGACTACTAAAATTATTGCAAGACCACTAAAACTACTGCCTGCTTACAGTTCTGTAAGACTACTAAAACTATTGCCTGCTTACAGTTCTGTAAGACTACTAAAATTATTGCAAGACCACTAAAACTACTGCCTGGTTACAGTTCTGTAAGACCACTAAAACTATTGCCTGCTTACAGTTCTGTAAGACCACTAAAACTATTGCCTGGTTACAGTTCTGTAAGACCACTAAAACTATTGCCTGCTTACAGTTCTGTAAGACCACTAAAATTATTGCAAGACCACTAAAACTATTGCCTGCTTACAGTTCTGTAAGACTACTAAAATTATTGCAAGACCACTAAAACTACTGCCTGGTTACAGTTCTGTAAGACCACTAAAACTATTGCCTGCTTACAGTTCTGTAAGACCACTAAAACTATTGCCTGGTTACAGTTCTGTAAGACCACTAAAACTATTGCCTGCTTACAGTTCTGTAAGACTACTAAAATTATTGCAAGACCACTAAAACTATTGCCTGCTTACAGTTCTGTAAGACCACTAAAACTATTGCCTGCTTACAGTTCTGTAAGACCACTAAAACTATTGCCTGGTTACAGTTCTGTAAGACCACTAAAACTATTGCCTGGTTACAGTTCTGTAAGACCACTAAAACTATTGCCTGCTTACAGTTCTGTAAGACCACTAAAACTATTGCCTGGTTACAGTTCTGTAAGACCACTAAAACTATTGCCTGGTTACAGTTCTGTAAGACCACTAAAACTATTGACTGCTTACAGTTCTGTAAGACCACTAAAACTATTGCCTGGGTACAGTTCTGTAAGACCACTAAAACTATTGCCTGGTTACAGTTCTGTAAGACCACTAAAACTACTGCCTGCTTACAGTTCTGTAAGACCACTAAAACTATTGCCTGGTTACAGTTCTGTAAGACCACTAAAACTACTGCCTGGTTACAGTTCTGTAAGACCACTAAAACTACTGCCTGGTTACAGTTCTGTAAGACCACTAAAACTATTGACTGCTTACAGTTCTGTAAGACCACTAAAACTATTGCCTGGTTACAGTTCTGTAAGACCACTAAAACTACTGCCTGGTTACAGTTCTGTAAGACCACTAAAACTATTGCCTGGTTACAGTTCTGTAAGACCACTAAAACTACTGCCTGGTTACAGTTCTGTAAGACCACTAAAACTATTGCCTGGTTACAGTTCTGTAAGACCACTAAAACTATTGCCTGGTTACAGTTCTGTAAGACCACTAAAACTACTGCCTGGTTACAGTTCTGTAAGACCACTAAAACTACTGCCTGGTTACAGTTCTGTAAGACCACTAAAACTATTGACTGCTTACAGTTCTGTAAGACCACTAAAACTATTGCCTGGTTACAGTTCTGTAAGACCACTAAAACTACTGCCTGGTTACAGTTCTGTAAGACCACTAAAACTATTGCCTGGTTACAGTTCTGTAAGACCACTAAAACTACTGCCTGGTTACAGTTCTGTAAGACCACTAAAACTACTGCCTGGTTACAGTTCTGTAAGACCACTAAAACTATTGACTGCTTACAGTTCTGTAAGACCACTAAAACTATTGCCTGGTTACAGTTCTGTAAGACTACTAAAACTATTGCCTGGTTACAGTTCTGTAAGACCACTAAAACTATTGCCTGCTTACAGTTCTGTAAGACCACTAAAACTACTGCCTGGTTACAGTTCTGTAAGACCACTAAAACTATTGCCTGCTTACAGTTCTGTAAGACCACTAAAACTACTGCCTGGTTACAGTTCTGTAAGACCACTAAAACTATTGCCTGGTTACAGTTCTGTAAGACCACTAAAACTATTGCCTGCTTACAGTTCTGTAAGACCACTAAAACTACTGCCTGGTTACAGTTCTGTAAGACCACTAAAACTATTGCCTGGTTACAGTTCTGTAAGACTACTAAAACTATTGCCTGCTTACAGTTCTGTAAGACTACTAAAACTATTGCCTGCTTACAGTTCTGTAAGACTACTAAAACTATTGCCTGCTTACAGTTCTGTAAGACTACTAAAACTATTGCCTGGTTACAGTTCTGTAAGACTACTAAAATTATTGCAAGACCACTAAAACTATTGCCTGGTTACAGTTCTGTAAGACTACTAAAATTATTGCAAGACCACTAAAACTATTGCCTGCTTACAGTTCTGTAAGACCACTAAAACTATTGCCTGGTTACAGTTCTGTAAGACCACTAAAACTATTGCCTGCTTACAGTTCTGTAAGACCACTAAAATTATTGCAAGACCACTAAAACTATTGCCTGCTTACAGTTCTGTAAGACTACTAAAATTATTGCAAGACCACTAAAACTACTGCCTGGTTACAGTTCTGTAAGACCACTAAAACTATTGCCTGGTTACAGTTCTGTAAGACCACTAAAACTATTGCCTGCTTACAGTTCTGTAAGACTACTAAAACTATTGCCTGCTTACAGTTCTGTAAGACCACTAAAACTATTGCCTGCTTACAGTTCTGTAAGACCACTAAAACTATTGCCTGCTTACAGTTCTGTAAGACTACTAAAACTATTGCCTGCTTACAGTTCTGTAAGACCACTAAAACTATTGCCTGCTTACAGTTCTGTAAGACCACTAAAACTATTGCCTGCTTACAGTTCTGTAAGACCACTAAAACTATTGCCTGGTTACAGTTCTGTAAGACTACTAAAACTATTGCCTGCTTACAGTTCTGTAAGACTACTAAAATTATTGCAAGACCACTAAAACTACTGCCTGCTTACAGTTCTGTAAGACCACTAAAACTATTGCCTGCTTACAGTTCTGTAAGACCACTAAAACTATTGCCTGGTTACAGTTCTGTAAGACCACTAAAACTATTGCCTGCTTACAGTTCTGTAAGACCACTAAAATTATTGCAAGACCACTAAAACTATTGCCTGCTTACAGTTCTGTAAGACTACTAAAATTATTGCAAGACCACTAAAACTACTGCCTGGTTACAGTTCTGTAAGACCACTAAAACTATTGCCTGGTTACAGTTCTGTAAGACCACTAAAACTATTGCCTGCTTACAGTTCTGTAAGACCACTAAAACTATTGCCTGCTTACAGTTCTGTAAGACCACTAAAACTATTGCCTGCTTACAGTTCTGTAAGACCACTAAAACTATTGCCTGGTTACAGTTCTGTAAGACTACTAAAATTATTGCAAGACCACTAAAACTACTGCCTGCTTACAGTTCTGTAAGACTACTAAAACTATTGCCTGCTTACAGTTCTGTAAGACTACTAAAATTATTGCAAGACCACTAAAACTACTGCCTGGTTACAGTTCTGTAAGACCACTAAAACTATTGCCTGCTTACAGTTCTGTAAGACCACTAAAACTATTGCCTGGTTACAGTTCTGTAAGACCACTAAAACTATTGCCTGCTTACAGTTCTGTAAGACCACTAAAATTATTGCAAGACCACTAAAACTATTGCCTGCTTACAGTTCTGTAAGACTACTAAAATTATTGCAAGACCACTAAAACTACTGCCTGGTTACAGTTCTGTAAGACCACTAAAACTATTGCCTGCTTACAGTTCTGTAAGACCACTAAAACTATTGCCTGGTTACAGTTCTGTAAGACCACTAAAACTATTGCCTGCTTACAGTTCTGTAAGACTACTAAAATTATTGCAAGACCACTAAAACTATTGCCTGCTTACAGTTCTGTAAGACCACTAAAACTATTGCCTGCTTACAGTTCTGTAAGACCACTAAAACTATTGCCTGGTTACAGTTCTGTAAGACCACTAAAACTATTGCCTGGTTACAGTTCTGTAAGACCACTAAAACTATTGCCTGCTTACAGTTCTGTAAGACCACTAAAACTATTGCCTGGTTACAGTTCTGTAAGACCACTAAAACTATTGCCTGGTTACAGTTCTGTAAGACCACTAAAACTATTGACTGCTTACAGTTCTGTAAGACCACTAAAACTATTGCCTGGGTACAGTTCTGTAAGACCACTAAAACTATTGCCTGGTTACAGTTCTGTAAGACCACTAAAACTACTGCCTGCTTACAGTTCTGTAAGACCACTAAAACTATTGCCTGGTTACAGTTCTGTAAGACCACTAAAACTACTGCCTGGTTACAGTTCTGTAAGACCACTAAAACTACTGCCTGGTTACAGTTCTGTAAGACCACTAAAACTATTGACTGCTTACAGTTCTGTAAGACCACTAAAACTATTGCCTGGTTACAGTTCTGTAAGACCACTAAAACTACTGCCTGGTTACAGTTCTGTAAGACCACTAAAACTATTGCCTGGTTACAGTTCTGTAAGACCACTAAAACTACTGCCTGGTTACAGTTCTGTAAGACCACTAAAACTATTGCCTGGTTACAGTTCTGTAAGACCACTAAAACTATTGCCTGGTTACAGTTCTGTAAGACCACTAAAACTACTGCCTGGTTACAGTTCTGTAAGACCACTAAAACTACTGCCTGGTTACAGTTCTGTAAGACCACTAAAACTATTGACTGCTTACAGTTCTGTAAGACCACTAAAACTATTGCCTGGTTACAGTTCTGTAAGACCACTAAAACTACTGCCTGGTTACAGTTCTGTAAGACCACTAAAACTATTGCCTGGTTACAGTTCTGTAAGACCACTAAAACTACTGCCTGGTTACAGTTCTGTAAGACCACTAAAACTACTGCCTGGTTACAGTTCTGTAAGACCACTAAAACTATTGACTGCTTACAGTTCTGTAAGACCACTAAAACTATTGCCTGGTTACAGTTCTGTAAGACTACTAAAACTATTGCCTGGTTACAGTTCTGTAAGACCACTAAAACTATTGCCTGCTTACAGTTCTGTAAGACCACTAAAACTACTGCCTGGTTACAGTTCTGTAAGACCACTAAAACTATTGCCTGCTTACAGTTCTGTAAGACCACTAAAACTACTGCCTGGTTACAGTTCTGTAAGACCACTAAAACTATTGCCTGGTTACAGTTCTGTAAGACCACTAAAACTATTGCCTGCTTACAGTTCTGTAAGACCACTAAAACTACTGCCTGGTTACAGTTCTGTAAGACCACTAAAACTATTGCCTGGTTACAGTTCTGTAAGACTACTAAAACTATTGCCTGCTTACAGTTCTGTAAGACTACTAAAACTATTGCCTGCTTACAGTTCTGTAAGACTACTAAAACTATTGCCTGCTTACAGTTCTGTAAGACTACTAAAACTATTGCCTGGTTACAGTTCTGTAAGACTACTAAAATTATTGCAAGACCACTAAAACTATTGCCTGGTTACAGTTCTGTAAGACTACTAAAATTATTGCAAGACCACTAAAACTATTGCCTGGTTACAGTTCTGTAAGACTACTAAAATTATTGCAAGACCACTAAAACTATTGCCTGGTTACAGTTCTGTAAGACTACTAAAATTATTGCAAGACCACTAAAACTATTGCCTGGTTACAGTTCTGTAAGACCACTAAAACTATTGCCTGCTTACAGTTCTGTAAGACCACTAAAACTATTGCCTGCTTACAGTTCTGTGAGACTACTAAAACTATTGCCTGCTTACAGTTCTGTAAGACCACTAAAACTACTGCCTGGTTACAGTTCTGTAAGACCACTAAAACTACTGCCTGGTTACAGTTCTGTAAGACCACTAAAACTATTGCCTGGTTACAGTTCTGTAAGACCACTAAAACTACTAACCTATTATAACTCTTTGAGATTATTAACAATAGCAAATAACTCATTAACTTGAATATAAGGACTAATCCTCAACAATGTACAATCGTGTACTTCTCAAGACAGGGAAAGACAAATCACATACACATGTTCCTTACCATCATTAGCCTTTGGCAGGCAGAAATAAGCAATTCGCTTCTTGTTGAGGCCAGTATCCCAACGGACAACAATGTTGTCCTGCGTCTGTGACTCTTTAAGTCGTTTATCGTAGTCAGCCTCCAGTTTCACCAGAGGTCCAAAGATATTCTGGTACTGGTAGGCATCATCATATCTTCAGGAAACAAACATTATTGATGTATCATTATCAGTGCTGGAGATTGCCAATAAGCACTTTCAATATTTAATATGAACATTCTAATTAGTCAACACTTGCAGATGTGACCATAGAAAATGAACATTCTCAGAATTATTAATAAGTAGCACTTCAACAAGCTTCTCAAATAACCGGAGCAATAAATCCACACCAGTTTCAAGATCTCTATGTACGCCAACCACTCACACTATAATCACCCACTTGAATATTCCTTATCATCGACTGAGAATCTAGCACTACAAAAGCCCAGCTTTACTGAAGTGTCAGTTATCTGCTTCAGTACTCATTACACAGACCCTAGTCTCAGAGAAACAGCTTTGGCTCTCCAAGATTGTGCACCTACCTGTTGAGCATCTATCTTGAGATGGTAAATGGAACATTTTAACCCTATGAATACAACCTGTATCAGTCAGATGACACCTTCGTAAGAATTACAATCACTAAATGTTACATTTGGAGTTTGTAAAATAGTATTTTCTGCAAACTTTTGCTACACAGCTGTGTGTTTACACAAGGAGAGACACAGGAATGGGATGCTGTATTATTTCCTAAATTCAATTTATGGCCTGAAATTTAACCACATGATACCATGGCTACTGGAAGTGTTACTTTGTCTATTAACACGTCAGCCATCAGTCCAGCCATATGTTCGCTTTATTCATTGCATATCCCATATAACAAATGTTTGTTTGATGTCTTGCCAACAGCCGAAGATATTTCCCCCGTCATAAGGAAAAAATGAATGACAGAAAACGGCTTGAGAGACAAGGTCAGAAATGAACTGAGAAAAAAAGCTAGGAATAGCTCCCGCCATAGAATACATAAAGAAACAACAGATAAAATGGTCTGCTCATGTCACAAGGCAGAGTGATCAAAACACAACACAACGAGCCCTCAATAAATGTTGTGAGAATACCAGACCCAAGGGTCGACCACGAAAAAGTTGGATTAATGGAATATTAGAAGCACTAAGAAACATAGCAGCAGAAGCGAAGAGAAGAGCAAAAGACCGCAAATTATATCTCCCTTTGACGCTGAAAGGCAAATGAGGAAGAAAAGATGACGAAGAAGAAAATAATATTTTTTTTTAAAAAAAAAGAGCAAAAAATTAATTTCTTAAAAATTAGCCAAATTTATTCTAAAAAAAACAACACAGCCACATTTTTATGACAATTTTGTGCTTTTTATGAAACACACTTTGGTATTTGAAAAAACAAATCCAACACACAGAGTTTACCAGAAGTAATAATTAGGAAGGTTGGGTGTGTGTGTGTGGGGGGAAGTTTGCTGGCAAAATGATTAATTCCAAGAGTTTGTATTTTGAGGTCATCATTTTTACAAAGGTATCATAATCCAGGATTACAGATTAAAGGCTCTCATTTCAAATCTAGTTGGCACTATTCAAGCATTGGAATGTCCTGAGGGTGTGTAAGACTGACCATCTGACATGTTTAGTACTGCCAACATAGAGATAGACTGCTAAATGTATGAGATCACCTTTGTAGATGCTGTGTAAAAATGCTAAATGTAAGAAAAACAGAAGTTCTTTAGTCCAATCATTCTGACCAAATGAAATGGTGCTTTGAGGTCATCAGCTATAGGAGCTTTATTGCTTGACAAAATGGACAGGAGTGTCTCTATCATCATTTACTAGTGGTTGCTAAAGTAGCAGTTGATGAGTCTCAGAATTTAAAGTCAGGATAGGTATAGCAACTAAGAAGAACAGTTGTGTAACTTGCAAACTAAAGAAGCTGCTGCTATTAGCATGGATACTGGAGAGAAGGACTGAACACCAATGGGTCTGTCCCAAATGCAAAAACAATGAATGTTTAAATCAGGAATCAGCATTAACAATGATGTTTGCAAAACCAGTATATTACTAATCAAATGTACCTGACTGACAAGAGATGAACTCTGAAATGTCTATAAATTAGTTACTAAACATGTTCAAAGCATCAAGATTTGATCAAATAAATGCCATATGTAACAGTCAAGAAACACATTGCACAACTAACCTTAGCTGCACTTGTATTGGTTCCTCATCCAGGCCAGTCCTCTCCAAATCTTCAAGTTTAGCATCTGGATTATTCTGAAAGGAAACAAATTGTCACATATAAAGGTCCTTTGCATTAAGATCATCTTGGCACTTCAGTGATCATGTTCACCTCTGAATCTCTAGTCAATTCTTATTTTCCACTATCACTCTGGTCATATAAGCCCCTTGGCACACCTCAGTAATGGGAAAATGGAGAAAAGAACAAAGTTTTTTGTTTACTCAGTTATTGTATTATTCACTAAATTCCAAAGATGTACTGTTTTGTCATTATTTGACATTGATTCCCATAACTCAGGAGAGAACAGATTTGTCTACAGCATTAGAACAAATACCCTTGAATTTGTATTCAGAAACTTAACAGGTTTGCTCCACAAAAATCACTGTTGATTTAGGTGAACATGTCTCTCAGCCTGTTGGTTTAGGTGAACATGTCTCTTAGCCTGTTGGTTTAGGTGAACATGTCTCTTAGCCTGTTGGTTTAGGTGAACATGTCACTTAGCCTGTTGGTTTAGGTGAACATGTCACTTAGCCTGTTGGTTTAGGTGAACATGTCTCTTAGCCTGTTGGTTTAGGTGAACATGTCACTTAGCCTGTTGGTTTAGGTGAACATGTCTCTTAGCCTGTTGGTTTAGGTGAACATGTCTCTCAGCCCTGTTGTTTAGGTGAATATGTCTCTCCACAACTATCTGTTTGTTTACAGTTTTGTTGCTGACTGTACAAACAATTTCTTAAACTGTCTGTTGTCTTTTCTCTCTGTTTCTTACTATCTCTCCTTCCCTTATGTTCAGAACAAAGTAAAACAATATATCCAGCACACCTTGAGCGAGAGGTATCGCTGACAAGATTTCCTATCAGAGGTAACAACACAAAGTGATCAAACAACAACCAAAACAAATGGAGATCAGATAAATTGAGATAGAGGATAGGAAAACAAAAACTATAAAACTAAACAAACATGAAATACAGACTAAACCACAAGGTCTGCATATGCTGTTTGTTGGACCAGGTGCAAGTGCTGGGGTGTACATTCCTACAAAGTATGGTGGCAGCTCTACAATAAAAGAACAAAACAAAATCATGTTTCAGCCTATATGTGGCCTTCTTCAGAAAATGAGAACAACATAAACAGACAAAGGAAAGAAGATAAACTCTACTACATGTTCTAGAATGAGTTGTTATTGAGTTATATGAAGGTTATCAGCATTGCCAAACATGTTCATAGATGCTCAGATCCCCTCCTTGGCAAGCCCCGCAGTGTCCAGCGATTGATGACTCCAGTTCTATGTTGGTTGATAAGTCTTCTTATATGAACACTAAGTTTCTTGCTGTGCCTTATCTTAACTCCCATCTCTTTCATCCGAAGGAGAGCTGTGGACTCATGGTTGTCAAAGTCCTGTGCTACCCAAGACCTTCCCAAATCTTGGAGGTCATTGATGCTATCCTCCCGATTCATTGGCTTCAACGACAGCTCAGCTAGCCAACCTGCCCACTCTTTCATTTCCCTGTACTCCCGCATGTCCAGGGACGTGGACAAAGGTGACTACGTATTTTTGACTTCTGCAATGACTCTATCCATTGCCTACATACAGAGCCCATCTCCACTTTTCTTATCATTTTCTAAAGAAGGCTACATGTAGGCCGATACATGATTTTGTTTAGTTCCCTTGTTGTGAAGCTATCACCATACTTTGTAAGAGTGAACGTGACACCCCTACCACTTGCTTCTAGCTACCAGCTTTACCACCCTGTTGGACCTGGTATTTGTTATCAGAAATCTGACCGTGGACAACCCTTTTTAGGGAAACACTTGAAACAAATAGCCTCATCATCCTAAAAAACAAGCTTCTTCTTTCACCCACTAAGCTTTATATCTGCAAAGTTGTCCTTTTAATTAATTTGGTTGTCTTCCTGTAATGGGCCATGACTGGAACAATCACAAAAGATAAAAAAAAAAAAAAATATCCCAGCTAGATAGTACATGAACTGAGCAAACCTTCCATAGCTCCTCAAGTTTGTTGATCTGTTGTGCAGTAATCTGCCGTGCTCTAAGCTGCTCTTGCTCGCTGGGTACTTTAACAAGCCAGGACAGAAATGAGCGATCATTAATCAGTGGCTGCCATTGGCTGGGGTCCCTGTAACATGAAGAAAAAATAAAGTTATGTTCAAGCCTTGTGTGCTTTAAAAAAAAAAAAACAGCATTTCTCTATGTGACCAACAAAGTAGTTTTACACTAGAGAAATGCTAAGCAACAGAACAATAATCAACAAACTTCTAGTGGATGCTCAAATCTAAAGGCATTCACTTTGAATCATTGTCTACACTAGTGGATGCTAGTAGTTAGTAGCTGAGCGTATCTATATTTCTGGAGGTGAACATAAAAGTGTTTTTTGTTCTCCAATTGGAAGTGATTAGCAAGAGGAGAGTGAGTGGATAGCTGGAAACTAAGTCATTTCTTCTTTTGCTGTGTCCACCTCCAGATGTCAATTAGCAAGTTCAAATAAAACATGAGTCAACTGTTGAGTGTGTTGTGGTGGTGCATCACACTGGAGAGGTACTGGGGAGGGAGTACAATGGAGTTGTTTGAAGTGCAATGAAGATGATCTGTTGAGATAGGCTAGATTAGTCAGCTGTGACATCTCCCTACAACTGGTGCTGACATGTTGTCTATGTTCATCGTGATATGACAACCTCTTTGATTCCTCCTACTTGCGTCTGACTGGAAAAGTTCACTACCCTATAACAAGCCATATAAAGAACATTTTGTTTGGTACTTCCAAAGTTAAAATGTAGCATTCTTATTTATAATCCTTAGTTGCATTAACATGCAGCACAAGTGCTGTAAGATAACAATATCAGGATTGAATATACTTCTTGTTAGTACTTGGAAAAAGGACAAATGATGCAAAACTCCATAATGTGTATGTGTGTGTACATATAAGGTGCAGCAACAAAAAATAATAGGACTGAATTTATGGCATTTGAAGAGAGAGTAGTAGGACACAGACTGTTAGTATCATAAGCCATAATGTATAAATGAGCAGTGTGATTAAAATTAGCATTCTGCAGGCAATGGAAGTGAGGCAAACATGTTTTTAAAAACATGTTTGGCACTCTCTGTGATATGGCAGATTTTAGTGACCACCAAACATGCATCACATTTGTTTCAAGTTAGGAAAAATTACTACAGGATGCTATGAAATGTTGAAGATGATCTTTGGGAACAGATTATGGTGCATCCCAAGACATTCCAGTGGTTGTCTGACTTCCAGAAGAGTAGAACAATAGTGGATGATGATAAACATACATGTCCAGCAACAGGAAATATTGAGAATTGATTTAATATTATTCATAAAGAGCTGTTGAATCACTGATGAAGTCATTGTGCTAGTGGGAATCAGTCATGTATAATTTTAATGAAAGATTAAATAATGTGAAGTGTTGCATCAAAGTTTGTGCTATAACTTTTGAGCATGGACTGAAAGCAGTAGAAATGTGCCATTTGCTCAGACCTAACAGTGCAAACTGTCATTGACCAAAGCTTTCTAATGTGATGGATAATGAAATGTGGGTTTTCACCTATAACACAGAAACCAAACAACAATCTAGGCAAATTAAAAATCCACAAGCCCCTTGATCAAAGAAAGTGAAACAAATAAAAAGCAGCATCAAGTCCACAATGATTTTGTTTGTTTAAAGAGAACTGTTCACTTGGATCTGGTGTTGCCAGAGTAAAAGAGTTGATTCTGCCTCTGTACTGAGGTCTTTGAGATGTCTATGAGAGAATGTGTGGAAAAAAGTTAGCAGACAAATGGCAGAACAAGATATGACTTCTCCACCACAACAATGCACTAGTCCATGCTGCCCTCCAGACACAGCAGTTTTTGGCCCATAACAAATGACTGTGGAAATCAATCTCTCTTATCAAACCTTCTATTGTCCTTTCGAGCCAAAGATGGCACATAGGGCAGAACCACAATCTCAAAAACAGAAACTTTGCGTGCCAAAATGACACATATTCAAACCTTGCACCATAGGAATTTGTCTTGCTTCCAAAAATAAACCCAAAGTTGATGAAGATTTCAGACAATAGAGGATATTCAAGCAGGGTCACAGATCTCAATACTCAGAAGGGAACTACTTTCACTAATATATCAATTACAACATTCTTTCTCTTATGTCTTCAGTCTTGATATTTTGTTGATTGCACCTTGAAGAAGAGAAGAACAAATTATGAAGTGCAAAATAACCAAATAAACCAATGACATCAGAGACCCATATATATTTACTGTATTTGTCATCCAAAGAAACAAAGCCCTGTCATGAAGTGACATCATTGAACTTTTCTTCCTTCCCCCTCCAGCCTCAAAACAACTTGTATGGTGTCAGTGTAGACAGGCTTTGTGTCTTGCAGACACATCTGACCTCATCAAAGAAATTTTTATGATCAGCTCTGCTTTTCTTCTTTAACTCTTTCAGGTCCGACGCCGAGTCCTCGGCGTGATCCATTTGGACAACACCGATATGTCGGACATTTTGGATGTAGCTGAATATTTGTTTCGTTTTCCCCGAATTTCGTTTTTGTTTCAACCAATACTTGATTTCCGGTCGTGAGAGTTATTTTCCTTGAACTTCCGGTACAGACCAGCGTGTTTGGACGATTGATTCTTTAAAAATTATTCATTTATATTCATTGTTTATTTTTCTGAAATTTCTATCACAAAATGGCCACGCCCACTGCTGGTAGTTCTTGCAGTACATCTCGCCCAAAACGATATAGTGCAGAACAAGCGAGATCTATGTTCGAAACATTGTTATTTAGTGAATCAGAAATGGACTATTCAGATTCAGACGAGAGTTTTAGTTTTTGTGGTGATAGTCATGATAATCGTAGTGGTAAGTCGAGTGGTAAGTCGAGTGGTAAGTCGAGTGGTAAGTCGAGTGGTAAGTCGAGTGGTAAGTCGAGTGGTAAGTCGAGTGGTAAGTCGAGTGGTAAGTCGAGTGGTAAGTCGAGTGGTAAGTCGAGTGGTAAGTCGAGTGGTAAGTCGAGTGGTAAGTCGAGTGGTAAGTCGAGTGGTAAGTCGAGTGGTAAGTCGAGTGGTAAGTCGAGCGGTAAGTCGAGTGGTAAGTCGAGTGGTAAGTCGAGTGGTAAGTCGAGTGGTAAGTCGAGTGGTAAGTCGAGTGGTAAGTCGAGCGGTAAGTCGAGCGGTAAGTCGAGTGGTAAGTCGAGCGGTAAGTCGAGTGGTAAGTCGAGTGGTAAGTCGAGCGGTAAGTCGAGTGGTAAGTCGAGTGGTAAGTCGAGTGGTAAGTCGAGTGGTAAGTCGAGTGGTAAGTCGAGTGGTAAGTCGAGTGGTAAGTCGAGTGGTAAGTCGAGTGGCAAGAAACCAAGACTCTCTTGTTTAGGTTTAGCTGGTCGATGCCTCCAGTCCAGCACTATCAGTGACTCAGAGGAATTGAGTGGCAGTGATTCTGACGATGAAACTGATACTATTCTGTCAGCCAAAGCTGACACAACAGATGTGGCTAGGAAGCCTGCTGATGGGTGGCATGAAGCCAGAGATGGAGATACCATAGGAAAATCTAGCTTCCAAAATATAAATTCTGGATGTAAGTTAGATCTTCCAGAAAATGCTTCACCTTCCAAGTATTTTCTGAGCCTGTTGACTGACACAATTGTTGACAGTCTGATTCAAAATATCAACAATTATGCTCAGCAAAAAATTGAATTGAGTACTCCTGCACGCAGGTATTCCAGTTTTGCTAAATGGACACCGCTGGACCATAATACATTTTTTCAGTTTCTGGCAGTCATGATTGCCATGGGAATGAATCAAAAAAATTCTATAAAGGATTACTGGTCCATTCAATCATTTAATTTCTGGAAACAGGAAAAAAAATCAAGTTTTCTGGTCCAAATCTGAAAATTCCTGTTTCCTGTTCTGGTCCTGAAAGAGTTAATCCTTACTCTCTTGCTCTCTTGGTCAGACTAAGTAGCCTATCTCCAGGACCTGCAAACAGGGTCTTGGTCAGGTCACATCCACCCACGCTAATATTGCCAGCAGTTGCTTTTGCATCACTATGAAAGGACTTGGGGGGGGGGGGGGGTGCGCTAGTTACATTTTATATATATATATACATATACACACACACACACTGGATTTCTGTAGCATGATAGACCCTGTAATCATACAATGTCTAACTTTGCAAGAAGGGGGGAGCAGAAGCACCTGGTCAATAAGCAAGGTCGGCGCACCATCAGCTGACCAAGACCTAGCAGATCTACCTCCTCGTGGTCTCCCCTGGTAACAGTCTGCGTCAAAACAGACTGGCTAACAGAAGCTAGGATCACCGTGTTCCCTGTAGTGGTGGCTGTTACTGATATAGAGGACCCAGTATTACAGTACCTCTGGGCTGGACTAGTAGTTTCCCAGCATAGCCTGGGATAGACGAACTCCAACTTCTCCAGTAAGAGCCGGGAATGTCAAGAAAGCCATTATGACCCACCACATCAAATGAGTCAAAGGGCAAACTGCCCGCATCAACTCGTGGCAAATCCGTCAACAACAACAACTTTGCAAGACAGTACAAATTTTCAGCTAAGTTAGTTGCAGCCTAAAGCTAAGCTTAAAGATTGTGTAGTCAGCACACTCACCATTCAAAGCTCACTATATATCTATATGGTAATTTGTTAGAGTGACATATAGCCTTAGTCTAACAGTATTGTACGTAGGCTTAACTGCAATGTATGAAGCAGGCAATCTGTGTGCCACACACTCTGACAAAGACAAACATCTACATGAAAATGCTCACCAATTCATGTCTTTCAGGCTGCTCAAGTTAGCACAAGGGTGCCTACACAAGAGAACAACCACAGACTCTGCTTTGGCAGGGATAAATCCTAGGATGAAGACATTTCTACAGCCACAGGTGTAGCACTCTAGCACTGTTTCTCCTAGAGGTCCATCTTTGTGAAGTGTCACTTCCTTGGCATTGGCCCTCACCAAGTGATTGATGATATGACTGGCATCAATGAGATATTGTTAATTTTGGCTCACATTTGGATTACAGCAATAGCACATCAATATTACATTTATTTGTAACAAAACATCTTATACTTTTTGTACTAAGAAGTCCATAACAGGGCATCTCTGTGATAACAATTATACAATCTGTGTCATCTTGTTAGAAAGAACTATAAAGGAACAGTAAAATGTATACAAGAAAGAACATTGCAGATATAGACAAATTATTTCAGGTGAATGAAAGAATTGTGTTTAGTTGTCTTGTACCCTAGGTTTGCTGTTTTATATCTTGACATGTCTCACTAACATGATCTGCCGGTAATATTATCTTTAACTTGTCTTATACACATGACCCAATGCTTTTGTACTCATTTGTGTCTAGAAGTTATCTTGGAAATGAATGCCAAAGGTGCTTCTCTTATTATCACTTTGTTTAATTCACTTTCCTGTGATATGTTATCACATAAGAAGTCCAAATTATCTTCACAATCTGGCCACTCAAACTTTCTTTTATACTGTTACCTCAAACTGACTGATGGTGCTACATAAATTCCAAGGTCATATTCATCATCATCATCATCCTGTGTTATGCCTCACAGAGTTGGTTACTTCCACATCAACTTCTCTTGACATCATTTCACTACTTCAAACATGTTCTTTATTTGTTCAACAACTTTATCAGTCCATCCTGCATCTATCCTCTGTCATTTCTTCTCCTTGCCACACAATGTTAACAGATCCTTCCAGTGCTTTCTAAGTGTCCAGGAAGTACATTACAACTGAGATATCAGGTTTATACTCATGATTGTATTGAGCTGGATATATAGATGAAGAGAAAGTTTTTTTAATGAGATGTGATATTAATTATCATCACCTGCCAGAAGTGTTGCCTCTACCATTGCAGAACCACTTTTTTGTTGCATTGCAATAAACCACACAAGCTGGATCATGGATACCACAGTACCTGTGATCAAGATAAACAAAATTACATTATTTTGTTAGTGAATTCATCTTAAAGCTTTGATTATTTTTGCCTTCATAGTTACTCCAGGAAAAAAAGTCTGATGTGCAGTGCTGTAATATTTGCAGGACACATTAGACTTGTCACTGTATTTTATTTTATGAGCAGGTGTGTTACCGGGGCCTCATTATGAGGGAAGTAAAGAATAGTGTCACTGTGACCTTCCAGGCATGTCGTAAGAGGCGACTAAGGAGGTTGAGCGATGGCTTGAGAAGCTGTCATTGTAAAAAGTATTGTTATGGAAACAGTGCCATATATTTTAAAGCAGTGATCTCTGCAATATGTGCCACTTTGGTATGCAAGGTTTCTGTCTTTGAGATTGTGGTTCTGCCCTATGTGCCGTCTTCGGCTCGAAAGGACGATAGATAGATAGATTAATGTTATGCCTTACACACATGTGATCCCTAGTTAACTTTGATAGGAGGAGCAGGCCATTTCTGTCAAAAGACCTGGTTTATTGACCCTGCAACTAGCCACGAATTGTTAACTTTTTATCAGTTATGACAAAGCTATTGTGACTACATAGAAAGAAAAAGCTCACAAACTAACTTATAAAATAATTTTGGCCTGTACTTTTACACAATATGATGTGAACCCTGAGATGGACCAACACTGCCACAATAATGCACTAACAAAACAAAAATTATTATGACCATAAAGTCAGAACTTACGAGCAAGCATGACTGGGCAAGTCTTTCATGTAAAACTGGTTCTCCTCCGGCTCTTCCTCAAAGTTGAGGTCACCCACACCCTGGGTGATAGTGGAAACTTTGATATCAACGTTACCATTTTCCAAAATCTGATCAATCCCATTCATCTACAGAAGATAAAACATTCAATCAAAATAGTCATAATTCCATGTAATTTGTTTATTACTTTCATAAAGTAACCGAATGTTACTTCTGTGTGATTTTCAAGGAGACATTTTATTTCATGTAAGATTGTTTAACTCCCAAATATATGGAATGTGGAATTTCATGGAAAAATCTACAATGAACAATGTCCTCATTTAGCCATGCATTTTATCAAATATTTGTTGGCATCTGATATCAAAATTAAGTTGTGTTTTGTAATAATGAAAAAACTATTAGAGGCCACAGAAATGTGATTTCTCAGAAGAATGTTGAAAGTTCCCTGGACAGCTAATAAGACCAACGAGGAAATTTTCAAAGAGGCCAACACAAAAAGGGAACTCCTAAAAAACATCAGAAAGAAACAATCAACATTTTTGGGCACATTATAAGAAGAGGATTGTTGGAATACTTGGTTATAACTGGCAAAATAAAAGGAAAGAGAGATCGCAGACGACAAAGAGAGAAATGCTGGATAGCGTGGTATCATGGCATGGAAAACAGTCAACAACAGAGCTGATATGATGTACTGTAGATAGAAGATTGTGGAAGGACAATATCGCCTACGCCATCTGGTATGGCACATGATGATGATATCAAAATTAATATGTAATACTTTAAGAAAATGTAAAACAAAATGAATATTTTTCAATTTTAGTTTAAAATTTTATTAACAAGAGACCATGTTAAAATTGTGAAAACTCCATGACACCAATTTTAAAAGGACAGCTTAGGACTGGAGCTCCTAAAACTGAATTTGTTCACAAATAAAATGTCATCTGATGATTCTGACTGCATCCCTAATACAGATATAAGTAGTGCTAGTGATGATATCAGATTTAAGTAGTGCTAGTGATGATATCAGATATAAGTAGTGCTAGTGATGATATCAGATATAAGTAGTGCTAGTGATGATATCAGATATAAGTAGTGCTAGTGATGATATCAGATATAAGTAGTGCTAGTGATGATATCAGATATAAGTAGTGCTAGTGATGATATCAGATATAAGTAGTGCTAGTGATGATATCAGATATAAGTAGTGCTAGTGATGATATCAGATATAAGTAGTGCTAGTGATGTTATCAGATATAAGTAGTGCTAGTGATGATATACGAGCAAAGAAATTAGAATCAGACTGGCTAAAGCAGCAATGTCTTTCAGAAGCCTTGAAAAGTTGTGGAAATCAAAACTCATTAGCACAAACACAAAACTTAGGCTATTCAAATCAAATGTACTATCAACCCTTACGTATGCGTGTGAAAGCTGGAAAACAACAAGAGATATAGAAACAAAGTTGAACGCATTCGAAAATAAATGTCTAAGGAAAATACTTGGTATAGAATGGAACGAATTCAAAACAAACGAGGAAATTAGAGAAATCGCCAATCAACCACTAATATCTTCAGTAATAAAGAAAAGACGATGGTCATACGTTGGACATGTGATGAGAAGAGATAATAATCGAATAGCAAAGCAAGCCCTCATATGGGAAACAACAGGTAAAAGAAAAAGAGGAAGACCCAGGGAGACACTGAGAAGAACATTGATGAGAGAGGCAAGAGCAGCAGGAATCGGCTCCCTCAATGAGATAGAACTGCTTGCACAGAACAGAGACAGATGGCGAGATTTGATAAAATATCTTTAAAAGAAAACTGCTAGAACAAAAATTCATATAGGAGAAGGTGTATCTTGGTCTACGCCCTATGGGCCGGTTACGGCTCGAAAGGTCAATAGATAGATAGTGATGATATCAGATATAAGTAGTGCTAGTGATGATATCAGATATAAGTAGTGCTAGTGATGATATCAGATATAAGTAGTGCTAGTGATGATATCAGATATAAGTAGTGCTAGTGACGATATCAGATATAAGTAGTGATAGTGATGATATCAGCACAGAGGAGGAGCTGTTAACTGAGGATGATGAACTTCATTTTAAAAATTCAATGCTCAGAGCGAGATATGTTCACATTCTCATTTTTGTGTGTCTCATCTGCAAGTTTATCTAATCTGTTAGGTTTCTGAAAGGGAGAAACAAACAAAAATAGAAACAAATGGTATGGTTCAAGCTTTAAGTAATTAATGGACGACACGAATTTGAACGACGTTTCAGCTCAATAGGCCTTCAGCAGGAACAACAAACAACTCACACACAGATAAGTAAATAAATAAAATTAGCCCTACATAGCCAACTAATAATGAAGTATCTAAAGCAAAATAATTTCAAACTAAAATGAGAAATAAAATAAAAAATGTCTTTCCTGCATATTGCACTGTGGCCAGAAGGAAATAAATGCGGTCTAGTCCACACAGGTTACTCGGTGTAGTTGAACAGTTAATGGAGGGACCAAAACACAGATAGAAGGGTTCTATAAATATGTGGGAGGATATTTTATAGGTTACCTCAACTTTAAGCCACCGGCAATCAATGTCAAGGTTTCTAAAAGCAGCTTTTGCATTTAAGTGTTTTTGTGGATATTATAATAGTATTTCTAATAAATTAAACAAAAAGTTAATTTATTAAATTATTATTATTAAAATGTTTAAAATTTGTACTTCATTCAATTGTTTTATTTCCCTAGCAACAGTTGCTATGGACATGTTTGCTACAGTTCACTACTAAATTGGGAAGCCTTTTGTACATTTTATCACATCCATAATGGTAAACCAGACAGCTGATAGTTATTATACATTTCTAAAAGAGCTCACTTATGTTCATTTTTTAAGTTGTGCTTTTGCTGCCTAATGGAGTGCAATTTGTAAACTTTTGTTATTACATAATGTGACCTAGAAATGAATAAATGCTTATTTTGCTTTTTCACAGAGCTCTCAACTTTCAACCACCTGTTGTTGAGGTAACAACACTGCCTCGACTCTCAGAAGTTTCACTCTGATGTTGATGGACATTACATCAAGGATAAACTGATGGAGATTTAGACAACACATCAAGGATAAACTGATGGAGATTTAGACAACAAACACGTCAAGGATAAACTGATGGAGATTTAGACAACACATCAAGGATAAACTGATGGAGATTTAGACAACAAACACATCAAGGATAAACTGATGGGAGATTTAGACAACACATCAAGGATAAACTAATGGAGATTTAGACAACACATCAAGGATAAAGTGATGAAGATTTAGACAACACATCAAGGATAAACTGATGGTGATTTAGACAACACATCAAGGATAAACTGATGAAGATTTAGACAACACATCCAGATAAACTGATGGAGATTTAGACAACACATCAAGGATAAACTGATGAAGATTTAGACAACACATCCAGATAAACTGATGGTGATTTAGACAACACATCAAGGATAAACTGATGAAGATTTAGACAACACATCCAGATAAACTGATGGAGATTTAGACAACACATCAAGGATAAACTGATGAAGATTTAGACAACACATCAAGGATAAACTGATGAAGATTTAGACAACACATCAAGGATAAACTGATGAAGATTTAGACAACACATCCAGATAAACTGATGGAGATTTAGACAACACATCAAGGATAAACTGATGAAGATTTAGACAACACATCAAGGATAAACTGATGAAGATTTAGACAACGCATCCAGATAAACTGATGGTGATTTAGACAACACATCAAGGATAAACTGATGAAGATTTAGACAACACATCCAGATAAACTGATGGTGATTTAGACAACACATCAAGGATAAACTGATGAAGATTTAGACAACACATCCAGATAAACTGATGGAGATTTAGACAATACATCAAGGATAAACTGATGAAGATTTAGACAACACATCAAGGATAAACTGATGAAGATTTAGACAACACATCCAGATAAACTGATGAAGATTTAGACAACACATCAAGGATAAACTGATGAAGATTAGACAACACATCAAGGATAATCTGATGAAGATTTAGACAACACATCAAGGATAAACTGATGGTGATTTAGACAACACATCAAGGATAAACTGATGAAGATTTAGACAACACATCAAGGATAAACTGATGGTGATTTAGACAACACATCAAGGATAAACTGATGGTGATTTAGACAACACATCAAGGATAAACTGATGGATAATTTGTCTTCCTGCAAGTCATGACTGATAACTGAGGCAGATGTTTTTCTACCCGGCAGTTTCTTTCGTTCATTGAATGTTTGAGTTTGTGTAGTATATAAAAGTGTGTGTATGTGTTTGCATAAGCATATATATCATCATCATGTGTTTGCATGACCATGTATATCATGATCATGTGTTTGCGTGAACATGTATATCATCGTGTGTTTGCGTGATCATGTATATCATCATTAGGTCACATGTTCTTTGCAGAAAGTTGCTCTCACCAAAGGTGATTCACCTTATAACATGATTAGCTTCCCAAAAATAGTGTGAAACACTTATAATATAACTCATAACTGCATATATTTGTGTACACCACCCACACTGAAACGTGCACCTAGTTTTATTTTATGATGTGCAAGAAATCACACACAGAGAGAGACTTTTCTCCATGAGTATTAGTATATTTTTTGTGACCATCTAAATTATTGAGGCTATTCAATTACTCAAAATATTAACAAACAATAAATAACATTAGCTTAGCAATTTCTTGAAAACTGCACAAAGTATTTGTATGTTGTAAGTAATTTGTTCAGAACTCATAACAGTATTACTTGTGACAATTTGTCTAACAACTTATCAAGTGGAACACACCTGACTTTGGCTCTGACTGCCATTCACGACATGGTGAGATTGCTGTGTCTGTGACTGTGTTTGAGAAGGGAGTGTAAAATCTGTAAATTCATATTCTGATCCCTGAGTGTCAGCTCCTAGCAGATCTGTATCTTCTGTTTCTAAGAAGGTTAACGCTTGCGAGCTGGGACCATAGGTATCGACACTCATGTCTGTTTATCTTCAGATCAAACAAAGGAAGAAATGTTCTAGCAAATTCTTGACGAACAAGTTTCTGCTGACTGCTAAGCCAGGCCAGTGAATTGGAATAAAACTTGAGTAAACTCCAGCTCATTGCAAGATGAATTTGTGCCGTCCATCATTGATACTGTTGACAAATATGCTTCACATTTTATTATTATATAAACCAGTTAACTTGGAAATGTGACAAGTATTTAAAATGTGACAACTTGTCAGCCCTAATATCCCAGAAGAAGACGACGACAAGTGTCAGTGCCCTGGGAGAGGACGAAGTAGGATCAGCAGCTGACGTGACGTCAAGTACACACAAGCTCTAGCAGGCGGCACACACAATTTGATTGCGTCACAGGCAACCCATCAAGCCAGCTTGGATTGTCAGGTCTCACAAGTGCAATCACGGCAGCAAGTTTGGACTTGTGGTGGAAACTGTCCTGGCAGCTTTACAATTGACATAACTACAGCTTTACAGTTCACACAGCTCATCATCGTGTGCCGTCTCCGCAACGAAGGTTGGCTACCATGGAGCGCCATTCTGCTCTGTCTCTTGCTTTGATGGTGCAGATTGTCATAGGTTGACTTGTCCATCTTTTGATGTTACTCGTCCATGTTAGTCTTGGTCTGCCTCTTTTACCTTGTATTTTCCCCTCCAGGATTACTTTTAGTAGGCTGTTGTGTTTTTTAACATGGCCCAAAAATCGCATTTGTCTTGTTTGAATTGTGCTTAGTAATTCTCTTTTTATTTTTAGTTGTTTAAGACTTCATCGTTTGTTTTCTTTTCCTTCCATCCAATTCTACCAATTCTTCTATATATCCACATTTCAAAGGTTTCAATTCTCTGTTCTGTTTTATTGTCTAATGTCCATGTTTCTGCACCATATAGGAATATTGAGAAGATGTAACATTTTGCTATTCTTAGTTTTAGCCCCGGTGTTATTTGTTTTGATGCTAGTATATATTTCATGACATTAAAATTACTTTTTGCCATTCCTATTCTTTTGTTTATTTCAGTTGTACATTTCCATCACTGGTTATATACACAACTACAACTTACAATTTACAGAAATACCGAAGATCAGGCAACCTATCTTTCCCAGGAAATTGAAGATGCGTTTCATGAAAAGAAACTGGTACTAGCAGCATGGATAGACCTAAAGAAAGCATTTGATAAGGTAAGTAGTAAGGAAGGGTGTTTTGAGCAAGGATTTTAACATTTTGGCATTGTGAATTTTTGCACCATGCAGCATTGGCATGTATCGTGCAGCACAATCTCGTCGTGCAGCATGGCCTGCAATCTCGACCTCGTTTATCGCGGGTGGTCGGTCTTATCTCAAAGTGCTTATCTGAAGTGGTCGGCCTCGCGGGTGGTCTTATCTCAAGTGTGCGTGCTGGCGACCAGTGGTTCTAAAACTTGTAGGTGTGTTTGGAGACCAGTGGTTCTAAAACTTGTATGTCAGTCTAAAACTTGCAGGGGGTCGTGTTATCATCAATGTGTGATGGCAACAGGAGGCAAATATGGAGACCAGTGGTTCTAAAACTTGTATGTCAGTCTAAAACTTGCGGGGGGTCGTGTTATCATCAATGTGTGATGGCAACAGGAGGCAAAAAAAGGCAAAGGGTGTACGTGTTAGTGCCACGTCGATCATCATCGGGCCACATCATCGGGCCACCTCGGTCATCATCGGTCATCATCATCGGCGCTGGGGTCGTCGCTGGTCGTCGGGTCGCTGGTCGTCGGGTCGCTGGTCGTCGCTGGTCGTCGTCGTCGCTGGTCGGCTCGGGCAACATCATCATGTGTAGTGATTAATGGTCGTCGCTGGTCGTCGTCGCTGGTCGGCTCGGGCAACATCATCATGTGTAGTGATTAAATAGTGACGCTCTCTCTCTCTTATCATCATCATCATCAAGCCACACCCTCAACTCTCTCTCTCTCTCTCTCTCTCTCTCTCTCTCTCTCTCTCTCTCTCTCTTCACATTCACGCTAAAGCAAAACAAAAAAGTCGCTCTATATTTCACATATATTTAGTAATACAACAAATACACGACACATATGAGAATATATATATATATATATTACTGTCCGATTGTTGATAATTTTAAGCGTCTGGGTTTCCTCCCTCCTGTTTTGGCGGTACTGTCTGTTTGTGTTAAATGTCTATCAAACACAGGGCGTAGGAAGTTTCATTAGCGTTCACAACACAACCGCCCTCCATTTTGACAAAACCTTGATCAAAGCTGGAATAGGTAATTGGTGCCTCAGCTGAAACACCCGGGACATCCATAGTGGCCGCCGGATCTGTTGTCTGATTAACAAGAGCGAGGTTCCCTTGGTTAACAAAAGGAGGGGTCGTGTAGTTGATGAGATTCGGGTTAACAAGAGATGGTGTGTAGTTCTGGTGGTTAACAAAAGGCAGCGTGTAGTTGAGCTGGTTAAGGAGAGGTGGCGTGTAGCTGATCTGGTGGTTAACAACAGGTGGCGTGTAGTTGAGGTTAGCATAAGCGGTTAAAATGTCTTCTCGCATATCAACTAAAGCGATAAATTCCTCTCTCGATAGTGTTATTCCAGTTCGGGTAGGAAACTTAAAAAAACTCTCACCGCTATATGTCCTTATATTTATCAACGGTCTGTTACGAAAAACACAAACCGAGACTGCCTTAACGCCATCTTTAGACAACGGAACTACAGTCTCATTTCAGCGTGACATAAATATGCGCTGATCACTGGCATCAAACGAAATTGGCGTATTCAAGCTACACGACTCCATAGTCAAAGCAAAAACAAACACAAGCCACCTGGTAACAGACGCTGGTTATCTATGTGTGTACACTGCTCGGCTGGGGTTTTTTATACCTGCTACGTTTATCGTATCGAGGACCGTCTATTTATAGTAGCTAACGCAATATGTTATCAGGCGAGGTAATATGTTATCAGACGAGGTAATACGTTATCAGTCGTGTTGCGACATGTTCCGTGACTTCGGGAAGGGTCCAAACAGGGTGATAGGTGCGAAATATGAGGTGTGTGTAAAATAATTGTATATAGGATGTGGTTTTTTTTAAAATAAGTGTTAATTGAAGAAGTGAAACCTGGCGGGCTGACCTAAAATCACTCCTTGTTATTTTTGTGGGTGGTATAATCACTAAAGTTGGTAGCACTTGTGAGGATGGATCACCGATGGAATCATCCTTTCACAGCTCTGATAGCCGGTCCTACCGGGTGTGGGAAAACGGTATTTGTACAAAAGTTTTTACAGAACCTTCACAAGTTAGCTGTCCCCGTACCGGAGGAAGTTATATGGTGTTATGCGGAATGGCAACCGATATACGAGACTATGAGGTCAGTGAGATTTATCGAGGGTCTACCAGACGTTGATAAATTGGAAGGTGGTTAGAAGAGAAGACTGATCGTCATCGATGACTTAATGTCTGAGACGGACGAGAGGGTAACAAAATTATTCACCAAAGGTAGTCATCACAGAGATATTAGTGTGATGTACATTGTTCAAAACCTATTTGGAAAAAATAAAGAACATCGAACCATAAGTCTCAATACGCACTATTTAGTCCTTTTCAAGAACCCGCGAGATGGGAGTCAAATTATAAATCTGGCCAAACAAATGTACCCAGGACAGGCGGGGTACCTCCAAGATAGTTTTAAGGACGCGACAGCGTCTCCTCACGGTTATTTGCTGATCGATCTTCGTCAGGACACACCCGATAATCTTAGGGTGAGAACAAAAATATTCCCAGGGGAGAGACAAATCGTCTACGTACCAAAGTAGAGAATCATGTGTGATGAATCACTTAGACCGTACGGTGAAATATTGAAATGTATGCGCGCCGCCTCGCCGAACGGTTTAAGAGCCATATTAAAAACAGCCTCTCCCAAACTCATTAACTTTTTGTGTGAGTATTGTCATAACATATTAAAAGGTAATGTTAGACTCACGCAGCGACAGAAGTGCGAGCTACGTCGACACAAGCACAAGTTGAGACTTCTCACTAAAAAGAAACCGAATCTTAAGCGGCGGAAAGAGATTCTACAAACCGGTGGGTTCATAGGGGCTTTGCTCCGTCCTATATTGAGTATTCTCGGGGGCGTACTAGGTGCGTAACAATGGCCAAAAAAATGATATTGATGGATCCTCGATTCCTCGAGGGTCTTACACAGACTACTAGCACGTCGTATAGCCCACCCGAGGCGATCGGTGACAACTTGAGAGATTTAGATGATGAAATGCAACGTATCCTATTCCGAGATGATTTAGCACCCGCCGATAAGGCCAGAGTGTACCAACGTGCCCTGCATCAATATTTAACTAGATTGGGGCAGTATAAACGTCGCTCATTGGGTTCGGTCGATCTCATTCAACACAACACGACGACAGAAAAAACACATTCCCCACCACCACCACCAATCGAAGTATCACCAACGCAGACCAAGACACCCTCAACACCACCAGCAGCCGAAACCCAAAGCTAGGTAATGAAACCACTCCACCCGTAACCACGTATAAACTGAGACCTAAAAAAAGAAAGAGCGGAATCCCAACACCAAAATGGGAACGGTGGAGAAAATATTGAGACGTCGTTACTTTGATCCTAGTCGAACAGGGGCTTATAGTGGTGCAACGGCCTGCAACGTAACACCAAACTGGGACTCGCAAAGATCAAACAATGGTTGAGTCATCAGGATACCTATACCCTTCATAAACCAATTCGTCGCAGATTTGAAAGGCGTCCCATTATAACGAGTGGCCCCCAACAGCAATATCAGGCAGACCTAATTGATTTGAGACATTTGAAAAACCACAACGACGGCTATTCCTATTTGGTTTCTTGAATCTCTCGCTAACGACGATATTTGCGACGCTAGATTTTATTTCAACGTGACATTGGAGCCTGGGTTATACACGAAACCCGATGCGTTCATCGGCGCGTTGAATGCATCGATCATAAAAGCGGAGGATGAGTCGAACGGGGATGCGAAAGGGAAGAAAATGAGATTCATTTACGCAAAAGAGGTGAATAAAGCCATCTTGAAACTTTACGAAAAAGGAGTCAGTGTTACCATAAACGACACTTTGAAAAACATGTTAGCCTTCCCCACGGCCTCTATATCAGACACGGCTCCCGATATCTTCAGCGTGGGGGTAATGGACTTGGAAAGCGTTGCGAAAAATGTCTACGTCTACTGCGATCTCGTTTCCCCCAGACCGGTCGGGGATGTGATGGTACCTCTCCTAAGGAGCGTGCCTGTTCTCAATAGAAATCACACCTCGGTGTTTCAGATCTACGATAAGCCTCACTACCTACCCCTGAGTAGATTTTCCTTCGATACCGTCGAGATCCTTTTAACCAACGAACACGGAAAAACCATTCCATTCACCAGCGGAACGTCGGTGCTAACGGTACACTTTCGAGTGAAGAAACATCTCGAGCTGGTATAATGGTGAGACACACCCCCCTTCATCGCGATGTTGAGTTATACGAAGACTTTTACTGTTGTCAGGCGGGTGATGGGATGCCCGTGTTATAGGAGGTCGAAGTCAGAGCGGTCGAGGAATCGGTAGTTTCTTCGGTGGAATCGGGAGGGCTATTTTACCCTGGTTAAAAACCGGCGGTAAGGCCTTGCTCAGAGAAGGATTGGGGACCGGTCTGCAGGTCGCACAGGACGCATTAGCCGGGAAAAATGTCGGTGAAGCTTTCAAAGACCGAGCTAAAGAGGCCGGTCAGCGGTTGCTACACGGGGCCGTAGACCACCTGCGTGATAACAACCAATCGGGAAGTGGTTTACGACAAATCAGAAAGCGAGTTATGAAGTTACCCCCACCGGGAGAACCGGTTACGAAGAGGATAAAACCGACAGCTAGACAGTTCCCCCTTCATTCGGTGTACAACCAGAAGAAGAAGACGAGGGTGGCAAAGGATATTTTCGACTAATAATGTCCCTCGTTCACCCCAAATCGTGCGAATGTCTTCACTCTGGTTTGGATTTATTTAGCGTTCCACCCACACAGACATCTCTAGACTCTGGCCAGTTTATTGAAATTCGTCCGATCGCAGCCTTGTCGCATAGCGCATCGATAGAGTTTTTCATTTCTGGAAACAGCGAGGAGTATCTAGATCTTTTCAACACGTTTTTGCTGAGGTAGGACCGGTCAACAATTACCTTCACAGTCTATTTTCACAAGTCGACGTATCGTTAAACGACACGTTGGTTACACCGTCGGAGAATACCTATCCTTTTAGAGCGGTGTTTGAGGCTACGCTAAACTACGGGGAGGATGCGAAAACGGGATACTTGACGGCCGCTCTGTTCTACAAAGACACAGCTGGCCACTATGACGATTTGAAAGAAAACGAGGGTTTTAAAACACGGCGCGATTTGACTTCGGGTAGTAAAGAGGTTGAAATGATGGGTCGTTTGCACTCTGATGTCTTTGTGCAGGATCGTTACATGTTAAACAGAGTCGATGTAAAGATAAAACTCACGCCTCGAAGGATGTGTTCAGCCTCATGACTCACGATAGGTCTGCGGGTTACAAGAGTGTTATCACCTACGCCGCGCTCGTGGTCAGGAAAGCTAAGCTAAACCCCGCGATTTCTCTGGCTCACGAAAAGGCTCTCTTGAGCGGGAATGCTCGGTACCCGATCAAGAGGGTTACCATCAAGACATTTTCCATCGCTAGCGGGATGTTCTCCCACAGTCAAGACAATTTATTTTTGTCTCAAACACCGACCCGTGTAGTGATAGGTCTGATTACGGCCAGTGCGTTTAATGGCGTTTATTCAGCTAACCCGTTCAATTTTCAACACTTTGGTCTGATTTATATGAACCTGACGGTCGACGGGAAATGCATCTCGGGAAAGCCTCTAACTATGGACTTTGAACGAAATCAATACGCGAGAGCTTTTTTCGGCACAAATCTGGCCATGGGTCTGATTGGTAAAGACGCCGGGAATAACGTTGCTTATAGAGAGTTCAAGGACGGATATTGTCTATTTGGTTTTGACCTCTCGTCTAGTCTACTGGACGGCTCCCATTTTGAGCTAGCCACAAGCGGACCCTTGTCGATAGAACTCAAGTTTGCCGCTCCCACAACTACTCCCCTACAAGTCATCGTCTACGCCGAGTTGGACTCAGTGCTCGAGGTGTCGAAGACAAGGCAGATTCTAACAGACTTCACCGTTTAAGCGAGAGAGAAGATGAACACGATGGAGATTTACAACCTTTTGATGTCGGATATTTTCGTTCGACGTTGTTCCTTGTTAGTGTCATTCCACGAAACCACTTACCTCCCAGCATCGACCCAACGGCGACCGCAGCCTTTGTCATAAACACCGACCCGGCACACGAACCCGGTGAGCATTGGGTGGCCCTCTTTTACAACGGGCTCGGCGAATGTGAGTATTTCGATTCCTACGGTTTGCCTCCCAGACATGTGGATATTTTAAACTTTATAGAGCAAAACTCACACGCTCCATTCGTCTTCAACCCGCGGGTGTTGCAAGATTTGTTTACCAACACGTGCGGTCTATATTGTGCTTATTATATACTTCTTAAGTGTCGAGGCGCGAAACTTAACAGAATTCTCATGCCTTTTTCATCGAGACAGCACATAAACGATCGTATCATTTATCGTTTGCTCGCCCCGTGGCTAATTCGGCTTCGAGGGGCCCGCGGACGCTTAAAATTATCAACAATCGGACAGTAATATATATATATATATATATTTTCTCATATGTGTCGTGTATTTGTTGTATTAATAAATATATGTGAAATATAGAGCGACTTTTTTGTTTTGCTTTAGCGTGAATGTGAAAGAGAGAGAGAGAGAGAGAGAGAGAGTTGAGGGTGTGGCTTGATGATGATGATGATAAGAGAGAGAGAGCGTCACTATTTAATCACTACACATGATGATGTTGCCCGAGCCGACCAGCGACGACGACCAGCGACGACCATTAATCACTACACATGATGATGTTGCCCGAGCCGACCAGCGACGACGACGACCAGCGACGACCCGACGACCAGCGACGACCCCAGCGCCGATGATGATGACCGATGATGACCGAGGTGGCCCGATGATGTGGCCCGATGATGATCGACGTGGCACTAACACGTACACCCTTTGCCTTTTTTTGCCTCCTGTTGCCATCACACATTGATGATAACACGACCCCCCGCAAGTTTTAGACTGACATACAAGTTTTAGAACCACTGGTCTCCATATTTGCCTCCTGTTGCCATCACACATTGATGATAACACGACCCCCTGCAAGTTTTAGACTGACATACAAGTTTTAGAACCACTGGTCTCCAAACACACCTACAAGTTTTAGAACCACTGGTCGCCAGCACGCACACTTGAGATAAGACCACCCGCGAGGCCGACCACTTCAAATAAGCACTTGAGATAAGACCGACCACCCGCGATAAAACGAGGTCGAGATTGCAGGCCATGCTGCACGACGAGATTGTGCTGCACGATACATGCCAATGCTGCATGGTGCAAAAATTTACAATGCCAAAATGTTAAAATCCTTGCTCAAAACACCCTTCCTTACTACTAAGGTATGGAAGGAAGGGCTTATGAAGAAACTGATAAATTATGGCGTAAATGGCAGGATGTACAAATGGGTCAAAGCATACCTGCATAACAGGAGAGCCAGAGTGCAACTGAATGGTCTTAAGAGTAAAAAGGTCTTATTGCGCCAGGGCGTTCCACAGGGAGGGGTACTATCTCCTACACTTTTCTGATCTACATCAATGACCTAGTTGCTGAACTACCACATGGCATCAAAGTGGCAATGTATGCAGATGACTTGGTAATGTGGTGCACAGAGGAGTATGCAACAGTGGCCTCCAAATTGCTACAAAGAGCTATGAATGCACTGAATTCATTGACAAATAGATGGTGTATCAGCATCAATACAGACAAATGCAGTACTATACTTTTCACTCTCTCCCAAAAACAAAAAGCAGGAGCCATCTACATAAACAATGAGCCTGTGAAAGAAGACATACAAGCTACATATCTCGGAGTTACATTTGATAACAAACTATCTTGGAAACAGCAGATAAATAAGGCAACCCAAAAAGCAAGAAGGAAATTGGCCATTCTAAGAAAGTTGTGTGGAACGACATGGGGTGCGAGTGGGAAAATACTCAGTAAAGTTTACCAACAGAGTATACGCCCACATTTAGAATATGGATCATCCGCATGGTGCTCAGCATCAAACACCACATTGCAAGAACTGGATAAAGTACAAAACCAGGCACTTAGGGTCATCACAGGAGCAATGAAATCAACACCAATATTGGAGATGGAGAAATTTTGGAGGATACCAGCACTGAGAGAATGGAGAGACACAAAGGTGCTGATACAGGCAGAAAAATTTGTATGCATGCCGAGACATCCAATGAAGGACCGATTAAAAATCTTGCATTGGGACGACTTAAGAGAAGCAGTTTTATCCACCAAGCCAAGCGTATTAGTAGACAAACACCAGACATGCCAAGAGTGGTTAACCCCTACTGCCCATGCCAGAACAGACTCCCTGGACAGAGGAATCAGAATTATCAATACAAATACGAACAGAAGTGAAAGGAATACTTGACAAAGAGGAACAGAATAGTCTACAGCGAAAACAATAACTCTCAGTTTCCTGGATGAAGAATACCCACAAGACCTATGGATCCGTGTGTACACAGATGGATCAGCACAGAATGCAGTAAAGAATGGAGGAGCAGGTGCATATATAGAGTACCCAAAAAACACTAGGGATATGAATAAAATAGCAACAGGGAAATATTGTCACAATTATGATGCAGAAATACAAGCAATAAAGTTGGCAATAGAAAAACTGCTGAACAGTAATCTTAGCCCACAGCCTGTAGTGTTTTTGACAGATGCAAGATCAGTACTCCAGGCACTACAATCCAGAAAATTACCACATCTGCAGATCTTATTGACTGAACTCTGCAAACACCACAGGGTTGCCCTGCAGTGGATCCCATCTCACTGTGGAATACCAGGAAATGAGAAAGCAGATCAGTTGGCAAAGGAACAGGCACACAACTAGATACACCAGTTACATACCATCATAAGAAACAGATAATCAAATCAATCAGAGGACCACAAGCCCCAAATCAGGATGCCTTTCATAATATGAATAGATATGAACAAGTTATCATTATACGCCTAAGAACAGGACACAATCGACTCCATAGTCATTTGTATACAAAATTCAAGATCGGCACATCAACTACTTGTACATGTGGACAGGCACCACAGACTGCTGAACACATACTTCAAGACTGCACTGAATATAGTAGACTGAGGAAAATCCATTGGCCCATAGATACAACACTACAGACAAAACTATATGGGCCACTGCAAGAATTACAAAAGACAGTAAAATTTATACAGTAAACGACATTGCTGATATAGACAATACTTCGAGCGAACGAAAGATAGATAGATAGACAGAAATACAACTTTACAGTTTACACAAAAACAATTTTACAGTTTTGGCAACCACAACTTTAATTAATCTTGATCCTTCCCGCAACGCTGGACGCCACATAGGGATCGTAGTGTTGTTTCGCCATCTATGACTATTCTTGGCGAAATGTTAGATTTTATCTGAGAAACTATCTGAGACGTCTGCTAAGGAGAAACGAATTAAAAAAAAAAACATTAAAAAAATGATATTATTAAAGTTTTCAATAAAAGTAATTAGAGTGTTAAATATAAATAAAATAATTAATGGACGACACAATTAAACGACGTTACGGCTCATACCTATGCCTGTCAACTTTGCTTCTCTTATAAGTGTTTCTTAGTGTCTCTCTGGGTATTCCTCTTTTTCTGTATCCTGGTGTTTCTCATAGAAGAGATTGTTTCGGAATTCTCAACTCTAATTACACAACTAGTCCGAAAGATTAATCACAACCAGACTACTAGAAGACGATCGAAAAACCACTTGCATACAGATTTATGCACCATGTAACAACAAGGAAAAAGACAGCGAAGCTATGACACACATAAATTTAATTTAATTTGTTAACAAGACTGATGAAAGTGACATGTTAGTGGTGGGAGATTTCAATGGAAGGTTTGTGAAACGCAACAGTGAGATCAGAGATATCCTGGAACCCTTTAGCGATAAGACAGCTGAAATAAATGAAAATGGAAGCAGACTGCTGGAATTATGTAATCAAAACGATTTATTTATCACCAACACATTCTTCAAACACAGAGAGTCGCAATTATACGCCTTGTACAAGTGAAATGACACAACATGCAGAAGCCAGATATATTTTATACTAACAAGAAAACAGAACAAGAAAATAGTAACCGCCAGCAGAGCAATCCTTAATATCACAGACGACACGGACCACAAGATGGTTATGATTACACTCAGTCAGCCAAAAACAAAGAGAAGATACGCAAACAAACAAAAGAAGCGAAAAGAACAGACAATAAAAATAAAACAATTAAAATAATCAAGGAAAATCCTAGAAGAAAAACTAACAGAGGAATTCAAGAAACTCCCTAAGGAAGTAAGCACAGAAGAAGAAGAGTGGAAACAGTTTAAGGAAATAGTAACCAACATCTCTAAAACAGTTTGTGGAACGAAGCTAAAGACAAAAGAGGGGAAAAAGAGCACACGGTGGTGGAACGAAGCAATTAGAGAAGCAATTAAGCTTAGCAAGCTAAGCAAAACAAATGGGCATAATTCGGACAGAATATGAGCAGGGACTTAAGCAAACCACAAGAGATTTCCACAAAGCAGTAAAAGCAACAAGAGGTTTCTACAAAGCAGTAAAAGCAACAAGAGGTTTCTACAAAGCAGTAAAAGCAACAAGAGGTTTCTACAAAGCAGTAAAAGCAACAAGAGGTTTCTACAAAGCAGTAAAAGCAACAAGAGGTTTCTACAAAGCAGTAAAAGCAACAAGAGGTTTCTACAAAGCAGTAAAAGCAACAAGAGGTTTCCACAAAGCAGTAAAAGCAACAAGAGGTTTCTACAAAGCAGCAAAAGCAACAAGAGATTTCTACAAAGCAGTAAAAGCAACAAGAGGTTTCTACAAAGCAGTAAAAGCAATAAGAGCGGGGGAAAAAAAAGAAAACCATGATCATATTGAGCACATAAATGACAAAAACGGACAGCCAATATCAAATAACCAACATCTGCAACAGAGAGGGATCATTGTCCCACCTATAGACCCCTCATTCTCTCAATATATACATCATTGTCCCACCTATAGACTCCTCAGTCTCTCAATATATACATCATTGTCCCACCTTTAGACTCCTCAATCTCTCAATATATACATCATTGTCCCACCTGACTCCTCAGTCTCTCAATATATACATCATTGTCCCACCTGACTCCTCAGTCTCTCAATATATACATCATTGTCCCACATATAGACTCCTCAGTCTCTCAATATATACATCATTGTCCCACCTTTAGACTCCTCAGTCTCTCAATATATACATCATTGTCCCACCTTTAGACTCCTGAGTCTCTCAATATATACATCATTGTCCCACCTTTAGACTCCTGAGTCTCTCAATATATACATCATTGTCCCACCTTTAGACTCCTCAGTCTCTCAATATATACATCATTGTCCCACCTTTAGACTCCTCAGTCTCTCAATATATACATCATTGTCCCACCTTTAGACTCCTCAGTCTCTCAATATATACATCATTGTCCCACCTGACTCCTCAGTCTCTCAATATATACATCATTGTCCTACCTTTAGACTCCTCAGTCTCTCAATATATACATCATTGTCCCACCTGACTCCTCAGTCTCTCAATATATACATCATTGTCCCACCTTTAGACTCCTCAGTCTCTCAATATATACATCATTGTCCCACCTTTAGACTCCTCAATCTCTCAATATATACATCATTGTCCCACCTGACTCCTCAATCTCTCAATATATACATCATTGTCCTACCTGACTCCTCAGTCTCTCAATATATACATCATTGTCCCACATGACTCCTCAGTCTCTCAATATATACATCATTGTCCCACCTTTAGACTCCTCAGTCTCTCAATATATACATCATTGTCCCACCTATAGACCCTCATTCTCTCAATATATACATCATTGTCCCACCTTTAGACTCCTGAGTCTCTCAATATATACATCATTGTCCCACCTTTAGACTCCTCAGTCTCTCAATATATACATCATTGTCCCACCTGACTCCTCAGTCTCTCAATATATACATCATTGTCCCACCCATTTTCACACTCTTCTCTTAAGGATGGATGATCCATTGGTTGCCCGTCCTCAACGACAGCGCAGCTAGCCAACCTGCCCGCCCTTTCATTTCCCCGTACTCCCGCATGTTCAGGGACATAGACAAAGGTGACCTTACGTATTTTGGATTTCTGCAACGACTCTACCCATTGCATGCGTACATAGCCCGCCTCCACTTTTTTTATCATGCTCATCGAATCACTCAGTATACATGCGTGGGTGTAGTCTTGTGACTCTAACCATTTGAATGCCTTGGTCACTGCCATCACCTCCATTGTCATGCTACTCGTGGTCATGACGTATGCACCACTGACTTCGTAGACAATTCTGCCTGCCGAGCCTGCTGTAAATGCCCATGCACTTCTTTGGTGTCGTCTTACAGATTCGTCTGTATAGATGACTGCATCTTTCTCATCGGCGTTATCGCAGATGAGGCCGTTGACCTCAGCATTAACCACGACCGGGTTCTGTTCCCTACTTTTCCTGTCGAGTGTGACAATACACGAGAAAGTCCTCTTGAATGACGTAGGCACCGGTATCCACTCCTCACCAACGCTGATATTGGTACGCCCACAGACCTGTTTGATGACATCTTCTGCTCGGCCCACCCATGATTTGCCTCTTTTTAGCCTGGTACCTTTCTCTGTGTTGAGCACGTGGTGCAATGGATGCTCTGTATCTGTACTAATCTTCAGGTATGCTCGTGCTCTCCAGATCTTGATTCTGTCATCCATGGTTGGAAAGTCAAGAAGATACCTCATTGCTACACAGGGAGTGTCCCTCGTACATCCAGGATAATGCACATTGTTTCATTTTGTATTTTCTCCAGCCTATCAATTTGAGTCGTACTGACAGTAAGAATTGTCAGGGCATATTCGATAGATGCGAGGACTAATCCCTGGAACAGAAGAGTAAGTAGCCTCTGCTCGATGTTGGCAGCTGCCATGACCTTCAAGGCAGCTAATTCTTTGCGGGGTTTTGTTATCACCTGGTCGACGTGGTCCCGAAAATACAGGCTGCGATCAAACTTAACTCCAAGGTATGTCATCAACTTGTCCCTGGTCACCTCATCATCTCCCATTCGTACTACCGGTGTGGTCGTATTAACGATATGATTGTTAAGGGAGAACCATGAAACTGATGCTTTATTAGGATTAACCACGGCACCTGATACCCCACACCAGGAAGAAATGCGATCTATTCAGTTGCGCTACCCTACCAGTGTGCATATTGAACAAAGATGGTTATAATGGCGATCTTTGCGGCAACCCCAGTGATATATCTCGGCTCAGACATCAAGTTTCGAAACGTAGCGCCACTTTCCTTTGCACCAGCACCGATGACACCCAACGCACGAGCCGTGGGCCTGTCTCACTAAGTGTACAGTGTGCCTTAGTCCACTAGATTGTATGTATCATCAAGATTGATGGCAGCCAGTGCCGATGAAAAGATTCGTAGACATCATTTCACAACCACAACTTTTAGATGTCCGCAGCTTTACAGTTACAGTTTGTACAAACTCAGTTTTACAACTTCCACAACCACAACTTTACAACTCCCACGACGGTCATAATTTCTACAACTTGATAGTTTCCACAACCACAACTTGATAGTTTCCACAACCACAACTTGATAGTTTCCACAACCACAACTTGATAGTTTCCACAACCACAACTTGATAGTTTCCACAACCACAACTTGATAGTTTCCACAACCACAACTTGATAGTTTCCACAACCACAACTTGATAGTTTCCACAACCACAACTTGATAGTTTCCACAACCACAACTTGATAGTTTCCACAACCACAACTTGATAGTTTCCACAACCACAACTTGATAGTTTCCACAACTACAACTTGATAGTTTCCACAACCACAACTTGATAGTTTCCACAACCACAACTTGATAGTTTCCACAACCACAACTTGATAGTTTCCACAACTTGAGAAGACCACAACAACTTGCTGCGTTAGCATCACTTACTATCTGCCACATTCACAAGTCAAGGTAAGTAACCGTAACGCCTTTAACTAATTAGTGAGTCTAATAATGCATGTAATCTGAAACTGGCAACTCGCCATTGATACATATTGAATTCTATAGTATCTATTCATGGAGTCGGTGACCGGTGAGTTTCAATAGTTTCATTTTTCATTTGTTGTTGTCAGTGTCTTAGTCTACTGTCACAACTGAGACAATATTAGTCTAGACATCCTCTGCTGAGAGACTTGATGTATAGTGAATCTACACACTGTGACACTACAACCGTTATGTTATGATAACAGCACCCTTTCCACCGCCCTTTCCAACATTTCTCGAAGCGTATGCCGTTGTTGTTGCGTGTATGCAGACTGATTTTTCCTAACTTTAACTCTTTCACTTTCCGGACTTTGGCCTACTTACTTTAGGTAGGCTACTTTAGGTTTTCTTTAGGTTCGTTGGGATGGTTGGACCAGATACAATTTCAATTTAGAAAAATTCCGTCACGTCTATTTCATTTTACAATTTCACACAAAAATATAATTAAATGTGGTACATGTTATACACCACCAGAAAGGAAAATGACTCAAGTAAATGAAAATTGCAATCTGTTGATATCAGAAGGAAAATATATAATTAAAGGCAGATAATTTTCTATTCAAAATATATTTCACTACCTCTATTTTCTCTGACTAGGAGGAGTATGTTGTTATCCATTCTTCCAGAAATTTTATACAACTAATCAAAAGTTCTTCAAAATACACTTTATTTGAGACAATCTTCTTCTTCTTTCCTTCCTCATCCTCCTCTCAGCGTCGAGGGGAGATATAATTTGCGGTTGCAGTCTTTTGCTCTTCTGTTCGCCTCTGCTGCTGTTATGTTTCCTAGTGCTTCTAATATTCCATCGGCACATCTTTTTCATGGTTGACTCTTGGGTCTGGTGTTCTCATGCTTGTTGAAGACTCGTTGTGTTGTGCTTTGTTCTTTCTGCCTTGTCACGTGGCCAAACCATTTTATCTGTTGTTTCCTTATATATTCTATGGCGGGGGCTATTCCTAGCTTTTTTCTCAGTTCTTCATTTCTGATCTTATCTCTCAGACTGTTTCCTGTCATTCGTCTAACACATTTCATCTCTGTAGAGGTTATTTTTCTTATTGTTCTTGCATCTAGGGTCCAGGTCTGGCATTGGTAGCACAACGTTGGAATGAAGATTGTATTGTATAGTGCTCATTTTGCCTCCAGAGTTATTTCCTTGTTGGACAATAGTGGCGATAACTGTCCAATGATATGACAAGCCATGTTGCATCTTGATTCTATCTCTGCTGTTTGAGAATTATCGTTTGTCATTAGACTTCCTAGGTATTTGAATTCCTCTACTTGTTTTAGTTGTCTGCCTTCTATAGTTATATTGAAGTTCTGTTTATTTTTGGCAACATTCATGACTTCTGTTTTGTTGATGTTGATTTTCATGTTGTATTTTGTGCCTGAGATGTTGAGTTTGTTTCAGTGTTCTTGTAGGTCTTCTATTGTTTCATGTACTAGTGCATGAGATGTTGAGTTTGTTTCAGTGTTCTTGTAGGTTTTCTATTGTTTCATGTACTAGTGCCTGAGATGTTGAGTTTGTTTCAGTGTTCTTGTAGGTCTTCTATTGTTTCATGTACTGGTGCATGAGATGTTGAGTTTGTTTCAGTGTTCTTGTAGGTTTTCTATTGTTTCATGTACTGGTGCCTGAGATGTTGAGTTTGTTTCAGTGTTCTTGTAGGTCTTCTATTGTTTCATGTATTAGTGCCTGAGATGTTGAGTTTGTTTCAGTGTTCTTGTAGGTTTTCTATTGTTTCATGTACTGGTGCCTGAGATGTTGAGTTTGTTTCAGTGTTCTTGTAGGTCTTCTATTGTTTCATGTATTAGTGCCTGATGTTTCAATGTTCTTGTAGGTCTTCTATTGTTTCATGTACTGGTGCCTGAGATGTTGAGTTTGTTTAAGTGTTCTTGTAGGTCTTCTATTGTTTCATGTATTAGTGCCTGATGTTTCAATGTTCTTGTAGGTCTTATATTGTTTCATGTACTGGTGCCTGAGATGTTGAGTTTGTTTAAGTGTTCTTGTAGGTCTTCTATTGTTTCATGTATTAGTGCCTGATGTTTCAATGTTCTTGTAGGTCTTATATTGTTTCATGTACTGGTGCCTGGTCGTCTGCAAATAGAAGCTCAGGCATTTATGTCCAGAAATAATGAAATTATACACAAGAAATAGTAGACTACTAAGTAGGAGTGGGTGTGGCCACTATTTGTCAGAAATAAACACACATTTACATAAAAAATTCAACAAATCTATCTACTCAACCTAGAAAATATCACATGTAATCGAAGGAAGTAATTATGAAGTTTCTTCTAGATATTGAACATACGTCTTGGTGAATATTTCAACAGAATTGTTACTTTACTTTAAAATATTCAACTGTACTCAGTCCAAGCCAATGTGTTGGTCCCATAGTACCTTCATAAGTGGAGCTGATGTGTCAGTTTGTGGTCCAGAAAAAGCTAATACAGGTGTTGATTATAGACTTAATAGACTTAGATCAGCTTTAACCATTAAGTAGCACTCATGACTGACCAGACCCCTTTTCCATCTTTAGACTCCTCAGTCACTTGAGTCAATGTATACATCCTTGTCCCACCCATTCTTCTTCTCTTCGCTTAAGGAGTGAAGAACAAACCTGAGGATGATCTCTTTTTTTGAGAGTCAGGCCACACTCAGTGCCAAAGCTGATGGTGAGCTTGTCGTCTATTTCATTGCCATGCACACCAGCATGCCCTGGAAAGTACACCCAGGTTAACGTGCTCTCTGTAGAGCCAGCCAAGAGTTGCTTCCACTCCTGCTGCAGAGACTGTCTGTCAATCTTGCTGCCTGAAACTTAGGAAGTGATACAAGTAAGAGTGAAGCACTTTCATAAATATTTTTGGAAATAGTTGATCAAATCAAGAGACAGAGCGGAATGGCGCTCCATGGTAACCAAACTTCAATGCGGAGACGGCACTCGATGATGATGAATGTCTAGTCATATTTGTGCATCAAATATTAAACAAAAAATACAAGGTGCCTTCAATAAAAAAACCACACTTTTTTTGTTTACAGAGTATTTATTGCAAACACTGAAATAATGGCATGATCATTGTTCAACATAATCCCCATCTAGCTCAATGACAATGCACTTATGCCAGCGCCTAGAAACCATAGGAAAAATGTACTCATGCACTGCCTACCAAACCTTACCATGATCCTCTGGAACTTCACTACACCTAGTGCATACTTCACTTTAGCATAGACATGGAATCCAATTATGTGTGATTGGGTACTTAGGGTGTGGTATGCACTTAAGTTGCAGCTCTTCATTGGCCAATATTTTTTCACTTTTTGTTAAATAAACAAAATATTTGTGTTTGTCCTGAGGGAGTGAAGTTAGTGTCCCAACCTTAATCTTTGTAACTGATTGAACATTGCAGTGAACATTTTTGTTGCACTTCTCAGATGACTTCAGTTACAAGTGAGAAACCATCATCAACACTTTCAGCAGCACAGAAAGCAAAGATTGAAAGGAATAAAAATAAAGCGTTGCTTCTAAGGCAGTCACGGATAACAAAAAGACCACATGCACAAGGACAGACAAGGTCTTAGTAATTATGTGTGTTGTGAACCAGACTAGTTACTGGCTAGAGATATCTATGATATAGCAATGTCAGTCTTACATAGTAGAGCCCATGATATATGTACCTCCATGCACAGATATTTAAAAATAAAGCAGTGTTAAACTGTTAAACTTGAGCTCATTGATGTCTCCAGTCTCCTGAAAACTGCAGGCAGCAGTCGTGTATTGGAAAACTCATCACGGGGCCCTGTTACTGAACTTTTAGTTATCTCCTATATTTTAATGCAGTGCACAGATGATCAAAGATCGTTATACTTCGGTAAATATAGTTCCTAATTGTTTGTTTAAAATATATCTGCAAGCACTTAAAACATAATTTAATTATATTAATTTGATAGTTTCTTTTATATATTCTCATTTATAGCATGTAAAATAAATTAGTAATAATTTATGACATTTTTAGAGAGCAGCTGATCTGTAATTTTAGCGCATGTGCACAATTAACCCGACCTAGATATCTAGTATTCCATTCCTACTGTGTTGTTGGAAAATATAAATAATGCTTTAAAAAAGTAACTACGCATCGCAAAGGCACCATTGAAATGTAAATGAATTGTGACCTACATAGTTATTATGGAAGTATTTTAAAAACTCTCCAATGCCTAGTTTTCTCATGATCATGTTTAAATTCTGTAGGTCACTCTGACTTTTTACCAGCAACGGTCGTGATCGCTAGAAGCTTGTTGAGAACTTTTTTCTTAAACTAAATGAACACTATCAGCGGTGAAACTTCACAGAATGATGAACGGTTTATTAAATTATTGGTCCAGATAGTTTTTATTCATATTAGAGAAGCAAAAACACGCAAAAGTAACAGGGAATTTTGATGTTTTTTTTAATGACATTTTGGGGACCCCCCCCCCCCGTCACGTAATAATTTGTGTTTGAAAGTGCTCGCAGAGTTATCCTCGTAGGCAGAATTAAAGTATTTATCTTTATATAAAAAAAAAGGCCCTGTGTCATATACAGGACACTTTAGTAATAATATGATGCCTCTCTCACACACTGAGATGATTTGTCAAACAAGGATTTGTATTAGGTTTTTTTAATAACAAGTGTGATACTTATTCTAATGTCTGTTTCTAGATCTTATCAATTATTATTTTTCCTGCCTGCATTTTTATCTTCCCAGCGATGTGGAGAGTAAAGTGATACGAGCACCAATAGAAATTGACACGCATGCTGGTTTTTTTTTAGAGGAACAAGATGGCATCATCAGCAGCAATAAAACAGTCAAACCAGATGTACAAAAAATTATTTATGAACCAGGTAATTTTGTTTTTATATCACAGGTCTTGTATCTATTTTCTGCTATCACAATGGTATGATATGCATGCCAAACTGTAATACTTTCAAAATGTTCAAGTAGAGATGGCTTGTATAATTATTACGATCTGTGCCCACATATTCCTGTCCCTGGACTCACCAGAAAACAAACCACTGCTGCCTAGCAGTTACTATCAAGAAAAGAGAGAACACCCAGACAGAAACCACAGGCATGCTGGGCCCAACAGCCCTGGTAGGCATTCACTCTACAAGAGGGACAACTCCTGTGTCAAACCAAGATCCAGAAAAATGCATTGCATGCTTAAAAGTCATTCTGGTCTTCCTGTTTGTCCACAGTCACTAAGAGTAACAAACATTATACGATAGTTGTTAGAATTGTATTAATGCAAATAAACTAGAATTGTATTAACACAAATAATCTTGACTTGTATTAATGCAAATAAACTTGACTTGTATTAATGCAAATAAACTAGAATTGTATTAATGCAAATAAACTAGAATTGTATTAATGCAAATAAACTAGAATTGTATTAATGCAAATAAACTTGACTTGTATTAACGCAAATAAACTTGACTTGTATTAACGCAAATAAACTTGACTTGTATTAATGCAAATAAACTAGAATTGTATTAACGTAAATAAACAAGAATTGTATTAATGCAAATAAACTAGAATTGCATTAATGCAGATAAACTAGAATTGTATTAATGCAGATAAACTAGAATTGTATTAACGCAGATAAACTAGAATTGTATTAACGCAGATAAACTAGAATTGTATTAATGCAGATAAACTAGAATTGTATTAACGCAGATAAACTAGAATTGTATTAACGCAGATAAACTAGAATTGTATTGTAGCCTTTTGTCTCTATCAACAGGTGTAAATAGCCTTATGGTGACATCTAATGTGACACGCCGTGTTCTTGTTGACCCTGTTCTTCCAAAGTTCTCTAGAACCAATGCTCTGCTTGCTCAGATCAGACTCTCACTAGCTTGAATCTAGTTCGTTGCCCTTTGGCAGTATTTCGCGCTGTCTCTCGTGATGGCTGATGCAGACCTCCACCTGGGTCTGCTCTGCTGGTCGTGGTCCGTTCATCACCAATTCAAGTACAATACCACACTGATGTAGGCCTCCACCTGGGTCTGCTCTGCTCGTCGCGGTCCATTCATCACCAATTCAAGTACAGTACTACACTGATGGGAAAGACTCAACAACACAGACTTTATAAAACAATGCTCAGTCTTTATTTCATTGGACACTTCTTCTGATGGACTCCACCACCGTCTCATTCACTGCTGGTTCAACGAGTTTAATTGTACACATATCACTGGAATCCCTTTCTCTCGCACTCCTTGAAAACATAAAAGTTCAATCTAACAAAGTCATACTCGCCTGCTTGACCAGCAAGTTTAAATATACACTTTTTGCTAGTAATCTCTTTCTCTTGCACTATTTGAGATATAAAAATTCAGTAACAGAGTCACACTCGTCTGCTTGAATCAGCGAGTTTAACTATACACAGATCATTGGAATCTTTTCAGCCCTCCCTCTTACTTCTCCTGTCACATGCCTATTTCTTTGTTTGTCTCTACTCAGCCCTCCCTCTCACTTCTCCTGTCACATGCCTATTTCTTTGTTTGTCTCTACTCAGCCCTCCCTCTCACTCTCTCACTTCTCCTGTCACATGCCTATTTCTTTGTTTGTCTCTACTCAGCCCTCCCTCTTACTTCTCCTGTCACATGCCTATTTCTTTGTTTGTCTCTACTCAGCCCTCCCTCTCACTTCTCCTGTCACATGCCTATTTCTTTGTTTGTCTCTACTCAGCCCTCCCTCTCACTTCTCCTGTCACATGCCTATTTCTTTGTTTGTCTCTACTCAGCCCTCCCTCTCACTTCTCCTGTCACATGCCTATTTCTTTGTTTGTCTCTACACAGCCCTCCCACTCACTCTCTCACTTCTCCTGTCACATGCCTATTTCTTTGTTTGTCTCTACTTAGCCCTCCCACTCACTCTCTCACTTCTCCTGTCACATGCCTATTTCTTTGTTTGTCTCTACTTAGCCCTCCCACTCACTCTCTCACTTCTCCTGTCACATGCCTATTTCTTTGTTTGTCTCTACTCAGCCCTCCCACTCACTCTCTCACTTCTCCTGTCACATGCCTATTTCTTTGTTTGTCTCTACTTAGCCCTCCCACTCACTCTCTCACTTCTCCTGTCACATGCCTATTTCTTTGTTTGTCTCTACTCAGCCCTCCCTCTCACTTCTCCTGTCACATGCCTATTTCTTTGTTTGTCTCTACACAGCCCTCCCACTCACTCTCTCACTTCTCCTGTCACATGCCTATTTCTTTGTTTGTCTCTACTCAGCCCTCCCTCTCACTTCTCCTGTCACATGCCTATTTCTTTGTTTGTCTCTACTCAGCCCTCCCTCTCACTTCTCCTGTCACATGCCTATTTCTTTGTTTGTCTCTACTCAGCCCTCCCTCTCACTTCTCCTGTCACATGCCTATTTCTTTGTTTGTCTCTACACAGCCCTCCCACTCACTCTCTCACTTCTCCTGTCACATGCCTATTTCTTTGTTTGTCTCTACTCAGCCCTCCCTCTCACTTCTCCTGTCACATGCCTATTTCTTTGTTTGTCTCTACTCAGCCCTCCCACTCACTCTCTCACTTCTCCTGTCACATGCCTATTTCTTTGTTTGTCTCTACTTAGCCCTCCCACTCACTCTCTCACTTCTCCTGTCACATGCCTATTTCTTTGTTTGTCTCTACTCAGCCCTCCCTCTCACTTCTCCTGCCACATGCCTATTTCTTTGTTTGTCTCTACTCAGCCCTCCCTCTCACTTCTCCTGTCACATGCCTATTTCTTTGTTTGTCTCTACTCAGCCCTCCCTCTCACTTCTCCTGTCACATGCCTATTTCTTTGTTTGTCTCTACTCAGCCCTCCCACTCACTCTCTCACTTCTCCTGTCACATGCCTATTTCTTTGTTTGTCTCTACTCAGCCCTCCCACTCACTCTCTCACTTCTCCTGCCACATGCCTATTTCTTTGTTTGTCTCTACTCAGCCCTCCCACTCACTCTCTCACTTCTCCTGTCACATGCCTATTTCTTTGTTTGTCTCTACTCAGCCCTCCCTCTCACTCTCTCAACTTCATGAGATTCTCTCAGCTCACCAAACTGACTTCGTGCTCACTGTCCCATTCTTCCCCGCATGATTTTGCTAGACCATTTCTCTATCACTCACTCACCTATCTTTCCTCCACTCCTTCCCCTTCCTTATTATTCCTCTATTACAGTATTAGTGCAAATAAACTAGAATTGTATTAATGCAAATAGACTAGACTTGTATTAATGCAAATAGACTAGACTTGTATTAATGCAAATAAACTAGACTTGTATTAATGCAAATAGACTAGACTTGTATTAATGCAAATAGACTAGACTTGTATTAATGCAAATAAACTAGACTTGTATTAATGCAAATAGACTAGACTTGTATTAATGCAAATAAACTACAATTGTATTAATGCAAATAAACTTAATTTGTCTCTTTTGTATTTTTGCCATATGACCTGTTGATATCATTTGTATTTTGTTCTGTAGGTCTCATTGTTCTCTTTGTTTGTTTTATTATAGGTCCAGTTGTGCAGGTTGACAATCTCTTTTGTGAGGAGTGCAACAAAGAGTTTATGGAATCATACCTGTACAACAAGTTTGATTATCCTGTGTGTGACAAGTGTAGGTAAGTTCTGTGCTTTTGTTGTTGCTTGCAATATACCTCTTTTACATCTTCATTTACTTTAGATGTCCACATATGAAGAAATCCTTAGTTGGTTCAAAGTTTGCAGCAGCATTGTCATCAAGCTTTTTAACCTTTAATTATGATACCTATGTGTCACTCACTTGTTTATGATACCGTAGTCAAAATGACTACCACTTAAATGTCACATTTCATTTTGGAGAATCAAATTTTCTTTCAGCTTTTGCTACTCAGTTGTGTGCTTACCCCAGATGAGACATGGGGATCCAATGCGGTAATTATTTCCTGCTTTATGGTAGATTTTTAGCCAGAAACGCGACCACATAGCCCCCTTGTTTTTCTCTGTCTATTCATGCATAAGTGGCCATAAACCATCAGATCAGCCAGTATGTTCAGTGCCTCTCCCGGTTTCTTTGATGTCAAAGCTGATGGCCAGATTCCCCACGATATGAAAAAAAAAATGGAAAAAATATTGAATTTCTGAAAAATTAGCAGAATTTGAAATAAAAATGCTGCATCTTTTACTGTAGTAATTTTTACTATGCAATTGATTTTAAAAAATGCAACTTCAAACAAAACTAGTCAAACACTCAGGGATCACAGTTAGTGATAATTAGAGAGATCCAATTGCCTATGGGAAATTGTCAAATTCCAAACAAATGTATTTTGAAGTGGTAATTGTTATGGCAGTATCAGAATCTCGGGGTAATGAAAGAGAAAAAATGTTTGATTGTGTTGCTCCTTCCACTGCTGGCCATGTTTGCAACAGATGCTCAGCTGCCATGTACAATTTGCCTGATGTGGTCAAATACGAGGCCTGAAATGAACTAAGTATTTCATGAACACTTTTTGTTCACACTTCATGAACTTTCACACTTCATGAACTTTCACACTTCATGAACTTTCACACTTCATGCTACTCGTAAATGACTGCTGATCAGCAAATTAGACCAGACCATGGCCCTACTCCACTTCCAAGTGGTGCTCCAAAAAACATGTTACACAGTCTGGCTAAGAGATTAGAAGGGGAACTCTCACCAATTATATCAACAAAGCTTCATGTCTCAGACCAAAAATTGTAAATATCTCATCGTCCTTGTAAACTAGGTTACAACACACCATTGTTTAGGTTGAACAAAGAAGTTTCACTCATGACATGTGGAGCAGATGATGGGGGGGGGGGATGGTTTGAAACACTCGAGGGCATCATCATCAAGAAGTGCTTTCATCTTCATTTTTTCATTAGAAGATACCAAAGATTATGTTCTACCCATCTCTGCAATGATTCTATCCCAACCCATCTTATCTAACACTGCAGACTTATATCATTGCCTTGTTCACAATTGGCAGCTAGTGAAGCTGTATAATGTCATGGTCTGTACATCAGTTACACCAACCCCTCCACTCCCTACAGAGACCGGTTACACCAACTCCTCCACTCCCTACAGAAACTGGTTACACCAGCCCCTCCACTCCCTACAGAAACTGGTTACACCAACCCTCCACTCCCTACAGACGCTGGTTACACCAACCCCTCCACTCCCTACAGACGCTGGTTACACCAACCCATCCACTCCTTACAGAGCCTGGTTACACCAACCCATCCACTCCCTACAGAGACCGGTTACACCAACTTCTCCACTCCCTACAGAAACTGGTTATACCAACCCCTCCACTCCCTACAGAAACTGTTACACCAACCCCTCCACTCTCTTCAGAGACCGGTTACACCAACCCATCCACTCCCTACAGAAACTGGTTACACCAACCCCTCCACTCCCTACAGAAACTGGTTACACCAACCCATCCACTCCCTACAGAAACTGGTTACACCAACCCCTCCACTCCCTGCAGAGACCGGTTACACCAACTCCTCCACTCCCTACAGAAACTGGTTACACCAACCCCTCCACTCCCTGCAGAGACCGGTTACACCAACTCCTCCACTCCCTGCAGAGACAGGTTACACCAACCCCTCCACTCCCTGCAGAGACCGGTTACACCAACCTCTCCACTCCCTGCAGAGACCGGTTGCACCAACCCCTCCACTCCCTGCAGAGACCGGTTACACCAACCCCTCCACTCCCTGCAGAGACCAGTCACACCAACCTCTCCACTCCCTATCGAGACTAGTCACACCAACCCCTCCACTCCCTACAGAAACCAGTCACACCAACCCCTCCACAGACCGGTCACACCAACCCCTCCACTCCCTGCAGACCGGTTACACCAACCCCTCCACTCCCTGCCAAGACCGGTCACACCAACCCCTACACTCCCTACAGAAACCAGTCACACCAACCCCTCCACTCCCTACACAAACCAGTCACACCAACCCCTCCACTCCCTACAGAAACCAGTCACACCAACCCCTACACTCCCTACACAAACCAGTCACACCAACCCCTCCACTCCCTACACAAACCAGTCACACCAACCCCTACACTCCCTACTGAGACTAGTCACACCAACCCCTACACTCCCTACACAAACCAGTCACACCAACCCCTCCAACCCCTCCACTCCCCACACAAACCAGTCACACCAACCCCTCCACTCCCTACAGAAACCAGTCACATCGACCCCTCCACTCCCTACAGAAACCAGTCACACCAACCCCTCCACTTCCTACAGAAACCAGTCACACCAACCCCTCCACTCCCTACACAAACTAGTCACACCAACCCCTCCACTCCCTACACAAACTAGTCACACCAACCCCTCCACTCCCTACACAAACTAGTCACACCAACCCCTCCACTCCCTACACAAACTAGTCACACCAACCCCTCCACTTCCTACAGAAACCAGTCACACCAACCCCTCCACTCCCTACAGAAACCAGTCACACCGACCCCTCCACTCCCTACAGAAACCAGTCACACCAACCCCTCCACTCCCTACAGAAACCAGTCACACCAACCCCTCCACTGTCTACACAAACTAGTCACACCAACCCCTCCACTCCCTACGCAAACTAGTCACACCAACCCCTCCACTCCCTACACAAACTAGTCACACCAACCCCTCCACTCCCTACACAAACTAGTCACACCAACCCCTCCACTCCCTACACAAACTAGTCACACCAACCCCTCCACTCCCTACACAAACTAGTCACACCAACCCCTCCACTCCCTACACAAACTAGTCACACCAACCCCTCCACTCCCTACACAAACTAGTCACACCAACCCCTCCACTTCCTACAGAAACCAGTCACACCAACCCCTCCACTCCCTACACAAACTAGTCACACCAACCCCTCCACTCCCTACACAAACTAGTCACACCAACCCCTCCACTCCCTACACAAACTAGTCACACCAACCCCTCCACTCCCTACACAAACTAGTCACACCAACCCCTCCACTTCCTACAGAAACCAGTCACACCAACCCCTCCACTCCCTACACAAACTAGTCACACCAACCCCTCCACTCCCTACACCAGTTACATATTTTTGATAACTTGTTCAATACATTTTGCTCTCCACAGAAACAAGAAAACTCATCATTTTATCATTGTCAACTGTCTTCTCATCTTTTGGCATCTGAGTCAGCTCACACTCAACACTTGTGTCCCTTATATCATCTATGTCTCTCTGAGTCAGCTCACACCCAACTCTTCTGTCCCTGGTATCATCCATGTCTCTCTGAGTCAGCTCGTCAGCTCACACCCAACTCCTGTATCCCTGATATCATTCATGTCTCTCTGAGTCAGCTCATGCCCAAATCCTGTGTCCCTGATATCATTCATGTCTCTCTGAGTCAGCTCACACCCAACTCCTGTATCCCTGATATCATTCATGTCTCTCTGAGTCAGCTCACACTCAAATCCTGTGTCCCTGATATCATTCATGTCTCTCTGAGTCAGCTCACACCCAACTCCTGTGTCCTTTATATCATCCATGTCTCTCTGAATCAGCTCACACCCAACTCCTGTGTCCTTTATATCATCCATGTCTCTCTGAATCAGCTCACACCCAACTCCTGTGTCCCTGATATCATCCATATCTCTGAATCAGCTCACACCCAACTCCTGTGTACCTGATATCATTCATGTCTCTCTGAGTCAGCTCACACTCAAATCCTGTGTCCTTTATATCATCCATGTCTCTCTGAATCAGCTCACACCCAACTCCTGTGTCCCTGATATCATTCATATCTCTCTGAGTCAACTCACACCCAACTCCTGTGTCCTTTATATCATCCATGTCTCTCTGAGTCAGCTCACACTCAAATCCTGTGTCCTTTATATCATCCATGTCTCTCTGAATCAGCTCACACCCAACTCTTGTGCCCCTGGTATTATCCATGTTTCAATTCATCATCAGTGACTTCATTATATAATTTTTATATTTGGACATTTTATATATGTTCACATATTTGTGCTTGTGTTGGGTTGATTCTTCAACTGCATGAACATATATCTGTTGTATTGTGTGTCTCCACTCAGAGATGAAGAGAAACACAGTTTGATCACCAAAACAGATGCTAGGAACATATTTCTGTTGAAAGATGAAGACTTTGACAAAAGAGAGCCAGCATTAAAATATATTCTACGCAAAAATCCTCATAATTCAAGCTGGGGGGAAATGAAGCTGTTCCTGCAGATTCAGGTAAGTGTTTGTCCTTAAAATGGATATAGATGGTTTTTTTTTTTTTTCCATTCAATAGTTTTATATCTGTAGTGAAGTTCCAAGGGACTGAATCTTGTGTGAATGTCACTTGTTCCTATTTTTCACACCGACAGTTGTGTGTTCAGGTGTCCCTTGCCATACAGGTGGATATCTCCAACTTCAGAGGTACTCTTTATTATTTATTGTCTAGAGACATTGGTACATTGTTCACTATAGATTTTACTCAGGCATGCGGCCATTTTTGACCTACTCTTTTTTATTTCCAACTGTCAAGGGTTCTTTAACATGTGCACTTGGGACCTCCTTGTTTTGTCATTGTCCATCAGATCTCACGACCCCAGAGACCAGGGAAGAGTAAAGCCATGAAGAAACCATGGGTTTGATTGTTGACAAATTCCTATCACCTATGGTGTTATTCTAACCCAGGACCTTCTTGGCCAGAAGCCAACATCTTACCTCTAGACCGCTCAGCCTCTATGTTTTCTTTTAAAAGAAAGCTGAAGTATTTTACACTTTTTGGCCAACACATCCAGCTTTAGGAGGACTTATTTGGGTCCTTGGTTGCTTTCTCTCTTCAGTCTCTACTTGCTGGGCCAGACTGTTTACTCTGTTTATAGAGACACTGCAGGGAGGTGGAGCTGGATCTTGATCAGCTGTTGCAGCTAATCCTGTCACATGTTGTAGAATGATTATCAATTCCTAATTATTTATTTGTTGGTATCTTCGAGGATGTTGCTCATTACTTTTCTCTGCGTAATCAACTCCAATGTCTCACCTTCAAGAACTGAGGACATGTCTCCCCACACTTTCATCTTACAGAGAGAACATAAACATCAAAATCCATTTATCCACATTTTGACATCAGTCTCCCCACACTTCTGCTTCACAGAGAGAACATTTTGAACTCAGTCTCCCTATACTTTCATCTCACAGAGAGAACATTTTGACATCAGTCTTCCCTCACTTTCATCTCCCAGAGAAAACATTTTGACATCAGTCTTCCCTCACTTTCATCTCCCAGAAAAAAAACATTTTGACATCAGTCTTCCCTCACTTTCATCTCCCAGAGAAAACATTTTGACATCAGTCTCCCCACACTTCTGCTTCACAGAGAGAACATTTTGAACTCAGTCTCCCTATACTTTCATCTCACAGAGAGAACATTTTGACATCAGTCTCCCCACACTTCTGCTTCTCAGAGAGAACGTTTTGACATCAGTCTCCCCACACTTTCATCTCCCAGAGAGAACATTTTGACATCAGTCTCCCCACACTTTCATCTCACAGAGAGAACATTTTGACATCAGTCTTCCCTCACTTTCATCTCCCAGAGAAAACATTTTGACATCAGTCTCTCCACATTTTCACCTCACAGAGAACATTTTGACATCAAACTCATGCCAGCTTTCTTTCTGAAGTTCACCTTCTTTACACAATTGTTGTTTATCTAAAAAATTTTGGATAATTAAACCAACTAAAAACCATAATTTAATACCAACTCAAAATGTACATCTTATAATCTTTTACAGGTTTGGAAAAGAGCAATGGAGGTGTGGGGCAGCGAAGAAAAGTTAGAAGAAGCAAAGGAATTGAGAACTGATAATCGTGAGAAAGCCAAACAGAAAAAATTTGGCAAGAAAATTAAAGGCAAGTTTGATGTTTTTTCGGTTGATATTCAAATCAGAGTATGGATTTGGTTGGTTGTGTTCGCCTGATGACTAAAGTATTCTAGAGTATCGTGGTAGACTAGAATATTCCTCTTCATCATCTGCCCTTACGATGACGTAGTGGACGTGTCTGCGTTGTGTTGTGGTTTGCAGTATAACTGTTGTATTTGTGCCTTTCGGCCCAACACATCCGACTTCAGCACGAAAGTATGGATTTAAATAGCTTCTCTTCTAGAACATTATAGCGAGGGCAACATTAATAAATGCATCAAAGGCAACACTAATAGATACATCCATGGCAACATTAAATAGATACATCAAAGGCAACATTAAATTGATAAATCAAAGGCAACATTAAATTGATACATCAAAGGCAACATTAATAGATATATCGAGGGCAACATTAAATAGAAACATCAAAGGCAACATTAATAGATACATCGAGGGCAACATTAATAGATACATTGAGGGCAGCATTAATAGATACATTGAGGGCAGCATTAATAGATACATTGAGGGCAGCATTAATAGATACATCGAGGGCAACATTAAATAGATACATCGAGGGCAACATTAAATAGATACGTCGAGTGCAACATTAAATAGATACATCGAGGGCAAGGTTGATGGGAACGTATGGTGAACAAGGCCCCATGGAAAAGAGAAGTGGTGAGAAGTTCAGATTGACTTCTTTAGAAGACTGCAATTACAAACATAGAAAGGGATAAGCCACGGTTCAGTGTCAGAACAACCAATGTCGTATTTGCTTGTCACAGCTGTCACCACCCACACAGAACAACCAATGTTTGTTTACTTGTCACAGCTGTCACCACCCACACAGAACAACCAATGTTTGTTGTATTTGCTTGTCACAGCTGTCACCACCCACACAGAACAACCAATGTTTGTTGTATTTGCTTGTCACAGCTGTCACCACCCACACAGAACAACCAATGTTTGTTGTATTTGCTTGTCACAGCTGTCACCACCCACACAGAACAACCAATGTTTGTTGTATTTGCTTGTCACAGCTGTCAGGTAGAATCTACTTATTAGTATGTGAAGGTTTTTTTAATATTAAGTGTAACATCCAAACAGACAATTCTTTTCGCTTGTTGAAATAGCACATTTTTTTGCATTGATCTTCAGAATGAGAACAATCTATGAAAGTAAACTCAATAAAACAACTGATTAATATATACAGTCACCTCAACCAAATGTTCTTCTTTAGATCAACTATTAATATATACAGTTACCTCAACCAAATGTTCTTCTTTAGATCAACTATTAATATATACAGTTACCTCAACCAAATGTTCTTCTTTAGATCAACTATTAATATATACAGTTACCTCAACCAAATATTCTTCTTTAGATCAACTATTAATATATACAGTTACCTCAACCAAATGTTCTTCTTTAGATCAACTATTAATATATACAGTTACCTCAACCAAATGTTCTTCTTTAGATCAACTATTAATATATACAGTTACCTCAACCAAATGTTCTTTAGATCAACTATTAATATATACAGTCACCTCAACCAAATGTTCTTCTTTAGATCAACTATTAATATATACAGTCACCTCAACCAAATGTTCTTCTTTAGATCAACTATTAATATATACAGTCACCTCAACCAAATGTTCTTCTTTAGATCAACTATTAATATATACAGTTACCTCAACCAAATGTTCTTTAGATCAACTATTAATATATACAGTTACCTCAACCAAATGTTCTTCTTTAGATCAACTATTAATATATACAGTTACCTCAACCAAATGTTCTTCTTTAGATCAACTATTAATATATACAGTCACCTCAACCAAATGTTCTTCTTTAGATCAACTATTAATATATACAGTTACCTCAACCAAATGTTCTTCTTTAGATCAACTATTAATATATACAGTTACCTCAACCAAATGTTCTTCTTTAGATCAACTATTAATATATACAGTCACCTCAACCAAATGTTCTTCTTTAGATCAACTATTAATATATACAGTTACCTCAACCAAATGTTCTTTAGATCAACTATTAATATATACAGTTACCTCAACCAAATGTTCTTCTTTAGATCAACTATTAATATATACAGTTACCTCAACCAAATGTTCTTCTTTATATCAACTATTAATATATACAGTCACCTCAACCAAATGTGGTTCTTTAGATCAACTATTAATATATACAGTTACCTCAACCAAATGTTCTTCTTTAGATCAACTATTAATATATACAGTTACCTCAACCAAATGTTCTTTAGATCAACTATTAATATATACAGTTACCTCAACCAAATGTTCTTCTTTAGATCAACTATTAATATACTTTTAAAAAAGGCTAAGATTTCCCATATCAGTATTTGACTGCCGTAGGGGAGTGGAATGTAGAGCCTCCACCTATGTGCACATCTTATGATGGAAGTGTGGCCCAGTGCTCTCTCTCTGGATGCCTGACTTTCCCTGACCAACGTCCAGATAGATACCCACTTTTTCCCCAGTTAGATTGGATATGAGATATGAGCGGGCTTTGAGCCCTTGTGTTCAGCTTTTGGTTTAAAACAGGTAATATTTTAGAAGGTAATAGTTTAGTTTTTTAGTTTAGTTTAGCAAAGAAATTAGAATCAGAATAGCTAAAGCAGCAATGTCTTTCAGAAGCCTTGAAAAGTTGTGGAAATAAAAACTCATCAGCACAAACACAAAACTTAGACTATTCAAATCAAATGTACTATCAACCCTTACGTATGCGTGTGAAAGCTGGAAAACAATAAGAGACATAGAAACAAAGTTGAACGCATTCGAAAATAAATGTCTAAGGAAAATACTTGGTATAGCGTGGAATAAATTCAAAACAAACGAGGAAATTAGAGAAATCAACCACTATCTTCAGTAATAAAGAAAAGACGATGGTTATATGTTGGACATGTGATGAGAAGAGATAATAACCGAATAGCAAAGCAAGCCTTCATATGGGAAACAACAGGTAAGAGGAAAAGAGGAAGACCCAGAGAGACACTGAGAAGAACATTGATGAGAGAGGCAAGAGCAGCAGTAATCGGCTCCCTCAATGAGATAGAACTGCTTGCACAGAACAGAGACAAATGGCGAGATTTGATAAAATATCTTTAAAAGAATTGAAAACTGCTAGAACAAAAAATTTAGATAAGAGAAGGAGTATCTTGGTCTACGCCCTATGGGCCAACTCAATAGATAGATAAGGTCAATAGATAGATAGATAGATAGATAAATAGTTTAGAAGGTAATATTTCACTTTCAGTGAACTGGACTACTAAAGAGCAAGAGGTTCACCCAACATCATAATTTTCTGGGAAAGAAAGGTGGCGCTGGCATAATACTGATCACATTGCCCAAAAATACAATGTTTCAAAGGCTTATACAAAAATATGACACTAATACCATATTCCCTGCACACAGCTATGTGGTGTGATGGAACTCTTTCTCTTCTTATTGTCTTAAAAATTGTTTGTGCAAGAACAAATCTTGTATTAAATATTTTGTATGTGGTTTATAAATAACATGAGACTTTGAAATATTGACTGAATCAGTTGAAATATTGACTGAATCAGTTAAAATATTGACTGAATCAGTTGAAATGTTGACTGAATCAGTTGAAATACTGACTGAATCAGTTAAAATACTGACTGAATCAGTTAAAATACTGACTGAATCAGTTCAAATGTTGACTGAATCAGTTGAAATATTGACTGAATAAGTTGTATGTAGCAGACATAGTTAACAGTGTAATAATTCTACATCCACAGAGCTTCGAATGTCCGTCCGAAGTAGTTTGTGGAGAAAAGATTTGTCAGGACATCAACATGAATATCAAGATGAGACCTACGATGAGGATGAGGACATGTATGCAAGAACATGCAGCACATGTGGTCACGTATGGACATATGAGAAAATGTGAAATTCCTTCACACATGGACCATCAGCCGCAGCTTGTCTCAAGGGATTACGTTGATTCATTTCCAGCTAGTGCCATCTACATTATCTTGTTACTAATGTTGAATTCATGTTCTTCAACTTTTAGTGTTATGTTTTTGTTATGTAGATGGGGATTATAGATTGTTACAAAGAGAAGTCAGCGAGAAAACAAAGAGAAGTCAGCACATTGTGAACAACCACTGCTTAAGTCCTGGAAGACTTTCTTAGTAATGACTGAGGATGTTTGTTGGTTTTGTTTAGTGATGCTTCAGTTGCCTTCGCCAAGCGTAGGCAAGCACACATAACAGAGATTTCATTGAAATTGAGAGATTAGGTGTAGAATACACAACAGAACGTACACACAAATAAAAACTGAATATACAAACATAACAGAATGTACACACATAACAGAATGCACAAATACCACAACTGAATACACAAATACGACAACAATACCACAACAGAATACACAGATACCACAACAGAATACAGTACCACAACAGAATACACAAATACCACAACAGAATACAGTAACACAACAGAATACACAGATACCACGACAAAATACACAGATACCACACCAGAATACACAGATACCACAACAGAATACAGTACCACAAGAGAATACACAAATACCACAACAGAATACAGTACCACAACAGAATACACAAATACCACAACAGAATACACAGATACCACAACAGAATACTGTACCACAACAGAATACACAAATACCACAACAGAATACAGTACCACAACAGAATACAGATACCACAACAGAATATACAAATACCACAACAGAATATAGTACCACAACAGAATACAGTACCACAACAGAATACACAGATACCACAACAGAATACAGTACCACAACAGAATACTGTACCACAACAGAATACACAGATACCACAACAATACAGTACCACAACAGAATACACAGATACCACAACAGAATACACAAATGCCACAACAGAATACACAGATACCACAACAGAATACACAAATGCCACAACAGAATACACAGATACCACAACAGAATACACAGATACCACAACAGAATACACAAATGCCACAACAGAATACACATATACCACAACAGAATACAGTACCACAACAGAATATTGTACCACAACAGAATACAGTACCACGACAGAATACACAAATGCCACGACAGAATATGTTTGACAGCTTGAACTTGAACTGATGTTTGTCACTTTCAGCTTTGTTATCCTAGTGATTCATAGTAAAGTAAAGTACCCCCCGTCACGCCAAGTGGCGTATAGGGAAAAATATGGTGTTAGTGACCCTATATTTTACAGACCTTCAGCACATGATTTTTGGGGTAATGTGGTCGGTATTACGCCCGTGCTGCTTTACTTTCCCAGAAAAAATCCGGTACCCATTTAAGGCTGGGTGAACCCGGAGCCGTCGGTTGGGATCGAACCCTACCCCTTGTCCGTAGTAGTCCAGTTCACTAACCACTGAGCTATCGCGGCTCCCACTAATTTTTAGGGAATTAGTAAAACCCAGGTGTCCTCGCCAGGGAACGAACCCCGGCTGTTGCCGTGGTAAGCCAACCGCCTATCGATTGTGCTAACCGAACACCCTCTAGTGATTCATGCTCAACAAATTCATTTTTGGCAGATTTTCTTATGATTATCTTCATGTGCAAGCTTTTCTTTGTGGCTTCTCTTGTCACTCTCCACTTTGTGGCTTCTCTTGTCACTCTCCACTTTGTGGCTTCTCTTGTCACTTCCAACTTTATGGCTTCTCTTGTCACTCTTCACTTTGTCACTTCCCTTGTCACTTCCCACTTGACTGAATGTTTATTAGATGTTTGATTGTGTTAACAGATTCTGAATGAATGATTGTGAAACAATGCTTTGGGGGGGGGGGGGGGGGGGGGACTTGGTGCTACTATAAATAGATCAACAGTTCAAAGTCTTCTATAGAATAAGGTACGTCATTGTGTTGTTAATGTTGCATTGAAATATATCTTTTTGTTCTATGCACTTTTGTTGTGGGCATTACTTGTGATATTATGAAGTACTTGATAGTTGTTGCTAGATAACAACTGTAATGTTTAATTTTTAGATATTTTTATGTACAACTCACATTTTCTGTATTGTTCTCCTTCAATATATTAAATATATGGACTGAATGTTTCTGTGTATGTGTTTGATAGTAATGCAAAAATGCTGTCACGGGTGTTAACCAATACATGCAGTATGTGCTGATACGTGCTGGCATATGCTGACATGTGCTGGTATTTGCCGATATATGATGGCATATGTTTCTTCTTCATTGTTCACCAAATGACTAGTTCTCATTGTCTGCCATTAGGGGCATTAAGCGGGTGAGATTGTATTGTGCCCAGGCAGCAGCTATTTTTATCCTACTCTTCAATTTTTAACTGCCTACGGTTTTTAACATGCGCAGAGTGCACACAAAGACTTCCTGTTTTGTTAGTGTTATCTGAGACAGCAATCAAATATTTGATCTGACTAGCCAGTGCCTGGGGAAGGATAAAGATGTGAGGAAACCACAGACTCAGAGAAAAGAATTCCCACTGCCTGTGGTTAGCCCAGGACATTCTTGTTGACACTTTAACACTACACCACTCTTCCCCCTTCTCCTGACATTAACATTTCTGAAAAAATGAAAGTCGTATTTTTATTGAACATTTCAAAAATATGAAACCAAGACTTTTCTGAAACAATCAGTGCCTCATCTAAACCTGAATACCAACTAACTTGCTCAAAGCCAAGACAAGCAACCAACAAACCTGAAGTTTGAAAAGTTGCTAGATTGCAAATCACTTGAAATTAAATGAAGAACAATTAACAACTGGTAAGAATAATTGGACGCCTACAAAGACATCAGCTGATTTGTTAGCACCATGTCATTACCAAGATGAGACATTGTTGTAATATGACGTTTCAGTGTCTTTGATGGGCTCTCTCTTGCACAAAGCTGGGCTGATCACCGATTTCTTTAAAGAAATTCAGTCTGGTGGACCGGTGTGTACTCTTCAGATTTATATTCATTCTCATGTTAACATATGTAGGCCTACAAATTGTAGAAGTGGGTGGGGGTTCACTTGTGTGACAACCACAAAAATCGTTCCTTGAGCCAAACCAGCGATGCAGTGAGGTCAAACCAGTGATGTAGCGAGGTCAAACCAATGATGCAGTGAGGTCAAACCAGCGATGCAGTGAGGTCAAACCAGCGATGCAGCGAGGTCAAACCAATGATGCAGCGAGGTCAAACCAGCGATGCAGTGAGGTCAAACCATTGATGCAGTGAGGTCAAACCAGCGATGCAGTGAGGTCAAACCAGTGATGCAGCGAGGTCAAACCAGCGATGCAGTGAGGTCAAACCAGTGATGCAGTGAGGTCAAACCAGCGATGCAGTGAGGTCAAACCAGTGATGCAGCGAGGTCAAACCAGCGATGCAGTGAGGTCAAACCAGTGATGCAGCGAGGTCAAACCAGCGATGCAGCGAGGTCAAACCAGCGATGCAGTGAGGTCAAACCAGTGATGCAGTGAGGTCAAACCAGTGATGCAGTGAGGTCAAACCAGTGGTGCAGCGAGGTCAAACCAGCGGTGCAGCGAGGTCAAACCAGCGATGCAGCGAGGTCAAACCAGCGATGCAGTGAGGTCAAACCAGCGATGCAGTGAGGTCAAACCAGTGATGCAGTGAGGTCAAACCAGCGATGCAGTGAGGTCAAACCAGCGATGCAGTGAGGTCAAAACCAGCGATGCAGTGAGGTCAAACCAGTGATGCAGTGAGGTCAAACCAGTGATACAGTGAGGTCAAACCAATGATGCAGTGAGGTCAAACCAGCGATGCACTGAGGTCAAACCAGTGATGCAGTGAGATCAAACCAGTGATGCAGTGAGGTCAAACCAGCGATGCAGTGAGGTCAAACCAGTGATGCAGCGAGGTCAAACCAGCGATGCAGTGAGGTCAAACCAGTGGTGCAGTGAGGTCAAACCAGCGATGCAGCGAGGTCAAACCAGCGATGCAGCGAGGTCAAACCAGCGATGCAGCGAGGTCAAACCAGCGATACAGTGAGGTCAAACCAGCGATACAGTGAGGTCAAACCAGTGGTGCAGCGAGGTCAAACCAGCGATGCAGTGGGGTCAAACCAATGATGCAGCGAGGTCAAACCAGTGATGCAGTGAGGTCAAACCAGCGATGCAGTGAGGTCAAACCAGCGATGCAGCGAGGTCAAACCAAATGGGAAATAGTAAACAGTGAAGCTATAGGGATACATGGAGAAGAGAAACCGCGAAAACTCTCAAAGACATGGGCAGTTAAAGGAGGGAAATAGAGAAAATGTAAAGCGAGATCTCATCTGTGACCTACACTCTCATGAGAGCCAATCAATTCAGAGGAAGAGGTATGTTTACTATCATCTGTGACCTACACTCTCATGAGAGCCAGGTAATTTCCTAGTTTGATCAGATAAAGTATTTCAGTTTGGAAGAGTGATGTCCCCTAAAATATGTCTGCCAAAATACAGTGGTTCTACGCATTCTTGGCGTTGGGGTCATTACGCTGGCATGTGTCACTCACACTGGCGTTTGGGTCAGCGTGGCGTTCGGGTCAGCGTCTGCGTCCAAATCGAGATGTTAATTAATAATTGGCTGAACCCCTATCCTTTCTTATGCTTCTTCTTACTAATTATCCGCCTATATATATAGGCTAGTTTGTCTAATATTTAAAAACCAGCTAAGCAGTTCTGAGTTTGACAATCTTCCAACATTTGGCAGTAAATTACGGCGATTGGTAATCAACCGCACAATTCCCTTCGATCAGAAGATCATAATTAGGCCGAGTGGCGTCGTTTTTGTCACGCGTTATAATATATTTATAAATATTTAACACTAAAGCTAAACCTAACCCCTGGACCCAACGCCCAATCAACAGATACTCCGAAATGATTACATGCCAGCGTAATGACCCCAACGCCAAGAATGCGTAGAACCACTGTATTTTGGCAGACATATTTTAGGGGACATCACTCTTCCAAACTGAAATACTATATCTGATCAAACTAGGAAATTACCGAGAGCCAATCAATTCAGAGGAAGAGGTATGTTTACTATCATCTGTGACCTACACTCTCATGAGAGCCAATCAATTCAGAGGAAGAGGTATGTTTACTATCATCTGTGTCCTACACTCTCAAGAGAGCCAATCAATTCAGAGGAAGAGGTATGTTTACTATCATCTGTGACCTACACTCTCAAGAGAGCCAATCAATTCAGAGGAAGAGGTATGTTTACTATCATCTGTGTCCTACACTCTCAAGAGAGACCAGAAGGGCTTTGATCGAAAAGAAAACAATTAAAATAAATTGTGTCAACTGGAAAAATAAAAGACACCAGACAATTAAGAATTGTTTGGTAGAAAGACATCAATAGAAATGATGACAACTATAGAGACTTTGACAATTGTGAAGCAACATGATTACATACAGCAGCAGTCACGACACATGATGATTTTTTTTTTTAAATTATCATTTCAGCAATATCACATTACAGGGGTCTTTCGGGAAGAGGGAGGGGGGGGGTGTCCTGATTTATAAAAAAGTAACTTGATGATGATGATGAATACTTTGAAGTAATAAACATTTGAATACATCACTTGTGATTAGCTTCGGTCGGGATGCAGGGAGGGATTTGTGAAGTGTCTGCTCATGTCACAGCCACTCACAGGCTTATTCAAACATCAAGGTGGCTTTTTCCATTTTCTTTCTATATTCTGCAAGGAAGATTCTCTGTCGATAGATTTGAGAACATGCACTTGTGCCGACTGAGATCGATTTCTTCAAGTATGGCGTATCCCAAGCTCTCATCCAGTTTAGGAGTATCCCAAGCTCTCATCTAGTTTAGGAGTATCACAAGCTCTCATCTAGTTTAGGAGTATCACAAGCTCTCATCTAGTTTAGGAGTATCCCAAGCTCTCATCCAGTTTAGGAGTATCACAAGCTCTCATCCAGTTTAGGAGTATCACAAGCTCTCATCCAGTTTAGGAGTATCACAAGCTCTCATCCAGTTTAGGAGTATCACAAGCTCTCATCCAGTTTAGGAGTATCACAAGCTCTCATCCAGTTTAGAAATATCACAAGCTCTCATCCAGTTTGGGTGTCCGGTTAGCGCAATCGATAGGCGGTTGGCTTACCACGGCAACAGCCGGGGTTCGTAATCCTGGCGAGGACACCTGGGTTTTACTAATTCCCTAAAAATTAGTAGGAGCCGCGATAGCTCAGTGGTTAGTGAACTGGACTACTACGGACAAGGGGTAGGGTTCGATCCCAACCGACGGCTCCGGGTTCACCCAGCCTTAAAATGGGTACCGGATTTTTTCTGGGAAAGTAAAAGCAGCACGGGCGTAATACCGACCACATTACCCAAAAATCATGTGCTGAAGGTCTGTAAAATATAGGGTCACTAACACCATATTTCCCTATACGCCACTTGGCGTGACGGGGGGTACTTTACTTTTTTTTACTTTCTCATCCAGTTTAGTAGTATCACAAGCTCTCATCCAGTTTAGTAGTATCACAAGCTCTCATCCAGTTTAGAAGTATCACAAGCTCTCATCCAGTTTAGGAGTATCACAAGCTCTCATCTAGTTTAGGAGTATCACAAGCTCTCATCCAGTTTAGAAATATCACAAGCTCTCATCCAGTTTAGGAGTATCACAAGCTCTCATCCAGTTTAGGAGTATCACAAGCTCTCATCCCGTTTAGGCGTATCACAAGCTCTCATCCAGTTTAGAAATATCACAAGCTCTCATCCAGTTTAGGAGTATCACAAGCTCTCATCCAGTTTAGGAGTATCACAAGCTCTCATCCAGTTTAGGAGTATCACAAGCTCTCGTCCAGTTTAGGAGTATCACAAGCTCTCATCCAGTTCAGAAATATCACAAGCTCTCATCCAGTTTAGGAGTATCACAAGCTCTCATCTAGTTTAGGAGTATCACAAGCTCTCATCCAGTTCAGAAATATCACAAGCTCTCATCCAGTTCAGAAATATCACAAGCTCTCATCCAGTTCAGAAATATCACAAGCTCTCATCCAGTTTAGATGTATCACAAGCTCTCATCCAGTTTAGAAGTATCACAAGCTCCCATCCAGTTTAGAAGTATCACAAGCTCTCATCCAGTTTAAAAGTATCACAAGCTCTCATCCAGTTTAGAAGTATCACAAGCTCTCATCCAGTTTAAAAGTATCACAAGCTCTCATCCAGTTTAGAAGTATCACAAGCTCTCATCAAGTTTAGAAGTATCACAAGCTCTCATCCAGTTTAAAAGTATCACAAGCTCTCATCCAGTTTAGAAGTATCACAAGCTCTCATCCAGTTTAAAAGTATCACAAGCTCTCATCCAGTTTAGAAGTATCACAAGCTCTCATCAAGTTTAGAAGTATCACAAGCTCTCATCCAGTTTAGAAGTATCACAAGCTCTCATCCAGTTTAGAAGTATCACAAGCTCTCATCCAGTTTAAAAGTATCACAAGCTCTCATCCAGTTTAGAAGTATCACAAGCTCTCATCAAGTTTAGAAGTATCACAAGCTCTCATCCAGTTTAAAAGTATCACAAGCTCTCATCCAGTTTAGAAGTATCACAAGCTCTCATCCAGTTTAAAAGTATCACAAGCTCTCATCCAGTTTAGAAGTATCACAAGCTCTCATCAAGTTTAGAAGTATCACAAGCTCTCATCCAGTTTAAAAGTATCACAAGCTCTCATCCAGTTCAGAAGTATCACAAGCTCTCATCCAGTTCAGAAGTATCACAAGCTCTCATCCAGTTTAGAAGTAGCACAAGCTCTCATCCAGTTTAGAAGTATCACAAGCTCTCATCCAGTTTAAAAGTATCACAATCTCTCATCCAGTTTAGAAGTATCACAAGCTCCCATCCAGTTTAGTAGTATCACAAGCTCTCATCCAGTTTAGAAGTATCACAAGCTCTCATCCAGTTTAGAAGTATCACAAGCTCTCATCCAGTTTAGAAATGCAGCAGAAGGAAGCATCTTCGACGTAAAGCACTCTCCCCATTTACACGACGGAACATGTTTCTATCTATCTATTGACCTTTCGAGCCGTAACCGGCCCATAGGGCGTAGACCAAGATACACCTTCTCCTATATGAATTTTTTTGTTCTAGCAGTGAACATGTTTACAGCGGAAATATTTACTTCACTGAAGACCCTTCTGACAATAAGATTATCTATTATTGTAAGGCTCTTTCTCTTGTCATCATAATGTGTTCTTATTAATAACACCCTATATCATTTCTTTCTTCCTGGCGTTCACCTGACGACTACTAAATGAGTGAGAGTAGCCATCTTTGTCATAATTCATCATTAATAAGTTGGCGTATATATGTTGTGGTTTGCAGCTAGACTGCGATATTTGCACCCTTAAGACGAATACATCCGACTTCAACGTGGCTTGTCGGGAGTTTACTGTGCAAGCTCTTGAACCCAAGATGGTATGTGGCGAGCTCTAATGGCTTTCTTGAATTCCCGTCCTGTATCGGACAAAGCTGGCACGTGTCCTGCCTAGTATATTGCGATCATTGCTGCTGTTAGCCGGTCTGTTCTGATGCAAATTGTTTGCAAGAAGATCGACCAGAGGTTCTTGGTCAGCTGCTGACTCTGTAGTTGCGACAGCAGGTCGCAGGAACTTGATTGAGCTCTCCCCCTCCCTCCCCCTTTCCATTTTCTACTTCAGTTTTGTATCTTCATCCAACGTTGTGCTATCAATGCCAGATCTGGATCCTAGATGCAAGAACAATAAGAAAAATAACCTCTACTGAGATTAAATGTGTCAGACGAATGACAGGAAACAGTCTGAGACATAAGATCAGAAATGAAGAACTGAGAAAAAAGCTAGGAATAGCCACCGCCATAGAATATATAAAGAAACAACAGATAAAATAGTTTGGCCACGTGACACGGCAGAAAGATCAAAACACAACACAAGGAGCCTTCAATAAATGTTGCCAGAATACCAGACCCAAGGGTCGACCACGAAAAAGATGGATCGACGAATTACTAGAAGCACTAGGAAACATAACAGCAGCAGAGGCGAACAGAAGAGCAAAAGAACGCAAATTATATCTCCCCTCGACGCTGAAAGGCAAATGAGGAAGGAAAGAAGAAGAAGACTTCAGCGTGACGTTTGTACCGGGTTGTCTTCCCTCCCGATCCATGCTCAAATGGTCAAACTGGTTACTCTGTTTCTAGGGACACCGCGAAGAGGTATGAGTTGTTGATAGCTGTCAGTTCTGGCGCCTTTTGCCATCCGATTATTTTCTCTCTGCCACACATGCCTGGCTGACTGATGTCGAAAAAGCTGGTCATAAACAGATTACATTCTTCAACTGTTGCTTTTGTGTTTCCTTTGATAGGTCAATGCACAGCCATATATAGTGGCAAGGCCAGCGGGCTGAAAGAAATTTTGTGACGTTTTCAGCTTTGTGATCAGAAGTGGTTGAATGATGTCAGCCATATATAGTTCACATATCTGAAATCGTCACAATTGTGGGGGAGGCTGGTCCGGGATTTTCTTCTCTACCTGCTGGACAGCCTAGCGCTGTGGGTAATGTAACGTGCATCAGGTCCGCTTTTGTATTTTTAACTCTTTATCGTCATCTAGTTGCAAACTACTTGCTAATGTTGCTCTTATCACAGGCCACTTGAAATAATCTCTCTCTCTCTCTAGTCAGATCTCCCACTTCATCTGCTGTCGAGTGCAAGGTCTCTCTTGGATGTCTTGAAACCACCTTATTCTTGGTCTGCCCCTGTCTCGTCTTTCTGAAACTATGCCTTCCACCATTTTCTTTCCAGTCCACCGTGTCTTTAGAAATTATATTTATTTAATATTTTGATTTTTGTTGTAAGATTTGTATAAGCCAGTACTTCTCGATGTAAGCCTTTTAATTTGTCTTCGTGTAATCATTTTTTTCTGTAGTATTTTGTTTTGAATGAACTGATTTTCTTCAACAGGATATATACCAAATGAACTAAAAACATCAACTTTCATTGCATTGCCTAAAAAGAATGGTGCAGTTGAATGCAGTGATTTTAGAACAATAAGCCTAATGAGCCAGTTAAAAATTTTACTAAAAGTTATACAGGGAAGGATTCAGAACAAAGTAAATATTGAATTAGATGAGCAGCAATTTGGATTCAGGAAAAACAGTGGGATAAAAGAAGCCATATTCTGCCTGAGGACGTTGATCGAAAAGTACACAGAAGTAAACAAACCAATATATGCCTGCTTCATAGACTACACCAAAGCTTTTGATAGAATACACCATAACCAACTTATAACTGCCTAAAAGATATAAATCTGGATGACACAGACATACAACTGATATGTAATTTGTACTGGGAGCAACAGCAATAATAAAATATAACAAAGAGAACTCTACACCCATTGATATAAAAAGAGGAGTAAAACAATGATGCATCCTATTACCAAGCTTGTTCAATCTATACACTGAGCAAATTTTAAAAAACATCATAGAGATGCCAGGCCTAAACATTAATGGGAAGTTAATCAATAACCTGAGATATGCTGATGATACTGTACTACTAGCAGAAAATCCTAAAGACCTACAACAATTGCTTAATGTGATAAACATGACAAGCAAAAAGTATGGACTAGAAATGAATATAAAAAAAAACTAAAACTATGATCATAAACAAAGAAAATTCTTAAAACCTACAAATAAATATCACAGTTGAGGGAATACATCTGGAGACAGGTTAGAGCTACAACTACCTAGGACATATTATAACCAGTGATGGAAAATGTACAACTGAAATAAACAAAAGAATAGGTATGGCAAAAAAGTGATTTCAATGCCATGAAAAATATATTAATAGCAAAACCAATAACACCGGGACTAAAACTAAGAATAGCAAAATGTTACATCTTCTCAATATTCCTGTATAGTGCAGAAACATGGACCGGAAAACAGAACAGAAAATTGAAGCCTTTGAAATGTGGATACATAGAAGAATATGTAGAATTGGATGGAAGGAAAAGAAAACAACCGATGAAGTTTTAAAACAACTAAAAATTAAAGAGAACTACTAAACATAATTCAAACAAGACAAATGAAATTTTTGGGTCATATTAAAAGACACAACAGCCTAATAAAAGTAATATTGGAAGGGAAAATACAAGGTAAAAGAGGCAGACCAAGACTAGCATGGACGAGTAACATGAAAAGATGAACAAGTCAACCTATGACAACCTGCACCATCAAAGCAAGAGACAGAGACAGACCAAGACTAACATGGACGAGTAACATCAAATGATGAACAAGTCAGTCTATGACAACCTGCACCATCAAAGCAAGAGACAGAGTGGAATGGCGCTTCATGGTAGCCAACCTTCGTTGCGGAGACGGCACTCGATGATTTTCTTCATTGTTGTTTGTGAGTTGTCCATGATTTGTAACCATGTGTTGCTATCGTCAATCGGGAAGATATCTTTTTAATTTTCTTTAATTTGAGAACTTTTGGTTAAAACGTAATTTATAGTGTGTGTTTATCTGAAAGTATCATTGTAAATATCACCTCCCACCAACCCATGTTACGTATTGCCAATTTGACCACAAAAACCGCGTAGACCTGGCCGTGTTTGAAAGAAAGCAAGACTGGAGGGATAATTGTGTATGAGCAGCACACGGGCACGACCACCTGGCCAGTTGTCGGAGACCTTGTGAAGGAAGGTTCAGTCTCTGAGAGGTCTGCCACCGCTTCTCTTGTCTATTTCATGTTCCTCTCTCTACAGAATCAGCTAGCACGGTGTTTTTAGTTGCACCTATTTGTTCTATGTGTCATTAATCTGTTGGAGCAATTAGAAACTTTTAATTAGTCGACCCAACACTTACTCATTATTGTAGTCACCACTCAACTCCAACATGAACATCTCAGCTGAACATTGATTGACGCGGCGGTGACTGGAGAAGTTGGCTGTCAGTCAGAGAGTAGACTAGAGTTGAACTTTAAAGCTTAAGTCAAGCACAAGTGAGTAGTGCGGTCACACTCACAGACTATACAGACTCATTACATATTTTATAAACGTATTATAATTATATCAGTCATATGTAATTTTAATTGCATAATATTTGATATTGATTGTGATTTACGGCTACGAGTTTAACGGCCCCTTGCCTTGCATCATTTTATTCTGTGGTCTGGTCTGAACTCTAATGATTAGAGTTAGAGTTTAATCTGTCATTAGTAGAGCACCCCTGGTTAGAAAATACCCTAAACCTTTTTTAAAAAAATAATTAATGTAAAAAAACTAGCAGTGTGAGTGAGTTGATACATTGAAACATGTGCATTCAATCAGTGATCACTTATAGTATATTTCAGTATGATGCTAACTAGTAATTTCCCCAGATTAGTTACCATTTGTTACGTTTTGAGGTAGGCCAGACAACTTTTTAAAAAATTTAAATTTTGTACTATTATTATTTGCTGTACTTTGTATGTAAATAAAATGACATTATTGTAAAATCGTCCCCCCCCCCTCCCTCCCTTTTCCGCAATAAAACTCTACTATGTTCACTGTTGTATTCTAAACTTGTTTGTTGAATTCTGCATCCTCCCTGATAGCCACATTCATGTCCAAAATATAATGGTTGAGGGTCTTCTAAATCAATGCTGTCCTTGTGTATATTTATCTATCATCCCCAACACCTGGATCCCTAAAGTCTGTCTATGTATATTATATCTATCATCCCCAACACCTGGATCCCTAAAGTCTGTGTATATTTATCTATCATCCCCAACACCTGGATCCCTAAAGTCTGTGTATATTTATCTATCATCCCCAACACCTGGATCCCTAAAGTCTGTGTATATTTATCTATCATCCCCAACACCTGGATCCCTAAAGTCTGTGTATATTTATCTATCATCCCCAACACCTGGATCCCTAAAGTCTGTGTATATTTATCTATCATCCCCAACACCTGGATCCCTAAAGTCTGTCTATGTGTATGTGTATTTTATCTATCATCCCCAACACCTGGATCTCTAAAGTCTGTGTATATTTATCTATCATCCCCAACACCTGGATCCCTAAAGTCTGTCTATGTGTATATTTATCTATCATCCCCAACACCTGGATCCCTAAAGTCTGTGTATATTTATCTATCATCCCCAACACCTGGATCTCTAAAGTCTGTGTATATTTATCTATCATCCCCAACACCTGGATCCCTAAAGTCTGTCTATGTGTATATTTATCTATCATCCCCAACACCTGGATCCCTAAAGTCTGTGTATATTTATCTATCATCCCCAACACCTGGATCCCTAAAGTCTGTCTATGTGTATATTTATCTATCATCCCCAACACCTGGATCTCTAAAGTCTGTGTATATTTATCTATCATCCCCAACACCTGGATCTCTAAAGTCTGTGTATATTTATCTATCATCCCCAACACCTGGATCTCTAAAGTCTGTGTATATTTATCTATCATCGCCAACACCTGGATCCCTAAAGTCAACTCTTTCATTGTCAAGAACTATCACATAACAAACACAATAGAGCAATACAACTTTGCCAGGTTTGAAGCTTCCATAGATGCCATTAACTCATACCAAAAAAACCTCAGTTCGGACCTTTCAAAGCGCTGACTGAGATCCTTTCCAAATTATTCATCACATCTGTAATTGTTCTTTTAATTCTTTATGCATTGCATATGCATTGTTATCTCTTGATCTCTGGTATTTATAAAGTCATGTACATTTTATTACGAACATTTTGCTATGAAAGTGAAAGACAGATTTCTCAGGAATGAAGTTGTAACAAATTAATGATGCAATTGGAACTTCATTAACAGATTGTACACATTTAAAATAATCCATTTTGTATCTTCCACTTTAACTTGGCTTTAGGTATCCAGCCTCCAAGATGCCAAGGATTTTCCAGATCATACGCATGTCATGTAACGGGTGTACCAACAGACCTTTCCAACATATTGTGTTAATGAGGAACAGACAGAATCGTGATTCTACTCCTATTGAGCAGCTTGGCACGTTTGATTCCATGCCAAATGTATTCAATGAAAAGTTGGTCTCATTAAATATTCAACGCCTCAATTATCATCTTGCACGTGGTGTTGTTATGAGTAAACCTGTGGAGAAACTTTTAGGTATGTACATGATATCATATTTGTAAAAATACGTTCATTTTGTTTGAAAGTTCTCAATTTTGAACTTCACAGATCTTGAATGTTTTACACAGTTTGTTTTATTTACTCTATAATATAAAAGTTATTTTCTTTGGTCAGCAAACAAGAAAATCACTGGAGGCTGTAGAAATGTAGTTTTACAGAAGAATGTTGAGAATACCATGGACAGCTAAGAAGAGTAATGAAAACATTCTGAAAGATACCAAAGCAAAAATTAGAGCTAATTTCCAATATTAAGAATAAACAATCATCATTTTTGGCCATGTAATGAGAACAGAACAGCTGGAAATATATCGTGATAACTGGAAAAATTTAGGGACTAAGAGATAGAGGGAAGCAAAGAGAAAAGATGCCAGACAGTATAAGAGAATGGCTTGGTAGAAGATCAACAGCAGAAATGATAAATAACTGTCGATATTGAAAGTTGTGGAGAGACATGATCACCTATGCCAGCAGACATGGTGCTAGATGATGATGATAAAAGTTTCTGTCTGCGTGTTAAGATATTGTTGTTATTATAATTCTTGATCCTTCCCGCACCGCTAGACATCACACAGGGCTTGTATTGGTTTCTACCACCCATCTCTATTTTGGGCGAGATGTTCAGTCTATGCCTGCCAACTTTGCTTCTCTTATAAGTGTTCTTTTTAGTATCTCTTTAAGTCTTCCTCATTTTGAGTATCCTGATGTTTCCCATAGAAGAGCCTGTTTTGAAATTCTCTTGTTGTCTCTTCTCAGCATACATCTGACATGTTTTTATAATGCTGAGGTTTTATGATAAATTAATCACTATTTAGCAAAGAGAGAAAATACCAGACAGCTTAAGAGAATGGCTTGGTCAACAACAGAAATGATAAAGAACTGTCGAGATTGAAAGTTGTGGAGAGACATGATCACCTACGCCAGTAGGCCTGGTACTTGATGATGATGAATCACTATTTGGTTAATGTTAAGGTTGCTTTTCACATCTTTCATATTCTCTTCAGTCGTGTGCTCAGACTTTGAGACAAAGAAGTAGTTTATGCTCTTGTTCAGTCTTGAAGTTTTCCTCATTCAGATTGAAAGCATCTCCATATCTTTGTCAGCACTTCAGGTTTTCACTGGACACACTTTTCATTTAACTCCAGCCTTACAATTTATTTGGTTCTAGCCTTACATTTTATTTTGATTCTTCCTAACATTTTATTTGACTCCATCCTTACATTATATTTGGATCCAGCTTTATATTATATTTGACTCCATCCTTACATTATATTTGGATTCATCCTTACATTGTATTTGACTCCGGCCGTATATTTTATTTGGACCCAGCCTTACATTTTGTTTACTACAGCCTTACGCTTTATATTGATCCAGGCTTATATTTTATTTGACTCCAGACTTCTACTGTGTGTGTTCTAATATCAGTCTGCTTGATTTTTCCATTTTTTCTCCACCAACAAAAGTTAACATCATCACTGCTAGGTGAGCTATATTTGTGTGAGTGTGTAAGAACAAAAGAACGAGCAACTCTTTACTGTCAGTGCATGTGATCTTGTCTCTGTCTACAGGTCTTGCAGGACTGTTGCCTGTACATCCAATGAGTTATATCACAGCTAAACGAAACAGGAATAAGTTACAAGCTGCTGCTGAAGCACAGGCTGGAGACAGTCAAGTAGAACAAGACAAGTCCTGACACATACATCTAACATAGGAAACATATCAACATTATGCAATGTTCTCATACATGACTGAGGTTTGTTTGAACCCTTGCTTGAGGGGGGAAATAAAACTATTTTGTATTATGAAACTTGATTTGTTGAAACATCGATTTGTTACATCAATTGTTGGTTTAACTTTTTTTTTAACTTCTGTCCTTGATTCTCCCATATATATTTAATCATGTAGAGAACTGACTTATCTCCCTTTTAACCATGACCAGGTTGTTCTTTATGGCCCATTTCTCTCCTACAAAGTTACATGCCATTTGTTCTGATGATGAGAAGAGTGGTGGTGTCTGTTGCTGGATGTGTTGGATAATTGCATTGCTGGTGGGTGCAGTGAAGCAACAGGTGATCCACTGTTTCCCCAATTTTGTTGTGCAAGCGATTGAGTCTGTTTGGGAGTTGATTGATGGGAACATACCATGTCAGACCTAGGTCACATCTTCTTTATCGTGTCCCCTGAGTCTGGCTGTTCTGGATATTTGAAATAGTGAGCAAGGGCAAGTTTTGGCAGTGTTTGTTTCATCCATTCTTGTTGGTAGTTACATTTAAAGATCTGTTTGTGTCTGATGTCTGAGATAGTTCTACTCCTAGTTTAGGTAGCTTATCTGCTTTATCATTTCCTTGGGTTCCAATATGCCTGGGATCCTTTGTAGAGTAAGCTCCACATCACAGGAAGTGGAGAACTGATTGGTTCTTGGTAGAATAGTGGAGGCAATTGGTAACAGTACACAGTGTTTAGTTTGCAGAGCTCCAGTGATTAACAGCCAGCAGTTGAAGAAATTAAAATAAAAACCTGTCCTTTCATCAAGTACAAGTGAGTACATGTTTGAATAACCATATGTCAACACAAATTAACAGTTGATATCAATAAAAACTTGCACCCAGTCACCTTGTGTGTTTGCTTTGAGCATGCAATCTTTGTTCTCCTCAAACCCAACCCCAATTATTTAAAACCTTGTCATGCCCCTGAAATGGAATAAAAGTTGTAACTACAGATCAACAACATGTGGAAAGAGCCAAAACAGAGAGTTTAAAAATCAACACACAGTCAGCAAAGCCATCACCTGAAGGCAGAAGATGAGTTACCCTACTTTCTAAGGAAATGTTAATTATTTCCCATGTAAAACCAATTTTCAAACTGCTGGATAACAAGGTTTAAATTTGAATAAAATTTGTGTTTAAAGCACAAGATATTTTACACCAAAATGTGTCATATTGCTTAATGTTTGAAACATCTTTTTTTCTGCTAGAATATTAATTTTTGTAAAAATCGGTTGAGCTAAAAAAAAATGTTTTTGTGTGGTGTCAAAAATTGGAGCCACTGTGATCAAATATCAGTTGTATCTGTAGTACCCAGTTGTTGATATGTGGCCTCTATATTGGGTAGAACAATATATCTGGGCCTGGAAATACAGATACTTGAGTCAGATTTCTTGCAATGAAGGGCAAGTAATGAAGTTACTAAAATCTCTATTCATATCTTCTCACTTGCAGACCACTCTTGCTGACCTTTTCACACCTCTTCATTCTCTGACCACATCTGTTCACATCTTGTCACTCGCTGACCATGTCACTCTCTCATCACATCTGTTCACATCTTGTCACTCGCTCATCACATCTGTTCGCATCTTGTCACTCTCTGACTACTGCTCTCAACTCGTCACTCACTGACTCTGAGAAAACATCACAGAATAGATCTGATTAGCCACTTTCATCACATCTTTAAAGAAGCTCTTAATCGTGAGAGTTTGTAGAACACTGATGACATCTTTATGAGTGCTCCAATGACCACTAAAACTATGGGACTCATAATGATGATGAATGTGTATGAGAGGTTTACACAGGGGACCAGTAACTGACTCGGAGAATGAATGGATCACAGTTACCTTTTGACAGCCATACTTTTACTTTCTTTTGCCCTTGAATGTCGAGAGAGTGGCTCATATCAGTGCTCTGTAGTGTCTCCTGCATGGTGCTCATCGTCTTGTCCAGTGCTTTGTATTGTCACCTGCATGGTGCTCATTGTCATGTCCAGTGCTCTATATTGTCTCCTGCATGGTGCTCATTGTCATGTCCAGTGCTCTATATTGTCTCCTGCATGGTGCTCATTGTCATGTCCAGTGCTCTATATTGTCTCCTGCATGGTGCTCATTGTCATGTCCAGTGCTCTATATTGTCTCCTGCATGGTGCTCATTGTCATGTCCAGTGCTCTATATTGTCTCCTGCATGGTGCTCATTATCATGTCCAGTGCTCTATATTGTCTAGTGCATGGTGCTCATCGTCATGTCCAGTGCTCTATTGTCTCCTGCATGGTGCTCATCGTCATGTCCAGTGCTCTGTATTGTCTCCTGCATGGTGCTCATCATCATGTCCAGTGCTCTGTATTGTCTCCTGCATGGTGCTCATTGTCATGTCTAGTGCTCTATATTGTCTCCTGCATGGTGCTCATCATCATCATTGGCCGTGCTCTATATTGTCTCCTGCATGGTGCTCATCATCATCATTGGCCGTGCTCTATATTGTCTCCTACATGGTGCTCATTGTCATGTCCAGTGCTCTATATTGTCTCCTGCATGGTGCTCATTGCGATGTCTGCAAATCAATCGTCTTCTACTTCTCCCTCTGCCCATGTTTCCGTTGTCTATTAGTGTTTGGGCTAACAGAGAGAGACAGCCTGGTAGTGATCGTATTAACACGACCCAAATCATTTATTTCCTAATATGATCAAGCAATGGTGTTCTCTCTCATGCCAACAGCTATTGTTTGCCTACAAGTCGGTCTAGCGGACGGTTTGGGAATTGGGTAGCGATAACAATCATTTCCATGACAGAGCAGTTGCTCTAATTTTGGGATCAGAGACTAACATGAAGTCTGTTACAAGATTTGGCTACTTCCTGTGCTCATCTAACGTTGCAAATAAAAACATCGGGGCTGACATGCTAAATGTCGACAGTAATGTCCTAACACACAGAAATGAAGCACTCACAATCATTGAACATACTAGACACACACTGTCCCAAAGGTTGGCGAGTCTTCCACTGAGATCAACCAAGACAGAGAGAGCTTGCCTTTTATTTTGCTCTCTGGACAACTCAGGCTTGAAGCTGCACACACCCCCCCCCCCCCTGTTAATTTTAATGAACGATTGAAAAAAAAAAAATTCATATGCCTGATAGTTGTTCTTGACCTTAGTCTTTTTTGCAGCATTTGGTGGGTCATTTGACAATGTAAGCAGACCTGGCAGGCACTAATGTTGGCTGTACATCTGGGAATAACAAATATATTACGGAAAGAGAATTAATGCACAATCAGCTGATCGTGTGCCTGTTGAATTATATTTAATTATGGGTTCGACATGTTCAGATCGATTAAAACACATTCGAAGCAATGTCATTTGTGTGTCTTCTCTCTCCCATTTGAAAACACACTGCAGCAAAAATACCACCACTTGTCCCAAAAATCTGATTTGACTAGGTGGCCATCTTGGCTCGCCACACCGACCGGAAGTTTTCGGAGACAGCGATAGTCCTGGTTGAATTCACCTGACCACAAAGTCAAAATGATTGTGGCGCCAGCGTGCAGAGATTTGTGCTGCAGGCAACCGATCGTTGATTGAAGTGAAACTTTGCTCTGGGATAAGATGTGATCTCTTTTCGACTACAATTTCGCCACTAGTTGCAGAGTGGTCAGATCTAATGTTTCACCGAAGAGGAAGATAAACTTCATTTGTTCGGACAGCGATTCTTGAGGAACGCTCTCTTATCACGAAGCCTACAAGGATTCGACGCGGACGCATGAAGAGCGTGCTGCCTACGATGCATGTTACAGCGATCCGGAAGTGTGCATCATTAGCTGCGCACATTTCTTTCAGAGCGTGACACGTTCATTAGAGCAGTTTGAGCGATCAGGACGAACACTTTGCTAGTTTTTGTGACGGGGGCTGAACGATTATTTGAATAGCCAGCCTTCAGTAGCGCCAAAGTCGTCCCATTTTTGTTTCCTCTCTTGCTAGTTGCCCGTTAATTAAATGATGCGATTTGTTATTGTCTTCCTATTGGGCTGCCTGACAGCGCACGAGCTGTAAACGATCAGTGAATCATAGCTGACTGCTGTGTTTGAAATAGAGACCCTGCTTCGCGTAGTTACCCGTGGTAGATCCGGAAACAGACACTAGTCGGGATACGCGAGTAGGGACGAAAGTCAGTCCAGTTATCCCGCTATGATTAATAAGTCAATAAACAATAATGAATGCTTGGAAACATTCGGGTTCAATGTACCAACATGAGGAGATAGCGGAGCTGGTTGTAAACTACATTTCAACTGTAGCTTACGTCCAAAATATATTAAGGCAAATCATGAGTGGGCGCCGCAGAGGATGTTACAAACAGGTCTGTGGGCTTACCAATATCAGCATCTATAGAAAGAATTTGTTCTGCGCTCAAGAGTATCAAATCTTATTGTCGCTCAACTCAGACACAAGAACGCTTATCTGGTTTGGCATTAATGTCCATTGAGAAATCATTCCTTCAGAAACTTAGAAACCAACCCAACAGTACTTTCAATGACAAAGTCTTCGAGACATTTTCATCCCAAACAAGACGGATAGAGTTTACGTATAAATAAGTAAATAATTTAAAATGTAGTGATGTCATTAGCAAATATTACTTCATGTTAGCCTACTGAATATAATGTATGTCTTTATTTATTATGTCAGCGGTAGCCCAGACCCCAAAACCAGTATACGCCACTGTAATCAACTATACGCCACACACACAAATAGGCTGAAATATGTGTGTTGTTATATACAGCAAGAAATATGACAACATATAGTGTAATTTATAATGGTGGTACTGAAGATATTCATGATAGATCTTGTGACGCGAGAGACATACAAGGACACAGTGCATGCATGATAAATGGCTTGTCAGAAAGTTATCCATTTTGGAGGGATTTATTAAGATTGTCTGCTGTGACAAATAAATAAAGGGATAGACACAAAATAAAAACTATGTTTTAGAAGTGTAATATTGAGCAGGCAGGACTTAGAACAGGGGGAAGTTGAATATTGAGCAGGCAGGACTTAGAACAGGGGGAAGTTGAATATTCACTAAATTATACTTGAGGAGCATGTGGGAAAACAACGATTCATCATCATCATCGTGTGCCGTCTCCGCAATGAAGGTTGGCTACCATGGAGCACCATTCTGCTCTGTCTCTTGCTTTGATGCTGCAGATTGTCATAGGCTGATTTGTCCATCTTTAGATGTTACTCGTCTATGTCAGTATTAGTCTGCCTCTGCCTCTTTTACCTTGTATTTTCCCCTCCAAGATTGAGTTATTTGCGGGTCATCATCATTGCACTCCAAACATGTCCATAGGTGCTCAGATCCCATCCTCAGCAATTCCCTCAGTGTCCAGCGACTGACGACTCCAGTTCTATGTTGGTTGATAAATCTTCTTACACGGCCACTAAGTTTCTCATTTCTGGCCGTGCCCATCTTAACTCCCCTTTCCATAATCTGAAGAAGTGACGTGGATCTGTGTTTGTCGAAGTCCTGTGCTCTTCCAACATCTCGAAGGGCATTGATGATGTCCGCCCGATCCATCGGTTGCCCGTCCTCAACGACAGCGCATCTAGCCAACCTGTCCGCTCTCTCATTTCCCCGTACTCCCGCATGTCCAGGGACATAGACAAAGGTGACCTTACGTATTTTGGATTTCTGCAACGACTCTACCCATTGCATGCGTACAAAGCCCGCCTCCACTTTTTTTTATCATGCTCATCGAATCACTCAGTATACATGCGTGGATGTAGTCTTGTGACTCTAACCATTTGAATGCCTTGGTCACTGCCATCACCTCCATTGTCATGCTACTCGTGGTCATGGCGTATGCACCACTGTCTTCCTTGGCTATTCTGCGTGCTGTAAATGCCCATGCACTTCTTTCGTGTCGTCTTACAGATCCGTCTGTATAGATGACTGCATCTTTCTCATCGGTATTATCGCAGATGAGACCGTTGACCTCCGCATTAACCACGACCGGGTTCTGTTCCCTACTTTTCCTGTCGAGTGTGACAATACATGAGAAAGTTCCCTTGAATGACGTTGGCACCGGTATCCACTCCTCACCAACGCTGATATTGGTAAGCCCACAGACCTGTTTGATGACATCTTCTGCCCGGCCCACCCATGATTTGCCTCTTTTTAGCCTGGTACCTTTCTCTGTGTTGAGCACGTGGTGCAATGGATGCTCTGTATCTGTACTAATCTTCAGGTATGCTCGTGCTCTCCAGATCTTGATTCTGTCATCCATGGTTGGAAAGTCAAGAAGATACCTCATTGCTACACAGGGAGTGTCCCTCGTACATCCCAGGATAATGCGCATGGCTTCATTTTGTATTTTCTCCAGCCTATCAATTTGAGTCGTACTGACAGTAAGAATGGCCAGGGCATACTCGATTGGTGCGAGGACTAATCCCTGGAACAGAAGAGTAAGTAGCCTCTGCTCGATGTTGGCAGCTGCCATGACCTTCAAGGCGGCTAATCCTTTGCGGGATTCTGTTATCACATGGTTGACGTGGTCCCGAAAACACAGGCTGCGATCAAACTTAACTCCGAGGTATGTCATCAACTTGTCCCTGGTCACCTCATCAGCTCCCATTCGTACTACCGGTGTGGTCGTATTAACGATATGATTGTTAAGGGAGAACCATGAAACTGATGCTTTATTAGGATTAACCAAGGCACCTGAAACCCCACACCAGGAAGAAATGCTATCGAGTTCGTCTTGCATTGTGGAGGCGATTCCCCGTCTGTCTCTTCCCTGTCGATATACCACAATATCATCAGCAAAAGTCATAGTTCTTCCCCTCCCATCCAGCTGTTGGGCCGTGATCGTTATTGTGTACACGTTAAATAGAACTGGTGACAATGGTGAGCCTTGTGGCAGCCCAGGACAAATGGATGTTGGTTCGGAAGACCAACTTCCACATCTGAGCATCACCTTCCTCTGAAACAGTGCCGCGGCGATCCATCTAATGAGGAAGGGGTGCACCGTCAGTTTGAGAAGCATATGCATGAGATATTCAAATGGTACCCTGTTGTATGCATCCTCCAGATCTATAGCAGCAGCACATGTCTCCTCTCGTCTGTGGAAGCCTTCGAAGACGTCATAGGCAAATACTGCCGCATTGAGCCATGTCTCAGTAGTAGGCTATTGTTTCTTTTAACATGGCCCCAAAATCGCATTTGTCTTGTTTGAATTGTGTTTAGTAGTTCTCTTTTCATTTTTAGTTGTTTTAAGACTTCATCATTTGTTTTCTTTTCTTTCCATCCAATTCTACCTATTCTTCTATATATCCACATTTCAAAGGCTTCAATTTTCTGTTCTATTTTCTTGTCTAATGTACATGTTTCTGCGCCATATAGGAATGTTGAGAAGATATAATATTTTGCTATTCTTAGTTTTAACACTGTTATTTGTTTTGATGTCAGTATATTTGTCATGACATTAAAATTATCTTTTGCCATTCCTATTCTTTTGTTTATTTCAATTTTACATTTTCCATCAATAGTTATAGTATGCCCAAGGTAGTTCTGAACTGTCTCCAGGTCTATACCTTCAATTTTGATATCCACTTTTGTCGGTTTTGAGCATTTTGTTGTTGTTTTATGATCATAGTTTTAGTCTTTTTAATATTTATTTCTAATCCATATTTTTGCATGTCATGTTTATTTCATTAAGTAATTGTTGTAGATCTTTAGGAAAAGTCCTGAAACAATACGGAAAGCCACATAAAGTCGTTATCATCATAAAAGATCTATACAATGGCTATGCACATGCAGCTGGTACAGAGGAAGGATTGAGTGGTTCCAGATCGAAACGGGAGAAAACAAGGATGCATCACCTTTGTTGTTTCGGGCATCCATTGATGATGTGACGAGGAGCTCTTGTACTGGCAAAAACGATTTTAGGTGACAGTGGAACTCAACTGGAAGATCTGGATTTTTGCAGGCGACATTGTGTTCCTTAACGATAGTACGCGTTACATACAGGACACCACATCTTCTCTATCATCATTGGCTGGCAGAACAGGACTTGAAATTAAAAGAGAGAAGATACAAATAAAGACAACCTGGTCTGTACCAAAAGGCAATATTTATCTGTATGAGAAGATGGTGCATGAAGTAGATTTCTTTACATACCATTGTAGCTATAGATGAAGAGGGAGAAACTAAAAGAAGAGATCATGACAGCAAAGGCGACTTAAAGTATTAAAAACCTTAAACAAATATAGTGACCAAAGATCTTCAGCACAAAAACAAAACTTAGAATTTTCAACTCAAACGTATTATCTACCCTCAAGTATGTGTGCGAAAGCTGGAAAACGACAAAGGAGATTGAGAAAAAACTCAGCGCATTTGAAGATAAATGCCTAAGAAAGATCACCATCAGGCACCGTGCCTGCTGGCGTAGGTGATCATGTCTCTCCACAACTTTCGATCTCGACAGTTATTTATCATTTCTGTTGTTGACCTTCTACCAATCCATTCTCTTAAGCTGTCTGCTATCCTTTCTCTTTGCTTCCCTCTATCAAAAAAGATACTTTACATTAAATGGAATGAATTCAAGACTAGGAATGACGCCTCGCTGGTGAGTTACGATGCTTGAGGTGACACTAGACAGGAGTTTCCGAACACTTCTGGATAGGCGGTCGAGCACATATGGATAAAAACCAGCGTGCTAAGACGCCGATTCAAGTTTCGTACCTTTACCTTGTCAGGGTTAATGAAATGTCCATGTAACCATATCGTCTACTATTAAGAAAATCAGCTGGACATATGTCAGGCATATTTTTAGAAGAAACGACCAGAAAATTACTAAGCAGCTCTCAAGTTGGAAACATTAGGCCAGAGAAAAAGAGGACGACCTTGAAAAAACACTGAAATGAACTTTGACAAAAGAGGCAAGATTGGCAGGCATAGACTCACTCTCTATAATCGAACAACTCCCCCAGAATAGAGGCAATTGGTGGGAGACTCTACGTGCCCTCTAACGACACTGGATGGATCAAGAATAATGAAACAAACGCTCGTAGGCGCACCGGGACAATATCTGGCAGAACTTGAACATGTTTAAACACACATTAAACAATCATTGTTTCAATTAATAAACAAATGTTATGTCTGAGAATAGTTACCTATATCATTGTTTTATTTAATTTTTCATTTGGTCTGATTTGGTAAACAATAACAAATTAAAAAATAACTTCTTTTAAAAGTTTCACTTTTGAGAGCCTGCATACTGTCAATACAACACAAATTGACTGGCTGGAGAAAATACAGAATGAATCTATGCGCATTATCTTGGGGTGAACGAGGCATACTTCCTGTGTAGCAATGAGATATCTTCTTGACTTTTCAACCATGGATGACAGGATCAAGATCTGGAGGGCGCGAGCATACCTGAGGATAAGTGCAGATAAAGAGCATCTATTGTATCATGAGCTCAACACAATGAAAGGTGTCAGGCTAAGAAGAGGCAAATCATGGATGGGCTGAGCAGAAGACGTCATCAAACAGGTAAGTGGGCTTACCAGTATCAACGCTGGCGAGGAGGTGGATACCGGTGCCGACATCATTCAGGGGGGACATTCTCGTATATTGTCACACTCGACAGGAAATGTTGGGAACAGAACTCAGTCGTGGTCAATGCGGAAGTCAACGTCTTCATCTTGAACAACATCGATGAGAAATATGCAGTCATCTATACAGACAGATATGTAATACGACACCAAAGGAGTGCATGGGCATTTACAGCACACTCGGCGGGCAGAATAGTCAAAGTAGACAGTGGTGCATACGTCATGACCTTGAGTAGCATGACGACGAAAGTGATGGCAGGGACCGGGACATTCATCTGGTTAGAAATCACAAGACTACACCCACGCATGTATACTGAGTGATTCGATGTGCATGCTAAGAAAAGTGGAGGCGGGCTCTGTACGCATGTAATGGGTAGAGTCATTGCAGAAATCAGAAATACGTAAGTGTCACTTTTGTCTACGTCCCTGGTCATGCGGGAGTACGGGGAAATGAAAGAGTGGACAGGTTGTCTAACTGGCTATCGTTGAGGTCGGTCAACCAATGAATTGGGCGGACGTCTTCAATGCCCTCCGGGAAGTTGGAAGGACACAGGACTTCGACAACCATGAGTCCACGTCACTCCTTCAGATGAAAGAGATGAGAATTAATTGGCACAACCAGAAACGAGAAACTTAGTGGGAGTATAAGAATATTTATTAACCAACACAGAACTGGAGTCGCCAGTCGTTCGACACTGCGGGAATTGCTGAGGAGGGGATCTGAGCATATATGGGCATGTTCGGAGTGCAATGATGATGACCCGCAAATAACCCAATAATAATAACTATTTTTTTTTAAAACACACTCCTAAGTCGTGAGCGTGTAATAAAAAAAAAATACAAACCAATGATATGGTTTATTGGTCTTTTGAAGCTCTATTCATCATCATGTGCCATACCGGTTGGCGTAGGCGATCATGTCCTTCCACAATTTTCTATCCACGGTGCATCGTATCAGTTCTGGTGTTGACTATTTTCCATGCCATGACACCAAGCTATCCAGTATTTTCTCTCTTTGTCGTCCGCCATCTCTCTCTTTTCTTATTTCGCCAGTTGTAAACTCTATTACCATTTCAATGAATAAAACAGGGATAAATGTCATCAATGATAAAAATGGTGGTCTTCTTTACCTGGGTTAGTTTTCGATGAAGTTCGGTCATTACAAAATCCTACAGTAGTCACATGATAAAGCCAAAACAAACACATGATTTCAAATATGTCGGCTAGTACACTTCAAGAGGTCTTTTCTTTACCATAATCAAGTTTACGTCCAGGGATGTGTGTGCAATAATTTTAATTATATCACCCAAATTGACCGATTAATAATTTTATTTCAAATCTCAGTAGGTATTTTTGATGCCTTTATTATTTAACGTTGACGAAGTTTGTCTTTTGATTTAGACAGTTTAGTTTATTCACGTCTCGCTCGTCTCACTTAATTAATACTTAAATCTATCTATCTATTGACCTTTCGAGCCGTAACCGGCCCATAGGGCGTAGACCAAGATACACCTTCTCCTATATGAATTTTTGTTAATACTTAAATACTAAGAAAGAATACTTCTACTTCTATTACTATTTATAAATTTATAATTATATATTACTAAATATAATACTTCTATTGTAAAATTGTTTTTACTTGTTGTTACAGTAGTTACAGGTCTGAGTTACTCACTGTCACTCAGTCCCATTTCATTTGTAACTTGATGACTTTATTAAATTAAAGTGTCAGTGTCACCAGTGAGTGAGGTCAAAAGTCTGAAGTTTCTGAGTAATCGAAATCAAATGTTTATCATGTTAAATTGTTAAATAATGATTAGTTTTATTATTTATTAATAACAATAACAATGATTAATCATTATTATTATTATTATTACATGTCTATAATTCTATACCACCGTATGTATAGTTGTATATATATATATATATATATTAAAATTATATATTTATATATATTATATATATATATATATATACATGTTCATATATAAAAGTAGTAGAAAAGTAAAGTACCCCCGTCACGCCAAGTGCCGTATAGGAAATATGGTGTTAGTGACCATAAATTTTACAGACCTTCAGCACATGATTTTTGGGGTAATGTGGTCGGTATTACGCCCGTGCCGCTTCACTTTCCCTGAAAAAAAATCAGGTACCCATTAAAGGCTGGGTGAACCCGGAAGCCGTCGGTTGGGATCGAACCCTACCTCTTGTCCTTTGTAGTCCAGTTCACTAACCACTGAGCTATAGCGGCTCCCTATGTTCATATATACATCTTATATACTATCATCATCAAGTACCGGGCCTGCTGGTGCAGGTGATCATGTCTCTCCACAACTTTCAATCTCGGCAGCTATTTATCATTTCTGTTGTTGACCTTCTGCCAAGCTATTCTCTTAAGCTGTCTGGTATCTTTTCTCTTTGCTTCCCTCTATCTCTTCATCCCTCAATTTTTCCAGTTGTTACAATATATTCCAGTTGTTCTCTTCTCATTACATGGCCAAAAAATGATGATTGTTTCTTCCTAATATTGGAAATTTGTTCTCTTTTTGCTTTGACCTATTTCAGAATGTTTTCATTACTCTTCTTAGCTGTCCATGGTACTTTCAACATTCTTCTGTAAAACCACATTTCTACAGACTCCAGTGATTTTCTTGTCTGTTGTCCTATTGTCCTTAATTCGCATTCATATGTTAAAACTGGCTCTATATAACATTTAAGAACTCTTTTTCTTGTTTCTATTGTCAAAAATCGATTGCGAAGTATCTTCCTCATTTTTTTGGAAAGCTGCTTTTGCCTGAGCCATTCTGCATCTCACCTCTTGTGTACATCTTTATAGCCATGCCTAGAGAGAACAAAGTTTCTGTAATGTTCATCTTGAGAGGAGCCATCAATGGTTAATGAATTGGCCAACTAATGATAAGTGGTCAAGTTTGTTCCTGGCTGATGGCTTCCAGGCTCTCCCAGTCTTAAATTGGTTCCAGATTTTTCTGAGAAAGAATTATGGCACTTATATAATACTGGCTATATTCTAAATCCCCCCCCCCCCAAAAAAAAAAAAAAACAACACAAAGTAGGGAATGGGCAAATAAATGCAGTGCTGCTGTAAAGCTGGTAGCAAGGAGCCAGTAGTGGGGAGTAGCAAACAACTCCTACAAGGTAAAGTCAATGTGCTGACAGTTTAGAGAAAATATTAATAAACACCCTAGACACCACTATCAGAATCTTTTCTATAATCTTCTTTTATTCTTTTTTTTTTTTACAAATCACCACACTTGGCTTTATTACAGTAGATTTGATTAGAAGTGTTGTACAGAATAAGTCTAGTTATTATATATTATATTATGGAATACCAGGTGAAACCATGGGAAAAGTGGTGGGAACGGGACCCTGCCAGGAATATATAGAACAACAACAATTTGGATGGTTTGGCTGCCTGGTCGGAGTGGATCCTCGCAAACCACCATCAAGGGCATTCTTCTCGAGAGTGCATGGAAGGGGACCAGGGGGGGGACCCAGGGGAGGATGGATGGATGCAGTGACGGAGACATGTGGCAACAAAGGAAAATCACTAATTCAGACAATTCGAGCAGCACAAGAACGACAAATGATATAAACCACGACACCTTTTAGGTATCAGTGAGAAGAGAAAAGTAGAAGAAGAAGATTATATGCCAAATATATTGTAAGCTTTAGAGTTCAATGCAGTAGGAGGTCAACACCTGGAAGACATGACCCAGGCAGGACCACCTCCCCTAGAGTGTCAAGAAACTAAAGGGGTGAAACACTTGCTTGACAGGGTCTGATTCTGTTGATCAGATTACTCCTGCTGCGAAGCTCTAAATAGTTTCCTATTACTATCTTATTGTTCCTTTATTTCATTGTAATTGTTATTGCTTTCTCTTTCAGATAGAGTGATATTTTTATGTGATTTCAGACACAGCATCTCTGGTAGTGTTGAAGCTTGAGATTCAAAAAGAATCGAGCATGCAGGCAGAGAAGAAAGATGTCAACATGGGGGTCGAATGCAATGTGCTACCACTTCATTTTTTAAACAGGAGTGCATCCAAATTTCTGTGGCTAAAAAGTAGCATTCATCAAAATACACTCGTTGCAAAACATGAGGACGGGTCATTTTCTATTTTGTCTGTGAAAGATAAAGGCTATGTTTCAAGCTTTGTCCTTGACCCAAATCTCAGATGGTAAAGTACTTGCTATTGTTCCTTCTTTACTAATAAATTGTTTTGTTTTCCTTGAGTCCCTTAGCCTTTGTTTCAGTTCTTTATGCTGCATAAGCTTTATGTTGATTGTTTATTTGATGTAGTAACTTTGATTGTTTATTAAGTGTTGTAACTTTGATTGTTTATTAAATGTTGTAACTTTGATTGTTTATTAAATGTTGTAACTTTGATTGTTTATTAAATGTTGTAACTTTGATTGTTTATTAAATGTTGTAACTTTGTTGTCACAAAGGGTTATTTGATGTAGTAACTTTGATTGTTTATTAAGTGTTGTAACTTTGATTGTTTATTAAGTGTTGTAACTTTGATTGTTTATTAAATATTGTAACTTTGTTGTCACAAAGGGTTATTTGTCTGTCGATGACCAAGGAAATTTCCCTGGTCACAACAAAATAAAGAAAAAGAAAAAACAACCAATTTCTTGAAAATTGGCGAATTTTTTTTGCATTAAACAATGTTTGTCATGATCTCAACAACAACAAAATCCAACAACAGTGGAAACAAAATAAACACTCAGAGATCACAGGAAGTGGTAATTAGGTAATTAGGAAGGTAAATTTGGGGAGGTGGGGGTAATGTTTGAACATGGCAAAATGTCGAATTTTGAGGAATTTGTGTTTTGATGTGGTCAGTTTCTCTATGGTATTGTAATCTTGGGTTAAAACAAAATGAGAACAAATTTATCATAATTTGTGCTGGAAGATGTAGGTGAGATGAACTGTTGTCAGTGATATTGTTACTATAGCAGTTGAACACTTGTTGTTTGTAGTGATTGTTGATAAAATGAATTCAATGATTGTTCCAGTGTTTACTGGGACAATGAAAATGCCAGTCATCAGTGCCAGTTGCTATTTGCCCAGGCCAGTAATGAAGATGTCCTACTCTACGCTGTAGATGAGGATGGAGTCACTGAGATTTCACGTGTTTCCCGCTCAAAACTACTCGATGTTATTAAGACATTCCACTCTGTAAATAGTAAGTGGTTTGCCAGATTGTCATTTTTTTTTAAAGCGTTTGTATAAATGAATACATTAGTTATCAATTATAGAAGAAGGAACATTTGTAAACAATAAACTTAGAACTAACAGATTAGGACTTGAGATTTATTCAGAAATATTAAGCTACATTACTTGTGACATAATATATGTTTGATTTTCAGTAAATGTCATATCTGGTCATTTAAAATGTAATTATTCCGCAGACATTGGGTGTATGAGGATTTCCTTTTTGTTTTAACCCTCAGAGTATTGGCAGCGGCATAACAAACTTCAGCAATATCCAGTGTTTAACAGCGACATAATATGCAAATTATAACTATATTTTGTGTTTAACAGCGACATAATATGTAAACTATAACTATATTTTTGTGTTTAACAGCGACATAATATGTAAACTATAACTATATTTTTGTGTTTAACAGCGACATAATATGTAAACTATAACTATATTTTTGTGTTTAACAGCGACATAATATGTAAACTATAACTATATTTTTGTGTTTAACAGCGACATAATATGTAAACTATAACTATATTTTGTGTTTAACAGCAACATAACATGGTTATGGTTAGTCGAAGGCCCCTGTATAACTGCAAACAAATTAAAAACCATAATTGCTCAACCGCCCATACCAGTGGAATCATCCATATTAAAACTCATCTCACTGAAGAATCCAAACAAAGAAAGGCAGCTGCAGTCCTCATCACATGCCAAAAGAGATAAGGCCAAGCGGCACCAAAAGTGAGCACAGCTGAATTGTCCTTCATCATACGATATCATCATTCATCGTAAGCAATCGAAATATCGCAACACGAACCAGATGAAAAGCACAGCTCACAGTGTGCACTGAGTACTAAACTCAGTAGCTCCAGCAGCAAGCCGGATTTGGAATATGAGAAAACTGCAACAAGGAACACTTTTCAGACTGAGCCTCAATGGTTCTTGCCGCCTATCTACCATATTGACCGGAAGTCCCGACATAACATGTAAACTACAACCATATCCCATGTTTAACAGTAACATAACATGTAAACTACAACCGTATCCTATGTTTAACAGTAACATAACTTGTAAACTACAACCATATCCCATGTTTCACAGTAACATAACATGTAAATTACAACCGTATCCTATGTTTAACAGTAACATAACATGTAAACTACAACCATATCCTATGTTTAACAGTAACATAACATGTAAACTACAACCATATCCTATGTTTAACAGTAACATAACATGTAAACTACAACCGTATCCCATGTTTCACAGTAACATAACATGTAAACTACAACCATATCCTATGTTTAACAGTAACATAACATGTAAACTACAACCATATCCTATGTTTAACAGTAACGTAACATGTAAACTACAACCGTATCCCATGTTTCACAGTAACATAACATGTAAACTACAACCATATCCTATGTTTAACAGTAACATAACATGTAAACTACAACTGTATCCTATGTTTAACAGTAACATAACATGTAAACTACAACCATATCCTATGTTTAACAGTAACATAACATGTAAACTACAACCATATCCTATGTTTAACAGTAACATAACATGTAAACTACAACCATATTTTGTGTTTCACAGCAACATAACATATAAACTACAACCATATTTTGTGTTTAACAGTGACATAGCATATAAACCTCAACCATATTCTCTATTTAACAGCAACACAACATAAACTACAACCATATCCCATATTTAACAGTAACATAACATGTAAACCACAACCATATTTTGTGTTTAACAGTGACATAGCATATAAACCTCAACCATATTCTCTATTTAACAGCAACACAACATAAACTACAGGGACTGGTTGGTCTCGAGGATAGGCGCTCAGTCAAGAGACTGAGGTTGTGAGTTAAAATCTCGGCTGCACCAGTTGGGATTTTTATTTGTGATTTTTCTCTGCAGCAACCACTCCTGGTCTCAACAGCGAGGCCTTTCTTGAAACGTCAATTAATCATCCATGGAAAAAATATGAGTACCTTTGAAGACGGAGTTATCTGTCTTTTGTGGCGAGGGACCCGCGTCACACGGCTGCCAGGAAAAAATGGATTAGCACGCAAAATTCAGTTCCTAGTATCTAGGGACTTCATCAGAGGTGAAAGCTAGTGAATGCTAAATATATATATATATATATATATATATATATATATATATATATATATATATATATATATATATATATATATATATATATATATACAATGATAGGAATTCACTAGTAAGAATGAAGGCAAAACCATTTGACATAGCAATAATACAGACATACGCGCCTACTCAAGACTATACAGATGAACAAATAGAAGCTTACTATGAAGATCTAAACACAGTTATGAAGCAAGTGAAATCATCAGACACATTGATCGTAATGGGTGACATGAATGCTAAAGTAGGAAAAGGTAAATATAAGACTATAGGAAATCATGGTTTAGGAAAAAGGAATAACAGAGGAGAAAGATTAATACAAATTTGTGAAGAAAACAGACTGATAATATGTAACACCTTCTTTGAGCAAGAGAAAAGGAAATTATACACATGGAAAAACCCTGGAGACAGGAAGAGGAATCAAATAGATTACATAATGATAAAAGACAGAATCCGGAACAGCGTCAAGAAAGCCAAAACCTATCCACGAGCAGATATTAATTCAGATCACAATCCTGTAATGATTAAAATTAAAATCAAATTAAAGAGAAAGAAACAAAAGACTAATTCAGCAACACCAATAGATATAACAGCCTTAAATCAGAAAGATGTTAAAGAAACTTATACTGTACCGGTAAAGAACACATATCAAAAGCTACTAGTAGAAGGGAATGAGCAGTACAGAAGAGAAAATCCTGAGGAAAAAGTCACAACAAAATGGCAATGCATAAAAAACAGCATACAAGAATCCTGCAACACTTTACCCAAAAAGGATAGTAACAAAAAACAAAAATGGATAACTGACAAAATCTTAAAAAAAATGGAAGAAAGAAGACAAGCAAAAAGCACTGCCAGATACAAGGATATAGACAATGAAATACGAAGAATGTGCAAAAAGGCAAAAGAAGACTGGCTCAACCAAAGATGTCTCGAAGTCAAAACTATGGAAAGTAAACAAAACTTAAGAGAGATACACACGGAAATAAAGAAAATGACTAATAAAGACAAAAAAACTGCAGGAAGCGGATGTATTGCAAACAAAGAGGGAAGAATGCTAACAGACAACAAAGATATAATAGATAGATGGCAGGAATATATAACATAATTATTTCATGATGAAAGGGACAAAAAGCCATTCATAAAATGTACATACAACTATAAGATCCTGAAATCAGAAGTAGAAAAAGCTATAAAAACAATGAAAAAGGGAAAGGCAGCAGGACCTGACAATATACAGATAGAGATGATAAAGGTTCTAGAAGATTTTGGCATTGAAGTGATCACATACATATGCAATGACATATACCATACAGGATACATATCAAACGAACTAAAAACATCAGCTTTCATTGCATTGCCTAAAAGGAATAGTGCAGTTGAATGCAGTGATTTTAGAACAATAAGCCTAATGAGCCAGGTAACAACAATTTTACTAAAAGTTATACAGGGAAGGATACAGAATAAAATCAATACTGAATTAGAGGAGCAACAATTTGGATTCAAGAAAAACAGTGGCACAAAAGAAGCCATATTCTGCATGAGAACATTGATCTAAAAGTACATAGAAGTAAACAAACCAATATATGCCTGCTTTATAGACTACACCAAAGCTTTTGATAGAATACACCATAACCAACTCATAGACTGCCTAAAGGATATAAATCTAGACGACACAGACGTACGACTAATATGTAATTTGTACTGGGAGCAAACAGCAATAATAAAATATAACAAGGAGAACTCTACACCCATGGACATTAAAAAGAGGAGTAAGACAGGGATGCATCCAATCACCAAACTTTGTTCAATCTATACACTGAGCAAATCTTTAAAAACATCACTGAGATGCCAGGCCTAAACATTAATGGGAAGATAATCAATAACCTAAGATATGCTGATGATACTGTTCTACTAGCAGAAAATCCTAAAGACCTACAACAATTGCTTAATATAATAAACATGACAAGCAAAAAATATGGACTAGATATGAATATCAAAAAGACTAAAACTATGATCATAAACAAAGAAAATTCTCAAGACCTACAATTAAATATCAAAGTTGAGGGAATACATCTGGAGACAGTCCAGAGCTACAACTACCTTGGACATACTATAACCAATGATGGAAAATGTAAAATTGAAATAAACAAAAGAATAGGTATGGCAAAAAGTAATTTTAATGTCATGAAAAATATACTAACAACAAAACAAATAACAGTAGGGCTGAAGCTAAGAATATGAAAATGTTACATCTTCTCAATATTCCTGTATGGTGCAGAAACATGGACATTAGACAAGAGAACAGAACAGAAAATTGAAGCCTTTGAAATGTGGATTTATAGATGAATAGGTAGAGTTGGATGGAAAAAAATGAAAACAAATGATGAAGTTTTAAAACAACTGAAAATAAAAAGAGAGCTACTAAATACAATTAAGACAAGACAAATGAAATTTTTGGGGCACGTTAAAAGACACAACAGCCTACTAAAAGTAATATTGGAAGGGAAAATACAAGGTAGCAGAGGCAGACCAAGACTAACATGGACGAGTAACATCAAAAGATGGACAAATCAATCTATGACAACCTGCACCATCAAAATAAGAAATAGATTGGAATGGCGATCCATGGTAGCCAACCTTCATTGCGGAGATGGCACTCGATGATGATGATATATATATATATATTTATAAACTACAACCTTATTCTATGTTTTATCCACTTCAGCCTCATTTTTATATTGAACCAGAACTTTTCTTAATAATAGGACCTAAGTCTGTAGTTTTTTAATCAATTTAGCTGTTTGTTTCCTACTGTGCTTTCTCTTATGTAGTCTTTTATATTTGTTTTTATGCTTATTACAGCTGACTTCAAGGATAATTCACTTCACCTTGTTGGCTGCGACCGAGGTCAGATCATTCTACATATTTGCGACCTAGGCTTGTTTTGTATTGAGGTGGCAACCACTGGTAATATTCACTTCAAGTGTGTTGTGCCATTATCTTATTCATTGTCATTTAATGATGTTGTGCCAGATACCAGAACATTGACGGGTAAATCATTTTCTTGTTACCAAATCTTGAGTGGGACAGTTGTAGTACTTGATCCAGATGCCTGTTTATTGCGTATCCTTTTTTTGATTGGTCCTGAACTGCAGAATTATTTTGAGCCTTTAATTTGAAAACAATAGCATGTCCACATTTTTGTGACATTTTGACGCTGGCTTCATTTATGAGGAGAAATGACAAAATAAATTGAGAAAAAAATGGTGTGGTTCAAGCTTCACGTAACACGTGGACAGCACAAATCAGAACAACGCTTCGGTGCAAAGGCCTTCAACAGGAACAAACATATAACACACATACAAATATGTATTTAAAATAAAAAATAAATAATAAAAAAATTGAACTAGAAAGAGAAATGAAAAGTAAAGGAGAATAAAATGTTAATAAAAAGTTCCCTATAAGATCTAAAAAGAATCTTTCTCCTGAAAGAATGAAAACGTGCACAGGATGCAAGTGTGTGCACAAAAGTGAAAATGTGCACACATGGCATGCAGTAACAGAAGTTTTCATTTATGAATAGAAATTATTAGTTGAGCTTATCCTCTTCATAAAATGTGCCTGGCCAATCAAACATCTGTCTTTTTGTAATTCGTTAGAATAACGAAGAATGAATCTTCGATTCATCAACAAACCTTTCTAAAGTAGTGTGTAAAGACATTAGGTCATGAGGTTGAGAGCCAATCAAGTACTCATTGGTGGAAAAAATATGAGTACCTCCGAAGACGTAGTTGTTTTCCTGTGTGGTGACCCCTGTACAAAAAAGGAATTGAAGTCAGTGGTCACAACATAAATAATTTGTGATATGCGGATGACACAGTCTTAATAGCAGAGACAGAGAATGAACTACAAGAAATAATAGACATAATAGTAAAAGAAAGCAACAAGAAAGGTCTCAGTCTGAATAGTAAGAAAACAGAAGTAATGGTCATATCGAAGAAACAATTATCACCAGCATGTAGCATTCTCAAAGAGGCCAACACAAAAAGGGAACTCCTAAAAGACATCAGAAAGAAACAATCAACATTTTTCCGGCACATCATGGGAAGAGGAAAGTTGGAATACTTGGTTACAACTGGCAAAGTGGAAGGAAAGAGAGATCGTGGACGACAAAGAGAGAAAATACTGGATAGCTTGGTTTTATGGCATGGAAAACAGTCAACAACAGAACTTATACGATGCACTGTGGATAAAAGATTGTGGAAGGACATGATCGCCTACGCTGACCGGTATGGCACATGATGATGATTACAACTCCTATACATACGACTGCCAGGGAAAAATGGATTAATATGCAAGATTCATTTCTTGTTCACTAGGGACTTCGTCAGAGGTGAAAGCTGGTGAATGCAAAAAAAAAAGAAATATAAAAAAATAAATTATCACATTTATCATGTTACTGTGCTCTCAAATAGATTATGACATGGACTGTCATGTAACTGTGCTCCCAAATAGATTATCACATGGACTGTCATGTTACTGTGCTCCCAAATAGATATCACATGGACTGTTATGTTACTGTGCTCTCAAATAGATATCACATGGGCTGTCATGTTACTGTGCTCTCAAATAGATTTCACATGGACTGTCATGTTACTGTGCTCTCAAATAGATTATGACATGGACTGTCATGTAACTGTGCTCCCAAATAGATTATCACATGGACTGTCATGTTACTGTGCTCCCAAATAGATATCACATGGACTGTCATGTTACTGTGCTCTCAAATAGATATCACATGGACTGTCATGTTACTGTGCTCTCAAATAGATTTCACATGGACTGTCATGTTACTGTGCTCTCAAATAGATTATGACATGGACTGTCATGTTACTGTGCTCCCAAATAGATATCACATGGACTGTCATGTTACTGTGCTCTCAAATAGATATCACATGGACTGTCATGTTACTGTGCTCTCAAATAGATTTCACATGGACTGTCATGTTACTTTGCTCTCAAATAGATTATGACATGGACTGTCATGTAACTGTGCTCCCAAATAGATTATCACATGGACTGTCATGTTACTTTGCTCCCAAATAGATATCACATGGACTGTCATGTTACTGTGCTCTCAAATAGATATCACATGGACTGTCATGTTACTGTGCTCTCAAATAGATTTCACATGGACTGTCATGTTACTGTGCTCTCAAATAGATTATCACATGGACTGTCATGTTACTGTGCTCTTAAATAGATTATCACATGGACTGTCATGTTACTATGCTCTCAAATAGATTATCACATGGACTGTCATGTTACTGTGCTCTCAAATAGATTATGACATGGACTGTCATGTAACTGTGCTCCCAAATAGATTATCACATGGACTGTCATGTTACTGTGCTCCCAAATAGATATCACATGGACTGTCATGTTACTGTGCTCTCAAATAGATTATCACATGGACTGTCATGTTACTTTGCTCTCAAATAGATTATCACATGGACTTTCATGTTACTGTGCTCCCAAATAGATTATCACATGGACTGTCATGTTACTGTGCTCCCAAATAGATTATCACATGGACTGTCATGTTACTGTGCTCTCAAATAGATTATCACATGGACTGTCATGTTACTTTGCTCCCAAATAGATTATCACATGGACTGTCATGTTACTGTGCTCCCAAATAGATTATCACATGGACTTTCATGCTACTGTGCTCTCAACTAGATTATCACATGGACTTTCATGTTACTGTGCTCTCAACTAGATTATCACATGGACTTTCATGTTACTGTGCTCTCAACTAGATTATCACATGGACTTTCATGTTACTGTGCTCTCAACTAGATTATCACATGGACTTTCATGTTACTGTGCTCTCAACTAGATTATCACATGGACTTTCATGTTACTGTGCTCTCAACTAGATTATCACATGGACTTTCATGTTACTGTGCTCTCAACTAGATTATCACATGGACTTTCATGTTACTGTGCTCTCAACTAGATTATCACATGATTTTCATGTTACTGTGCTCTCAACTAGATTATCACATGGACTTTCATGTTACTGTGCTCTCAACTAGATTATCACATGGACTTTCATGTTACTGTGCTCTCAACTAGATTATCACATGGACTTTCATGTTACTGTGCTCTCAACTAGATTATCACACAGACTTTCATGTTACTGTACTTTCAAATAGATTATCACACGGACTTTCATGTTACTGTGCTCTCAACTAGATTATCACATGGACTTTCATGTTACTGTGCTCTCAACTAGATTATCACATGGACTTTCATGTTACTGTGCTCTCAACTAGATTATCACATGGACTTTCATGTTACTGTGCTCTCAACTAGATTATCACATGGACTTTCATGTTACTGTGCTCTCAGCTAGATTATCACACAGACTTTCATGTTACTGTGCTCTCAACTAGATTATCACATGGACTTTCATGTTACTGTGCTCTCAACTAGATTATCACATGAACTTTCATGTTACTGTGCTCTCAACTAGATTATCAGATGGACTTTCATGTTACTGTGCTCTCAGTAGTAGGAAACTCTTGGTACAGAGCTTCGCTGCAGGAGGCAATCTGATCATCAGAAGAAGACCCCCCGTCGAGCAAGTGTTTCGGCCCTTTAGCTTCTTGACACTCTAGGGGAGGTGGGCCCGCCTGGGTCATGACTTCCAGGCGTCGACCTCCTGCCGCATTGCCTCTAAGGCTTACACCGTATGTTCGGCACAAACTAGCTAAACGTAATACACAAAACTTTCTAAAATAGCTTACCTAAACTAAGCTTATGTTCGGCACAAAATAACTACCACTTAATACACAAAACACTCGAAAATAGATTACCTAACTTAAGGTTTACATTTCATGTTCGGCACAAAATAGTTGCATTTAATAGGCAACACACTCGAGAATAGATACCTTACCTGTCTTGGTTTAACCTAGCGCGTTTCTGCGCTTTCCAGTTGAAATAACTTGGCTACTGATGCAACGATATTTCCTAGACCCGTCAGTGTCTGACTTTCGTGGGAAATCGGCATCCGCTGGTTAAGATTGACGCCTAGTTGTCTGGTCTTCTTGTTGTTTAGGACTGTTGTTTGTATGGTAGTTGCCCCAAGCATCTGGTCTGATGCTCACCTGCGGTCGATTATGTAACTTCTTATCGCTTCGTCTCGGGCCCTACTTCAATTCTCCCTACTCTGTTGACTTATGTGGGAGCAATAAGTGGTCAAGGTGTAAAATAGTCGCCCGATCCGTCTGGTCTGGACATAATATTATTTAACCGTTGGTCTGTCTCGATTCTGCCACAGCCAGCACGACGCTCTTTCTGCTGACTCAGCAATAGTCTTCATTGTTATTGACCGATCCCTCCCTTAATTCCTAGCATTTTTAAGAGGTCGTAGAGGGATGGGGTTGTGAGTCCTCTGGCACTAACCACCACCGAAAACACTCTACTCTGTACTCCCTGCTTTCTCAGCTCGGTGGTGAGATCCTTGTATTTAGATAGTTTGAATATATGTTGTTCCTCTATCCTGGATTCAAATGGCACTGTGAGCTCTATTAAAATGACATGGGTCATATTTGATGTGTAGAGTGCAATGTCTGGACGCATTTTAGAACTCTTAATGCACTCTGGGTATTTCCCTCGCCCTGGGAGGTCAACCGCCATCTCCCAATGTTAGCTATGTCCAGGATAGTGAAGTCGTTCCAGTGGTTCTGCTTGGGGCGTGCAGCCTGTCCCGCTCTCAAAAAGTAGGTGTTAGTCGTAGCTGGTCGAACTTTATTGTTGGCCTTCATCCGCGCCCCATCCACGGTGGCAGCCAGTTCATGCAGCACTCTGTTGTGTCGCCCCATCCACGGTGGCAGCCAGTTCATGCAGCACTCTGTTGTGTCGCCCCATCCACGGTGGCAGCCAGTTCATGCAGCACTCTGTTGTGTCACCATGTGTACCACCCTTGGCCTAGTGCTGTCTTGCATGAGGAAAGAACATGTTCCATCGTCTGTCTTCCTCCGCAAAGAGGACATCGATTGTCATCTGTCTTCCCCCACTTCACAAGGTTGCATGCTGATGGTAGAAGGTCATACATAGATCTGATTATGTAGCTGAGCCGCAGCGGTGCCATATGCCACATGTCATTCCATGTTAGTGTCCTCTGCAAAGCCATCTCCCATGTGGTCCATTGGCCTTGCTGCACTTGTTGTGCTGCCTTTTGTACACGCTTGTTCTCCTCGACATCTCTGATCTCCCGGACTACCATGTCCCTTCGTTGTCTATTTGATGCCTTTGACCACCATTGGATGTCTCCATGACCAAATCCACGCCTGTTGGTCTGCGTGTAGCCCATTACTTCCTTTAGCTGGAGACTCTCACGTGCTTCCCGTACTGCTGCACACGCCTGTTGGTCTGCGTGTAGCCCATTACTTCCTTTAGCTGGAGACTCTCACGTGCTTCGCGTACTGCCGTACACGCCTGTTGGTCTGCGTGTAGCCCATTACTTCCTTTAGCTGGAGACTCTCACGTGCTTCGCGTACTGCTGCACACGCCTGCCACTTCCGACCGGTCTTCACTGTGGGTTCCACTGCTCGGACAGTTTCGTCTGACGAGCTTTGCAGCATAACTGCCAGTCTGGCCTTGCCGGCTTTATATTCCTCTAGGACTGACTTGAACGGAAGGACCAGCTTGGCTTTCTTACAGTACAGCGCAACATCCGTCAGTCCCGGTGGTACTCCCAGCCATTTCCGCGTGTACTTGCTAATCTTGCTCTCCATCGCTTCCACTGTACTTGAGCTGATCTCATATATCAGAAGAGGCCATAGCAGTTTGGGTATCAACATAAACTGGAGGCACCAGATCTTAAACTTTCCTAAAAGTCTACTCCGGTCGATGATATATAGCCCTTGCTCTGTCATCTCTCTTACTCTCTGGACTGCTTTTGTGTCTTTCAAGGAGGCGTCATACACTCTGCCAAGGCTCTTTATTGGCTCCTCGCAGACGGTTGGAATCCTCTGTTTTGCCACATTGAATGTAACTTGCTTGGTCTTCCCTCGTCTGATGGATAGGCTTCGTGACTTCTTTGGTTTGAAGCTCATCCGGCACCACACGATGAGTTCGTCCAGGCATTCAAGCATCCTGCGGGCGTGGCTCTCTTCTGATGCTAGGACGGTGGTGTCATCCATAAATGCTCTAAGTGGTGGCATGTGGTATCCACCTCCCAAGTCTGGTCGTTTTCCAACTCCTTCTGCTGCTCTTAATATTATCTGCATCGCCATCACGAAGAGTATGGGCGAAATTGTACATCCCATCGCAATGCCGACTTGCAATTCTATCCAGTCGGTCATGTATTCCTGTGTGGAGAAACGCACAGTGAAGCCGGTAAAATACAGTCTGAGCATGGCGGTCACACTCTGGGGTACATGGTACATTCGGAGAGCCTGCCAAATCATCTGATGTGGGACTGATCCATATGCGTTTGCAAGATCTAGCCATATGACGTCTAGATCTAGCTTCTCGGTTTTTGCTCTCTGTATCGCGTCCCATATCATTGTCGCGTGCTCCAAGCATCCGGGGACACCAGGGACTCCTCCCTTCTGTATGGCAGTATCTATGTACCCGTTCTCCACGAGGTACGAGGTGAGTCTCTTTGCCATTACAGAGAAGAATACTTTCCCTTCCACATTCAGTAGGGAGATTGGTCTGAACTGCGTAATCTCATTTGAGTTCAGTTCCTTTGGAATGTACACGCCATTGGCCTTTTTCCACTCCTGGCTTACAATCTGCCTCTTCCATGCACTCCTGAGCAGCCGATGCAGTCGTTTCAGTACCTCTGGGCATCTTTTATAAACCAGGTATGGAACGCCATTTGGACCTGGGGCCGAGTTGTTGTGGGCTCTGTGAACAACATCTATAACTTCTTGTAACGTCGGCGGCCTATCATTGAATGGGGTGCCCGGTTCGCTCGGCCACATGATTCCTGTCATTGACTTCAGCGGTTCGTCTCTCTGGCTGTCCGAATAGGTCTCTCTTAGGTGTTTCTCTAGCTCCTCCTTGCTGATTTTTAATGTTCCAGATCTTGGTGGTTCAAATAGCTCCTTTGGAAACTTGAACGGGTCTTTGAAGAACGTTTCCCTGGCCCTCTTGGTTGCTTTCCTTTTTCGATACAATCTTTCTGCTCTACCCAGTGCCTTATGTTTGATTTTAGATGCTGCCATACCTGATGCAGTGCTTCCTTTTCTGCTTCTGTAGCTTTCTTGAATTGTTTCCTAGCATGGTTTTTCTGCCTCCTAATCTCTTCTATTTGTTTCTGTCGTCTGCTTTTTTGTGGTTTCGTGCTCGTCCTTACTTCCTTCGTGCCTAAGCCTAACTCCTTGACGCAATAATAATAGACCACTTCGCCTATGCTTTCAAGCTTCTGGGACAAGTTCAGCCGTTTAAGGTGGTGGTCTATGGCTTCTGCTAGTGACTTGTCTAACTTCTCCCAGACTACTGTGTTGCAGGCGGGAGGAAACTTGATCTTCTCTCTCTTCCCGTCCAAGAGGTGAGCGAATTCATCATCAGACAGCTCAACTTGAATATTCTCAGTTCTGTGGATTGACTCCTGACTGAGATCTTCTGACGTCTTATCTGACGAGACAGTGCGCTGTTGAGCTACTGATGCTGTATCCCCACACCTCTTCTTCGTTCTGTGTATTTTCATGCCCTTCTGTGTTGAGAATTTCCTACCACAGCTACATTGGTGTTCCAGCCGTTGTTCTTGGATCAAAATTCGTTGGTCGGTCCTTGTCGTCTCCGTAGAATCGCTGTGTGACTCATCATTCTCCCCCCTTTCGGTGAATCTTGGGGGCATTTATTAGGTTTCGTTCTTATAGCTAGTAGTTTCAGCTGGCGGGGTGCCGGCCCGGTCAGCCGTTGGTTCTGGTCTTTCCCAGTGTCATCTGTCTTTCCAGATGTCCGCCGGTCTTTGTCCCGACTGTCAATGGACTAACCATATGTCAGTAGTAGGAAACTCTTGGTACAGAGCTTCGCAGCAGGAGGCAATCTGATCATCATCAGAAGACCCCCAGTCGAGCAAGTGTTTCGGCCCTTTAGCTTCTTGACACTCTAGGGGAGGTGGGCCCGCCTGGGTCATGACTTCCAGGCGTCGACCTCCTGCCGCATTTCCTCTAAGGCTTACACCGTATGTTCGGCACAAACTAACTAAACGTAATACACAAAACTTTCTAAAATAGCTTACCTAAACTAAGCTTATGTTCGGCACAAAATAACTACCACTTAATACACAAAACACTCGAAAATAGATTACCTAACTTAAGGTTTACTACTACTAATGGACTTTCATGTTACTGTGCTCTCAACTAGATTATCACATGGACTTTCATGTTACTGTGCTCTCAACTAGATTATCACATGGACTTTCATGTTACTGTGCTCTCAACTAGATTATCACATGACCTTTCATGTTACTGTGCTCTCAACTAGATTATCACATGGACTTTCATGTTACTGTGCTCTCAACTAGATTATTACATGGACTTTCATGTTACTGTGCTCTCAACTAGATTATCACATGGACTTTCATGTTACTGTGCTCTCAACTAGATTATCACATGGACTTTCATGTTACTGTGCTCTCAACTAGATTATCACATGGACTTTCATGTTACTGTGCTCTCAACTAGATTATCACATGGACTTTCATGTTACTGTGCTCTCAACTAGATTATCACATGGACTTTCATGTTACTGTGCTCTCAACTAGATTATCACATGGACTTTCATGTTACTGTGCTCTCAACTAGATTATCACATGGACTTTCATGTTACTGTGCTCTCAACTAGATTATCACATGGACTTTCATGTTACTGTGCTCTCAAATAGATTATCACATGGACTTTCATGTTACTGTGCTCTCAACTAGATTATCACATGGACTTTCATGTTACTGTACTTTCAAATAGATTATCACATTTTACTGTCCTCTTAAATAGATTATCACATTGATTGTCATGTAAGTCCATGATGGGTTTTCTTTTTGTTCTTTGTATTAACCAGGATCCATGGCAACATCCTTTGTGTATTTATTTTTAGTTATTCAATGTGGAAACATTTGCGGTATAAACCACAAGGGCAGTTAAGTTTATTTATGGTGTCTTTTTTCACATCATTACTATAACCATACCAAACCTTTATATGCTATATCTTCTATGAACTTCTTTAATCTTTATATGTTATATAACTAAGACACTAATAAAGATATTAAATAAAAAGCCAATCTTAATAGTGGACATGACAGATCAATACTATTTTATACTTTAAAGAAAAATAATTCTTTAACTAAAATCAAGTTAAATATTCATCATCCACGGGCCTCTGCATTTCAAAACTGGACTTACATCTGTTGGCTATTGAGATGAACTTGATCGTTGAGTGGCGGATATCCAATGACTTTAGTGAACTGATGTTGCTCTTGAAAGATTGGGTGATGGTCTGTGTCAATATTGAGAAATATTCCAGTCAGTTTCCATCATGTCTGAAACTGATGGATTCCAGAAATCATGAACAAGTTTTTAATCAGAAGTACCTGAGCTTTAACCTTTACCGCTACGGAGATGCTACGTGGAAACAGGAAGTAGTCAGCCATCACATCAACATGTCAGATTCAAACATAAAAAATAAAATAGGAGATCCATTATGGACTGCCAAACATCCTATTGGGTTTAGAATCAACAAAAAAAAGATACAAAAAGATTCCACTTCATCATTAGCCTCTGTGCTTGCGTCGTGTAAGTCTACTTTACAGTTGGAGAACAGTGAACAGGAAATGAAATGGAGGCTGGATGCCATGGCATCATCAAACACAGTTCTGACCTTAGTGCTGACTAGACCATCAGGACCTGAGAACAGGAATGGACAAGCTATTTGTTTTGCAAATTTTGCAGACCATTCAGTGCACATACACCCGTAAGTACTTTCACAGTCAAACTGTATTCAAGCAGCATGCATATTTTCATGTTAACCTGCTGAACGTGTCAGTTTGCAACCATGTAAATATAAAAGAAAGTGTTCTCATAGATTGAGTCATCTTCTCTCTTCTTTCCTCATTTACTTTTTGGCATTGAGGAGAGATATGATTTGCAGTTTTTGCTCTTCTGTTGACCTCTTGTGCTGTTATGTGTCGCAGTGTTGCCAATATTCCATTAATTCATCCCTTTTTAATGGTTGGCTTTTGAATCTAGTGTTCTCACAATGTTTGTTGATAGCTTGTTGTATCATATTTTCTTCTTTCTGTCTTGTTTGTGACCAAATCATTGTATCTGTTATCTTTTTGTGTACAGATGGCAGGAATTGTTCATAGCCTTTTTTTCCTCATTATTTTCTTCTGATCTTATTTCTCCAGCTTATTAAATCATATTTCATATATACATATATAATCATCATATTCATGACTCTGTCATGATTTATGATATGTCTAACATTTATCAGGTATGCTGATCATACAGTCTTAATCGCTAAGAGTGAAAATGAGTTACAAGAAATGTTAGACACTATAGTGAAACAAAGCAAAAATAAAGGACTCAGTCATAATAGCAAAGAGACAGAAGTAATGGTAACAACAAAGAAAAGACATCACCTCAGTGCAGAATAAAGACAACAGAAATGATAAATAACTGTCGAGATCGAAAGTTGTGGAGAGACTTGATCACCTACGCCAGCAGGCCCGGTACTTGATGAAGATGATGTCAGGATTTAACCATCTAAAAGGGGCATGCTTGGAATAACAATTGGAGGTCATAATATAAATAATCTAATGTATGCTGATGATACAGTATTCAAGAGTGAAAATGAGTTACAAGAAATGTTGGACATTATAGCGAAAGAAAGCAAAAATAAAGAAAAGATACCAGATAGCTTAAGAGAATGGCTTGGCAGAAAGTCAACAACAGAAATGATAAATAACTGTCGAGATCGAAAGTTGTGGATAGACATGATCACCTACGCCAGCAGGCCCAGTACTTGATGATGATGATGTCATGATTTAACAACTCTGTCATGAATTAACAAGTCTGTCATGATTTAACAACTCTGTCATGATTTAACAACTCTGTCATGATTTAACAACTATGTCATGATTTAACAACTCTATCATGATTTAACAACTCTGTCATGATTTAACAGCTCTGTCATGATTTAACAACTCTGTCATGATTTAACAGCTCTGTCATGAATTTAACAGCTCTGTCATGAATTTAAAAAATCTGTCATGATTTAACAACTTTGTCCTGATTTAACAACTCTGTCATAAATTAACAACTCTGTCATGATTTAACAACTATGTCATGATTTAACAGTTCTGTCATGATTTAACAACTCTGTCATGATTTAACAGCTCTGTCATGATTTAACAGCTCTGTCATGATTTAACAACTCTGTCCTGATTTAACAACTCTATCATAAATTAACAACTCTGTCATGATTTAACAACTCTGTCATGAATTAAAAAATCTGTCATGATTTAACAACTCTGTCCTGATTTAACAACTCTGTCATAAATTAACAACTCTGTCATGATTTAACAACTATGTCATGATTTAACAGCTCTGTCATGATTTAACAACTCTGTCATGATTTAACAACTCTGTCATAAATTAACAACTATGTCATGATTTAACAGCTCTGTCATGATTTAACAACTCTGTCATGATTTAACAGCTCAGTCATGATTTAACAGCTCTGTCATGATTTAACAACTCTGTCCTGATTTAACAGCTCTGTCATGATTTAACAACTCTGTCATGATTTAACAACTATATCATGATTTAACAGCTCTGTCATGATTTAACAACTATGTCATGAATTAAAAAATCTGTCATGAATTAAAAAATCTGTCATGATTTAGCAACTCTGTCATGATTTAACAACTATATCATGATTTAACAGCTCTGTCATGATTTAACAACTCTGTCATGAATTAACAAGTCTGTCATGATTTAACAACTCTGTCATGATTTAACAACTCTGTCATGATTTAACAACTATGTCATGATTTAACAACTCTATCATGATTTAACAACTCTGTCATGATTTAACAGCTCTGTCATGATTTAACAACTCTGTCATGATTTAACAGCTCTGTCATGAATTTAACAGCTCTGTCATGAATTTAAAAAATCTGTCATGATTTAACAACTTTGTCCTGATTTAACAACTCTGTCATAAATTAACAACTCTGTCATGATTTAACAACTATGTCATGATTTAACAGTTCTGTCATGATTTAACAACTCTGTCATGATTTAACAGCTCTGTCATGATTTAACAGCTCTGTCATGATTTAACAACTCTGTCCTGATTTAACAACTCTATCATAAATTAACAACTCTGTCATGATTTAACAACTCTGTCATGAATTAAAAAATCTGTCATGATTTAACAACTCTGTCCTGATTTAACAACTCTGTCATAAATTAACAACTCTGTCATGATTTAACAACTATGTCATGATTTAACAGCTCTGTCATGATTTAACAACTCTGTCATGATTTAACAACTCTGTCATAAATTAACAACTATGTCATGATTTAACAGCTCTGTCATGATTTAACAACTCTGTCATGATTTAACAGCTCAGTCATGATTTAACAGCTCTGTCATGATTTAACAACTCTGTCCTGATTTAACAGCTCTGTCATGATTTAACAACTCTGTCATGATTTAACAACTATATCATGATTTAACAGCTCTGTCATGATTTAACAACTATGTCATGAATTAAAAAATCTGTCATGAATTAAAAAATCTGTCATGATTTAGCAACTCTGTCATGATTTAACAACTATATCATGATTTAACAGCTCTGTCATGATTTAACAACTATGTCATGATTTAACAGCTCTGTCATGATTTAACAACTATATCATGATTTAACAACTCTGTCATGATTTAACAACTATATCATGATTTAACAGCTCTGTCATGATTTAACAACTATATCATGATTTAACAGCTCTGTCATGATTTAACAACTATGTCATGATTTAACAGCTCTGTCATGATTTAACAACTATATCATGATTTAACAACTCTGTCATGATTTAACAACTATATCATGATTTAACAGCTCTGTCATGATTTAACAACTATATCATGATTTAACAGCTCTGTATCACATCCATTTGTCCATTGTCCTTTTGAGCCGTAGTTGGCACATAGGGTAGAAACTTTAAACTCTCCAGGTCTGATGATCTATTAACTCTTTCAGTACGGATGATTTTTATCAATTTAATGGAAGAGATTTCAGAGATACAATTTTTCATGGTTTGAAATATCAGTCTACATGCTTTATGTTTATCTAACACATAACGAACAAAGAACATGTACTGGCAACAAACAGCTGCCATAAGAACTGGAAACTGGAATGTTTCAACAAATAAAACAGGGTGATAGACAAGGTTGTGTGCTGTCACCAGATTTGTTTAATATTGAGAGATTTTGATATAGTGAGATTATTTTAAGATCCATAAGGGGCATGCCTGGAATAACAATTGGAGGTCATAATATAAATAATCTAAGGTATGCTGATGATACAGTATTAATCGCTAAAAGAGTGAAAATGAGTTACAAGAAATGTTGGACATTATAGTGAAAGAAAGCAAAAATAAAGGACTCAGCCTTAATAGCAAAGCGACAGAAGTAATGGTAACAACAAAGAAAAAGACATCACCTCAGTGCTAAATAAAGACAACTGGAGCAATATTAAAACAGGTAAATGAATTAAAATATTTGGGAACTTGGTTAACCTCAGATGGATGATGTACAAAAGAGGTGAGATGCAGAATGGCTCAGGCAAAAGCAGCTTTCCAGAAAATGAGGAAGATACTGTGCAATCCATTTTTGACAATAGAAACAAGAAAAAGAGTTCTTAAATGTTATGTAGAGCCAGTCTTAACATATGGATGTGAATCATGGACAAAGGACAACAGAAAAGAAAATCACTGGAGTCTGTAGAAATGTGGTTTTACAGAAGAATGTTGAGAATATCATGGACAGCTAAGAAGAGCAATGAAAACGTTCTGAAAGAGGTCAAAGCAAAAAGAGAGCTGGTTTCCAATATTAGGAAGAAACAATCATAATTTTTTGGCCATGTAATGAGAAGAGAACAACTGGAATATATTGTAACAACTGGAAAAATTGAGGGATGAAGAGATAGAGGGAAGCAAAGAGAAAAGATACCAGACAGCTTAAGAGAATGGCTTGGTAGAAGGTCAACAACAAAAATGATAAAGAACTGTCGAGATAGAAAGTTGTGGAGAGACATGATCACCTATGCCAGTAGGCCCGGTACTTGATGATGATGAACACATAACATATTATATATGAATTTTAAAATAATTGAACAAAGAATTATATTTCACCAATACCAAGATGACACAAGACATGTGAACAAGAACAAAGTTTAATGACATTTTAGTCAAATCAAATTGAGGGTGATGCACTCTGTGGCTAAACCTGCATGGTCAAAATATGGCATGACATACAGTGTGTTGATATATGTGGAAACAGTTAAGCTTCAGACTCTGCGCAGGACCCACATTGTATCCCGCCACTTGTCTACCAAGTGTTATGTTACTGTTCTAGTATTAGTGTTAAAGGTTATATAGTGCCAGTAATTGTTATATTGTGCCAGTAATTGTTATATTGTGCCAGTAATTGTTATATAGTGCCAGTAATTGTTATATTGTGCCGCTGCTCAATCATAAGTTGGATATAGCTGAGACATATCATTATTTGATTTCCAGCCTAACTAGTACTACATCTGTAGTCCTGGCCAACTCACCAACCTGCTGCCACATGCTGCTGTCTGATGGGCATCTCATGTTCATATCACCTGATGTCAGACTACAAAAAGATGACCTAATATCATGGGTAACTGTGTCTTTTATTTTTATTTAATGAAATTGTTCCAATTGTAAATTTGTTAAATTATTTTGTGTTAATACCAGATTGAACATATTTCATTGCACACCTAAATTTGGCTTTGTTTGTGGTTGCCTACTTACATAATTTTTTCTGGATGTACCAATCCTAACTTATCATCTTATGCCATCTCTCTATCAAAGGTTGGCTACCAGGGAGTGCTATTGTTTCCTTTGCCTTGCCTTGATGTTGCATGCTGTCACAGGTTCTTCTGTTCATCTCTTGATGTTGTCATTTAAATACCACCTTTAGATAGACCCTATTTTGGATGTTAAACAGCCATTAGTATGTAGATTCTTTATAGTCTCTGAAGTAAACACCTTTGACGCTGCTCATAATACAGCAAGATCAGTTGTTCTAATTACCTAATTAACCACAGAGAACAATGAATTAATTCTGAGATTTTGCATCTGTTGTACAACGGTTAGAAAGCAAAATGTGGACCAAGATTGTGTCCAACGAGAAGACCACAGTGATATGGTGTGGATATTTGTCTGCAGTAGTTTATTCTTAAACATCCAAAAGTGTCTGGGCTGAAAGCAGTCAGTGAGTCATAGCTGACACCTTGCATTAGAATAGTTGAACCAAGTCTTATCCATTTTACTGTGGTGGGCCTGAAAACAGACTAACCAATCTGGCAACATGAGTAATAGTCCTTGAAGAAGGAAGACATCCTGGTACTCAAAATGTTGAATGTTTTGGGTCAAAAGTTACAGATATTGCTACATGTTGCAGACCATTTACACCCGTGTAATATCCTTCAAAGATTGGACAATGAAGAGAAGTGGTTGTTGGCAAATGCAGAAAATTAAGAATATCTATATTGGGTAGTTTTTCAAATGCAGAAGATGAAGAAAAAAAAATGATGCTTATATTGAGTGTTTTGTTTCTTGTAGATGATGTCATACGGAGGTGCTAGAAGTGCCGACTACTTGTGTCAAGCCAACCAGTGGACACGGACTGCTGTACCTCTTCATGCACTAGAGTCCAGCCTCAAACAGCGGCAATTGGACACGCTGGCTTTTTATTTAAGTCAAAACGAAGTTGTGAGTTGTAGATGTATTTTTATTGAATATATGTTGCGAGTTTATGATGTGACGTTCGGGGCTGAATTTATAATTTGTGAGTCTAAAATATGTTGTTTATGATTTATTCCACATTTTTTAATAAAACATTTATGGTCAGCATTTCTTGTACCTGAATCATCTATCATCCTATTTCTGTTCTCCTCACATGCTGATTGAGGTGTTACTGTTATATTCTGTCATCTTCATCCTATTTCTGTTCTCCTCACATGCTGATTGAGGTGTTACTGTTATATTCTGTCATCTTCATCCTATTTCTGTTCTCCTCACATGCTGATTGAGGTGTTACTGTTATATTCTGTCATCTTCATCCTATTTCTGTTCTCCTCACATGCTGATTGAGGTGTTACTGTTATATTCTGTCATCTTCATCCTATTTCTGTTCTCCTCACATGCTCATGGAGGTGTTACTATTATATTCTGTCATCTTCATCCTATTTCTGTTCTCCTCACATGCTGAATGAGGTGTTACTGTTATATTCTGTCATCTTCATCCTATTTCTGTTCTCCTCACATGCTCATGGAGGTGTTACTATTATATTCTGTCATCTTCATCCTATTTCTGTTCTCCTCACATGCTGATTGAGGTGTTACTGTTATATTCTGTCATCTTCATCCTATTTCTGTTCTCCTCACATGCTCATGGAGGTGTTACTATTATATTCTGTCATCTTCATCCACATTTCTCACTTCTCATGTAACATAAGATTGTTATAGTTGCTTTACATGTCTCCTCTGCCATTCATTTCTTCATGTTTATCTTCTTTCATGCCATTCATTTCTTCATGTTTATCTTCTTTCATGCCATTCATTTCTTCACATTTATCTTTTATGAGTCACAGCAAAGGCTAGTCTTATCAAACTACTCATTGTATTTACCAATTGTCTCTTTAGTCACAGATTTCTTAGTTGTACAAGTCTTATATTTACTATTAATTTGGCACTTTCATATCCCATTATTAAATTTATGCATTTCATCAAAATTGTTGGGGTTTCTGGACTGACATTGTTCTCATCTTGATTTTGTCAAACTGTAGCATTTAGTTCAGCTGTGCAGTCAGAGCAGAGGTCTGTTCTCGTTGGTGAGTTGAGGCAGTTGGATGATGCTTTGAGCCTCGTCACAGCGGCTGTTACATCCAGCGTGGCTGACCCACAAGGACGAATGTTTGCAGAAAGGCTATTATCTTTGACCTTGGACTTTGTGTATGGCTTGTTGGATGATGCCAGACAAGTTTCTCAAAATAAAGAACAGTTTGTAAGTATTTGGTGTTTATCATGTTTGTGTGTGCACATATATATATAGTTTGTAAGTACTTGGTGTTTATCATGTGTGTGTGCATATATTTAGTTTGTAAGTACTTGGTATTTATCATGTGTGTGTGCATATATATATATAGTTTGTAAGTACTTGGTGTTTATCATGTGTGTGTGTGTGTGCATATATGTAGTTTGTAAGTACTTGGTATTTATCATGTGTGTGTGCATATATATATGTAGTTTGTAAGTACTTGGTGTTTATCATGTTTGTGTGCATATATGTAGTTTCTAAGTACTTGGTATTTATCATGTGTGTGTGCATATATATATGTATTTTTTAAGTACTTGGTGTTTATCATGTGTGTGTGCATATATATATATGTAGTTTGTAAGTACTTGGTGTTCATCATGTGTGTGATATGTACATATATGTAGTTTGTAAGTACTTGGTATACATCATGTGTGTGTGTGTATGTGTACATATATGTAGTTTGTAAGTACTTGGTGTTCATCATGTGTGTGTGCATGTGTACATATATGTAGTTTGTAAGTACTTGGTGTTCATCATGTGTGTGTGTATGTGTACATATATGTAGTTTGTAAATACTTGGTATTCATCATGTGTGTGTGCATGTGTACATATATGTAGTTTGTAAGTACTTGGTGTTCATCATGTGTGTGTGTATGTGTGCATATATGTAGTTTGTAAGTACTTGGTGTTCATCATGTGTGTGTGTACATATGGAGTTTGTAAGTACTTGGTGTTTATCATGTGTGTGTATGTGTACATATATGTAGTTTGTAAGTACTTGGTATTTATCATGTGTGTGTGTGTGTGTGTGTGTACATATGGAGTTTGTAAGTACTTGGTGTTTATCATGTATGTGTGTATGTGTGCATATATGTAGTTTGTAAGTGCTTGGTGTTCATCATGTATGTGTGTGCATATATGTAGTTTGTAAGTACTTGGTGTTTATCATGTGTGTGTATGTGCACATATATGTAATTTGCAAGTACTTGTATTCATCATGTGTGTGTATGTGTACATATATGTAGTTTGTAAGTACTTGGTGTTTATCATGTGTGTGTATGTGCACATATATGTAATTTGCAAGTACTTGTATTCATCATGTGTGTGTATGTGTACATATATGTAGTTTGTAAGTACTTGGTGTTTATCATGTGTGTGTATGTGTGCATATATGTAGTTTGTAAGTACTTGGTGTTCATCATGTGTGTGTGTACATATGGAGTTTGTAAGTACTTGGTGTTTATCATGTGTGTGTATGTGTACATATATGTAGTTTGTAAGTACTTGGTATTTATCATGTGTGTGTGTGTGTGTGTGTACATATGGAGTTTGTAAGTACTTGGTGTTTATCATGTATGTGTGTATGTGTGCATATATGTAGTTTGTAAGTGCTTGGTGTTCATCATGTATGTGTGTGCATATATGTAGTTTGTAAGTACTTGGTGTTTATCATGTGTGTGTATGTGCACATATATGTAATTTGCAAGTACTTGTATTCATCATGTGTGTGTATGTGTACATATATGTAGTTTGTAAGTACTTGGTGTTTATCATGTGTGTGTATGTGCACATATATGTAATTTGCAAGTACTTGTATTCATCATGTGTGTGTATGTGTACATATATGTAGTTTGTAAGTACTTGGTGTTTATCATGTGTGTGTATGTGTACATATATGTAGTTTGTAAGTACTTGGTGTTCATCATGTGTGTGTATATGTATGCATATATGTAGTTTGTTATCATCACTAATAATCATAACATTATGATTTCATGTACGTTGCCTACGAAAGATTATGAACATCACATGGCAGAAAAAAGCAACAAACTCTAATGTCTTACAATGAGCAAAACTCCCATCTATCACGACAACACTTAGGAGGAGTCGTAGACTTGAAGAAGAGTGATAGGTGGGAGATGTGGTCAAGGGGACGTAATGATGAAAATTAAGGAGATGTTGAGAGGGGAGATAATGGGAACACTAGATGTAATTAGGGCGCGGTGAATTGGTAGAAAAGCGTGCAAGGCGAGGGACAGGTGTGAACGAAATTGAAGAGAAAGAACTAGGGGAGAACATAATTCATTCGAGCTTGAGTCGAGGCCAAGGGCAGAATAGGATTCATTAGAGCTTGAGTCGAGGCCAGATGCAGACGTGGTGTCCGACAGGACACAACGAGACTGTGGGCAAGGAACAGTATGAAACAGATTCTGGGTTACAGGTTAGTGTGTGGCCAGTAGTCGAACTAGATAGTTGAGTCACTAAGTTACGGTAGAGATAGATTAAAACAACTAGTGATCTGATGATCGTAGTAACAGGCTAGTCATCAAGTGAGAGATAGCTAAGTTAGTTAATTGCAACTAGGTCTAATGTAGACAAGGCATATCAAGATGAACTGTCGGCTGTGTGCCATTAGGACAGAATTTAGAAATCTGCATCAGTAGACGATGCATATCAAGTTGAACTGTCGGCTGTGTGCCATTAGGACAGAATTTAGAATTCGTCTAATGTAGACAATACATATCAAGTGAACTGTCGGCTGTGTGCCATTAGGACAGAATTTAGAATTCGTCTAATGTAGACAATACATATCAAGTGAACTGTCGGCTGTGTGCCATTAGGACAGAATCTAGAGGCCTTCATCAGTATTAAGGTTTCAGGATGAACTAACGGCTGTGTGCCGTGATTATCAATATAGGACTTTTCATTATTAGCAAGAGTTCAATGTGACTGTCGGCTGAGTGCCGTGATCAAATAACTAGAGGCCTTCATCAGTATTAAGGTTTCAAGATGAACTAACGGCTGTGTGCCGTGATTATCAATATAGGACTTTTCATTATTAGCAAGAGTTCAATGTGACTGTCGGCTGAGTGCCGTGATCAAATAACTAGAGGCCTTCATCAGTATTAAGGTTTCAAGATGAACTAACGGCTGTGTGCCGTGATTATCAATATAGGACTTTTCATTATTAGCAAGAATTCAATGTGACTGTCGGCTGAGTGCCGTTATCAAATAACTAGAGGCCTTCATCAGTATTGAGGTTTCAAGATGAACTATGGGCTGTGTGCCAGGTGCCTTTGTAGAAATCGTCAACAGCAGTTAGCTGTAAGGTGTGAACATGGGGTGTGAATCATATCATTGTGAAGTGTTATTGATGCACCAGTAAGTCTGTCCAGAGAAGTTCTTGTTTACAATTGGTTATCATACATGACTTAGTGGCGGACGCCATGGCAGTATGTGCAATCTGTTAATGTATTAAACTGTTGTTTATTATTCCTGGTGTTGTTACTTGCTGTGTTGGAAGGGTGACTGATCCTGCGACGAACGAGTCTGGAGTGTCGAGTACAGAAACACAACGCGAAGTCAGTCCACGAGAAGGCGTGAAGCCTGATCCTGAGTGTACCATGCCCCAGATGTTGCAGTAAAATGACCAGATAGTGATTGCTAGAGAAGAAGCAATAATCTTCGTCTACATAATTTCGTTTACATAATTGGACCTGCGACCTGCGCAGAACGGTCACCAACGTCCACAACAGCAGCGACAGAAGCGGCCAACATCAACACAGGAGTAGTAAGAATTAATTAAGTACATAATTAATAAAAAGACAAATTTTTTTTTTGTGTTCTTGAGTGTTCAGTGTGTATTAACAAAGGGAAAAGTTGTGTATTGAATAGATAACTTAATTATGACAATTATTGGGGTATTACATTGAAAAAGTGCTTGTGTAATGAATTGAATATTGGCTAATATTGAATTGAAAATTTTGTGTATATGGAATTGAAAAATTGCTGGTGTAATGAATTGAATATATTTTTGGTATATTGAAATGAACATTTTCTTGTGGATTGAACTGGGAAAAAAAAATTAGTGGTGTATTGAATTGAAAAACTGCTTGTGTATTGGACATTTTTCTGGCATATTGAAGTGGAATTTTGTTGCTTCCATATTAAATTGAATTTTTTTTTCTTGGATGATGAATGGGAATTCTTCTCCTGAGCAATTGGATTTGAAAATTTTGTTTTCCCTGGATATTGAATTGGAAAATTTTGTTCCCTTGTGCATTGAATTGGAAAATTTTGTGCCCTCCTATATTGAATTGGAAAATTAGGTTCCCTTGTGTAGTGAATTGGGAAATTGTTTCCCTGATGTATTGAAGGGGAAAATTTTTTTTGGTATATGGAATTGAAAATTGGTTTCTTATGTATTAAATTGACATTCTCCTTGGTGTAATTTATTAGGAAGTTTCCTCAGTGTTGAATTAACAATTTTTGTAGGAAAGTTCTGGTGTAGTGAACTAAAATTTTTTTTTTTTGCTATTGAATTGAACATTTTTGTGAGTAATGTAAAAATTGTGTGTTCGATCACCACAATATAAATAACATGGCAAATCAATAGGTATTCAACATAAAGTGTACTAATAAATTGAACATTGTTGTAGGGGAAATTATTATGCAGGAGTAAGTTAAACAGCAGAGGTTGCTCAAATTGAATAAAGGTGATCCTGTGTTGGTGCTAAAGATTATTGAAGTACATTATAAGCCTGAGGGGATGTTAAGTCAATAATAGGGCGAGAAATAGGGCACAACGCAAAGGACAAACAGACGGAGATAGTGGAATAGAAGAAAAAAAAATTATTGCAGATCAATTAATTGATTTTTTTTTTTAGGTTGAATTGTAAAATGGTGATTCTATAGTGAATAGAAAATTATTGCTGGGTGAGTTATTGGAATTTTTTTTTTGTTGATTGGTTATATGGAAGTGTAGAATTTGTAACTTTTGGTATTAAATAGAACAATTGTTGCTGGTCCAGTGATTGGAAATTTTACTGAATTGTAAAATTGTTGAGGTTGAATTGACCATACAAAATATTGGTCTGTTGATGAAACATTTTTGAGCTACTGAATTGTAAAATTGTTGATGTTGAATGGACTATACAAAATATTGGTCTGTTGATGAAACATTTTTGAGCTACTGAATTGTAAAATTGTTAATGTGAATGGACTATACAAAATATTGGTCTGTTGATGAAACATTTTTGAGCTACTGAATTGTAAAATTGTTAATGTGAATTGACTATACAAAATATTGGTCTGTTGATGAAACATTTTTGAGCTACTGAATTGTAAAATTGTTGATGTTGAATGGACTATACAAAATATTGGTCTGTTGATGAAACATTTTTGAGCTACTGAATTGTAAAATTGTTAATGTGAATGGACTATACAAAATATTGGTCTGTTGATGAAACATTTTTGAGCTACTGAATTGTAAAATTGTTAATGTGAATGGACTATACAAAATATTGGTCTGTTGATGAAACATTTTTGAGCTACTGAATTGTAAAATTGTTAATGTGAATTGACTATACAAAATATTGGTCGGTTGATGAAACATTTTTGAGCTACTGAATGGTAAAATGGTTGATTGAAAATTTTTTTTTGTTGAGGTACTGAATTGTAAAATTGTGATTGGAGATTGAAAAGAGAAATTATTGATTGAAAATTTGGGGATATTGAAGTGAAAAGAAAAAGTGTTAGAATATTGAACTCATTTTTGGGGCTGATGTATTGAATCCATTTTAGCTTACAGATTGACATAGGAAATGGTGGGAATTAATCAAGGAAGTTACAGGTGGCAAAACAGGTGGAAAACAGATGAGTTAGGAGGTGACCACACAAGACTAGATAGAATACAGGAGAGTAGATGTAATAGGTGTAAGGAAATAGGACACCTAGTCAGACAGTGTCAGTTAGGGAAAAACAGAACGAATAGTTGTAAGATAATAGTTACAGGAGTGAGGAAGGACATAACGGAAGGACAGATTAGAGAATATTTTGGTAAATTTGGTCAAATCATGTATTGTAAATTCATAGTAAATGTAAGCAAGAAAAATAAAGCGATAATATTATATAGAAATAGTGAGATAGTGAATAATATTATAAGACAGGAACATAATATAGCTAATGATAAAATAAAAGTAGATATTTTTACACCCATACAAGTGAGACAAGAAGACAACCAAAAGATAAAACCATTATATGTAAATAGTAGTGGAGTAAGAAGAGAGGGACTATATAATAAAATAGAAGATAGATTATATAGTATCAGTATAAACAAGAGAATTAGGGAACATAATAATACATTTATTAGGACAACAGACACAAGAGCAGAAACAGTAGACAATGAAGAATTTTTGACGGCAGATGAAGATGACATGAGTAAAGTAGAAAAGTTAGGTTCTAAGAAATCAAACAAGAGTAGGAAAGTAAGGAAGACACATGAGACAAGGGAAACACAGACAAGGTTAGCAGATAGGGACATGAGAAAATATATTGATGTAGGGGTTGATACGGACGAGGAGATAGTTAGACAGATAAAAAAAGAAGAAAAAGGTACACAAACACAAATAACTGAATGTAGAGATAGTGCGACACAAATGGTAGAGAAAGAAGCAAAGAATAAGTGGACAATGACAGATGGACAAACAAACACAGAGGATAAGGGAACACAGATAGATAATAACGGAAGTTTATTAGTAGGGGAAATGAAAGGGGACAAAGAAATCCAGGAGCAAGATAGTGGAAGTGAATTATTAAAGATGATTGAGAAATTCACGGCCAACATAGAAAGGATGTTGCCAAGTCCCATACATACAGTAGAGAAAACATATAGAATAGAATCAATAGAAATGAATAACGCAGAGAAAGCACAGAAAATAGAAGACACAGGAAATAGAGAAACAAAGGAGGGTCTGTGGAAATTAAGAGCAGCAGACATAGAAAGATTAACAAGAGAGTCAGAGGAAAAATTATATAAGGAGCTAGACGAGATACAAGAGAGTCAAATTTATGATTACGGGTATAGAGAGAATAGGAAAAGTTATCGAAAAGAGAGTCGAATTTATGATTATGGATATAGAGAGAGGAAAGGTCATCGAAGATATGATAATTATAGGTCGAAGGATGAATGGAGATATTAGATCATAAATTGTGGAGGCGGCGGCAACAAAAGTTTGTAATAATAAGGAAAATGAATAGAATGATGGTGCTAGGTAGGGACTGGTTGAACAAGAATAGAATAATAGTGAATTATAGAACACAGAAATAATAGTTAAGAGTACAAAATAGGAGATGAAGGAGGTAGAGTATATTAGGTGAAAGAGACTGGAGACGACGACAGAAGAGTAGAGACAGTTGAAGTGGTAGCGGAGTACTAGTCTGAGATTAATTAGGCTACAGAAAGGAAAAGGAGATGTAGCGAAGTACCAATCGAAAGAATTGGGCTACATAGAGTAAGTAGGCAACAGGTAGGAGCCTATGAGAACGAGAAAAGTAGAGAGGTGTAGTCCCGGCAGTGTGTTCCGGTGGAATTTAGGCTACACAAAAAGAAATATTGTGTAAACAATAAGAGAATATTGCAATGAGCAATGTAGGAATAGGAATAGTGAGAGATTAGAAAGGGTGACGATGAGAGATAGACAAGAGACAGATACCTAGTCTACAGATTTCATAGGGCCCATATATGAGGTCCCTATCGTAAAAACGATGTTGTTAATGAAACGTAGACCTGATACAGAATGTGTAAATTAGCAGTAGATAGTAGTGATAGTTTTTTCGGCCCTAAAACAACAAGAAAAATAGGATTCTGGAATGTGCGAACAATGGCCGCTCCGACGAAACATGCACAGGTCGCGAGCGAGATGGACAGATACGATCTAGATATTTTAGGATTAAGCGAAATGCGCTGGCTTGGAACAGGTAGGAGATCTATTGATAATAAAATAGTAGTTTTTTCTGGAAGGGAAGATGGAAAACACCGTGAAGGAGTAGGCATAATGATGACAGACAAAGCTGCAAGAAGTTTATTAGAATGGGAACCGGTAAATAGCCGTCTGATACGAACACGATACAAAACAAAACATGGAAGACTTTCAATATTCAATGTTATGCGCCTACTAACGAAGCTGATGATGAAGTTAAGGATGATTTTTATAACCAACTGCAACAACTTATAAACAAAATACCAAAACACGATCTTTTAATTGTAATGGGAGACTTCAACGCCAAAGTAGGACAAGATAACGCAGGAGTGGAACATGTGATGGGGAGAGAAGGCTGTAATACAACAAGTCAGAATGGAGAAAGATTAATAGAATTATGTTTAATAGAAAATTTAGTTATAGGTGGGACATTATTTCCACATAAAAATATCCACAAAACAACATGGATATCTCCTGATGATAGAACATCAAATCAAATTGACCACCTATGTATTAAACAACAATTCAGATCATCATTAATAGATGTAAGAGCATACAGAGGTGCTGATGTTAATAGTGACCACAACCTGTGCATTGGGAAAATAAGATTAAAATTTAGAAATCAACAGAAGAGGTCAATTACACATAAAATTGATAGTCATAAACTGAAAGATGAAGCAATAAAGGAAAAGTTTAACATAGAGCTAAGTAATTGTTATTCAGCACTTGGTGAAATAGACTTAGATATCAATGAAATGTGGGACTCACAGAGCAAAATACTAATGACAGCAGCAGAAGCAAGTGCTGGACTGAAGAAAATGGAAAAACGAGCTTGGATCTCAGACACCACATGGAAATACATCAAAGAAAGAAGAGAAGCGAAGAGAGCCATGACTAATGTAAAGACAGATCTTGGAAAGGTTCTGGCAAAAGCAACATACAAAGAATTAGACAACAAAGTGAAAAGTTCGGCAAGAAGAGATACAAGAGCTTATATAGACAACTTGGCAGAGAAAGCAGAGACAGCTGCAATTACAGGAGACAGCAGAACTCTTTATACTGTACAAAAGATGCTGACAAACACCTATACATCCAGTGGAACACCAATTCTAGACAAATCTGGATTAATGCTAACAACAAGCGCAGACATAAAAGCCCGTTGGGCGGAACACTTCAAAGAAATTCTTAACCGTCCACTACCTCACAGTTTAATAGATTTTGAAGCTGAAACACCAGCAGCAGAATTAGATGTAAATTTAGATGACTTCACCTTGAGTGAAATAGAAACCACCTTAAAGCTAATGACCAATAACAAGGCTGCTGGAGAGGATAAGTTAACAGCTGAGATCCTCAAGGCAATTGATAGCCATAATTTAATACATCTCCAAAAAATGTTCAACATCATTTGGAAAACAGAGAAGACGCCTCATAAATGGAAAAAAGGAATCATTGTTAAGATCCCAAAAAAGGGCAATCTTAGAGATTGTAACAATTGGAGAGGCGTGACACTTTTGTCAGTTGCCTCAAAATTATTCTGTAAAATCATCCTAAATAGAATAAAGGATTCAATAGATACAGTAATGCGTGAAGAACAGGCTGGGTTTAGAAAAGGGAGAAGCTGTCTTGACCACATTTTCACTCTACGACTTATATTGGAGGAACACATTGAAAAGCAAAAACCTTTTGTACTTAACTTCATCGACTTCAAAAAAGCATTTGATAGTATTCATAGAGATTCTTTGTGGAAAATTCTGAAGCAATATGGCTTACCATCAAAAATCATAAATATTATCAAAGACATGTATGATGGTTACACATGTGCAGTTCGAACAGAGGAAGGACTGAGCGAATGTTTCCCAATAGAAACTGGGGTTAAACAAGGATGTATTTTATCGCCCTTGTTATTTGGAATTGTTATGGACTTCATAATGAAGAAATGCTGCACTGGTAATAAAGGCATCGAATGGATACAAGGAGACCATTTGGAGGACCTGGACTTTGCTGATGACATAGTTCTCATCAGCAATCAGATAAAAACGATGCAGGAAAACACAAATGAACTATCATCAATAGCCAGCAAAATTGGGCTTGAGGTCAATCATGAAAAGACTAAAGTCATGAAAAGTTTAATTCCAACAAGTGACAAAATATACATGGAAAACAAACCAGTAGAAGAGATCGATCACTTCATCTATCTTGGAAGTCACATTGATCGAGAAGGGGATACGAGCAAAGAAATTAGAATCAGACTGGCTAAAGCAGCACTGTCTTTCAGAAGCCTTGAAAAGTTGTGGAAATCAAAACTCATTAGCACAAACACAAAACTTAGGCTATTCAAATCAAATGTACTATCAACCCTTACGTATGCGTGTGAAAGCTGGAAAACAACAAGAGATATAGAAACAAAGTTGAACGCATTCGAAAATAAATGTCTAAGGAAAATACTTGGTATAGAATGGAACGAATTCAAAACAAACGAGGAAATTAGAGAAATCGCCAATCAACCACTAATATCTTCAGTAATAAAGAAAAGACGATGGTCATACGTTGGACATGTGATGAGAAGAGATAATAATCGAATAGCAAAGCAAGCCCTCATATGGGAAACAACAGGTAAAAGAAAAAGAGGAAGACCCAGGGAGACACTGAGAAGAACATTGATGAGAGAGGCAAGAGCAGCAGGAATCGGCTCCCTCAATGAGATAGAACTGCTTGCACAGAACAGAGACAGATGGCGAGATTTGATAAAATATCTTTAAAAGAAAACTGCTAGAACAAAAATTCATATAGGAGAAGGTGTATCTTGGTCTACGCCCTATGGGCCGGTTACGGCTCGAAAGGTCAATAGATATATGAGGTCTGTGAACTAGAAGAAAATACAGACAAACGGAGACAATATGTTAAAAAGGGGGAGTAATAGAGATAGAGGTCCTGACGGAAATTGTGAAGGCAGCTCCGATTAGAAGTTAGAGTGAAAATTAAGAAGATGATAGGACACATTAGTTATTATGATGGATAAATAACTAAAAAGGGGTAGGAAGGTGGTGAAGAAGAGTGATAGGTGGGAGATGTGGTCAAGGGGACGTAATGATGAAAATTAAGGAGATGTTGAGAGGGGAGATAATGGGAACACTAGATGTAATTAGGGCGCGGTGAATTGGTAGAAAAGCGTGCAAGGCGAGGGACAGGTGTGAACGAAATTGAAGAGAAAGAACTAGGGGAGAACATAATTCATTCGAGCTTGAGTCGAGGCCAAGGGCAGAATAGGATTCATTAGAGCTTGAGTCGAGGCCAGATGCAGACGTGGTGTCCGACAGGACACAACGAGACTGTGGGCAAGGAACAGTATGAAACAGATTCTGGGTTACAGGTTAGTGTGTGGCCAGTAGTCGAACTAGATAGTTGAGTCACTAAGTTACGGTAGAGATAGATTAAAACAACTAGTGATCTGATGATCGTAGTAACAGGCTAGTCATCAAGTGAGAGATAGCTAAGTTAGTTAATTGCAACTAGGTCTAATGTAGACAAGGCATATCAAGATGAACTGTCGGCTGTGTGCCATTAGGACAGAATTTAGAAATCTGCATCAGTAGACGATGCATATCAAGTTGAACTGTCGGCTGTGTGCCATTAGGACAGAATTTAGAATTCGTCTAATGTAGACAATACATATCAAGTGAACTGTCGGCTGTGTGCCATTAGGACAGAATTTAGAATTCGTCTAATGTAGACAATACATATCAAGTGAACTGTCGGCTGTGTGCCATTAGGACAGAATCTAGAGGCCTTCATCAGTATTAAGGTTTCAGGATGAACTAACGGCTGTGTGCCGTGATTATCAATATAGGACTTTTCATTATTAGCAAGAGTTCAATGTGACTGTCGGCTGAGTGCCGTGATCAAATAACTAGAGGCCTTCATCAGTATTAAGGTTTCAAGATGAACTAACGGCTGTGTGCCGTGATTATCAATATAGGACTTTTCATTATTAGCAAGAGTTCAATGTGACTGTCGGCTGAGTGCCGTGATCAAATAACTAGAGGCCTTCATCAGTATTAAGGTTTCAAGATGAACTAACGGCTGTGTGCCGTGATTATCAATATAGGACTTTTCATTATTAGCAAGAGTTCAATGTGACTGTCGGCTGAGTGCCGTTATCAAATAACTAGAGGCCTTCATCAGTATTGAGGTTTCAAGATGAACTATGGGCTGTGTGCCAGGTGCCTTTGTAGAAATCGTCAACAGCAGTTAGCTGTAAGGTGTGAACATGGGGTGTGAATCATATCATTGTGAAGTGTTATTGATGCACCAGTAAGTCTGTCCAGAGAAGTTCTTGTTTACAATTGGTTATCATACATGACTTAGTGGCGGACGCCATGGCAGTATGTGCAATCTGTTAATGTATTAAACTGTTGTTTATTATTCCTGGTGTTGTTACTTGCTGTGTTGGAAGGGTGACTGATCCTGCGACGAACGAGTCTGGAGTGTCGAGTACAGAAACACAACGCGAAGTCAGTCCACGAGAAGGCGTGAAGCCTGATCCTGAGTGTACCAAAACAAGTGTCGAGAGGCTAAATTTACCAGGAGGGGTAAAACTACAGACTAAGGTGGCTGGGTCATGTAAGAAGAATGGCAAACAATCGTATTCCCAAACAAATATTGTAAGACGAACTTAGGGATGGAAAGAGACCAAAGGGCAGACCAGTGCTGAGATAGAAGGATGTTTGCAGGGCTTCCTTGAGTGAATTCTCTGTCAGTGAAAGAAACTGAAAATCTGGCTGCAGATTGTAACACATGGAGAACAAAAATAAAAAGTGGCACAACAACTTTCAAGACAGTGCTGATATTAAATTCAGAAGACAAAATGCGCAGGAGAAAAGAGACGAGACCAGGTACGACAAATACATCTTGTTTGTTCTGTGGCCAAATCTGTCTATTCAATATTGTCAGATTCAGCCATGAGAGAAGCTGTTCAGTAAAACAGCATTCAGCATAAGACACTAATATTTTTACCAAACTACTGACTTATCATGATTACTTATCCATCTGTCAAGATGCCCAAGCCATGTAAACAGTTAAATAGCATAACTGATGGTCTTGACATAAACAATAAATGTGAACTTGAAGTCTTATTTCAAGAAATTTTTTTCTTCACATTTTCTGACATTTTGCTGGTGACAGGACTTCCTTGAATGCTCACCTGCATGAACAGACACTCAACAGACCTTGAGTTTGCATAGCAGATAAAGACCTATGTTTGACCTAAACTTATTTTTAAAAGGCCTGAAGAAGCAATTTGAGGTAGCAGATTTGCCAAACTTAACACAAGATTTAAAGCAAACATTTTGTGCAAATTTATAAAATTTGTCAACAATCAAACTGATTGCAGAGTGACCCATTTACACAGATTGGAAAATGGCTTGTAAAAGCTGATCCTATATAGACAGGATGATGACATGTGATACATAAACTCAGGACACTTGGCAGTATTGACCTTCAGATTTTCATGTGAATATGTTGAGAGGTTACATCACAGTAATTACAGTCAGGAAACTTTCCGATGACCACTCATATAACAAAAATTGATCACTCAAAAATAATGGAAGAGAAACATACTGAGTTCATCCTAAATTCTTGTAGCAATAATGATGTCTTCCAAGTTTTCTCTTCACATGGACATCTTTATTTCCAAGGTTGAAGATTTGATGTCGAGCTGTTTATTTATATCCATTAATTTTACTTTCTGCACTTCTGTTTCCTTTCAGCTTTGAGGAATAATGTAGTATCTTGGTCAGAGATCATGTGTGATGTTGAGCCTGACATTGTTGCATCATCTCCTGCAACTGCTTTTCTTCTTTCTCTGTTGATTCTCAATGTTTGTGGGGGTGAGGAGGAGATGATGCCTGGTGCTGACACATCCAAACCATTAGATGTGTTGTTAATTTAGAACTCATACACATTTTCTTATACAAGCCAATCAATTTCACCCCTTTCCTATGATGGCTTTATTTTTTTTTTGCTTAATTGAACAGCTTCCAGTTATTTGAGCACAGGTCGGCATGTGTTGTTTACAGCATGTGGGACACAACTTAGACTTCATTTGTTTCACTCCATTTAGCTGCCATTTGTAAACCTGGCTTATTAGAAGGTCATTAACAAACATGTTAGGTATTAGGTAAATTATCATCATCATCATTATTGAGTGCCGTTTCCGCATCGAAGGTTGGCTATCATATAGCACGATTCTGCTCTGTTGCTTTGACGGTGCAGGTTGACATAGGCTGATTTGTCCGTCGTTGGATGTTACTCGTCCATGTTAGTCTTGGTCTGCTTCTGACTTTTTTACCTTGTATTTTCCCTTCCAAGATTGCTTTTAGTAGTCTTTTAAATATAAAGGTTTATAAAATAATATAGGTAATAATAATATAGGTAAATAGAACAGTTTATATCTGTGTTGATATATTTTATGGCATATAACAGAAGACATGTTTATTTGTTCATCAGAGCCTGACAGAAAAAGAAGTGGCTGAATGGTGTGGTGTTGTCTTGTCTCATCTTCCTATGCTACGTAAATGTATGTGCAGTCTTCAGTACCGAGCTTCTCCGCACAGGAGTGGACTGCAAATACTTAGTGAACAGAAAGAGATGAATTCAAGTTTAGAGGTAAATATATTTTAGAATAGAAAGCATTAAAACAAAGGACATACTCCAATTTAAAAGTGAACATATGACATCTTAAAATTTTGAACTCATTTTGCTCTTGTCAATTCAAAAATGCTGTGTCCAAAGATGATGTCCCATCAACTGTAATTTCTTGGTGTGCTAAATTCTCTTTTTAATTTCTTTTGAACAGTGACAAGTTTTACTTGTAAATGGAATGCTTACATCCACTGTGACAAGTGTTACTTGTAAATAAAATGATTACACCCATTGTGACAAGTTTTACTTGTAAATGGAATGCTTAGATCCACTGTGACAAGTTTTACTTGTAAATGGAATGCTTACATCCACTGTGACAAGTTTTACTTGTAAATAGAATGCTTACATCCACTGTGACAAGTTTTACTTGTAAATGGAATGCTTACATCCACTGTGACAAGTGTTACTTGTAAATAAAATACTTACACTCATTGTGACAAGTTCTATTTGCAAATTGAATGCTCATGATCAAAGTTTGATGTATTTGATAGATTGCATTTTCAAGAGAGATAAATGTGATGCTAGCAGTGAATACATTCCAGAATAGAAAGTCAGACTTCAGTTTAGAGGCAGATAAACGCTAGAGTGGACTGACAAGATCAAGAGATGGACTGGAGAATCTGTGTCATGTACAATCAAGATAGAGGCTAATAAAGTGGACTGACAACATCAAGAGATGGACTAGAGAATCTGTGTCATGTATAATCAAGATAGAGGCTAATAAAGTGGACTGACAACATCAAGAGATGGACTAGAGAATCTGTGTCATGTACAATCAAGATAGAGGCTAATAAAGTGGACTCACAACATCAAGAGATGGACTAGAGAATCTGTGTCATGTACAATCAAGATAGAGGCTAATAAAGTGGACTGACAACATCAAGAGATGGACTAGAGAATCTGTGTCATGTACAATCAAGATAGAGGCTAATAAAGTGGACTCACAACATCAAGAGATGGACTAGAGAATCTGTGTCATGTACAATCAAGATAGAGGCTAATAAAGTGGACTGACAACATCAAGAGATGGACTAGGGAATCTGTGTCATGTACAATCAAGATAGAGGCTAATAAAGTGGACTGACAACATCAAGAGATGGACTAGAGAATCTGTGTCATGTACAATCAAGATAGAGGCTAATAAAGTGGACTGACAACATCAAGAGATGGACTGGAGAATCTGTGTCATGTATAATCAAGATAGAGGCTAATAAAGTGGACTGGCAACATCAAGAGATGGACTAGAGAATCTGTGTCATGTACAATCAAGATAGAGGCTAATAAAGTGGACTGACAACATCAAGAGATGGACTGGAGAATCCATGTTATGTACCATCAAGATAGTGAATTTTACTCCATGGTAGCCAGCCTTCTGTGTGGAGATAGCACTGGATGATGGTTCTCAACCTGGAGTTGTGCCAGTTCTCTAAAACGTCCAGTAGTCTGATAAAATAATGATGTCATTGCATCCACTGCAGTAGTGGATGATGTTAGCCACATTCACTCACCAGGTAGATCAAATGTTTCACTCACCAGGTAGATCAAATGTTTCATTCACCAGGTAGATCAAATGTTTCATTCACCAGGTAGATCAAATGTTTCATTCACCAGGTAGATCAAATGTTTCAATCACCAGGTAGATCAAATGTTTCATTCACCAGGTAGATCAAATGTTTCATTCACCAGGTAGATCAAATGTTTCATTCACCAGGTAGATCAAATGTTTCATTCACCAGGTAGATCAAATGTTTCAATCACCAGGTAGATCAAATGTTTCATTCACCAGGTAGCTCAAATGTTTCATTCACCAGGTAGATCAAATGTTTCATTCACCAGGTAGATCAAATGTTTCACTCACCAGGTAGATCAAATGTTTCATTCACCAGGTAGCTCAAATGTTTCATTCACCCAGTGGAGTCAAGTTTTACAAATATCACCTTCCCTGAACAATGAAAGAACCACAACCAACTATACTCCAAGAATATTTGATTTGAAGATTGTTCAAATTGAAATCATTTGTGGTCACAATTTGCTACTGTCATGTTTCTATTTATTTTGTGAGCTCTAAGTGCACATCTTGAAATGAGAGGTCATCTACTTGCAGCCAAGTCTGGAGAACTCTGTCAGAGAAAACAGTATGTCAAGTTTTCAGGCTATGGTGATGTCTACTGATCAAGATAAAATAGTGCACTACAGAGACCTTATTGCAAAGCTGTTTGGTATAGTCAGGCATCATATAGAAAGAAAAGATATTTCTTCATGCCAGCAGTTACTCAAAAATCTGGTATGTAGAGACATTTTAGTTTTTTTTTTCTTTTTAAATTTTTCATTTTAAACTTTTCTTTTCATGTAGTGAATTCAATTACAGAAATAAATAATTGAACTTTTTACAGCAACATCACTGGTGACCTTTGAATGAGTACCATCAACATTATTATCTTGAGTATACTTTGTGGCATTTTAGCACACAATGTTATCTTTATCAATCATACTGCATACCTCATTTGGAGGGGTTAAGTATAACATTTTTAAAAAATTCACAATATCTGGAAAATTTAAATAAAAAAAAAAATAAATATTTGTTTGTGCTCAAATAATTTTTGTAAGCATAATGTTTTTATGTTCTTTTGCACATTTTTTACCCTAAATATTATATAAAAATATATATATTGTTAAACAATTTTCACGTTCAAATCTGGATGAGCTATCAATTCTTCGTGCTTTACTTTTGAATCTCGATGATCTATCAGTTCATTGTGCTTTACTTTTGAATCTCGATGATCTATCAGTTCTTTGTACTTTACTTTTGAATCTCGATGATCTATCAGTTCTTTGTGCTTTACTTTTGAATCTCGACGATCTATCAGTTCTTTGTGCTTTACTTTTGAATCTCGATGATCTATCAGTTCTTTGTGCTTTACTTTTGAATCTCGATGTGCTATCAATTCTTCATGCTTTTGAATCTCGATGAGCTATCAATTCTTCATGCTTTTGAATCTCGATGAGCTATCAATTCTTCGTTCTTTACTTTTGTATCTCCATGTGCTATCAATTCTTCATGCTTTTGAATCTCGATGAGCTATCAATTCTTCATGCTTTTGAATCTCGATGAGCTATCAATTCTTCGTTCTTTACTTTTGAATCTCGATGAGCTATCAATTCTTCGTTCTTTACTTTTGTATCTCCATGTGCTATCAATTCTTCGTTCTTTACTTTTGTATCTCCATGTGCTATCAATTCTTCGTTCTTTACTTTTGAATCTCGATGAGCTATCAATTCTTCGTACTTTACTTTTGAATCTCGATGAGCTATCAATTCTTCGTGCTTTACTTTTGAATCTCGATGAGCTATCAGTTCTTTGTGCTTTACTTTTGAATCTCGATGATCTATCAGTTCTTTGTGCTTTACTTTTGAATCTCGATGAGCTATCAATTCTTCATGCTTTTGAATCTCGATGAGCTATCAATTCTTCGTTCTTTACTTTTGAATCTCGATGAGCTATCAATTCTTCGTTCTTTACTTTTGTATCTCCATGTGCTATCAATTCTTCGTTCTTTACTTTTGTATCTCCATGTGCTATCAATTCTTCGTTCTTTACTTTTGAATCTCGATGAGCTATCAATTCTTCGTACTTTACTTTTGAATCTCGATGAGCTATCAATTCTTCGTGCTTTACTTTTGAATCTCGATGAGCTATCAATTCTTCGTTCTTTACTTTTGTATCTCGATGAGCTATCAATTCTTCGTTCTTTACTTTTGTATCTCGATGAGCTATCAATTCTTCGTTCTTTACTTTTGAATCTCGATGAGCTATCAATTCTTCGTACTTTACTTTTGAATCTCGATGAGCTATCAATTCTTCGTGCTTTACTTTTGAATCTCGATGAGCTATCAATTCTTCGTGCTTTACTTTTGAATCTCGATGAGCTATCAATTCTTCGTGCTTTACTTTTGAATCTCGATGAGCTATCAGTTCTTTGTGCTTTACTTTTGAATCTCGATGATCTATCAGTTCTTTGTGCTTTACTTTTGAATCTCGATGATCTATCAGTTCTTTGTGCTTTACTTTTGAATCTCGATGATCTATCAGTTCTTTGTGCTTTACTTTTGAATCTCGATGAGCTATCAATTCTTCATGCTTTACTTTTGAATCTCGTTGATCTATCAGTTCTTTGTGTTTTACTTTTGAATCTCGATGAGCTATCAATTCTTCGTACTTTACTTTTGAATCTCGTTGATCTATCAGTTCTTTGTGCTTTACTTTTGAATCTCGATGAGCTATCAATTCTTCGTGCTTTACTTTTGAATCTCGATGAGCTATCAATTCTTTGTGCTTTACTTTTGAATCTCGTTGATCTATCAGTTCTTCGTGCTTTACTTTTGAATCTCGATGAGCTATCAATTCTTCGTGCTTTACTTTTGAATCTCGATGAGCTATCAATTCTTCATGCTTTACTTTTGAATCTCAATGAGCTATTATTTTTTGTGCTTTACTTTTGAATCTCGATGAGCTATCGTTACTTTGTGCTAGCAAGATTTGTGTTTTTTCTTTAGATAGACCATATTTTTACATTCAAACATTTTACTTACTTTGTCACTTACTCTCTAAATGATTCCTTATATTTCCTGGACATAACATTCATGCATGAATCTTCTCTGTTGAAAGATGACACATTGTCTATTAGCCCGATATATCACACTCTGGGGGCCTCGGTAGCCTAGTTGGGAAAACCACCCGACCGGGCTACCGACGTTCGGACAACCCGTGTTGTACTCGTGGTTGAAACAAAAAAATACCCCCACGGTCGATCCAGCCATTGGCAGAAATGGGTACCAGGGCATTACCCTGGGAAGGTGAGGAATGTTGTCTCGCATCTGAGTTTCGATGCTTGAGGCGACACTATCTAGAAATTTCCGAACATTTCTGGATAGGCGGCCGAGCACATATGGGTGGACAACTCGCATGCTAAGACGCCGGTTCAAGGCTTGTACTTTACCTTTATATCACACTCTTCTGTGTGTGTGTGTGAATGTCATCAACAAACTGTCATTTGGCGATAACAATTTTAGAGACAAAGGTGTTGTTGCAGCTTTATGTGGATAATAAGTGACAAAACAACTTGATGTTGTGGCCCAATACGAGCCTTCTGCAGGAAACTTAAATAAGGTAAAACATTAAATGAATTTTAGAAATAAATAAATAGATTACTCTATGAATTAATGATAAAAATACGTAAAATAAAACAAAATGCAAAATGTGAAGGAATTGAAAAAAAGAATCTTATCTGTCTGCTGTGCCTCTCCCAGTGCAAAAGAAGGATCGAACAAAGGGGGATTATAAAAAGTACAGGGTAGTTGCCAACAAATGAAAAAGATAGCAAAAGTATGCAACAAACAATGAGAGTACATGCTGATATTTTAACTATTGTGAATAAGCTCAAAATGTAATGGTTTAACCATGTGTCTCGGTCACTGGCATAGTAAATGCTTTATCATAAGAGCTGTGAAAGGAGTGAGAAGGGGAGGTAGGCAGAGAAAGAGATGGGAAGATAACATCAAAGAATAGACCTTGACTTTGCAGAGTCCCAAAGAATTACTGAAAATAGAGAGAAATGGAGAAGGTTGACAAAGTCTATTAGTGGTGTCTTAGTGACTCCAGGAGAAGGTTGACAAAGTCTGTTAGTGGTGTCTTAGTGACTCCAGGAGAAGGTTAACAAAGTCTGTTAGTGGTGTCTTAACGACTCCAGGAGAAGGTTAACAAAGTCTGTTAGTGGTGTCTTAACGACTCCAGGAGAAGGTTGACAAAGTCTGTTAGTGGTGTCTTAACGACTCCCAGGAGAAGGTTGACAAAGTCTGTTAGTGGTGTCTTAACGACTCCCAGGAGAAGGTTGACAAAGTCTGTTAGTGGCGTCTTAATGACTCCCAGGAGAAGGTTGACAAAGTCTGTTAGTGGTGTCTTGACAACTCCCAGGAGAAGGTTGACAAAGTCTGTTAGTAGTGTCTTAATGACTCCCAGGAGAAGGTTGACAAAGTCTGTTAGTGGTGTCTTAACGACTCCCAGGAGAAGGTTGACAAAGTCTGTTAGTGGTGTCTTAACGACTCCCAGGAGAAGGTTGACAAAGTCTGTTAGTGGTGTCTTAACAACTCCCAGGAGAAGGTTGACAAAGTCTGTTAGGGGTGTCTTAATAACTCCCAGGAGAAGGTTGACAAAGTCTGTTAGTGGTGTCTCAATAACTCCCGGGAGAAGGTTGACAAAGTCTGTTAGTGGTGTCTTAATGACTCCCAGGAGAAGGTTGACAAAGTCTGTTAGTGGTGTCTTAATGACTCCAGGAGAAGGTTAACAAAGTCTGTTAATGGTGTCTTAACGACTCCCAGGAGAAGGTTGACAAAGTCTGTTAGTGGTGTCTTAATAACTCCCAGGAGAAGGTTGACAAAGTCTGTTAGTGGTGTCTTAATAACTCCCGGGAGAAGGTTGACAAAGTCTGTTAGTGGTGTCTTAATGACTCCCAGGAGAAGGTTGACAAAGTCTGTTAGTGGTGTCTTAATGACTCCAGGAGAAGGTTAACAAAGTCTGTTAGTGGTGTCTTAACGACTCCCAGGAGAAGGTTGACAAAGTCTGTTAGTGGTGTCTTAATAACTCCCAGGAGAAGGTTGACAAAGTCTGTTAGTGGTGTCTTAACAACTCCCAGGAGAAGATTGACAAAGTCTGTTAGTGGTGTCTTAACAACTCCCAGGAGAAGGTTGACAAAGTCTGTTAGTGGTGTCTAAACAACTCCCAGGAGAAGGTTGACAAAGTCTGTTAGTGACCCCCCCCCAACATCCCGTTATGGGATGAATTTGAATTTTGAAGACATAGCCAACAATAGATTTATGGCTGGTAGACCATGGTGAAGTGACTCTCAAGATGACGATCGATGGGGTACAATCACAGTTTCTTCTGTCACTAGATGACAGTGTCAGTGAGTGTAAGCAACTTGTGCTGCTCAACTTGGTAATAACATCTAGTGCCAAGTAATTCCAAGCTCCCTCGTAATTAGGTAATGAAATATAATTGATTACAACCTGATGATTACATGTGTGTGAAGTAAAACCTTCTTGTAATCCACCAGGGTTGTGATGCCTCATTGACAGTGTGGTCACTGGCTCAGTTCTATGCCAGCAGATCTCTTCAGCAGTTTGTGACAGGTCACCTGACAGCGGCTGTAGCTTTAGGTCCTAGCCAGAGACAGGCCATGCAGTACCTGGGGCGGCTGTATAAAGTCTACCCCTGCGCTTCATTCCATGCAGTCATGAAAAGCAAAGTGGAAGATAAGAATGGGTGTGTTACCAATTAACATTAATTATTTGCGGAAAAATATCACCTTTTTTGAGTCATTTTAGATAATTTGACATTTTCATGCATATTGAATTGTTTCAGGTAGCATTGCAATTATAACTATAGTCCGTTCAGAATCGTTTGCCGAGATGTTATGATTTATAATTCAAAAAGTTCTTGATGATTTCACATGATTTTTGGCATACGGTGTTAAAATGTCCATGTCACGAGAACATATGTGTTACTCGATGTCTAGCTATAACGGTTTTCTTAAAGCGGCGAATTCCTTTGATCTTTGCCCATGTAACTATTATTTTGACCCTAATCAAAATGTTTTACAGTAATCTAGTGCAACGATGACCCATAGGCGTGTCCATAAAATTTTACTGGGTGGCAAGTATACAAATTTTAAATTATATATAGAACTTTTGTTCGTAGAGTCAATTTGATATAGTTCCATGCTCTTGGTGTGAGTTTCCCAAATGTTGTCGCTGCCTTTCAAATACGTACATTTAGTTCCTGATCTAAGGAAAGTGTGGCTGTAATAGTGGATCCAAGATAGCTGAACTTCTGTACTGACTCAAGCAGGCTTCCATTCAAAGTAATGGTTGTTGGTTTGCTTATAACATATTTTTGATTGCTTGGGTGGTCTTGAACAATAAACTGTTTAACAAATCAACTAGGAAATTTTGCAAATCAAACTATTTATCTGTAGACTTAATCAGAGTAATGATCATTCAGAATCAGACGAGTCAAATAGGTCGATTACTGCTTTCGGCTGAACAAACAACAAATCATCCTTTTTCAATATTCCTCTTCTTGTCGTAACACATGATCCTCACATTTTACCCAGTAGTCTTTATTTATATTTGATAGAGCCTGATTTGTAAGTGTCTCAACATCGCATAATTTGAAAGTTTTATTTGTATATGCTACGTGTCCTTTAACTTTTGCCCAAACTAGTTCTATAGGATTTAAGTGTGCATGATATGGAGGTAGTCTCAAACATCTATGGCCATGTTCTTGAATTAACTTGTCTATTTTAAATATCTTTGTACGTTGTGTCTGTTTTACAAGGCTAAGCAATTCGGGTTTCAAGTAGCTGTCGTTAACTTGTATGTGTTCTTTTATGAGCCACGTTTTGATTGCATCTTTTGTACTTGATGATGTTGGGATTCTATCTTCTACGTTAACTACGTTATGGTATGAAGCATTGTCCATTATCAGACAAGAAGGTCGATCTAATATTGGAAGGATACTTGTCTCGATCCAGTCTTTAAATATGTGCCCATTCATTTCGGAGTGGTAGTCTATATTGTCTATGGATTTTGAAATGAAAACGAGATGAGCATTCTGCAACAACCCATTATGTCTGCTACCTGCATGTGCAACTATCAAACGTTGCCCTTTACTGCTTGGTACTGATCTTTTAATACTTCCATCTGCTAACTGCCATTCCTTTTCAATTGTATGATGAGCGTTGATCCAAGTTTCATCTAAATAAACAATATCATAATCATTTTCGCGCATTTCCTTCACTTCACGTAAATACTTGCTTCTAAGAGCTACTAGATGTGGCTTCTCACAAATAATGTTTTTTCCACCAGCATACTTTCTAAAGGTGAAGCTGAAGCCTGCACTTCTTAATATTTTCCATAATGAAGTTTTTGATATTTCAATGTCGTTGTTAGTTTTCAGCCAAAGCTTCAACTTTCTAAGTGTCACTTCTTCGTTTATATCAAACATTCGACAGATTTCTCTTTTTACTAGGTCCTTATCAAAACTGTCTAACGTTTCTTTCCTTCCTTGCTTTCTTGCATTTGTTGGCAATAAATATCCGCTTCCTTTAACTATTCGATCAAATGAACGTTTACACAAACCTAAAATATGCATTGTTCTCTTCTCAGGGTTTGATAAAGAACAATAAAGATGTCCCTTTTTACGCTCTCTGCAGAAGTATTGATAAATCTTTATAGCAATGTTATGTTCAGTAAAATATTTTGCCTTTATATTCATTCTCACATAGACTTGCAGAAGATAATATGGATAGTGCCGCCTCCTTTCTGTAAATATTGAGATTTGCCTCTGAATTATGACTCGAACTCGAGTCTACGGCCGTGATTTTGACGTCACATAATTTCCGGTTTCGGCTAAAATGTCATTTTGTGCTAAGCGGGAAATTTCATATGTAACATTTCTTTATAAAAATTTATAGTGGAAACATAACTATTTTAGGACGGTGCGCATTCAGCCGTGAAGGTCATGCCTATATGTTAAAGAATCAGCTGTGAGATGTAAGCATCTACATAATCCCGCCGGTGTTTATAATATCGATTAACTTTTTTTTAATATAGGTTAAATAAGGCATCTTTGAAACTGGATCACATTTCTTTGATAAAAAAATATTTTTATAGCGACATTAGTATTCTAAACCTAACTTCAAAAGATCAATGCAAATGAACAATAAGTTTTTGAAAAAAATAAATTAATGTCTAGGCAAACGAATCTGAACGGACTATAGAAGCGTATCTACATAGTGCTTAATTGTGGGTGTTGTTCGTTATGTGTATTTGCAAACATGAATTCAATTGGTTACAATTAGTGTGGCCGTATTTCTCAATGATTTTGTCAACATGGTACACCTTTTTCTTATTCGTATTCTTCACAAGTTGTAACAATTCGGGTTTTAAATATGTGTCGTCAAATTTGACATTTTCATTCGCAAGCCATGTCCTAATTTGCTCTTTTGTATTTGATGCAGTAGGCACTTTGTCCCATCTTGAATTCCCTAAGGAAGTGCTGATATAGTAAAACAGTAACGTTTTGCATAGTTATAAATTTGCATTTCAAACTCATTGTAATTTAGATATAAATGTTGGTATTTAAAGTCAACAAATTGTCTACTGAGTCTTCACAAAATTAATAAAGATACGCCTTCCCTTCGGTAATTAATGCCCAGGCCGTGGTGCATCATGTCGTTCAATAACAATTCAGTTTTGTGCACGGGATTTTCCTGAACTTAGTGTTTCTGCAATAGCCAAACTATTTTACGTGAACGACCGCACCAAATTAATGTATATATCCTAAAATGGTGTCAAATTCGAACAGGGTGAATTTAATATAGCCTAAAGAAGAAAACTTTTAAACTAGATCAAATTTCTCAGAGCAAAAAATATTTCTATAACGACATCAATATTCTAAGATTACATGCAAAAGTTGAAAGCAAAATAACAAACGGTTATCACGTAAAGCTAATTCAAGTGTGGTTATGAATTTCTGAACGGACTATAATACATGATTGTGTAAATTAAGGTTGCAACTATTACTAATGTAATGGTGTGTCATTGTAAGATTTTATCTATTACTAATGTATAGTTGTGCAATTTTAAGATTGCAATTATCAACTATTACTACCATGTAGTTGGAGATTCAGATGCTAATGTTGACCTCATCAGTTGTTATGGTTATGGAAAGCCCCGGTATCACTGCAAACGAATTAAAATCCATAATTACTCAACTGCCCATGCCAATGGAATCATCTGAATTACTAACTCATCTCCCAAATAAAGAAAGGTAGCTGTAGTCCCCATTATAGCAGTCTCAGCACACGCCAAAAGACATAAGATGAAACCGCACAGAAAGTGAACACAGTCAACTAACTGTACCTTGTCATACAATATCATCGTTCATTGTAACCAATTGGAATATCGAAACACGATCAAAACGGATGAAACACACAGCTCACGGTGTGCATAGAGCACTTAACTCAGTAGCTCCTGCAACAAGCTGGACTTGGAATATGAGGAAACTGCAACAAGCTGGACTTGGAATATGAGGAAACTGCAACAAGCTGGACTTGGAATATGAGGAAACTGCAACAAGGAACACTTTTCAGACATAGCCTTCAATGATTCCAGCAGCCTATCCACCATATTTACTGGAAGTTCACGTCCTCTTGAAACTGATGATCGTCATATTTTAAAAAATGTATAGCACTTGATGATGTTAGGACATCATTTTTAACTCCAATTCTGAACTTATAAAACACAGTTAGTCATCAGTTTTGTTGTCCACAAATGTCATGATCTTGTGTTTTGCACCACAGAAGACTTCAGTTTCTAATCTCCAGCTTTAGCCTGCTTTTTATTTGGAATTTCCATCTGTGGTCAAACCTGTCTTTTTTCTCTTTATAAAACACAGTCAACATTTCCATCTGTGGTCAAACCTGTCTTTTTTCTCTTTATAAAACACAGTCAACATTTCCATCTGTGGTCAAACCTGTCTTTTTTCTCTTTATAAAACACAGTCAACATTTCCATCTGTGGTCAAACCTGTCTTTTTTCTCTTTATAAAACACAGTCAACATTTCCATCTGTGGTCAAACCTGTCTTTTTTCTCTTTATAAAACACAGTCAACATTTCCATCTGTGGTCAAACCTGTCTTTTTTCTCTTTATAAAACACAGTCAACATTTCCATCTGTGGTCAAACCTGTCTTTTTTCTCTTTATAAAACACAGTCAACATTTCCATCTGTGGTCAAACCTGTCTTTTTTCTCTTTATAAAACACAGTCAACATTTTGCATTGGTTCAGTTGACCTCGCCTGCCACATTGTCAATATTTGCTGCTATTGGAAAGTGATGAGGGGCAGTTCAAAGGTTAAGCATCTTCAATCGTGATGGAATTCACCATTATTTTTCACAAACACATACTACCAGTGCTTGTGGGTCATGCTTGTGGGTCATGCTTGTGGGTCATGCTTGTGAATCATCCTTGTGGGTCATGCTTGTGAATCATCCTTGTGGGTCATGCTTGTGAATCATCCTTGTGAATCATGCTTGTGAATCATGCTTGTGAATCATCCTTGTGGGTCATGCTTGTGAATCATGCTTGTGAATCATGCTTGTGAATCATCCTTGTGGGTCATGCTTGTGAATCATCCTTGTGGGTCATGCTTGTGAATCATGCTTGTGAATCATGCTTGTGAATCATCCTTGTGGGTCATGCTTGTGGGTCATCCTTGTGGATCATGCTTGTGGGTCATGCTTGTGGGTCATGCTTGTGAATCATGCTTGTGAATCATGCTTGTGAATCATCCTTGTGGGTCATGCTTGTGAATCATCCTTGTGGGTCATGCTTGTGAATCATGCTTGTGAATCATGCTTGTGAATCATCCTTGTGGGTCATGCTTGTGGGTCATCCTTGTGGATCATGCTTGTGGGTCATGCTTGTGGGTCATGCTTGTGAATCATGCTTATGGGTCATGCTTGTGAATCATCCTTGTGGGTCATGCTTGTGAATCATCCTTGTGGGTCATGCTTGTGAATCATCCTTGTAGATCATGCTTGTGAATCATCCTTGTGGGTCATGCTTGTGAATCATCCTTGTGGGTCATGCTTGTGAATCATCCTTGTGGGTCATGCTTGTGAATCATCTTTGTAGATCATGCTTTTGAATCATCCTTGTGGGTCATGCTTGTGAATCATCCTTGTGGGTCATGCTTGTGAATCATCCTTGTGGGTCATGCTTGTGAATCATCCTTGTGGGTCATGCTTGTGAATCATCCTTGTAGATCATGCTTGTGAATCATCCTTGTGGGTCATGCTTGTGAATCATCCTTGTGGGTCATGCTTGTGAATCATCCTTGTGGGTCATGCTTGTGAATCATCTTTGTAGATCATGCTTTTGAATCATCCTTGTGGGTCATGCTTGTGAATCATCCTTGTGGGTCATGCTTGTGAATCAGCCTTGTGGGTCATGCTTGTGAATCATCCTCGTGGATCATCCTTGTGGATCTCGCTTGTGGATCATGCTTGTGGATCCATGAACAAAAAATAAAATCTTTGGAACAAACAGAAGTAGAAAAAAACAAGGTGACAAAGAATAATAAATTAATATAATTAAGAACAGAAACTTTACAAGGCAACAGATCAATGAATCATTTCAAGGGAAGAGCTATGTTTAACTCTGACAAATTCACAAATAATAAAAAAAATACAAAGAACAATAGACAGCCCGAAGCAGGACCAAACTCATACTCCTTGACACAGTGCCATGCCACAAGATGCCTGCGCTAGAGCACACTGCCAGCTAAGCAATTTTTCTGTTGTATTTCCGAGTGTTAAACATATCTCTTCCACTGAAATGATTAGGGAAAAACAACTTGACTGTCTGTCATCTTGGCCAGCAGCATTGGCGATGTCTTTCACCATCTTGACCAGCAGCACCCTTAGTTACCCCTTATGGTCAGTCCTTGAAGATGTTAAAAGACAAACTTATGGTCTGTGCATGAGAAAATGGTATTCGTAGGTGCTGACAATAAATAGTGTTTCAAACATGATGGTCTTAAGACATCAATAACTTCAAACCACACCCACTGAGATAGGTAGCCTAGCCAGGCAGCAAGAAACATTCACTTTGGCAATTAAAAAAGTAGTATTCTTGACTTACATTCTCTCTAATGATGATGTTAATGAAACAGTCAATAAAAATTATTTGAACTCAAGTTGATATTATTAAAGCGAAAACAAATATGTAATGTCATTTGTTCTTTCTTCTAAACCAGTACATGCTATGTACAAGATGTGTTATTGTTCTGTCCTTATAATTAAATTGTGTATCATCTAATTTGTTACAATTTTATGTTGAAAAAAAAATTGCAAATTATTGTTATTATTTTAGAGGGCTGTATTTGGATAGTTATAGTTTGATGATGCTGGGTGAGATAGCTCAAATGAAGAACCAAAATGGATTTGTATAAAATTTGAGTAAAATGTTTAGTTTGACCTTTTGCTTCTTGCAGGACCTGGCCAGACAAAGAAGATCCACTTCAAGAAACAATTTTTGCTAATGACACTTTTCTGCTCTCTCACTGTGGAGAGCTGATCCAGGAGAATAGTTCTGAGTTGTCTGGTCAACAGGGTGACCTCTATGCAGCTGTACTCTTGGCCTGGTTGGCTGACTGGTCTGAGGCTATGAAAACATCAGTGTTGTTGGATGCTATTTTTCTTTCTTCAGGTTATTTACAATTTCTTATTTGAAATGTTCTTTTTAAATTTTCTTTTAACTACAGAAAGTCTGTTGTAAGTAATTATAAATACATACTTCAATAAGAGATTTATCATATCTTAATATGGTTTAAAGAGAACAATATGTCAGCAATAATGAAATTATAATTTTTTTTAAAAATATGTTTTTAATGAGTAATTATGTTTGTTTTAGAAATGTTGGAGACATATACAACAGCTAGTGGGAGGACATACATAGAGGTGTAGATGTTGGAGACATATACAACAGCTAGTGGGAGGACATACATAAAGCTGGAAATGATGGAGACATATACAACAGCTAGTGGGAGGACATACATGGAGGTGTAGATGTTGGAGACATATACAACAGCTAGTGGGAGGACATACATAAAGCTGGAAATGATGCAACAATGATAACAAAATAAATGGTTTCTTGGAAGCCGGTGTCTCACAAAGAATTGAATAGTTAATGATGAGTTTGTGTATGTCAGTGTAAGAACACATGGGGAAAAATTGAAACAAATAGAAAAAATGGTATGTTAGAAGCTTTATGTGATTAGTAGATGACACAGATTTGAACGACGTTTCGGCCCAATAGGCCTTCAGCAGGAACAAACAAGAAACACACACACACACGGATATGTAAGTAAATAAAACTAATCCTACATAGCTAACTAGTAACGAATTGGGCCGAAATGTCGTTCAAATCTGTGTCGTCTACTAATCATGTAAAGCTTCTAACATACCATTTTTCTATTTTTTTCAATTTTCCCTCACATTCAGCTTTACTGCAGCTTCGCATTTTTCTGCATTCATTTGCATTTCTTTGCCTTAACCCCTGTTAGAACACGTCTAGTCCCCACTGACATTGTTTCTAATACTGTACACATGTAGGCTTTATATAAAACACAATTCTTGTCTCACTTTGCTTCTTTGGGAAATATTATTGCTGTTTGTATCATTTTAATTCAATGTTTATGGAAAGTGATGGAAATGTAATGTTTTGTTTACAATAAAGCAGGTGATGCTTCACAGGCTGTGAGGTCTGAGCCTAGCTGGACCTGGCACTACTTAGTTTCACACAATTTGCTGGATGATCTCTTGAAGATGTTGAAATCTGCTTCTGCTAATGCCAGATTGGCTATACCAGCAGAGCTAACTGACTTTCTGCATCTGGGATGGTCACATCTACGAAGTGAGCTTGCAAGAGAACTTCTCAGGTGTGTATCTCATTGTTCAAGGTGGACAACAAGTTAGCACAACATTGTTTATTCACTGTTGCTAGAGATGACATCATAGCACTCAAGGTAGACTCTTAGGTGCCCAGTCCCTTGATGAGGAAGTGTGTACACACCAATGGTTCACTGGCTGAGCACACACCTAGCTGGCTTCTGTACGTTGTTAACATGACATGCACCACATACCAACACCCAACAGGAAGAAAACACAGTGCCTCCCTAACATAATCATCAACATGTGCCATACCGGTTGGCATAGGCGATCATGTCCTTCCACAATCTTCTATCCTCAGTGCATCGTATAAGTTCTGTTGTTAACTGTTTTCCATGCATGACACCAAGCTATCCAGTATTTTCTCTCTTTGTCATCTGTGATCTCTCTTTTCTTTTATTTTGTCAGTTGTAACCAAGTATTCCAACTTTCCTCTTCCCATGATGTGCCCGAAAAATGTTGATTGCTTCTTTCTGGTGTTTTTTTTTTAGAAACTCCCCTTTTTGTGTTAGCCTCTTTAAGAATTTCCTCATTGATCTTTTTAGCTGTCCAGGGAACTCTCAACATTCTTCTGAGAAATCCCATCTCTGTGGCCTCAAATAATTTTTCATTTGTTTGTCTACTGTATCTGTTCGCTTCCATAGGTCAGAATTGGTTCTATATAGCACCGATGAATTCTCTTTCTCATTTCTATTGACAAAGATTTGTTGCATAAGATATTTTACATTTTCTGAAATGCTATTTTGCCCTGAGCTATTCTGCTTTTTATTTCTGTGGTGCATCTTCCATCTGATGTTACTATTGTGCCTAAGTATTTGACGCATTGCACTTGTTTCAGATTTGTCCTGTTTATTTTTATGCTGCATGATGGTGATGATTGTTTCTTTGATATGACCATTACTTCTGTTTTCTTACTATTCAGACTGAGACCTCTTTTGTTGCTTTCTTTTACTATTATGTCTATCATTCCTTGTAGTTCATTCTCCATCTCTGCTATTAAGACTGTGTCATCCGCATATCGCAAATTGTTTATGTTGTGACTGTTGACTTCAATTCTTTTTCTGTCTACTTTTGATCTTGTCGCTAATTTGTATAGCTGCTGTTTGTTGCCAGTACATGTTTTTTTTATGATTCGCAGATCCTTGCCATCAATGTTTAATTTCTCCAGCATATTGATTATTTCCACATGCTTTACTTTGTCAGATGTGTTTGTGTAGTCTATAAAGCACATATATAGATCTTTCTTTACCTCTATAGATCTTTCTATCAATGTTCTTAAGATGTATATTGCATTATTGGTGCCCTTTCCTTCCAGAAATCCACATTGTTCCTCACTTATTTCTGGTTTTATTTTGTTTCTTACACGTCTCATGATGATTCTTAGTAATATTTTCGTCATATGGCTCATGAGACTAATAGTGCGATGGTCTTCACAATCAGTGGCGCCTGACTTCTTCGGTATGGCTACAAAGATAGATTTTAGTAGATCTTCGGGTATGTGTCCAGTGTTATAAATGTCATTGAGTAGTTTTGTTATGACTTGTACTCCCAGCTCTCCTAATGCCTTTATCTCATTGTTATATTGTCAGGACCTGGAGCTTTGCCTCTTTTCATGTGTTGAATTGCCTCTTCCACTTCACTCTGCATTATTGGTGGTCCTGTGTCTTTGTTTGAATTGTTTAGCTCTGGTCTTTCATCATCATAGAGTTCACTGATATATTCTGTCCATCTTTCCATTGTCTTCTCCTGTCCCACTATTATATTTCCTTCCTTTGATTTCACACATCCTGAAACTTTGACTTCTTCACTTCCTGTTAATTCATTTAACTGATTGTGCATAAATTTTGAGTCTTTCTTTTGTTGTTTTTCAATTTGTTCACATTTCTGCATTATTTATCCTTCCTTTGCTTCTCTGCATTTGTTTTGGATCTCTTTGTGTAATATTTTGTATGCTCGTTCTTCTTTCTTATGTTTTTGTTTTTCATCTGTTAGTTCTAGTATTTCTTCTGTCATCCATTTATTTTTGTCGATTCTTTTAGTCACTGGTATTACTTCTTTTGATGATTGTTGAATCGATTGTTTAAGCATTTCCAATTGCTCCTCGATGTTCTGTATTTTCTCAATAGCATTATATCTATTTTGTACTATCGTGCTGTACTTATCACTCATCTGTTTATCTACTCTAAGCATATCTAGTTCTAATTTCATATTTCTTGGGGATTCCTGTGTCTTCCGCAGTTTTATTCTTATCTTTCCAACTACTGGTACATGGTCACTATTGCAATATGCTCCTGGCCTTGTTTTAACAGATGTTAGCCCATTCCTGAATCTTCTGTATAACCTAACATAACAGAGAACATATAATTGGGAAGAAAACACAGTGCCTCCCTAACAGAATACAGAACATATAATTGGTAAAGAAACATAGTGCCTCCCTAACATAATACAGAACATATAATTGGTAAAGAAACATAGTGCCTCCCTAACATAATACAGAACATATAATTGGTAAGGAAACATAGTGCCTCCCTAACAGAACATATAATTGGCAAGGAAACATAGTGCCTCCCTAACATAATACAGAACATATAATTGGTAAGGAAACATAGTGCCTCCCTAACATAATACAGAACATATAATTGGTAAGGAAACATAGTGCCTCCCTAACATAATACAGAACATATAATTGGTAAGGAAACATAGTGCCTCCCTAACATAATACAGAAAATATAATTGGGAAGAAAACATAGTGCCTCCCTAACATAATACAGAACATATAACTGGGAAGAAAACATAGTGCCTCCCTAACATAATACAGAACATATAATTGGTAAGGAAACATAGTGCCTCCCTAACATAATACAGAACATATTTGGAAGAGTGAATAAAAACTGCAAAGAAGAAACATAAAGTTAGGACACACAGGGAGACACTACCAAAACATCTGATGGATGCGTGCACTTTGATAAAACCAGGGCTGCCATAACCCAAACACCTGATGGATGCATGCACTTTGATAAAACCAGGGCTGCCATAACCCAAACACCTGATGGATGCATGCATTTTGATAAAACCAGGGCTGCCACAACCCAAACACCTGATGGATGCATGCACTTTGATAAAACCAGGGCTGCCACAACCCAAACACCTGATGGATGCATGCACTTTGATAAAACCAGGGCTGCCACAACCCAAACACCTGATGGATGCACTTTGATAAAACCAGGGCTGCCACAACCCAAACACATGATGGATGCACTTTGATAAAACCAGGGCTGCCACAACCCAAACACCTGATGGATGCATGCACTTTGATAAAACCAGGGCTGCCACAACCCAAACACCTGATGGATGCATGCACTTTGATAAAACTAGGGCTGCCACAACCCAAACACCTGATGGATGCATGCACTTTGATAAAACCAGGGCTCCCACAACCCAAACACCTAATGGATGCATGCACTTTGATAAAACCAGGGCTGCCACAACCCAAACACATGATGGATGCATGCACTTTGATAAAACCAGGGCTGCCACAACCCAAACACCTGATGGATGCATGCACTTTGATAAAACTAGGGCTGCCACAACCCAAACACCTGATGGATGCATGCACTTTGATAAAACCAGGGCTGCCACAACCCAAACACCTGATGGATGCATGCACTTTGATAAAACCATGGCTCCCACAACCCAAACACCTAATGGATGCATGCACTTTGATAAAACCAGGGCTGCCACAACCCAAACACATGATGGATGCATGCACTTTGATAAAACCATTTCTGCCACAACCCAAACACATGATGGATGCATGCACTTTGATAAAACCAGAGCTCCCACAACCCAAAAACCTGATGGATGCATGCACTTTGATAAAACCAGGGCTGCCACAACCCAAACACCTGATGGATGCATGCACTTTGATAAAACCAGGGCTGCCACAACCCAAACACCTGATGGATGCACTTTGATAAAACCAGGGCTGCCACAACCCAAACACCTGATGGATGCATGCACTTTGATAAAACCAGGGCTGCCACAACCCAAACACCTGATGGATGCATGCACTTTGATAAAACCAGGGCTGCCACAACCCAAACACCTGATGGATGCATGCATTTTGATAAAACCAGGGCTGCCACAACCCAAACACATGATGGATGCACTTTGATAAAACCAGGGCTGCCACAACCCAAACACATGATGGATGCATGCACTTTGATAAAACCAGGGCTGCCACAACCCAAACACCTGATGGATGCATGCACTTTGATAAAACTAGGGCTGCCACAACCCAAACACCTGATGGATGCATGCACTTTGATAAAACCAGGGCTCCCACAACCCAAACACCTAATGGATGCATGCACTTTGATAAAACCAGGGCTGCCACAACCCAAACACATGATGGATGCATGCACTTTGATAAAACCAGGGCTGCCACAACCCAAACACCTGATGGATGCATGCACTTTGATAAAACTAGGGCTGCCACAACCCAAACACCTGATGGATGCATGCACTTTGATAAAACCAGGGCTCCCACAACCCAAACACCTGATGGATGCATGCACTTTGATAAAACCAGGGCTGCCACAACCCAAACATATGATGGATGCATGCACTTTGATAAAACCAGGGCTGCCACAACCCAAACACTTGATGGATGCACTTTGATAAAACCTTGTGTGTAGTCATAGCTAAACTATATGAGATAAAATAAAAGACAGCTGAGATGTCCCAGCTTTGTAAACAGGATAATCCTCAACAAAGAACCATTGTTTCCACTGGAAGGTCTTTAACTGAAATGAAAACAAACAAAATACAAAACAAATCCTTCAATATCAGAACAAATGTAAACAGTGGCAAGTGGCATCTAACACCATCATGGGAATGCTCAAAATAAGACATCATACAGCAACAAAAGACAATAGAAAGTGGTTTTGAAAACGTGTATAGAAAGGACTCCTGAAATATGCAAATAAAATATAAAGAAAGTAACATGAAGAATGAAATAAAAGAATGAAAAGAGCTAATACCACTAGGGTTTACAGAAGCAGATGTGTGGGTCAGGAATGACTTCAATAGAAAATTGAGTAGGAGTAGTAGTCAGTTATTGTGGAACAGAAACAACTCTACATGACAAGTTAGGGGAAACCAGTGATGACCTCAAATGCACCGTCTTGTTCGTGACTCAAGCTGGTCTAAATGTATAGCAATAGCTGATTGCTGAAGAAGAAGAAGAGGAATCAATGTGGAAAGTTTTCAATTTGCTGTCAAGTACAAGCAGATGTGGAGACTTTCATTACCCAGTACATGCTTGTCTTCAACTCCAGGTGTCAAACAGTCACAGTCAATGTGGAAAGTTTTCAATTTGCTGTCAGATACAAGCAGATGTGGAGACTTTCATCACCCAGTACATGCTTGTCTTCAACTCCAGGTGTCAAACAGTCACAGTGAATGTCATTTGAGCAATTACATGTTTATTTCTTTTGTTCATGTTTAATTAACCTCTTAGTGTGTCTTTATTTCATTTTAAATTTAGTGTAAATGAATTTTACTCAGTACTGATATGTAGTAGCACACGCATGTTTCATTTAATATTTTCATATTTTATATACTTATCGACTGTAAAAATGTTTGATTAATAGATTCTCAAATATATTAGCCTAAAAAAAAAATCTATATGACTGATTTAATTACTTATAATTTAAGAGGTGAGAGAATTAGTAGATTGAGCTGTCTGATGATGAACTCTTTCACCTCAGAGATGGAGGAAAGTTGTTATTTCATTAGGGGATGATTCGCGAGTTCTCAGACTCAGAATGTAGCAGGAAGCTGACATCTGAGAGTCATGACTCAGGCAGACTTGTCCCCATTGTAATGTCAAGAGGCTAAATGGCCAAAACACTTGTTTGATGGAGTGGGGACCTCTTCTGATGATCAGAATTGTCTCCTGCTGCAAAACTCTACTTAGTCCTTTATTACAATACCTATCTGTGACTATCATGTTTATGATACCATAGTAAAAATTACTACCACTTAAACACATTAGGTATTCTAAAAATAGTATTTTCTCTGAACTTTTGACACATAGCATGTATTCACACACTAGGTGAGACATAGGGACTCGGATTTCCTGGCTCAGGTTGATTTATTACCTGGACCAGATGTGTTACAATGTCTATCGATATGGTCACCATAAGGTCGTCAGTATGTTTGGCTACCTCATAGTGTTTATTCAGTGCATTTCCCAAGTCACAAAGGGCTGTTTTGATGTCAGTGACAACTGAAAAAATTTCCCTGGTCACAGTGAAAAGAAAAAGAAAAACAGCCAATTTCTTGAAAATTTGTGTTTTTTAAAATTTTCATTATATGAGATTATATCACGAAATGGGAGAAAAAAAAATCCTACATCAATAGAAACAAATACAACACTCAGGGATCAGCATAAGTAGTAATTAGGAATGTACACAGGGGTAATGTTTGACCATAGCAAAATGTCAAATTTGGAAGAATTGATGTTTTGATACTGTAATATTTATGATGCTATTGTAATCTGGGGTTTTGTAATCTAGGAAAAGACTTTCCTATCTCTTCTAATTGAAGAGACCATCTATCTTCAGCTGTTAGAATCAATGTAGCATCAGCTGTAGATGATTACCTTCTCTATTGTGAAGAAATGTTTCCTATTCCAATCAAAACCCTGTTTTGTTTTAAAAATACTCCCCTCAACCTCCCCTATTTAACCATCTATTTCTCTTAACAGACAAGGAAAACTCAATCTGGAGTCGGCTATTTCTCAGGGTGTAGACATTTCTGCATTGCTGCCGTCTGTGGGAGATATCATGAGGAAGCCTCATCCATTGTTGTACGTTGGATCAGCAAAGTTGAATAAGCTCCATGTTGATTTTATAACAAGCTGTGTCAGTACAGGACTACAACTGCCTCTGTGGATGTATTGCTCCATTCATGGGTGAGGCTCACCACTTGCTGTTGTCCTGTTACTGTCAGACAGGAAACTTTGTTGTTTTTGTTGTAGTACTTATACAATAATGTCCCATGTCGAATATTCATTTTGTGTTTAATTCGTTAAATGGATTCTGTACCATTTTAGTGATGTGTCTTCGCAGTTATGGACTGTGCATTAGATTTGACTTCTAGCCTAACATTGACCAGTAAAGTGTTTTCTCGGACATCTAGGCAAATGAATACTGGAACAACTTATGCTCTGAAATCCAGAAAGCTTCAGACCAGGGCAACTAAAAAACCATGCTTGACAATATAAAAAAGGCCCTTGGACCAAAAATAACCAAATTAGCCCCCCATAAATCCAAGTTTGGACAACCTATTACGACAAGGGACAACAACTGGAAAGATATGTAGAACATTAGTCAAACTTATATCATGAAGACAGACCAACAATTTCTAGCCCAGTCTATATCTAAATATCCTACAATGACTGAGCTGCATGTTGAGCCTACTATGAACAAACTTTCTGATGCCATAAATGCCCTTTTAAGCGGCAAAGCTACAGGAAACTACAACATTCCCACAGAGATACTAAAGGAAAACTTAAACGTATTACTTTCACATCTATACAAACTGTTAATCAAATGCTGGAGAAATACCCCTTGATATCACAAATGCTAAGATCATAGCACTATAAAAAAAAATGAAAGGCGATAGGAGTGATTGCAATAACTACAGAGGCATCTCTCTTCTTAGCACAGCCGGCAAGACTTTTGCAAGAGTAGTCCCAAAACATCTACCTAGACTTGCTGAGCATATTCTTCCAGAGTCCCAATGCAGTTTCAGAGCTGGGAGATCAACCATAGACATAATTTTCATACTTAGACAATTACAAGAAAAATGTAGAGAACAAAATATACCGTTCTATATTGCCTTTGTGGGTCTCACAAAGGCCTTTGACTCAGTAAACAGAGATGGGCTCTACAGGGTGTTAGAAAGCATAGGCTGCCCACTTAAATTACTTAAGCTGATTATGTCCTTTCATATATATAATATGAATGCTAAAATCCACTTTGATGAGTTCATCAGAGAATTTCAAAGTCAACAAAGGAGTGAAACAGGGATGTGTCCTCGCCCCCACCTTTTTTGGTATATTTTTTGCTGTCCTTCTAAATTACACCTTTCAAAACAGCTCAAGAAACATTTACATTCGCACATGATCAGATGGCTGACTGTTCAACTTAGCACGCCTGAGAGCAAAAACAAATGTTGCTCTGCTTACAAATGTTTAATTTGCTGATGATGCATCCCTAGCCACTCTTAATGAAGCCACCCTGCAATCGCTGATCCACAACCTTGACAAAGCATGCAACTTTTTTTCACTGTCAATTAGTGTTCAGAAAACAATACTTCTAAGTCAAGGAGACATCAAACCTTTATTAATCACTTGGAAAGATTGTCCACGTGAGTCAGTTCCGAAACTGCACATCAAATGACAGGACAAACTAACAAACTTAACAGTCCTGCAATATGCTAAGACCCTAACAATCACGTCAATGCTCAGAAGCCAAAGGTTAAGATGTCTGGGGCATGTCCAGAGAATGGAAGAAAATCACATCCCTAAGCAAATATTATATATATATATATGGCCCTTTTCGTCTTGTCAGACGGTCTAGTGGAGGCTATTGCGTATTTTTTTGAGGTATTGTTTTTGCTGAACAGCTTCTCTCGTGGCTAATTCTACCAATGTTTGACAAACACACGCGGTCACATAATGAACAGGTCAGGCTCGCTGATCCACAGGGTTTACCATCCTTTTTCATGAGTCTCTTCTCTTCAAAGTCCTGTCTTAGCACAGTCTCAAATGTTGTTATACCGCTCCTTATGCATGCTCTCCATGATGTGCGATCACTTGCCAGATGTTGCCAGTCGTTTTCACAGATGGAGAAGTCTTTCAGAGATGATTTGCAGATATCTCTATATCGTAGTTTAGGTCTGCCGATTTGTCTTTTTCCGTGTTTTAGCTCACCATATAGTATTTGCCTAGGAATGCGTTTTTCTTCCATCCGTTGGACATGCCCCAGCCATCTTAGCCTTCGACTTCTGAGCATCGACATGATTGTTAAGGTCTTAGCACGTTGCAGGACAGTTAAGTTGGTTATTTTGTCTTGCCATTTGATGTGCATTATTTTGCGGAGACATCGCATGTGGAATACATTTAGTCTTTTTTCCTGGTTTGAGTATGTTGTCCAGGTTTTGGATCCATATATCACGGGAGGTCAAAAAGTAATGCACACCAATTTTTTTCTCGGCTAATAATAAAGATAGGAATATGAAATTTTGCACACTTGGAATATGACATGTTCCAATTATGTGTACCAAATTGCGCAGCATTCTGATAAATATTACGCAATCTATGAACCGTTAAAATGGAGCTTGTCAACAATGTCCGTTACAAACAGCGAATTGTCATAGAATTTCTGGTTGCGGAAAAAGAAACTGTGGCAAACATTCATAAACTACTGTGTGCAGTGTACAAATGTTCTGCAGTCGATAGGAGCACAGTTAGTCGCTGGGTTCAGAGAATTAAAGCTGCAGAAAGTGTACGAGTGGAGCTGCATGATTTACAGCGTTCTGGACGTGTTGCCTCGGCTACCAGCACAGACATGTTAAACCGGGCTGATGCCATTATTCGTAAGGATAGGCGTATCACTAGTCAGCAATTGGCATTGCAGTTTACAGTCAGCAAGGGAAGTGCAATCGCAATTTTTAAAACTCGGATATTCAAAGATTTGCGCTCGATGGGTTCCTCGATGCCTAACAAATGATCACAGAGTTCAAAGGAAAACATTCTGTTCTGAATTGTTGGAGCGTTTCGGTGTTGAAGGAGAAATGTTTTTGTCAAAAATTGTTACCGGTGACGAAACGTGGGCACATTATTATGAGCCTGAAACAAAAATGCAGTCAATGGAATGGCATCATCCGCAGTCACCAAAAAGAAAAAAATTCAAAACATCTCCATCAGCCGGAAAGGTGATGATCGCTGTCTTCTGGGACATTGATGGTGTGATTCTTGTTGATGTATTGACAAGAGGTGAGACAATCAACTAGACAGCTTACATCAATACACTGACAAAACTCAAAAATCGGTTCCACAGAGTTCGGCCTAATAAGCCATCTGCAGATTTGTTGCTTCAACATGACAATGCACGCCCTCACACAAGTCTGGTAACACGGGAAGCAATCAACAAATTTGGTTGGACTGTACTGCCCCATCCTCCTTACAGCCCTGATCTGGCTCCCTCAGATTTCCATCTGTTTGGACCACTCAAAAAATTCCTGCGTGGGACACACTTTGACAATGATGAGGATGTGATCCGTGCAGTTAAAAAATGGCTACGCGAGCAGGACAAAACTTGGTACAAACGAGGCATTCATGACCTAGTTTCGCGTTGGCGTAAGGCAATACGCTTGGACGGATATTATGTTGAAAAATAGGTAGTGTAATGGGGATGTTCAGCTACAATCTGTGAAAATTTCACACATTTTGCCCGAATAGTTTCCGAGAAAAAAATTGGTGTGCATTACTTTTTGACCTCCCTACGTAGTAGTGTGCTAAGCACACATGTTTGATATATTAGGAGTTTAGTCTTTCGAGTTAGTTTCGTGTTGTTCCATGCCCTTTTTGTGAGTTTGCCGAAGGTCGTAGCTGCCTTACCAATTCGACAGTTTATTTCTTCATCAAGAGAGATGGTTTGCGTAACTGTGGATCCAAGATATGTAAATTTCTGTACTGATTCTAGTGGGCAGTCTTTTAGAGTAATAGATAGAGGTTTGAAGTCACCTTGATTTAGTATTACTGTCTTCTGAACATTAATTGACAGTGAAAAAAGGTCGCATGCTTTATCCAGGTTGTTGATCAGCGACTGTAGGGTGGCCTCACTATGAGCGACTAGGGCTGCATCGTCAGCAAATAAAAATTCTTTAAGTAGGGCAACATTTGTTTTGGTTTTTGCTCTTAGTCGTGCTAGGTTGAACAGTGAGCCATCTGGTCTAGTGCGAATGTAAATATCTCCTGAGCTGTTTTCGAAGGCGTAATTTAGGAGGGCAGCAAAAAATATACCAAAAAGGGTGGGGGCGAGGACACATCCCTGTTTCACTCCTTTGTTGACTTTGAAATTCTCTGATGGACTCCCATCAAAATGGACTTTGCCATTCATGTCTTCATGGAAGGAAATTATCAGCCTAAGTAATTTAGGGGGGCAGCCTATGCCTTCTAACACCTTGTAGAGACCATCTCTGTTTACTGTGTCGAATACCTTTGTGAGATCCACAAAGGCAATATAGAGCGGCATATTTTGTTCCCGACATTTTTCTTGCAGTTGTCTAAGAGTGAAGCAAATATTATATGGTGAACTAATGCACGGAGAAAGACAGATCTGCAGATCTAAACTATGATACAGAGATATCTGTAAATCATCTCGGAATGACTTCTCCATCTGTGAAAACGACTGGGACCATCTGGCAAGATATCACACAGCATGGCAGGCCTGTATAAAAAATGATATAACATCATATAAGGCTGTACTATGACAAAACATGGAAGAGATATAACATCATATAAGGCTGTCTATGACAAAACATGGAAGAGATATAACATCATATAAGGCTGTCTATGACAAAACATGGAAGAGATATAACATCATATAAGGCTGTCTATGACAAAACATGGAAGAGATATAACATCATATAAGGCTGTCTATGACAAAACATGGAAAAGATATAACATCATATAAGGCTGTACTATGACAAAACATGGAAGAGATATAACATCATATAAGGCTGTCCATGACAAAACATGGAAAAGATATAACATCATATAAGGCTGTACTATGACAAAACATGGAAGAGATATAACATCATATAAGGCTGTACTATGACAAAACATGGAAGAGATATAACATCATGTAAGGCTGTACTATGACAAAACATGGAAGAGAATTATAACATCATGTAAGGCTGTACTATGACAAAACATGGAAGAGATATAACATCATATAAGGCTGTACTATGACAAAACATGGAAGAGATATAACATCATATAAGGCTGTCTATGACAAAACATGGAAGAGAAAAGACTCATAAAAAAAAGATGGAAATCTCTGAGAATCAGTGGGCCTGACTTGTCCATTCTGTGGCCGAGTGTGTTTGTCAAACATTGGTAGAATCAGCCACATGAGAAGTTGTTTGACAAGAACAAAACCTCCACACAAAAAAATTCACAATAGCTTCCACTAAACTGTCTGACAAGACGAAAAAGGCCATACATTCTTCTACAAGTGCAGATTATTCAGAAATAAATTGTGTGGATAGATTATTCTTTTAACAAAATATTGTTTATTAAATAGTTAACATTCATGTTATTGAGTTATTTGTGAGTTATCATCATTGCACTCTGAACACATTCATGTTATTGAGTTATTTGTGAGTTATCATCATTGCACTCTGAACACATTCATGTTATTGAGTTATTTGTGAGTTATCATCATTGCACTCTGAACATATTCATATTATTTTAGGTCATGGTCATTTTTGTGTGCAAATACTCTTTAAATTGTAAACAATTTTGTCAACTCAAATTCAGACATGTGTTTTAACTCTAAGCATTTTGTATGAAATAACAGACTCGTTGAATATTTCTGAGTACTAAAGTTATCAGCATCATAAGAGAATTGTCAGTTCTAACTGTTATTAAGTTTATTAATTAATCTTTCATATTGTCTGGTCATATTTTCGAGAAAGTGAACCACTTCACAGCTGAAATCATTTGCTGTTTTACAACTTTTTGTCCTTTATTTTGTGTTTCTTTAGCATCAACCCAGCAGAGGTTAAAGAAATCCCTGAATGTTCCTGGCTGCCACTCTTCCAGGCTGCATACTCTATACCCAGACATCCCACAGGTTATATTGTTTGTATTGTAAAGATTGTACATCAGTCACATTATGTTTCCATTGGTCACATTCTGTAGTGGTTACATTCATAGGGATTCCATGTGAGAATTACAGCTCTGGAAGTCAGTGCCAGAGGGCTTGCGGTCTCATCCCTCTACAACCTAGGAATTAAGGGGGGAATGCAAACAAGAACAATGAAGACAATTACTGAGTCAGCTGAAAGAGTATCATGCTCACATCTGAAAGTTCTCTCTTTAAAACATCTACCTTAGTTTCACTGAGTCGAATATGGAATTCCCTGCTTCAAAGACCAGAATGTTTGTATACCCTGCCCAGCCATCCACCATCGGGAAAATTACACCTGGACTATATAATTTATATCATCATCATGTGCCATACCAGTTGGCGCATGCGATCATGTCCTTCCACAATCTTCTATACACAGTGCATCATATCTGTTCTGTTGTTGACTGTTTTCCATGCCATGACACCAAACTATCCAGCATTTTCTCTTTTTGTTGTCTACGATCTCACATTCCTTTTATTTTGCCAGTTGTAACCAAGTATTCCAACTTTTCTCATCTCATGATGTGCCCAAAAAATGTTGATTGTTTTTTTTTGATGTTTTTTAGGAGCTCCCTTTTTGTTTTGGCCTCTTTGAGAATTTCTTCATTGGTCTTTTTAGCTGTTCAGGGAACTTTCAACATTCTTCTAAGAAATCTGTATTACATAATTTTTATTACAATCCACTTAATTCATATTTAGTCTCTCATATTAACATTTTGAATCTAGATCTGTTTATGCAGCAGTATAGTTGAATAATTTTGGTGAGTAAAAGTGAAAGTCATAATTTTTTTTGACCTCTTCAATTTAGTTAAACTTGGATCTGGAGTAGGTCTATGTTGCTCACTGTGCCAGAGTTCATGAGTGATATTAATAATATCTTACAATCCACTTAATTCACATTTTATCTATCATATTAACATTTTGAATCTATGTTTGTTTATACAACAATACAATTTAATAATTTTGGTGCATAAAAGTGAAAGTCATAACGTTTTTGATTGTTTCAATTTGGTTAAATTTGCATTTGAAGTTGAAACATATTTTGTGCTCACGGTGCTGATGAAAGTGAAAATCATAAATATTGGACTGTTAGGCGGCAATTGTTATTTTATCAAATTTTGAAATTGAACTGAAACAACAGACATGACACAATGGCATTATATAAACAATAATTGTTTTTATAGCGGCAAGGTGGGGGGAAAAGTTCTGAATGTAGGTTAGAATCACTAGAATTGTTGTCAGTGAAAGGGCCTCATTTGCATCATATTAAGGGTCTAATCTGTGTCAACATGACTTAGGTCATTTCAGCTAAAAGCTTCCCCTGAACAGGCGTGTGCTGGCTCTGGCGATACCGAGACATATCAACAATCCCAGAATAATCCGAAGGCTCAGACGATTAGGTGAATAACCCAATTTGTACATCGATCGCTCTTGACTCCCACTTATGTGTCAACAGTACATTGATCACTCCTGACTCCCACTTATGTGTCAACAGTACATCAATCGCTCCTGACTCCCACTTATGTGTCAACAGTACATCAATCGCTCCTGACTCCCACTTATGTGTCAACAGTACATCAACAGTGATAAAGTGATAAGAAGTTACTAGATGGACCAAGCAAGAGCCACACCCCACATTCACAGTACTGACAGTTCAAAGGAGTCCCACCCAGCCTGATGCAATGCTATCACTAATTATCAATTACTGACCTGTCCCAGCTGCACCTAATTATGCCATGAGAAAGGCACTGTGATTGTGACTATATATAAAAGATGTTACAAAAATACTAGCCTTTTTAGACTACTGCCACCATGAACAGGACATCAGTGTGCTAGGTTAAAGCTGAGAGTTGTATGTGACCAGGTATAGACGGTAGATTCGATCAGAAGTGTTGTGCAGAATAAATGTAGCTATTTTATGCCAAATAGATTGTAAGCCTTCAATGCAGCAGAAGGTCAACGCCTGGGAGCCATGACCCATGTGGACCCACCTCTCCTAGAACATCAAGAAGCGAAGGGTCGAAACACTTGCTTGAAGGGTGGAAACACTTGCTTGAAGGGTGGAAACACTTGCTTGAAGGGTGGAAACACTTGCTTGAAGGGTCGAAACACTTGCTTGAAGGGTGGCTTCTTCTGATAATCAGTTTGCCTCCTGCTGCAAAGTTTTGTATAGTTTCCTATTTCTGCATTGGTCACATTTTGAATTGGCCACATTTTAGTAACAAATATTTGTTGAAGTTGCATTAGATAAAGACATGATATTACAAATCCTATAAATTAGTCTCAGTTTATAGAGAGTACTTGGGCAAAATTATTGTTATTTGCCAGTTTGTCCTCATATTTTGGTTGAAGAATATCAAATTCCTCAATAATAATTCTTTTTTTAACTGATTGAGTTTGATTGTCCATATTTATCTTTTCTTGAATTTGATTGTTCATGTTTATTGTTTTAAACTTTAGTTAACATTGTGGAAAAAATAAAAAATAAATCTTGCTCCTCTTCAATTTTCTATTATTAGCAACAAATTATTTGTTTTACATTGTGAAAACATTTTACATCTGTAAGTACCACAGCTGACAAATTCTTCTGTAAGTACCACAGCTGACAAATTCATCTGTAAGTACCACAGCTGACAAATTCATCTGTAAGTACCACAGCTGACAAATTCTTCTGTAAGTACCACAGCTGACAAATTCTTCTGTAAGTACCACAGCTGACAAATTCTTCTGTAAGTACCACAGCTGACAAATTCTTCTGTAAGTACCACAGCTGACAAATTCTTCTGTAAGTACCACAGCTCACAAATTCTGAAATATTTTATGTTTTTTATTGTTTAGATCGGAACCTAGTGCTTGCTGCAAGTCTCCTGGCAGCTTCAGATTTGTGGGCATCATCATCTAGTGAAATAACAGTTGAGATGATGCTTGAAAAGAACCAAATTTTGGCAGCAGTGGGCACTCTCAGCTACATGTCTGAGGTATAAGAAGAACATTTGTAATTGTGTATGCCCTGGTATTTTCAAATTCTGAAAATGATATTCATTGATAAGTAAATATTTATTTTTATTAATTAGTTTTAGTAAATTTAATCCAAATGTGAGTGTTCGTCAACCATTTTTCTGTAAACATTTCATAGTAGGATAAAAATGACATCCTTTTTCAGAAGGAAATAAAACTTAGAATGAGTAAAGAGGGAATGTGAAATTATTTTACATTATAGCTAAGTCTTGATAGGTCATTTCAGCTAAAAGCTTCCCCTGAACAGGCGTGTGCTAGCTTTGGCGATACCGAGACATATCAACAATCCCAGAATAATCCGAGGCTCAGACAAGTTGGTGAATAACCCAATTCACACACTGACTACTCCTGACTCCCACTTATGTCAACAGTACATTGACAGTGATAAGGTGATAAGAAGTTACTAGATCGACCAAGCATGAGCCACACCCCACATTTGCTGTAAAGACAATTCAAAGGAGTAGAGTTCCCAGCCCGACATTATGTCATCACTTATTATCAAACTCAATAAAAAGCATAACACATGAAAGTAGGGACATTATAAGTAGAAAACTTAACTACACGGCTGGTACAAACAAAGTAAGGAACAGTCAGTGAGAAACATTGTGAATAATTGCTTTGGCTTGTCAGTCTATAAACATTGGCCTTATTTTATTGTAACTTCTGCCACTTGGTAGTTTTGTTGGTTGAAATGATTTGTTCTTCAGCTGAAGTTTGTTGTTGCAGGTTTATCCAACTTTAAATGTGTCAACAGTAGAGAGATGTCTTCACAGATTTCCCAAGCTGGTTCTAGCCCTGTTGCCAGATGGCCATGAGTCATTACCTAAACTGAACACCACAGTCTATCAGTTGTTGATGGTAGGCATTTTGTGTTGATATTTACTATTAAAGTTCTTGGCACGTGAAAGGAATTTAAATGGCTGTCAGAACTTATTGTACCAATTCTTCTTGTCAAATTTGACTAAAATACACAATAAAAAGATTATTGAATAAGATTTGAGAATTTTTGAATGTCTATGTTCTTAGATTTAAGAAATATACTAGTCTCTGTGTTTCTATGTTTTAGTTCTTCCCTAAAGGGGTCATTTTCATGCTAAGTCTTACTGGTTTTGGTGTCCTCTTTTCAGTAAGGCCATCACAATGCACATTTTCCATGACTTATTATAACAAGACTTTCATCAAGAACAACTACTCCAATCTGTAACTTTTTCTCCAAAAATAGCAACCAATTTATTGGAAAATGTTTTTTTTTAAAAATAGTTTGTCAACAAAACTTTTTGTCTAAAACTTTACTTTTTCTTTCTTTTTTTTTTTTAATTGTTGTGGAGATGTCCACTCATTATTTTTTAAAGGAATTAAAGTCACAAGGATTTGAGTGTAGATCAGTTGTTTTTCTATGAGAAACAGAAATTATTGGATAAATTTTCCCATGATGAAACCATGTTGCACTAACCGGTGATTGTATGCCAAACTAGTACAAGAATAGACATCAAGAAACCATGCTACATTAACCAGTGATTGTATACCAAACCAGTACAAGAATAGACATAAAGAAACCATGCTACATTAACCAGTGATTGTATACCAAACCAGTACAAAAATAGGCATCAAGAAACCATGCTACATTAACCAGTGATTATATGCCAAACCAGAACAAGAATAGGCATCAAGAAACCATACTGCACTAACCAGTGATTGTATGCCAAGCTGCCAATACAATCATCAAGAAACACAAACAATAGAGAAACCAAAACTGTGCTCATTTGGCTATGGTCAGATCACCTAAACAAAGATTGTTCCCCTTACCACTCTTCTGTTGTATGTCCACCATTGTCCAGTTGTAACGAGATCTACAATATAGAGGCTGCAAAGTTATAATTCATTCATTTATGTTTCATGCCAAGAGGTGTTGGATGTTGCTCCATAACTCTCCAACTTGTGCGTTGTGTTACAGTTCCACCCTTGACCATTTCCCATGCCATGCCATCAAACCATCCAGCATCTTTTCCCTTTGTCTACTTTTGTCTATTTCTATCTCTCCTGTCTTCTATTTTTCTTGTTGTTACTAAGTATGCCAAGCCGCCTCTTCTATTTTTCTTGTTGTTACTAAGTATGCCAAGCCGCCTCTTCTATTTTTCTTGTTGTTACTAAGTATGCCAAGCCGCCTCTTCTATTTTTCTTGTTGTTACTAAGTATGCCAAGCCGCCTCTTCTATTTTTCTTGTTGTTACTAAGTATGCCAAGCCGCCTCTTCTATTTTTCTTGTTGTTACTAAGTATGCCAAGCCGCCTCTTCTATTTTTCTTGTTGTTACTAAGTATGCCAAGCCGCCTCTTCTTTTTCTCTTCCTCTTCTACCCATTCAGTTGCTGAGGGAGATACAAAGTTTTGGTTCTTGCCCTTTTGGCAGCTTCAATCATTGTCATTTGATGTTGTTGTAACATTTCTTTGTTGTTGTCTGTCCATCTTACTCTGGGTCTGCCTCTTGCTTTTCTGCCCTCTCCTTTTTTTAACATATGCTTTGCATTTATAAAGAGTTGCATGCATTCTTTCTAGATGGACAAACCAGTTTATCTATGTGTCTGTATGTAGCTTAGGATTGGTTCAATGCATACTCTTTCTAGATGGACAAACCAGTTTATCTATGTGTCTGTATGTAGCTTAGGATTGGTTCAATGCCTACTCTTTCTAGATGGACAAACCAGTTTATTGATGTGTCTGTATGTAGCTTAGGATTGGTTCAATGCCTACTCTTTCTAGATGGACAAACCAGTTTATCTATGTGTCTGTATGTAGCTTAGGATTGGTTCAATGCCTACTCTTTCTAGATGGACAAACCAGTTTATTGATGTGTCTGTATGTAGCTTAGGATTGGTTCAATGCCTACTCTTTCTAGATGGACAAACCAGTTTATCTATGTGTCTGTATGTAGCTTAGGATTGGTTCAATGCCTACTCTTTCTAGATGGACAAACCAGTTTATCTATGTGTCTGTATGTAGCTTAGGATTGGTTCAATGCCTACTCTTTCTAGATGGACAAACCAGTTTATTGATGTGTCTGTATGTAGCCTAGGATTGGCTCAATGCATACTCTTTCTAGATGGACAAACCAGTTTATTGATGTGTCTGTATGTAGCTTAGGATTGGTTCAATGCCTACTCTTTCTAGATGGACAAACCAGTTTATTGATGTGTCTGTATGTAGCTTAGGATTGGCTCAATGCCTACTCTTTCTAGATGGACAAACCTGTTTATTGATGTGTCTGTATGTAGCCTAGGATTGGCTCAATGCCTACTCTTTCTAGATGGACAAACCAGTTTATCTATGTGTCTGTATGTAGCTTAGGATTGGTTCAATGCCTACTCTTTCTAGATGGACAAACCAGTTTATTGATGTGTCTGTATGTAGCTTAGGATTGGTTCAATGCCTACTCTTTCTAGATGGACAAACCAGTTTATCTATGTGTCTGTATGTAGCTTAGGATTGGTTCAATGCCTACTCTTTCTAGATGGACAAACCAGTTTATCTATGTGTCTGTATGTAGCTTAGGATTGGTTCAATGCCTACTCTTTCTAGATGGACAAACCAGTTTATTGATGTGTCTGTATGTAGCTTAGGATTGGTTCAATGCCTACTCTTTCTAGATGGACAAACCAGTTTATCTATGTGTCTGTATGTAGCTTAGGATTGGTTCAATGCCTACTCTTTCTAGATGGATAAACCAGTTTATCTATGTGTCTGTATGTAGCTTAGGATTGGTTCAATGCCTACTCTTTCTAGATGGACAAACCAGTTTATTGATGTGTCTGTATGTAGCCTAGGATTGGCTCAATGCATACTCTTTCTAGATGGACAAACCAGTTTATTGATGTGTCTGTATGTAGCTTAGGATTGGTTCAATGCCTACTCTTTCTAGATGGACAAACCAGTTTATTGATGTGTCTGTATGTAGCTTAGGATTGGCTCAATGCCTACTCTTTCTAGATGGACAAACCTGTTTATTGATGTGTCTGTATGTAGCCTAGGATTGGCTCAATGCCTACTCTTTCTAGATGGACAAACCAGTTTATCTATGTGTCTGTATGTAGCTTAGGATTGGTTCAATGCCTACTCTTTCTAGATGGACAAACCAGTTTATTGATGTGTCTGTATGTAGCCTAGGATTGGCTCAATGCCTACTCTCTCTAGATGGAAAAACCAGTTTATTGATGTGTTTGTATGTAGCTTAGGATTGGCTCAATGCCTACTCTCTATCTTATAATATCATTTCTGATTATGTCTTTTCTGGTCATTCTTTTCTCAGACATCTCATTTCTGTGGTGACAAACTTTATTTTATGCTTATTTGTAAGTTTCCATGTTTGGCATTGATAGCAAAATATTTAAATGAATATACTCTGTGTAAGTTGTTTCTTGGTAGTAATCATTTGATTCATTGACAAGTGATAATTACTTATTGATTCATTGACAAGTGATAATTACTTATTGATCTATTGACAAGTGATAATTACTTATTGATCTATTGACAAGTGATAATTACTTATTGATTCATTGACAAGTGATAATTACTTATTGATCTATTGACAAGTGATAATTACTTATTGATTCATTGACAAGTGATAATTACTTATTGATCTATTGACAAGTGATAATTACTTATTGATCTATTGACAAGTGATAATTACTTATTGATTCATTGACAAGTGATAATTACTTATTGATCTATTGACAAGTGATAATTACTTATTGATCTATTGACAAGTGATAATTACTTATTGATTCATTGACAAGTGATAATTACTTATTGATCCATTGACAAGTGATAATTACTTATTGATTCATTGACAAGTGATAATTACTTATTGATCCATTGACAAGTGATAATTATTTATTGATCCATTGACAAGTGATAATTACTTATTGATCCATTGACAAGTGATAATTACTTATTGATCCATTGACAAGTGATAATTACGTATTGATTCATTGACAAGTAATAATTAATTATTGATTTATTGGTTATTGGTTATGAAAGGCCTCGGTATCACTGCAAACGAATCAAAATCCATAATTACTCAACCGCCCGTGCCAGCGGAATCATCCGAATTACTAACTCATCTCCCAAATAAAGAAAGGTAACTGTAGTCCCCATCGCAGCAGTCTCAGCACACGCCAAAAGACATAAGGCGAAACCTCACAGAAAGTGAACACAGCCAACTGTTCCCTGTCATATGATAGCATCATTCATCGAGAAACAATTGGAATATTGAAACATGATCAAAACGGATGAGACACACAGCTCACGGTGTGCACAGAGCACTTAACTCAACAGCTCCTGCAACAAGCCGGAATATGAGGAAACTGCAAAATATTGATTTATTATTCATCATTGGTTGTATTGTGATGTTGGATGTCTGAGTACTGATGACAGTCAATGTGCCACTTTGTGTTGGTTCTTTTATAGATTGTTTCAGTTTTTCTGTCCATTGTAAAAATACTTTCGTGACACTCTGGTTCCCATAGAAATGAGGGCATATATTTAATAGCCTTCCATTGCAAGCTATGAGGACAAGAACTTCAGTCTTGTGTTGTTGCTCCTTTCTTTGTGGTGATTGTCTATTATAATTTTGGCATAGAACCTCCTGCCATATGTAGGACCTATGTGATCATGGCTTGTCATCTGAGGTTGGTGTTGTGACATTTCTGGTAGCACATTCTCTTTACGTTTCATTGATTTTTTTTATTCTTTTCTGATGTTTCTCTCAACTTTAGTGATATTGCTATGACATATTTGATGGTCATGCACAAGAGATTCCAAAGCATTGACATTGATGCTGGAACTTGTTAGAGACATCGTGAGGGAATCTTTGAAGCTTTTATTGCCGCCAGTCAGTCACTTCCCTTTGAAGTCACTGTAATAACAGCTGTTTCAGAATGCATTGATCAGAAGCATGGACAACATTTAAGATCTAATATCTAGCTCTTTTGTATAACAAGAATTCCTGTGTGCACATTACTGAACTGTTGGTGCACATTAATGAACTGTTGGTGCACATTAATGAGCTGTTGACAGTAGGAAATTAAAAAGAGTAATTCAAAAATTGTCCTGACAAAATTGCTAACAAACAAACTATCCAAAATGTGAAACTCTCAAAGTTAAAAAAAATGAGAGTAGCTCTTCTCTCCTGAAGTCAGAGAATATCTGCCTGTATGGCCAGGGACACCTGAGCCCATGGCTGCTGAGGTGAACAAAAGAGGGAATGTGATATTGATGTAAAACTTAGTCCCTCTGAACTTTACTTGCGATATAAAGCTGGCAAATAAACAAACATGATGTCATATATATGTGTCTTTATGAAGACCATCAAGAAGATAGTAATTTGTTGTTGTTGTTGTTGTTGCAGGGTACAGTGCCCTTTGATTTGAGAAGGCTGTTTGGCTGGCATTCTACAAATAGTTTTGCCCGGGAAGGTTAGTGCTCAAATGTAAACTTTAGGGAAATAAGTGCTCAAATTTGGTTTTAGGGCATTTTTGTCATCATTTTTTAAGGGCAGTAAAGTCCTTTACAGGCAACAGGCATTTTAAGTAGATAAAGTTGATATGCAGCTTCGGTCAGAGCTGCCAGTCTGTTTAAAATAATCAGGGATTTGTTAGTGATGCTCTCAGTCCACAGTCAACAATTTCCTTGGCTGGCATGGACTTGGTAACAGTAGTAGATATCAAAGGATGATATTCTAGAGGAATAAGTGTGACATATTCTCAAAATCAAGATATGCATATACAATTGCATTACTTGTTCACACCTACTAGCATTCTCAAGAAAAACACAAACAGATGGATACTGAGACAGACTGCATATTTATAACTAGCAAGTTGATATCAGATTTGATCCTAGATTACTATACCTACCTGTGGATCACGTTTTCACGATACCGTCATAAAAATTATTACATTTATGGACCATATATGCAAGCCAGCCAACCCATCAGAGACAGAGGAGATCAACGAGCTTTTATTTGCAGACGGTCAGGCACTAATACATGAAACAATAGAAGACCTACAAGAACACTTAAACAAACTCAACAGCTCAGGCACAAAGTACAACATGAAAATCAACATCAACAAAACAGAAGTCATGAATGTCACCAAAAATAAACAGAACATCAACACAATTATAGAAACCAGACAACTAAAACAAGTAGAGGAATTCAAATACCTAGGAAGTCTAATGACAAACGATAATTCTCAAACAGCAGAGATAGAATCAAGACGCAACGAAGCTTGTAAAATCATCGGACAGTTATCACCACTATTGTCCAACGAGGCAAAATGAGTACTATACAATACAATCTTCATCCTAACGTTGTGCTACCAATGCCAGACCTGAACCCTAGATGCAAGAACAATAAGAAAAATAACCTCTACAGAGATGAAATGTGTTAGACGAATGACAGGAAACAATCTGAGAAATAAGATCAGAAATGAAGAACTGAGAAAAAAGCTAGGAATAACCCCCGCCATAGAATATATAAGGAAACAACAGATAAAATGGTTTGGCCACGTGAAAAGGCAGAAAGAACAAAACACAACGAGCCTTCAACAAAAGTTGTGAGAACACCAGACCCATGGGTCGACCATGAAAAAGATGAGTCGATGGAATATTAGAAGCACTAGGAAACATAACAGCAGCAGAGGCGAACAGAAGAGCAAAAAACCGCAAATTATATCTCTCCTCGACGCTGAAAGGCAGATGAGGAAGGAAAGAAGAAGAAGAAGACATAAAAATTGCTGTCACTTTGCTACATTTTTTAATTTGAAAAATAAAATATTCTGTGAACTTTTGCTACACTGCGGTGTGTTTATCCAAGCAGAGACAGGGAATCAGATGCTGTCATCATTTCATGGGCTATGGTAGATTTATGGCCTGAAATTTGTGCACATGGGACCGTAGCTACTGGAGGTGTTACGTTGTCTATTCCCACTATCAGTGTCAGTCCAGCCATATTTTTGACTCCCTCAAAGTGTTTTTTGCTGTCGATCCTGGGTTATGAAGGTTTGTTTGATGTCTCACAGACTGCTGAGTAGATTTCTCCCACCGCTTAAAAAAAAAAAAAAAAAATAAATAAATTTGGTAAAAATTGGTTAAATTTATTTAAAAAAAAAACAAACTAGCTCCCTTTCTAAGGTTCTATCATACTTTTCTAGGACACACTTAAAACAAAAAATCCAACATCAAAGGAAACAAATTCAACACTCAAGGGTCGCCAGAAGTAGTAATCTAATTTCTAGAATTTGTATTTTGAGGAGGTAATTTTTACAATGGAGTCGTAATATAGGGTTAAGTTAGAGTAAAGAAAGAAATGTAGCAGAGCAGATTAATTCACCTACTAGGATAGAATAGTGACACTAGATGAAGGGGCTCTATGAGGACATCAGATGAGGGGACTCTGTGAGGACATCAAATGAGGGGGCTCTGTGAGGACATCAGATGAGGGGTCTCTGTGAGGACATCAGATGAGGGGTCTCTGTGAGGACATCAGATGAGGGGTCTCTGTGAGGACATCAGATGAGGGGTCTCTGTGAGGACATCAGATGAGGGGTCTCTGCGAGGACATCAGATGAGGGGTCTCTGTGAGGACATCAGATGAGGGGGCTCTGTGAGGACATCAGATGAGGGGTCTCTGTGAGGACATCAGATGAGGGGTCTCTGTGAGGACATCAGATGAGGGGTCTCTGTAAGGACATCAGATGAGGGGTCTCTGTGAGGACATCAGATGAGGGGTGTATGTATTTTTGTATTACAATTATTTTACAATTTATTATTGTATTTTTATTTTAAAATCTGAATCTTTCATCTTTATTTTGTAAACATTTCCCTTTCTTTGTAAGCGCTGTCATGAGTTATTTTTATGAATGAGTTTACAGTTTCTCTAATTTTTGTGTTCACATTCTAGACAGCCCCAAGGTGATGCCACACTTTTCAGAGTCTCATTTGAAGATGTCGCACTCAAGACACCAGAAACTTTTGTTTCCTTACTACCTGAAACATGGTCGCCCAGTTTTTGCTTTTCTATCATTCCTGTCAGAGGAATTGGACAGAGGGGAAGCAACTCTCTCTCTCAAGAGGTAATTTTTGTCTCTGTTGACTTCCTTTCCCAGAATGCCAAACATTCATCATCATCTTTACTTTACATGTTATTCTCATCATTGTTGTACTCAGATAGTTGTGTCCCTTGAAATTTCTAATCTGATTGCACAGAAAAGATCTCAGCTCAGCTCGTAAACCATGTATCAATAGTGAGAGTTCCTCAAATTATTTCAGAAAGTTAATTCATTTAGTTTTTAAAAAATCAGAAATGTATTCCTTGAACTTTCGTCAGCGCAGCAGTTAACAGCCAGCTCTGCCAAGGATTTAGTGACCTGCTCCACTTGAAGCATGGGACCTGTATTTTATCATCCATCTCTAACAGGATCAAAGGTCAATGGTGTACAGGGTTTGAGCCAGGTGTTTCATAACATGGGTGACCAAAATCTTAAGTTTCCGTTTATGTAACTAAATGGCATGACCTTTAGTTAGTGTGCCGTATGTTTTATGTTCCAGGCCATGCAATTTTGCACTTATCAACATCTCTTTTGTCATCAGTAATTTGATCAGAGCATGAAGCTGTGGTCTCTTTACAGTTTAAATGTGTTAATTAGTTTTGTCCTAGTATTTGTTAGTGAGACATGTGGAGTACACAGAGAGCATTACAGACAAAATAAGTTGCTAAAAGTTGAATGAGGTCAACATTAAAAAGTTATATTGTATCTTGTTATGCCAGGTAGGCTTTCACTTGTTGCCAATTTTTGGAATTGGCTGCCATATACATAAATGAATTAAATTGAAATATTAAAATATTATATAAAATAGTAGGTATGTTTGTTGTTGAATGGTGCAGTTGAATCCAGTGATTTCAGAACAATAAGCCTAATGAGCCAGGTAACAAAAATTTTACTAAAAGTTATACAGGGAAGGATCCAGAATAAAATCAATACTGAATTAGAGGAGCAACAATTTGGATTCAGGAAAAGCAGTGGGACAAAAGAAGCCATATTCAGCATGAGAACATTGATTGAAAAGTACACAGAAGTAAACAAACCAATATATGCCTGCTTTATAGACTACACCAAAGCTTTCGATAGAATACATCATAACCAACTCATAGACTGCCTAAAGGATATAAATCTAGACGACGCAGACATACGACTAATATGTAATTTGTACTGGGAGCAAACAGCAATAATAAGATTTAACAAGGAGAACTCTACACCCATGTATAGCAGAGAAAATAGTTTGACAGGGAATTGCACACTAACGGACGAAAGAAAGGGAAGAAACAAGTTAAGCACAGAACTATACTGAAGAAGAAATGACGAAATAGGAATATACCAATATACCGAACACAAAATAGATTAGAAGCCATAAATGGACAAAGTTTGAATGTTATAGGTATGACAATGTTGCAGATAAAGGTAGGCGGACAATCTATGAAGCAGAAATTTATGGTAATAGAGGGAATGAACCGTGCTATGGTAATAGGAAGGGATTGGATGAACGGAAACAAAGTTATTGTAAATCATAAGACACAAAAGTTACATATAGGAGATACGGAGATACAAATGGAGGACGACGTACGCATAGTAACATTGGCTAGGGCAGAGAAAGATATAACGCTGTATCCTCAAAAAGTTCATATAGTTTTAACTAGGATGAAGAAAAATGACTACGTTTCATCAGGTCAGGTGCTGTGTACTACTAGAACTAGTCAAGACATAATGGAAGAACCTAACATACAGATAATAGATGGCATAGTGAAATTGACGAAATGTAGAACAATCCCAGTAAAGGTATTAAACCAATCAGGAAGGACAATAAAAATAAAGAAAGGTAAGGTAATAGCACAGATTCAAGTAAGACAACATAACGAGGATGTAGTTAACTTCAACACAATGGTAGATAAACAAGAAAGAGTGATGATGCAGAGGGAGGAAATAACAAGTCAAAATAAACCTAACGAGAACATGCGAGGGAAAATAATGAATTTGTCACAGGAACGAGAGAGGGAATTAATCCAACAGGTACAAACTAATGAAGAAGACAAACAAATAATACAAACTGTGGTGTTGAATAATCACGATATATTTGCGTTGACAGATTTTGAATTAGGAAGAACGAACACGGTACAAATGGACATAGATACAGGAGGAGCAGAACCAACTAGAATAAGAACATATAGAACACCCTTAAAAAGCAGAGAGATAGTAGAGAAGGTGGTTGAAGAAATGTTAAAGGTAGGAATAATATCAAGAATAAATTCACAATGGTCGTCACCTGTAGTAATAGTAAAGAAGAAAGACGGATCACAAAGGTTCTGTTGCGATTACAGAGCGTTGAACAACATTACAAAGAATATCAGTTATCAAATGCCCAGAGTAGATGATATAATGGCTTTGTTTCGGGGTATGGATTGGTTCAGTACTGTAGCTTGTAAGGCTGGATTCTGGTCAATAGAGGTAAAGGAAGCAGTAAAACATAAGCTTTCATTTAATACACATGTTGGAACGTTCACCTGGAACGTAATGCCCTTTGGATTAAAAGGAGCACCTGCAACTTATATAGGTCTCATGAATCAGGTACTACAAGGATGCGATAAATTTGCACAGGCCTATATAGATGACATCATCATATTTACTAAAGGATCAAAACAAGTTCATATACAACATTTAGAACAAGTATTCAAGAGACTGAGGCAACATAATATAAAATTAAAAATCAACAAGTGTCATTTTTTGAAACAGGAAGTAAAATATTTAGGATTTAGGATAAATAACAAAGGTATTATGCCAGATGATGAGAAGATTAAGGCCATACAAGATATGACGACACCAACGAGAGTAAAGGAAGTAAGAAGTTTCTTGGGAATGTGTGGATACTATAGAAGATTCATACAGGGATTCGCGGAAATTGCTGAACCACTGACTACATTGACTAGAAAATTTAATAAATTCAATTGGACAACACAATGTCAAAAAGCGTTTGAATCACTAAAAGAAGGTCTAACGAAAATACCGATATTGGCTCACCCCAACAAAGAGGGAAAAATGATTCTATATACAGATGCCTCGGATACAGCAATAGGAGCATGTTTGGCAAATAAAGACACAACCTTTAATATAGTGAATGGCAAGACCATCATACAGGAGATTCCCATATATTTCTTGTCACATAAATTGAGTAGAACGCAGGTAAAATGGTCCACGATAGAAAAAGAAGCCTATGCCATACATTCTGCTATCCAGAAATTACATTTTTACTTGCATGGTAATACAGTAATTATAAGAACTGATCACAAACCATTAAAAACAATCTTAGACGGACCTATAAACAATAGGAAGATCGATATGTGGTCATTATCAATACAAACTAGTGGTGCAAAAATAGAATATATCGAAGGGGCGAAAAATATATGTGCAGACTGGTTGTCCAGATTACCGAACACAGAAACGACAGTGAAAGACGACACAGATTCATGCACAGACATCGACGACAGAACATTTCAGGTTAACATAATAAACACGAACCGAGTACAGAACGAAGGAATAACAGATGATGAAGATACAGATAATGTAGAACCTGATGAACAAGATTTCATAATAAGCATAACCAGGGAAGAACAACAGATGCTCGAAACTCAAAGAATGGTATGGAAAAATTTTAAAAGGGCAGAACGTAGAAATATGAAAAAGGATGAAAATAAGGAATCTATACAGTATAGGATAGGGGATAGGGTATTTTATAAAAATCATGCAGCTACTTCAAAACTAAGCCCTAAATGGAAAGAGGGCTATGTAATATTAAGGAAAACGGGAGACACCAATTATGTGATAAAACATATATATAGTAGAGCAGAAATAAGAACCCATAGAAGAAACATAAGAAAAGATGATACCCTATGGTCAGATATAGAGGATACACAGGGGAGGGAAACACAAACAAGTAGACCACAAAGAAAATGCACCTGGAGTGTAAAGGAATCTACAGAAAAAGAATCGGATGTCGAAGAAGAACACATAATACCGATGGAGGAATTGATTACCACTGAAGCGGAGAGGATAGAGATAAATGGAACACAAGAGTCACAAACATATCTCAGTGAAAATAATGAAGAAAAAGGAGGGGAAAACCCATATCAAAGCACAAGGAGCTGGAAGATACAGGGGCATAATCGACGGACACTGAAAAAAGAATGACGTCATCAGATGAGGCAGTAATAACCTTACCAGAGAGGGGGGTAAGATTACAAGACAGGGAAGGAAAAATATTAAATCTAGAGAGGAGGGTAAGATTACAAGACAGGCAAGGAAAAATATTAAATCTAGAGAGGAGGGTAAGATTACAAGACAGGCAAGGAAAAATATTAAATCTAGAGAGGAGGGTAAGATTACAAGACAGGCAAGGAAAAATATTAAATCTAGAGAGGAGGGTAAGATTACAAGACAGGCAAGGAGAAATATTAAATCTAGAGAGGAGGGTAAGATTACAGGACAGGCAAGGAAAAATATTAAATCTAGAGAGGAGGGTAAGATTACAAGACAGGCAAGGAAAAATATTAAATCTAGAGAGGAGGGTAAGATTACAGGACAGGCAAGGAAAAATATTAAATCTAGAGAGGAGGGTAAGATTACAAGACAGGCAAGGAGAAATATTAAATCTAGAGAGGAGGGTAAGATTACAGGACAGGCAAGGAGAAATATTAAATCTAGAGAGGAGGGTAAGATTACAAGACAGGCAAGGAAAAATATTAAATCTAGAGAGGAGGGTAAGATTACAGGACAGGCAAGGAAAAATATTAAATCTAGAGAGGAGGGTAAGATTACAGGACAGGCAAGGAAAAATATTAAATCTAGAGAGGAGGGTAAGATTACAGGACAGGCAAGGAAAAATATTAAATCTAGAGAGGAGGGTAAGATTACAGGACAGGCAAGGAAAAATATTAAATCTAGAGAGGAGGGTAAGATTACAGGACAGGCAAGGAAAAATATTAAATCTAGAGAGGAGGGTAAGATTACAGGACAGGCAAGGAAAAATATTAAATCTAGAGAGGAGGGTAAGATTACAGGACAGGCAAGGAAAAATATTAAATCTAGAGAGGAGGGTAAGATTACAAGACAGGCAAGGAAAAATATTAAATCTAGAGAGGAGGGTAAGATTACAAGACAGGCAAGGAAAAATATTAAATCTAGAGAGGAGGGTAAGATTACAGGACAGGCAAGGAAAAATATTAAATCTAGAGAGGAGGGTAAGATTACAGGACAGGCAAGGAAAATATTAAATCTAGAGAGGAGGGTAAGATTACAGGACAGGCAAGGAAAAATATTAAATCTAGAGAGGAGGGTAAGATTACAGGACAGGCAAGGAAAAATATTAAATCTAGAGAGGAGGGTAAGATTACAGGACAGGCAAGGAAAAATATTAAATCTAGAGAGGAGGGTAAGATTACAGGACAGGCAAGGAAAAATATTAAATCTAGAGAGGAGGGTAAGATTACAGGACAGGCAAGGAAAAATATTAAATCTAGAGAGGAGGGTAAGATTACAGGACAGGCAAGGAAAAATATTAAATCTAGAGAGGAGGGTAAGATTACAGGACAGGCAAGGAAAAATATTAAATCTAGAGAGGAGGGTAAGATTACAAGACAGGCAAGGAAAAATATTAAATCTAGAGAGGAGGGTAAGATTACAAGACAGGCAAGGAAAAATATTAAATCTAGAGAGGAGGGTAAGATTACAGGACAGGCAAGGAGAAATATTAAATCTAGAGAGGAGAGTAAGATTACAGGACAGGCAAGGAAAAATATTAAATCTAGAGAGGAGGGTAAGATTACAAGACAGGCAAGGAAAAATATTAAATCTAGAGAGGAGGGTAAGATTACAAGACAGGGAAGGAAAAATATTAAATCTAGAGAGGAGGGTAAGATTACAAGACAGGGAAGGAAAAATATTAAATCTAGAGAGGAGGGTAAGATTACAAGACAGGCAAGGAAAAATATTAAATCTAGAGAGGAGGGTAAGATTACAAGACAGGGAAGGAAAAATATTAAATCTAGAGAGGAGGGTAAGATTACAGGACAGGCAAGGAGAAATATTAAATCTAGAGAGGAGGGTAAGATTACAGGACAGGCAAGGAGAAATATTAAATCAAGAGAGGAGGGTAAGATTACAGGACAGGCAAGGAGAAATATTAAATCTAGAGAGGAGGGTAAGATTACAAGACAGGGAAGGAAAAATATTAAATCTAGAGAGGAGGGTAAGATTACAGGACAGGCAAGGAAAAATATTAAATCTAGAGAGGAGGGTAAGATTACAGGACAGGCAAGGAAAAATATTAAATCTAGAGAGGAGGGTAAGATTACAGGACAGGCAAGGAAAAATATTAAATCAAGAGAGGAGGGTAAGATTACAGGACAGGCAAGGAAAAATATTAAATCAAGAGAGGAGGGTAAGATTACAGGACAGGCAAGGAAAAATATTAAATCTAGAGAGGAGGGTAAGATTACAAGACAGGCAAGGAAAAATATTAAATCTAGAGAGGAGGGTAAGATTACAGGACAGGCAAGGAAAAATATTAAATCTAGAGAGGAGGGTAAGATTACAGGACAGGCAAGGAAAAATATTAAATCAAGAGAGGAGGGTAAGATTACAGGACAGGCAAGGAAAAATATTAAATCTAGAGAGGAGGGTAAGATTACAGGACAGGCAAGGAAAAATATTAAATCTAGAGAGGAGGGTAAGATTACAGGACAGGCAAGGAAAAATATTAAATCAAGAGAGGAGGGTAAGATTACAAGACAGGCAAGGAGAAATATTAAATCTAGAGAGGAGGGTAAGATTACAAGACAGGCAAGGAAAAATATTAAATCTAGAGAGGAGGGTAAGATTACAGGACAGGCAAGGAAAAATATTAAATCTAGAGAGGAGGGTAAGATTACAAGACAGGCAAGGAAAAATACTGTAAAATATAGGGTCACTAACACCATATTTCCCTATACGCCACTTGGCGTGACGGGGGGTACTTTACTTTTTTTTTTTACTAGAGAGGGGGTAAGATTACAGGACAGGCAAGGAAAAATATTAAATCTAGAGAGGGGGGTAATATTACAGGACAGGCAAGGAGAAATATTAAATCTAGAGAGGAGGGTAAGATTACAAGACAGGCAAGGAAAAATATTAAATCTAGAGAGGGGGGTAAGATTACAGGACAGGCAAGGAAAAATATTAAATCTAGAGAGGGGGTAAGATTACAGGACAGGCAAGGAAAAATATTAAATCTAGAGAGGAGGGTAAGATTACAGGACAGGCAAGGAAAAATATTAAATCTAGAGAGGAGGGTAAGATTACAGGACAGGCAAGGAAAAATATTAAATCTAGAGAGGGGGGTAAGATTACAGGACAGGCAAGGAAAAATATTAAATCTAGAGAGGAGGGTAAGATTACAAGACAGGGAAGGAGAAATATTAAATCTAGAGAGGAGGGTAAGATTACAGGACAGGCAAGGAGAAATATTAAATCTAGAGAGGGGGGTAAGATTACAGGACAGGCAAGGAGAAATATTAAATCTAGAGAGGAGGGTAAGATTACAGGACAGGCAAGGAGAAATATTAAATCTAGAGAGGAGGGTAAGATTACAGGACAGGCAAGGAAAAATATGAAATCTAGAGAGGAGAGTAAGATTACAAGACAGGCAAGGAAAAATATTAAATCTAGAGAGGAGGGTAAGATTACAGGACAGGCAAGGAGAAATATTAAATCTAGAGAGGAGGGTAAGATTACAAGACAGGCAAGGAAAAATATTAAATCTAGAGAGGAGGGTAAGATTACAAGACAGGCAAGGAAAATATTAAATCTAGAGAGGAGGGTAAGATTACAAGACAGGCAAGGAAAAATATTAAATCTAGAGAGGAGGGTAAGATTACAGGACAGGCAAGGAAAAATATTAAATCTAGAGAGGAGGGTAAGATTACAGGACAGGCAAGGAGAAATATTAAATCAAGAGAGGAGGGTAAGATTACAAGACAGGCAAGGAAAAATATTAAATCTAGAGAGGAGGGTAAGATTACAGGACAGGCAAGGAGAAATATTAAATCTAGAGAGGAGGGTAAGATTACAGGACAGGCAAGGAAAAATATTAAATCTAGAGAGGAGGGTAAGATTACAGGACAGGCAAGGAAAAATATTAAATCTAGAGAGGAGGGTAAGATTACAGGACAGGCAAGGAAAAATATTAAATCTAGAGAGGAGGGTAAGATTACAAGACAGGCAAGGAAAAATATTAAATCTAGAGAGGAGGGTAAGATTACAGGACAGGCAAGGAAAAATATTAAATCTAGAGAGGAGGGTAAGATTACAGGACAGGCAAGGAAAAATATTAAATCTAGAGAGGAGGGTAAGATTACAAGACAGGCAAGGAAAAATATTAAATCAAGAGAGGGCAGAGCCAGTGAGTGGAGGTAGGAGGAAGAGAAAAAGAGAGGAAAGCAAGGAGAGAAAGAGAGGGAAACTCGAAATGAGTGAATACGAAGAGCAGAAAAGAGAAGGAAGAAGTTGAATTCAAGAGAAGAAAGAAGGGCGAGAATAAAGACCAGAATAAAGAAAGTTAACAGCAGTAGTAGGAGGAACAAAGTTAACAGTAGTAGTAGGAGGAACAAAGTTAACAGTAGTAGTAGGAGGAACAAAGTTAACAGTAGTAGTAGGAGGAACAAAGTTAGCAGTAGTAGTAGGAGGAACAAAGTTAGCAGTAGTAGTAGGAGGAACAAAGTTAACAGTAGTAGTAGGAGGAACAAAGTTAACAGCAGTAGTAGGAGGAACAAAGTTAACAGCAGTAGTAGGAGGAACAAAGTTAACAGTAGTAGTAGGAGGAACAAAGTTAACAGTAGTAGTAGGAGGAACAAAGTTAACAGTAGTAGTAGGAGGAACAAAGTTAACAGTAGTAGTAGGAGGAACAAAGTTAACAGCAGTAGTAGGAGGAACAAAGTTAACAGCAGTAGTAGGAGGAACAAAGTTAACAGCAGTGGTAGGAGGAACAAAGTTAACAGTAGTAGTAGGAGGAACAAAGTTAACAGTAGTAGTAGGAGGAACAAAGTTAACAGCAGTAGTAGGAGGAACAAAGTTAACAGTAGTAGTAGGAGGAACAAAGTTAACAGCAGTAGTAGGAGGAACAAGGGGAGTTATAGAAAGAAAAGAGAAAATTAATTAGAACAATGAATAGTAAAGAGAGCAAGAGTAGCGAAGTACTAATCTAGAATGATTGGGCTACATAAGGAAGTTCAGATGTAGTAGCGAAGTACTAATCTAGAATGATTGGGCTACATAGAGCAAGCAGGCAAGACCTAATTATGTATGGTGCGGAAAGGTCTGCTAGTATTGAGAATTGAGATTACACAGGAGAGCTATTGTTGAGTCAATAGGAAAATATTGCGGAACGCAATGTAAACGTAAGATGTGGTAGCGAAGTACTAATCTGAGTGATTAGGCTACACAGGGAAGTTAAGATGTAGTAGCGAAGTACTAATCGGAGATGATTAGGCTACATAGAGCTAGCGGTCAAGACCTAATTATACAAGTAAGGAAAAAGTCTGCTAGTATTAAGGATGGAGACGACACTAGAGAGCTATTGTAGAGACAATAGGTATTATTGCGGAATGCAATGTACGGAAGGGGCAATTAAGGATTAGTCATAGGAGTAAGTGGAAGAGAAGGTGAGAACCCGGAATGGGTAATTGAGGATTAGTCAGAGGAGTAAGTGGAAGAGAAGGTGAGAACCCGGAATGGGTAATTGAGGATTAGTCAGAGGAGTAAGTGGAAGAGAAGGTGAGAACCCGGAATGGGTAATTGAGGATTAGTCAGAGGAGTAAGAAGGTGAATAGTCGTTAGGTGTGGCAACGACTGGCATATATAAAGGGCGAATTGTATAGCAGAGAAAATAGTTTGACAGGGAATTGCACACTAAAGGATGAAAGAAAGGGAAGAAACAAGTTAAGCACAGAAGTATACTGAAGAAGAAATGACGAAATAGGAATCTATGACGAAATTGGGTATGACGTGGGCTAGAGACGGTTGAGAAGGGACCAAAAAGATAGATTACTTCTCGATTGGCAGAGGAGATGAGCAGACGGAAACATATGGAGCAGAGAATTTGTTAATATGGAACGGTGGAAACATTGACAAAGATAGATTACTTCTCGATTAGCAGCGGAGATGAGCAGATGGAAACATATGGAGCAGAGAATTTGTTAATAGGGAGCGGTGGAAACATTGTGACAAAGGTAGAAGACTTCTTGATTGGCAGAGGAGATGAGCAGATGGAAACATATGGAGCAGAGAATTTGTTAATAGGGAGCGGTGGAAACATTGACAAAGATAGAAGACTTCTCGATTGGCAGCGGAGATGAGCAGACGGAAACATATGGAGCAGAGAGAACTTTAATATGGAGCAGTGGAAACATTGACGAAGGTAGAATTGGAGATTGGATTACCACTGGTGGCCAGAGATGTAGAATGATCGGTATGGAACTAGACGATATTAACAGATCCGGAGTGGATCAGGAACAAGTAGAAGCCGGAATTTAGTATTAGGAAGGGTAATTTGGGACGTTCGATGGGAACGGACCAGTATAGAATAGTGCATCATCAAGGTTAGAGTAAATTAGCTCCATTTAGATAGAGTAGGATGAAAGTGTGAGACTGGAATATAAATAACTGCAATTGTAACAGACGGAAGAAAATTAAGTAATAAAGGCTGCCAATGAAGAAATATGACGATATTGTGAGTTGATGATTTTAATATAGTTTGTTTGGTTGGGGGTCTTTTGTCACATAGGTTTCACCGGAGTTGAGGAAGAATGACATGAGTTAACGGTCAAGAAGAAGGTCAACGGAGGTTGTCGCAGCATAATAACGGAAGAAAGATAACGGCCAAATTAATACGCAATGTGGAGATGAACGTTAGAGAGCGGGACAGAAGTCCATCATACAGGAGACGGCCTTCAACCTTGAAATATGTGCCGCCTTCAAATAATGCAACGGCTTCAAAATATACCGCCTTCACATGGACATAAAAAGAGGAGTAAGACAAGGATGCATCCTATCACCAAGCTTGTTCAATCTATACACTGAGCAAATCTTTAAAAAAATCTCAGAGATACCAGGTCTAAACATTAATGGAAAGATAATCAATAACCTGAGATATGCTGATGATACTGTTCTACTAGCAGAAAATCCTAAAGACCTACAGCAATTGCTTAATGTGATAAACATAACAAGCAAAAAATATGGACTAGAAATGAATATCAAAAAGACTAAAACTATGATTATAAACAAAGAAAATTCTCAAGACCTACAATTAAATATCACAGTTGAGGGAATACATCTGGAGACCGGTCCAGAGCTACAACTACCTGGGACATACTATAACCAATGATGGAAAATGAAATAAACAAAAGAATAGGTATGACAAAAAAGTAATTTTAATGCCATGAAAAATATACTAACAACAAAACAAATATCAACAGGGCTGAAACTAAGAATGACAAAATGTTACATCTTCTCAATATTCCTGTATGGTGCAGAAACATGGACATTAGACAAGAAAACAGAACTGAAAATTGAAGCCTTTGAAATGTGGATTTATAGAAGAATAGGTAGAATTGGATGGAAACAAAAGATAACAAACGATGAAGTTTTAAAACAACTGAAAATAAAAAGAGAACTACTAAATACAATTAAGACAAGACAAATGACATTTTTGGGGCATGTTAAAAGACACAACAGCCTACTAAAAGTAATATTAGAAGGAAAAGTACAAGGTAAAAGAGGCAGACCAAGACTAACAAGGACGAGTAACATCAAAAGATGGACAAGTCAATCTATGACAGCCTGCACCATCAAAGCAAGAAACTGAGTAGAATGGTGATCCATGGTAGCCAACCTTCGTTGCGGAGAAGGCACTCGATGATGATGATGATGTTTGTTAACAGTAATTTATGAATCAACCAATCATTTTCACACAAAATGGAGATATAAAGAGATGGCAGGCGAGTCGTGAAGTGCCAAGTGTAGTTGACCTGTGGAGGAAGAAAACAATGTGTAACTTATTATTTCTATTAGGGTGCCAAGACACCCATCCAGCAACTGAGCTGAGTGTGGTCAGTGGCCCACAGCTGAATGTGTGTGTCAGTTGCCCACAGCTGACTGTGTGTGTCAGTGGCCCACAGCTGACTGCATGTGTCAGTGGCCCACAGCTGACTGCGTGTGTCAGTGGTCCACAGCTGACTGCGTGTGTCAGTGGCCCACAGCTGACTGCGTGTGTCAGTGGTCCACAGCTGACTGTGTGTGTCAGTGGTCCACAGCTGACTGCGTGTGTCAGTGGCCCACAGCTGACTGCATGCGTCAGTGGCCCACAGCTGACTGCATGCGTCAGGATCAGCCAGCAAGACCCTGCTCCACCTCCTAGTGGTGCTCCTGGAAATGGACTATTCAGTCTGGTCAAGGGAGTAGGGAACAAGAGGAAAGGTAACCTGGTACTCAACATTACCAAGTTGAGGTTGCATATGTTGGCCAGAAAGGCGAAAATATCAAGCCCAGCTGCAAATCACAGCACAACATATCAACACCTACTTAACGTCCTTTTAGGGGTGGATAAGAGGACTATTCTAATTCAGCAAAATAGTAGTCATAGAAGTCATCTGGTGAACGTTAGAAAGAAAGATTTTTTCTTTTATACAAAAATATACAAATACATGCACACACTAATAAATAAACATAATTGATTATGAAGAATTGAGTTATTGAGTTATTAGCGGGTCATCATCATAGCACTCCGAACATAGGTGCTCAGATCCCCTCCTCAGCAATTCCCTCAGTGTCCAGCGACTGACGACTCCAGTTCTGTGTTGGTTGATAAGTCTTCTTACACGGCCACTAAGTTTCTAATTTCTGGCTCTGCCCATCTTAACTCCCATCTCTTTCATCCGAAGAAGTGACGTGGATCTGTATTTGTCAAAGTTCTGTGCTCTTCCCACATCTCGGAGGTCATTGATGATGTCTGCCCGATCCATTGGTTGACCGTCCTCAACAACAGCACAGATAGCCAACCTGTCCGCTCCTTCATTTCCCCATACTCCTGCATGTCCAGGGACATAGACAAAGGTGACCATACACATTTTTGACCTCTGCAATGACTCCAACCATTGCATGCATAGATTATGAAGAACATCCTCTAATTTTGTTTTCTCCTTTAACAGAATACAGCAGGCTTGTGGGGCTGCACTCTGGATTGCCTGTGAGAATTTCCAGACTTCCCACATTACCAGTTCATGTGTTGTGTTTGTTGAGTTGTTGGGGCGTGACAGTGCTCTTGTCCGCTCCATGGTGCACGTTGGCCGTCTGCTCTTTGCTCATAGACATAGAAATATTAGTGGAGGAGCAGAAGCAAAGAAAGAACAATTAAAAGAATGTGTTGCAGAGATTGGTGAGTGATTGTGATCTGTTTCATAGTGAAACTTATACAATATACATAATAATACGGGAGGTCAAAAAGTAATGCACACCAATTTTTTTCTTGGCTAATAATAAAGATAGGAATATGAAATTTTGCACACTTGGAATATGACATGTTCCAATTATGTGTACCAAATTGCACAGCATTCTGATAAATATTACGCAATCTATGAACCGTTAAAATGGAGCTTGTCAACAATGTCCGTTACAAACAGCGAATTGTCATAGAATTTCTGGTTGCGGAAAAAGAAACTGTGGCAAACATTCATAAACGACTGTGTGCAGTGTACAAATGTTCTGCAGTCGATAGGAGCACAGTTAGTCGATGGGTTCAGAGAATTAAAGCTGCAGAAAGTGTACGAGTGGAGCTGCATGATTTACCGCGTTCTGGACGTGTTGCCTCGGCTACCAGCACAGACATGTTAAACCGGGCTGATGCCATTATTCGTAAGGATAGGCGTATCACTAGTCAGCAATTGGCATTGCAGCTTACAGTCAGCAAGGGAAGTGCAATCGCAATTTTTAAAACTCTCGGATATTCAAAGATTTGCGCTCGATGGGTTCCTCGGTGCCTAACAAATGATCACAGAGTTCAAAGGAAAACATTCTGTTCTGAATTGTTGGAGCGTTTCGGTGTTGAAGGAGAAATGTTTTTGTCAAAAATTGTTACCGGTGACGAAACGTGGGCACATCATTATGAGCCTGAAACAAAAATGCAGTCAATGGAATGGCATCATCCGCAGTCACCAAAAAGAAAAAAATTCAAAATATCTCCATCAGCCGGAAAGGTGATGATCACTGTCTTCTGGGACATTGATGGTGTGATTCTTGTTGATGTAATGACAAGAGGTGAGACAATCAACTCGACAGCTTACATCAATACACTGACAAAACTCAAAAATCGGTTCCACAGAGTTCGGCCTAATAAGCCATCTGCAGATTTGTTGCTTCAACATGACAATGCACGCCCTCACCCAAGTCTGGTAACACGGGAAGCAATCAACAAATTTGGTTGGACTGTACTGCCCCATCCTCCTTACAGCCCTGATCTGGCTCCCTCAGATTTCCATCTGTTTGGACCACTCAAAAAATTCCTGCGTGGGACACACTTTGACAATGATGAGGGTGTGATCCGTGCAGTTAAAAAATGGCTACGCGAGCAGGACAAAACTTGGTACAAATGAGGCATTCATGACCTAGTTTCGCGTTGGCGTAAGGCAATACGCTTGGACGGAGATTATGTTGAAAAATAGGTAGTGTAAAGGGGATGTTCAGCTACAATCTGTGAAAATTTCACGCATTTTGCCCGAATAGTTTCCGAGAAAAAAATTGGTGTGCATTACTTTTTGACCTCCCTACGTACATTATCACATATATCTTTAATGTTATGAAATGCTAGATGAATGAAAATAGTCTGTGGTTTCACTTAACTAATAGGTTTTTAGTTAGTGACAGTGAACAAGTAAAACTGTTTGAATAAGCTTACAGATATTTGTGCACATACACACACATGTGAACACAAGCACTCGCACACTTACACACAATAAACACATGGTCACAGTAAAGGAAGAAATGAATGTTTGTATATTAGAGCTCTATGGTTCAGAAAAAGGCTTTAGCTGAGAACACAAGCAAAATACATGACAAAGAAACTAATGTTTATGAAAGAGGTAACAGTTGTGCAACAACAGACAGAAGATTGCACCATTTATAGCGGAGCAGAGACCTGGACCATGACATTGTGTGCTAGAGCTACCATTTTGGAGCTGTTATGTTTATGCTAGGAAAGTTAAAAGCTCGAGTGGCCAAGACACCATAAGCACTTGGGCAGGTTAGTGACTCCTAGCTGACTGGGGGTCTCAGGATTAGCTAAAAACAGAGCTGATCTATACTTTACTCCACATCCCAGTGGTGCCCTGGAAATAGACCAGCAAGTATGGTCAAGCTAGAAGGAATTGAAGATAGAAGGCAACCTGGTGCTCAAAACTCTTGCTGAAAGAGATGTGCTGGGCTGAAAGGGGCACATATTGCGTTTGTCACATATTGTGTTTGTCACATATTGTGTTTGTCACATATTGCGTTTGTCACATATTGCGTTTGTCACATATTGTGTTTGTCACATATTGTGTTTGTCACATATTGCGTTTGTCACATATTGCATTTGTCATATATTGCGTTTGTCACAAATTGCATTACATGAGCTTTCAATGCTGGGATGTTTAGAGGATGGAGATGCCCCAAGTGCAATGAACTTGCTTCCATGAATAGAATAGAATAGAATAGAATAGAATAGAATAGAATAGAATAGAATAGAATAGAATAGAATAGAATAGAATAGAATAGAATAGAATAGAATAGAATAGAATAGAATAGTGACACAGTACATCTATACCCACTTTGGACAATGAAGAGAAGTAGACATCAGGTTGCTGAAGAAAAAGTGGTCTCATAGCACAACTTCACATCACCAAGCTGTATTAGGAGGTGAGGGAGCCAGTGCTTTCTCTTGCTGTTATTTCTTTCATTTACTCTGAGCAACCCCCTCACTACTCCCCTACATACATCCTCAACCACATTCAGGTCGTTAAATGTAGAACCAACATCACATTTTAGGACAAGATCAAGTTGAGATTATTTGATCTCTTGTTTATAATGAACAATCTTATTTCATGTTGGGAAGGTAAATTATGTGAAACAGTTTCAGAGTTACAGGCCTGTGTGCGAAGCCGTCATCGTCATGGTAACAAGTTGATTAAATCTGTGGAAGATGCCATTGTGGAAGAAATTAGACTAGAAGGTATTGGAAGGTTGGTTGATTTCATTTCTTCATCACATTAAAAAAAAGCATTTATTAATTAATTTATTAATATTTTAATCTTTATTTAATCTATGTTGCCATGGCAACACCGAAGCTTTTTATTGGAAGAAAAATTGGTGTCTTCTGCTCTATGGGACTAACTAAAGCATGTCATGTGTATGTCATGATTGGTGATATCTATATATTTAAATATCTGGGAACAATGTTAACCTCAGATGGTAGATGTACAACAGAGGTGAGATGCAGAATGGCTCAACCTAAAGCAGCTTTCCAAAAAATGAGGAAAATACTGTGCGATCCATTTTTTACAACAGAGACAAGAAAAAGAGTTCTTCAAATGTTATGTAGAGCCAGTCTTAACATATGGATGTGAATCATGGACAATGGGACAACAGACAAGAAAATCACTGGAGTCTGTAGAAACGTGGTTTTACAGAAGAATGTTGAAAATACCATGGACAGCTAAGAAGAGTAATGTAAATGTTCTGAAGGATACCAAAGCAAAAAGAGAGCTAATTTCCAATATTAGGAAGAAACAATCATCATTTTTTGGCCTATAATGAGAAGGGAACAGCTGGAATTTATTGTGACGACTGGGAAAATTGAGTGATGAAGAAATAGAGGCAAAGAGAAAATATACCAGACAGCTTAAGAGAATGGCTTTGCAGAAGGTCAACAAAAGAAATGATAAATAACTGTTGAGATTGAAAGTTGTGGAGAGATATGATCACCTACGCCAGCAGGCATGGGACTTGATGATATATATATATATATATATATATATATATATATATATATAAGAATCTTGTATGTTATTTCTGTGTCATGCTATTTATAGTTTCCAATAACTTCAGGTAGATTTAATTCCTTCTTTGAGAAAGCACAAAATATATAAACAATTATAGTTAGGTAGTTTTACTTTTGTTTGTGAAGAAATAGAGAAAATGTGGTCGATGTCATTGGAAATGATTGACTCTTTGTTATTTTTAGAAAGTTAAAGCATTAAAACCTGTTTTTTTTGTTTTTAAAGTACTCATTCCAGACACGCCCATTTAACGTCCTATTAAATAGATAACGGGCGGATGATGAATAGGTGTAATCCTTTAGTCATCGGGCAAACACAAGCAAGCAAAGTACTCATTTTTATATAAATTAAAAAAAAAAAAACTAAAGTGTTTCAAGAATGGAGAATCAAATTTTGAGTTATATGCAACAGTTTTTAATTGAAATTTTTAAACACAAGAAAGATAAGAAATATTAACTTAGTTAAATCAGTGAAATCAGTTGATTATTCAAGTTGAGATTTAGGTTTGAATTGAACTCTCTAGCCTGAGAAGATTGTAGAGAACTTTCACAATCTTCCCAAAAATGTTCTTCTTGATTGGATTATTTCTCCAAAAGATGCTGGGTCCTCGTCTTTGTTTGTTTACAGCTTCCAGCCTTCATAAATTGATTATTTTCTTGTTTTTGAGGATTTCAATGATCTGAGATTAATCAAAGGACCATCTTACATTCTATCTATCTATCTGTTGTCCTTTTTAACAGAAGACGGCATATAGCGCAGAACCACAATCTCAAAAACAGAAACCTTGCATGCCAAAATGGCACATATTGCAGAGATCAGTTCCTAAAATCTATGGCCTTACATTAGCTTTTGTTTAACCCAAGATTACGATACCTATTGGTAGCTCTCCCAGTTACAATACTGTAGTAAAAATTACTACCACGTCAATGTAACATTAGGTGTTCTAAAAATATTAACTTCTCTGAATTCTTGACACAGTCCTGTGTGTTTAGGCAAAACACAGGGACTCAAAATTCCTGGCTCAGGTTGATTTATGATCTGAGTTTCACCTCATGGGCCGGACGTGCTACAATGTCTATTGGTACAGTCGCTGTAAGTCTGTTAGTATGTGCAGCGACTGCACAGCATTATTTGCTGTGTTTCCCAGGTCACAAAGGATTGTTTGATATTTGCCAGTGACCAGGAAATTTCCTTGGTGACAGCAAAAAAAAAAAAAAATCCAACAGCAATGGAACAGATTAAACATTCAGGGGTCACTAAAAGTGAAAAAGTGATAATTAGGAAGGTACATAAGAGAGGGGGGAGGGGAGAGTGTGTAATATTTTAACACAGGAAAATGTCACATTTTGTGGAATTTGTGTTTTGATGCATTAATTTAAATAAGGTATCGTAGACTAGGATTAAGTATGTCACACATGATTTTAGAAAGTAATATTTGGGGGTGAAAATGGATGTCAGAAACAGGGCTTCAAACTGTCAGCAACTCATAGCTGACTGCCCAACAGTACACATTCTATATATTTTTTAGGTGAACCTGTACCCCAGAAAAAAAAAAGCCATACTAAATGGAAAGGAATGTACATGTCAGTTTTAAGATTTATTTTATAATAAAAGTAATTAATAGTTTCTGCAAGAAGTTCTGACTCAGTGACTGCACACAACATTGTCACCGTGATTGTCAGATTTCTTTCAAATTTCACATTTATGTTCAACTTTAAATTAGAGCTAAATTTAAAAATCCCTTTCTTTAAAAAATATTTTCCAGTAAATGAATTATTAGACATTTAAAAACACAGAATCAAGTTATTTGACTAACAATTAATATAGCTGGTGTCTTGCTTTCTTAGCAGGAATGCTCTTGGCCCTTAAATATTATTATTATTTTGATGCAAATTTATAGGGAAATCACTTTCAAATTATGTAAAAAATTAACGTAAAATTGTCATGGGCAGCCATGCTTAAATGGATGCTGAATTCAAAAATTAATTTCACTAGTAAATTAATAATAAAAGACACTATTGAAAGAAAAAACACACCTACTACATTTGATTAAGAATCCAATATCTTGAAATTTGAAAACTTCCATGTGACAGTGATGACACCAAAAATCAATCAAATACTTTCACTCCATGTGAACACATTGGGTTACAGTAAACTATTATCTTTAACCTGGACTGTTTAATCAGGTGTCTTTCATTATATTTCCAGTTGTACTTTTGAAGCCAGTAATAAGTGGATGCTGGTGGTGATTTTGTGTAAACTACTGGGGCTGCCACTGTCCACCCACTTTCTGCAGTTGTGTGCTGAGAGTGACAATTGGTTGATGTTTGTCTGGTTTGCCCAGCTACACCAGTACCCAACACATCAGGTAGGGAGGCCACATGACGCATCCATTTTGTTATCTTGCCATTTTGTATGTGTGTTTATTATAGCTTAAATTTAGTTGTTTTATTTATTATTGTTTAGATTTAATTATTTTGTTTATATTTCATTGGTGTTTATTTATTTATCATATTTCTATAATCAAGAGTAAAAGGTGGTCATGTGATGAGAAGAGACAACATGAAAATCTCAAAGCAGGCCTTCAAGTAGGAAACAGCGGGCAAAATAAAAAGAGGACTGAATGACCTAGAGAAACACTAAAGAAAATATTGAGGCAAGAAACAACAACAGTGGGAATCAGCTTCCTTTCCAAGGTGGATAGGCTTACCTGAAGCAGGAACAAGTGGTGAGAAACAACACAGGAACAAGTGGTGAGATACAACACAGGAACAAGTGGTGAGATACAACACAGGAACAAGTGGTGAGATACAACACAGGAACAAGTGGTGAGAAACAACACAGGAACAAGTGGTGAGATACAACACAGGAACAAGTGGTGAGATACAACACAGGAACAAGTGGTGAGATACAACACAGGAACAAGTGGTGAGATACAACACAGGAACAAGTGGCGAGATACAACACAGGAACAAGTGGCGAGATACAACACAGGAACAAGTGGCGAGATACAACACAGGAACAAGTGGCGAGATACAACACAGGAACAAGTGGTGAGATACAACACAGGAACAAGTGGTGAGATACAACACAGGAACAAGTGGTGAGATACAACACAGGAACAAGTGGTGAGATACAACACAGGAACAAGTGGTGAGATACAACACAGGAACAAGTGGCGAGATACAACACAGGAACAAGTGGTGAGATACAACACAGGAACAAGTGGTGAGATACAACACAGGAACAAGTGGTGAGATACAACACAGGACTTGTGCAAAGTTTGATGTTTGATAACTAAGATCATCAGACATGGAGAGTCTGGAATTTTTGCTCTTTGTGTCGTCTTCAATAATAAAAGTTAACATGTACTGGCAACAAACAGCGGCCATAAGAGCTGGAAATCAATTGGGAATGTTTCAACAAATAAAACAGTTTGTTAGGCAAGGTTGTGTGCTGTCACTAGATTTATTTAATATCTATAGTGAGATTATTTTAAGATCCATAAGGGGCATGCCTGTATTTTAAGATCCATAAGGGGTATGCCTGGAATAACAATCGGAAGTCATAATATAAATAATCTAAGGTATGCTGATGATACAGTCTTAATCGCTAAGGGTGAAAATGAATTACAAGAAATGTTAGACATTATAGTGAAGGAAAGCAAAATTAAAGTATTCAGCATTAATAGGGAGCCGCGATAGCTCAATGGTTAGTGAACTGGACTACAAAGGACAAGAGGTCGAGTTTGATCCTGATTGATGGCTTCCGGGCTCATCCAGCCTTTAATGGGTACCGGATTTTTTCTGGGAAAGTAAAGCAGCACAGGCGTAATACTGACCACATTACCCCAAAATTCATGTGCCGAAGGTCCATAAAATTTATGGTCACTAACACCATATTCCCTATATGTCACGTGGCATGACGTGGGCTCTTTACTTTTTTATTTTACAGCATTGATAGCAAAAAGACAGAAGTAATGATAACAACAAAGAAAAAAGACATCACCACAATGCACAGTAAAGACAAGTAGAACAATATTAAAACAGGTATATGAATTTAAATATCTGGGAACAATGTTAACCTCAGATGGTAGATGTACAACAGAGGTGAGATGCAGAATGGCTCAGGCATAGGCAGTTTTCAAAAAAATGAGGAAGATACTGTGCAATCCATTTTTGACAATATAAACAAGAAAAATAATTCTTAAATGTTATATAGTGCCAGTCTTAAGATATGGATGTGAATCATTGACAGTAGGACAACAGACAAGGAAATCACTGGGTGCTGTAGAAATGTGGTTTTACAGAAGAATGTTGAGAATACCATGGACATGATGTTTCTATGACTTCTACATGGTGTAATGATACATTGTTCATGTACATGATGTTTCTATGACTTCTACATGGTGTAATGATACATTGTTCATGTACATGATGTTTCTATGACTTCTACATGGTGTAATGATACATTGTTCATGTACATGATGTTTCTGTGACTTCTACATGGTGTAATGATACATTGTTTATGGGTATGATGTTTCTATGACTTCTACATGGTGTAATGATACATTGTTCATGCACATGATGTTTCTATGACTTCTACATGGTGTAATGATACATTGTTCATGTACATGATGTTTCTATGACTTCTGCATGGTGTAATGATACATTGCTCATGGTCATGATGTTTCTGTAACTTCTTAGCTTCAGATGATACTTCATTCATTTAAAAGTGGGAATCTCAGAGACCATCTCTATTATGTCTTAAACAATGCTGACTGCAAGCTCTTCTCACCAACATCATCGTCTGTGTCCTCAACATTGAGTGGTAGCGGCAGTGGAAATGAGAGGTCCAGTCAGAGTCAAAGAGCATCGCTGTACAACAGAATTGGCTTGCAGAAGTCTAAGGGTCAGTATTGAGCTGTCTGTGATTAACCCTAATCCTGTAGATATTTATTCATGTTTTCTTGTTTATATTGTCAGCTTAAAGTTGTCATATGCTACATCCCACTGATATTGCCAGTTGTTGTTTATGTATGTTAGCTTTATATCTCTAGTGAAGTCCCGAGGGACTAACTAAATTTTTGTTTGCTTTTTCCTACTTTTCACATTAGCAACCACATGCTCACGTGTCCCTCACCATGTTGGCAGATATTCTCTGATTTCAGAAGTATTTCATTTTGTTATCATCAAAAGTTTTGATGTTTTTTGGACAGATTTTTTTCCTATCAATTTTCCCCAAACATTTTTGACCTGCTCTTTGATTTCCATCTGCAAAACATTTTGTAATGTGCACAGAATGCACACAAGTCTCCTGCTATTTAGCACTCTCTGTCAAATGTTTGTGCCCAGTTGTTAGATCTTGTGACTTGCTGGCACCAGAAACATTAGTGCAGACGTGAGAGGCTTCTCTAAGGAAAGATTAGGAGAATGATTTGGTAGAAAGTCAACATCAGAAGTGATAAACAATAATAGAGTTAAAATGTTGTGGAGAGACATGATCACCTATACCAGCAGATGAGACACTTGATGATGAAGAAGATCCTGGGTTGATGTTATTGGTGATGATTTGATGAACTTTTTCAAGTCCAATAAGATCATCAATATGAGGGCCATCTGCATTGAAGGTTGGCTACCATGGAGCACCACTCCACTCTGTCTCTTGCTTTGATAGTGCAGGTTGTCACAGGCTGAATTATCCATCTCCACATTGAAGGTTGGCTACCATGGAGCACCACTCCACTCTGTCTCTTGCTTTGATAGTGCAGGTTGTCACAGGCTGAATTATCCATCTCCACATTGAAAGTTGGCTACCATGGAGCACCACTCTGTTCTGTTTCTTACTTTGATAGTGCAGTTGTCATAGGCTGAATTGTTCATCTTTTGATGTTACTCATCCATGTTAGTCTTGGTCTGCCTCTTTTACCTTGTATTTTCCCTTCACTCTGAACTCAGAAGACAGAGTTATCTGCCTGTGTGGCGAGGGACCGCTATGTTGTGAACCGGCTGCCAGGAAAAAAGGACTAACATGCAAAATTCAGTTGCTAGTCTCTTGGGACTTCACAAGAGGTGAAAGCTGGTGAACACCGAAATAAAAAATGAAATTGTAAAGATGATTCAGTCACAAAATGGCTCAGACATTTGTCCCTTTGGGAACTACATCTGATGATTTGGTTGTCTCATGTTGATACTGTCTGTAGTTTCTGGTTTTGATATGCCCACATTATCATTCTGTAAGTAAAGTTATTGTAAGTTTGGTACAGACATTTTTTATAATTAATTTTGTTGTTTGTCTCCCCAAGTTGACTCGAGCAGTGATGAAGAAGAGGACAAGAACGGACATATCGTCATCTCATCTTTCTCATCAAGGCTTAAACAGACAGAGTTTAATGGTTGGTGTTAAACACAATTATTGGTTGGTGTTAAACACAATTATTGGTTGCTGTTAAACACAATTATTGGTTGCTGTTAAACACAATTATTGGTTGCTGTTAAACACAATTACTGGATGGTGTTAAATACAATTACTGGATGGTGTTAAATACAATTACTGGTTGGTGTTAAACACAATTACTGGTTGGTGTTAAACACAATTACTGGTTGGTGTTAAATACAATTACTGGATGGTGTTAAATACAATTACTGGTTGCTGTTAAAAACAATTATTGGTTGCTGTTAAACACAATTACTGGTTGGTGTTAAACACAATTACTCTTTTCTTCTTTTTCTTCTTTTTCTTCTATCCTTCCTCTGTTGCCGTTGGTGTCGAGGGGAGAAACAATCTGCGATTCTTTGCTATTCTGTTGGCCTCTTCCGATGTTATTCCTCCTAGTAACTCTAGTATTCCCTTTATCCATCTCTTTCTCTGTCTTCCTCTTAATCTGGCATTTTCATAGCGTTTGTTTGTGGCTCTTTGATTCATTGTCAGTTCTTTTTGTCTTGTTATGTGGCTGAACCAATTTATCTGTTGTTTCTTTATGTATTCGATGGCTGGTTCAATTTCGAGTTTCTTCCTCAGGTCAGTGTTTCTTACTCTGTCCCTTAAGCTGTTTCCTGTCATTCTTCTGACAACATTTCATTTTGGTGGTCGTTATCTTTCTTATTGTTCTAGAGTCCAATCTCTCCCCATCTTGTGCTATCAAATCCTTCTCTGTGATCATAGACAGTGTTACTTCTCCCCATCTTGTGCTATCAAATCCTTCTCTGTGTGATCATAGACAGTGTTACTTCTCCCCATCTTGTGCTATAAAATCCTTCTCTGTGTGATCATAGACAGTGTTACTTCTCCCCATCTTGTGCTATCAAATCCTTCTCTGTGATCAGACAGTGTTACTTCTCCCCATCTTGTGCTATCAAATCCTTCTCTGTGTGATCATAGACAGTGTTACTTCTCCCCATCTTGTGCTATCAAATCCTTCTCTGTGATCATAGACAGTGTTACTTCTCCCCATCTTGTGCTATCAAATCCTTCTCTCTGTGATCATAGACAGTGTTACTTCTCCCCATCTTGTGCTATCAAATCCTTCTCTGTGTGATCATAGACAGTGTTACTTCTCCCCATCTTGTGCTATCAAATCCTTCTCTGTGATCATAGACAGTGTTACTTCTCCCCATCTTGTGCTATCAAATCCTTCTCTGTGTGATCATAGACAGTGTTACTTCTCCCCATCTTGTGCTATAAAATCCTTCTGTGTGATCATAGACAGTGTTACTTCTCCCTATCTTGTGCTATAAAATCCTTCTGTGTGTTCATAGGCAGTGTTACTTCTCCCCATCTTGTGCTATAAAATCCTTCTCTGTGTGATCATAGACAGTGTTACTTTTCCCCATCTTGTGCTATCAAATCCTTCTCTGTGATCATAGACAGTGTTACTTCTCCCCATCTTGTGCTATCAAATCCTTCTCTGTGATCATAGACAGTGTTACTTCTCCCCATCTTGTGCTATCAAATCCTTCTCTGTGTTCATAGACAGTGTTACTTCTCCCCATCTTGTGCTATCAAACCCTTCTCTCTGTGATCATAGACAGTGTTACTTCTCCCCATCTTGTGCTATAAAATCCTTCTGTGTGATCATAGACAGTGTTACTTCTCCCATCTTGTGCTATCAAATCCTTCTCTGTGTTCATAGACAGTGTTACTTCTCCCCATCTTGTGCTATCAAATCCTTCTCTGTGTTCATAGACAGTGTTACTTCTCCCCATCTTGTGCTATCAAATCCTTCTCTGTGTGATCATAGACAGTGTTACTTCTCCCCATCTTGTGCTATCAAATCCTTCTCTGTGTGATCATAGACAGTGTTACTTCTCCCCATCTTGTGCTATAAAATCCTTCTGTGTGATCATAGACAGTGTTACTTCTCCCTATCTTGTGCTATAAAATCGTTCTGTGTGTTCATAGGCAGTGTTACTTTTCCCCATCTTGTGCTATAAAATCCTTCTCTGTGTGATCATAGACAGTGTTACTTTTCCCCATCTTGTACTATCAAATCCTTCTCTGTGATCATAGACAGTGTTACTTCTCCCCATCTTGTGCTATCAAATCCTTCTCTGTGTTCATAGACAGTGTTACTTCTCCCCATCTTGTGCTATCAAACCCTTCTCTGTGTGATCATAGACAGTGTTACTTCTCCCCATCTTGTGCTATCAAATCCTTCTCTCTGTGATCATAGATCTTCTTAGATTTTTTAAGTTGTCATCTCAGAAAGAGACTGAACTTGATACCATATGTCTGCAAGGATTGAGAATTTCTTTAAGCAAATTTTTGTTTATTGTAGACATGAGAAGTCTATCGGGGGGGGGGGGGGGGGGGGGGGGGGGACTGGTTGGTCTTATGGCAAGACACCGGTCTCGAGAGGTTGTGAGTACAAATATAAAGTCTGTACAAATATAAAGTCTATCGTAGACTTGAGAATTTCTCTTAGCAAAGTTGGGTTTATTGTAGAGACTTGAGAATTTCTCTAAAAGCAAAGTTGGGTTTATTGTAGAGACTTGAGAATTTCTCTAAAAGCAAAGTTGGGTTTATTGTAGAGACTTGAGAATTTCTCTAAAAGCAAAGTTGGGTTTATTGTAGAGACTTGAGAATTTCTCTAAAAGCAAAGTTGGGTTTATTGTAGAGACTTGAGAATTTCTCTAAAAGCAAAGTTGGGTTTATTGTAGAGACTTGAGAATTTCTCTTAGCAAAGTTGGGTTTATTGTAGAGACTTGAGAATTTCTCTAAAAGCAAAGTTGGGTTTATTGTAGAGACTTGAGAATTTCTCTAAAAGCAAAGTTGGGTTTATTGTAGAGACTTGAGAATTTCTCTAAAAGCAAAGTTGGGTTTATTGTAGAGACTTGAGAATTTCTCTAAAAGCAAAGTTGGGTTTATTGTAGAGACTTGAGAATTTCTCTAAAAGCAAAGTTGGGTTTATTGTAGAGACTTGAGAATTTCTCTAAAAGCAAAGTTGGGTTTATTGTAGAGACTTGAGAATTTCTCTTAGCAAAGTTGGGTTTATTGTAGAGACTTGAGAATTTCTCTAAAAGCAAAGTTGGGTTTATTGTAGAGACTTGAGAATTTCTCTTTGCAAAGTTGGGTTTATTGTAGAGACTTGAGAATTTCTCTAAAAGCAAAGTTGGGTTTATTGTAGAGACTTGAGAATTTCTCTTAGCAAAGTTGGGTTTATTGTAGAGACATGAGAATTTCTCTAAAAGCAAAGTTGGGTTTATTGTAGAGACTTGAGAATTTCTCTAAAAGCAAAGTTGGGTTTATTGTAGAGACATGAGAATTTCTCTTAGCAAAGTTGGGTTTATTGTAGAGACTTGAGAATTTCTCTAAAAGCAAAGTTGGGTTTATTGTAGAGACTTGAGAATTTCTCTTAGCAAAGTTGGGTTTATTGTAGAGACTTGAGAATTTCTCTTAGCAAAGTTGGGTTTATTGTAGAGACATGAGAATTTCTCTCAGCAAAGTTGGGTTTATTGTAGAGACTTGAGAATTTCTCTTAGCAAAGTTGGATTTATTGTAGAGACATGAGAATTTCTCTTAGCAAAGTTGGGTTTATTGTAGAGACTTGAGAATTTCTCTAAAAGCAAAGTTGGGTTTATTGTAGAGACTTGAGAATTTCTCTTAGCAAAGTTGGGTTTATTGTAGAGACTTGAGAATTTCTCTTAAAGCAAAGTTGGGTTTATTGTAGAGACATGAGAATTTCTCTAAAAGCAAAGTTGGGTTTATTGTAGAGACTTGAGAATTTCTCTTAGCAAAGTTGGGTTTATTGTAGAGACTTGAGAATTTCTCTAAAAGCAAAGTTGGGTTTATTGTAGAGACTTGAGAATTTCTCTAAAAGCAAAGTTGGGTTTATTGTAGAGACTTGAGAATTTCTCTAAAAGCAAAGTTGGGTTTATTGTAGAGACATGAGAATTTCTCTAAAAGCAAAGTTGGGTTTATTGTAGAGACTTGAGAATTTCTCTAAAAGCAAAGTTGGGTTTATTGTAGAGACTTGAGAATTTCTCTAAAAGCAAAGTTGGGTTTATTGTAGAGACATGAGAATTTCTCTAAAAGCAAAGTTGGGTTTATTGTAGAGACATGAGAATTTCTCTTAGCAAAGTTGGGTTTATTGTAGAGACTTGAGAATTTCTCTTAGCAAAGTTGGGTTTATTGTAGAGACATGAGAATTTCTCTTAGCAAAGTTGGGTTTATTGTAGAGACATGAGAATTTCTCTTAGCAAAGTTGGGTTTATTGTAGAGACATGAGAATTTCTCTTAGCAAAGTTGGGTTTATTGTAGAGACTTGAGAATTTCTCTAAAAGCAAAGTTGGGTTTATTGTAGAGACATGAGAATTTCTCTAAAAGCAAAGTTGGGTTTATTGTAGAGACATGAGAATTTCTCTAAAAGCAAAGTTGGGTTTATTGTAGAGACATGAGAATTTCTCTTAGCAAAGTTGGGTTTATTGTAGAGACTTGAGAATTTCTCTTAGCAAAGTTGGGTTTATTGTAGAGACATGAGAATTTCTCTAAAAGCAAAGTTGGGTTTATTGTAGAGACATGAGAATTTCTCTTAGCAAAGTTGGGTTTATTGTAGAGACATGAGAATTTCTCTTAGCAAAGTTGGGTTTATTGTAGAGACTTGAGAATTTCTCTAAAAGCAAAGTTGGGTTTATTGTAGAGACTTGAGAATTTCTCTTAGCAAAGTTGGGTTTATTGTAGAGACTTGAGAATTTCTCTAAAAGCAAAGTTGGGTTTATTGTAGAGACATGAGAATTTCTCTTAGCAAAGTTGGGTTTATTGTAGAGACTTGAGAATTTCTCTTAGCAAAGTTGGGTTTATTGTAGAGACATGAGAATTTCTCTTAGCAAAGTTGGGTTTATTGTAGAGACTTGAGAATTTCTCTTAGCAAAGTTGGGTTTATTGTAGAGACATGAGAATTTCTCTTAGCAAAGTTGGGTTTATTGTAGAGACTTGAGAATTTCTCTAAAAGCAAAGTTGGGTTTATTGTAGAGACTTGAGAATTTCTCTTAGCAAAGTTGGGTTTATTGTAGAGACTTGAGAATTTCTCTAAAAGCAAAGTTGGGTTTATTGTAGAGACTTGAGAATTTCTCTTAGCAAAGTTGGGTTTATTGTAGAGACTTGAGAATTTCTCTAAAAGCAAAGTTGGGTTTATTGTAGAGACTTGAGAATTTCTCTAAAAGCAAAGTTGGGTTTATTGTAGAGACATGAGAATTTCTCTAAAAGCAAAGTTGGGTTTATTGTAGAGACATGAGAATTTCTTTAAAAGCAAAGTTGGGTTTATTGTAGAGACATGAGAATTTCTTTAAAAGCAAAGTTGGGTTTATTGTAGAGACATGAGAATTTCTTTAAAAGCAAAGTTGGTTTATTGTAGAGACATGAGAATTTCTCTAAAAGCAAAGTTGGGTTTATTGTAGAGACATGAGAATTTCTCTAAAAGCAAAGTTGGGTTTATTGTAGAGACTTGAGAATTTCTCTAAAAGCAAAGTTGGGTTTATTGTAGAGACATGAGAATTTCTTTAAAAGCAAAGTTGGGTTTATTGTAGAGACATGAGAATTTCTCTAAAAGCAAAGTTGGGTTTATTGTAGAGACTTGAGAATTTCTCTTAGCAAAGTTGGGTTTATTGTAGAGACATGAGAATTTCTCTAAAAGCAAAGTTGGGTTTATTGTAGAGACTTGAGAATTTCTCTAAAAGCAAAGTTGGGTTTATTGTAGAGACTTGAGAATTTCTCTAAAAGCAAAGTTGGGTTTATTGTAGAGACTTGAGAATTTCTCTAAAAGCAAAGTTGGGTTTATTGTAGAGACTTGAGAATTTCTCTTAGCAAAGTTGGGTTTATTGTAGAGACATGAGAATTTCTCTTAGCAAAGTTGGGTTTATTGTAGAGACATGAGAATTTCTCTAAAAGCAAAGTTGGGTTTATTGTAGAGACATGAGAATTTCTCTTAGCAAAGTTGGGTTTATTGTAGAGACATGAGAATTTCTCTTAGCAAAGTTGGGTTTATTGTAGAGACATGAGAATTTCTCTTAGCAAAGTTGGGTTTATTGTAGAGACATGAGAATTTCTCTTAGCAAAGTTGGGTTTATTGTAGAGACATGAGAATTTCTCTAAAAGCAAAGTTGGGTTTATTGTAGAGACTTGAGAATTTCTCTTAGCAAAGTTGGGTTTATTGTAGAGACTTGAGAATTTCTCTTAGCAAAGTTGGGTTTATTGTAGAGACTTGAGAATTTCTCTAAAAGCAAAGTTGGGTTTATTGTAGAGACTTGAGAATTTCTCTTAGCAAAGTTGGGTTTATTGTAGAGACTTGAGAATTTCTCTAAAAGCAAAGTTGGGTTTATTGTAGAGATGAGAATTTCTCTAAAAGCAAAGTTGGGTTTATTGTAGAGACTTGAGAATTTCTCTTAGCAAAGTTGGGTTTATTGTAGAGACTTGAGAATTTCTCTAAAAGCAAAGTTGGGTTTATTGTAGAGACTTGAGAATTTCTCTTAGCAAAGTTGGGTTTATTGTAGAGACTTGAGAATTTCTCTAAAAGCAAAGTTGGGTTTATTGTAGAGACGAGAATTTCTCTAAAAGCAAAGTTGGGTTTATTGTAGAGACATGAGAATTTCTCTTAGCAAAGTTGGGTTTATTGTAGAGACTTGAGAATTTCTCTAAAAGCAAAGTTGGGTTTATTGTAGAGACTTGAGAATTTCTCTAAAAGCAAAGTTGGGTTTATTGTAGAGACATGAGAATTTCTCTAAAAGCAAAGTTGGGTTTATTGTAGAGACTTGAGAATTTCTCTAAAAGCAAAGTTGGGTTTATTGTAGAGACATGAGAATTTCTCTAAAAGCAAAGTTGGGTTTATTGTAGAGACTTGAGAATTTCTCTTAGCAAAGTTGGGTTTATTGTAGAGACTTGAGAATTTCTCTAAAAGCAAAGTTGGGTTTATTGTAGAGACATGAGAATTTCTCTAAAAGCAAAGTTGGGTTTATTGTAGAGACTTGAGAATTTCTCTAAAAGCAAAGTTGGGTTTATTGTAGAGACTTGAGAATTTCTCTAAAAGCAAAGTTGGGTTTATTGTAGAGACTTGAGAATTTCTCTAAAAGCAAAGTTGGGTTTATTGTAGAGACATGAGAATTTCTCTAAAAGCAAAGTTGGGTTTATTGTAGAGACTTGAGAATTTCTCTAAAAGCAAAGTTGGGTTTATTGTAGAGACATGAGAATTTCTCTAAAAGCAAAGTTGGGTTTATTGTAGAGACATGAGAATTTCTCTAAAAGCAAAGTTGGGTTTATTGTAGAGACTTGAGAATTTCTCTAAAAGCAAAGTTGGGTTTATTGTAGAGACATGAGAATTTCTCTAAAAGCAAAGTTGGGTTTATTGTAGAGACATGAGAATTTCTCTTAGCAAAGTTGGGTTTATTGTAGAGACTTGAGAATATCTCTAAAAGCAAAGTTGGGTTTATTGTAGAGACTTGAGAATTTCTCTAAAAGCAAAGTTGGGTTTATTGTAGAGACTTGAGAATTTCTCTAAAAGCAAAGTTGGGTTTATTGTAGAGACTTGAGAATTTCTCTAAAAGCAAAGTTGGGTTTATTGTAGAGACTTGAGAATTTCTCTAAAAGCAAAGTTGGGTTTATTGTAGAGACTTGAGAATTTCTCTAAAAGCAAAGTTGGGTTTATTGTAGAGACTTGAGAATTTCTCTAAAAGCAAAGTTGGGTTTATTGTAGAGACATGAGAATTTCTCTAAAAGCAAAGTTGGGTTTATTGTAGAGACATGAGAATTTCTCTTAAAGCATTGTTGGGTTTATTGTAGAGACTTGAGAAATTCTCTTAGCAAAGTTGGGTTTATTGTAGAGACATGAGAATTTCTCTTAGCAAAGTTGGGTTTATTGTAGAGACATGAGAATTTCTCTTAGCAAAGTTGGGTTTATTGTAGAGACTTGAGATTTCTCTAAAAGCAAAGTTGGGTTTATTGTAGAGACTTGAGAATTTCTCTAAAAGCAAAGTTGGGTTTATTGTAGAGACATGAGAATTTCTCTAAAAGCAAAGTTGGGTTTATTGTAGAGACATGAGAATTTCTCTAAAAGCAAAGTTGGGTTTATTGTAGAGACTTGAGAATTTCTCTAAAAGCAAGTTGGGTTTATTGTAGAGACTTGAGAATTTCTCTAAAAGCAAAGTTGGGTTTATTGTAGAGACTGTAGAGAATTGAGAATTTCTCTAAAAGCAAAGTTGGGTTTATTGTAGAGACATGAGAATTTCTCTAAAAGCAAAGTTGGGTTTATTGTAGAGACTTGAGAATTTCTCTAAAAGCAAAGTTGGGTTTATTGTAGAGACATGAGAATTTCTCTAAAAGCAAATTGTAGAGACATGAGGTTTTATTGTAGAGACATGAGAATTTCTCTAAAAGCAAAGTTGGGTTTATTGTAGAGACATGAGAATTTCTCTAAAAGCAAAGTTGGGTTTATTGTAGAGACTTGAGAATTTCTCTAAAAGCAAAGTTGGGTTTATTGTAGAGACTTGAGAATTTCTCTAAAAGCAAAGTTGGGTTTATTGTAGAGACTTGAGAATTTCTCTAAAAGCAAAGTTGGGTTTATTGTAGAGACTTGAGAATTTCTCTAAAAGCAAAGTTGGGTTTATTGTAGAGACTTGAGAATTTCTCTAAAAGCAAAGTTGGGTTTATTGTAGAGACATGAGAATTTCTCTAAAAGCAAAGTTGGGTTTATTGTAGAGACATGAGAATTTCTCTTAGCATTGTTGGGTTTATTGTAGAGACTTGAGAAATTCTCTTAGCAAAGTTGGGTTTATTGTAGAGACATGAGAATTTCTCTAAGCAAAGTTGGGTTTATTGTAGAGACATGAGAATTTCTCTAGCAAAGTTGGGTTTATTGTAGAGACTTGAGAATTTCTCTAAAAGCAAAGTTGGGTTTATTGTAGAGACTTGAGAATTTCTCTAAAAGCAAAGTTGGGTTTATTGTAGAGACATGAGAATTTCTCTAGCAAAGTTGGGTTTATTGTAGAGACTTGAGAATTTCTCTAAAAGCAAAGTTGGGTTTATTGTAGAGACTTGAGAATTTCTCTAAAAGCAAAGTTGGGTTTATTGTAGAGACATGAGAATTTCTCTTAGCAAAGTTGGGTTTATTGTAGAGACTTGAGAATTTCTCTAAAAGCAAAGTTGGGTTTATTGTAGAGACTTGAGAATTTCTCTAAAAGCAAAGTTGGGTTTATTGTAGAGACATGAGAATTTCTCTAAAAGCAAAGTTGGGTTTATTGTAGAGACTTGAGAATTTCTCTAAAAGCAAAGTTGGGTTTATTGTAGAGACATGAGAATTTCTCTAAAAGCAAAGTTGGGTTTATTGTAGAGACATGAGAATTTCTCTAGCAAAGTTGGGTTTATTGTAGAGACTTGAGAATTTCTCTAAAAGCAAAGTTGGGTTTATTGTAGAGACTTGAGAATTTCTCTAAAAGCAAAGTTGGGTTTATTGTAGAGACTTGAGAATTTCTCTAAAAGCAAAGTTGGGTTTATTGTAGAGACTTGAGAATTTCTCTAAAAGCAAAGGTTTGGGTTTTTTCTCGCAAAGTTGGGTTTATTGTAGAGACGAGAATTTCTCTAAAAGCAAAGTTGGGTTTATTGTAGAGACTTGAGAATTTCTCTAAAAGCAAAGTTGGGTTTATTGTAGAGACTTGAGAATTTCTCTAAAAGCAAAGTTGGGTTTATTGTAGAGACTTGAGAATTTCTCTAAAAGCAAAGTTGGGTTTATTGTAGAGACTTGAGAATTTCTCTTAGCAAAGTTGGGTTTATTGTAGAGACATGAGAATTTCTCTTAGCAAAGTTGGGTTTATTGTAGAGACATGAGAATTTCTCTTAGCAAAGTTGGGTTTATTGTAGAGACTTGAGAATTTCTCTTAGCAAAGTTGGGTTTATTGTAGAGACATGAGAATTTCTCTAAAAGCAAAGTTGGGTTTATTGTAGAGACTTGAGAATTTCTCTTAGCAAAGTTGGGTTTATTGTAGAGACATGAGAATTTCTCTTAGCAAAGTTGGGTTTATTGTAGAGACTTGAGAATTTCTCTTAGCAAAGTTGGGTTTATTGTAGAGACATGAGAATTTCTCTTAGCAAAGTTGGGTTTATTGTAGAGACTTGAGAATTTCTCTAAAAGCAAAGTTGGGTTTATTGTAGAGACTTGAGAATTTCTCTTAGCAAAGTTGGGTTTATTGTAGAGACTTGAGAATTTCTCTAAAAGCAAAGTTGGGTTTATTGTAGAGACGAGAATTTCTCTAAAAGCAAAGTTGGGTTTATTGTAGAGACTTGAGAATTTCTCTTAGCAAAGTTGGGTTTATTGTAGAGACTTGAGAATTTCTCTAAAAGCAAAGTTGGGTTTATTGTAGAGACTTGAGAATTTCTCTAAAAGCAAAGTTGGGTTTATTGTAGAGACATGAGAATTTCTCTAAAAGCAAAGTTGGGTTTATTGTAGAGACTTGAGAATTTCTCTAAAAGCAAAGTTGGGTTTATTGTAGAGACATGAGAATTTCTCTAAAAGCAAAGTTGGGTTTATTGTAGAGACTTGAGAATTTCTCTTAGCAAAGTTGGGTTTATTGTAGAGACTTGAGAATTTCTCTAAAAGCAAAGTTGGGTTTATTGTAGAGACATGAGAATTTCTCTAAAAGCAAAGTTGGGTTTATTGTAGAGACTTGAGAATTTCTCTAAAAGCAAAGTTGGGTTTATTGTAGAGACTTGAGAATTTCTCTAAAAGCAAAGTTGGGTTTATTGTAGAGACTTGAGAATTTCTCTAAAAGCAAAGTTGGGTTTATTGTAGAGACATGAGAATTTCTCTAAAAGCAAAGTTGGGTTTATTGTAGAGACTTGAGAATTTCTCTAAAAGCAAAGTTGGGTTTATTGTAGAGACATGAGAATTTCTCTAAAAGCAAAGTTGGGTTTATTGTAGAGACATGAGAATTTCTCTAAAAGCAAAGTTGGGTTTATTGTAGAGACTTGAGAATTTCTCTAAAAGCAAAGTTGGGTTTATTGTAGAGACATGAGAATTTCTCTAAAAGCAAAGTTGGGTTTATTGTAGAGACATGAGAATTTCTCTTAGCAAAGTTGGGTTTATTGTAGAGACTTGAGAATTCTCTAAAAGCAAAGTTGGGTTTATTGTAGAGACTTGAGAATTTCTCTAAAAGCAAAGTTGGGTTTATTGTAGAGACTTGAGAATTTCTCTAAAAGCAAAGTTGGGTTTATTGTAGAGACTTGAGAATTTCTCTAAAAGCAAAGTTGGGTTTATTGTAGAGACTTGAGAATTTCTCTAAAAGCAAAGTTGGGTTTATTGTAGAGACTTGAGAATTTCTCTAAAAGCAAAGTTGGGTTTATTGTAGAGACTTGAGAATTTCTCTAAAAGCAAAGTTGGGTTTATTGTAGAGACATGAGAATTTCTCTAAAAGCAAAGTTGGGTTTATTGTAGAGACATGAGAATTTCTCTTAGCATTGTTGGGTTTATTGTAGAGACTTGAGAAATTCTCTTAGCAAAGTTGGGTTTATTGTAGAGACATGAGAATTTCTCTTAGCAAAGTTGGGTTTATTGTAGAGACATGAGAATTTCTCTTAGCAAAGTTGGGTTTATTGTAGAGACTTGAGAATTTCTCTAAAAGCAAAGTTGGGTTTATTGTAGAGACTTGAGAATTTCTCTAAAAGCAAAGTTGGGTTTATTGTAGAGACATGAGAATTTCTCTTAGCAAAGTTGGGTTTATTGTAGAGACTTGAGAATTTCTCTAAAAGCAAAGTTGGGTTTATTGTAGAGACTTGAGAATTTCTCTAAAAGCAAAGTTGGGTTTATTGTAGAGACATGAGAATTTCTCTTAGCAAAGTTGGGTTTATTGTAGAGACTTGAGAATTTCTCTAAAAGCAAAGTTGGGTTTATTGTAGAGACTTGAGAATTTCTCTAAAAGCAAAGTTGGGTTTATTGTAGAGACATGAGAATTTCTCTAAAAGCAAAGTTGGGTTTATTGTAGAGACTTGAGAATTTCTCTAAAAGCAAAGTTGGGTTTATTGTAGAGACATGAGAATTTCTCTAAAAGCAAAGTTGGGTTTATTGTAGAGACATGAGAATTTCTCTTAGCAAAGTTGGGTTTATTGTAGAGACTTGAGAATTTCTCTAAAAGCAAAGTTGGGTTTATTGTAGAGACATGAGAATTTCTCTAAAAGCAAAGTTGGGTTTATTGTAGAGACTTGAGAATTTCTCTAAAAGCAAAGTTGGGTTTATTGTAGAGACTTGAGAATTTCTCTAAAAGCAAAGTTGGGTTTATTGTAGAGACGAGAATTTCTCTAAAAGCAAAGTTGGGTTTATTGTAGAGACTTGAGAATTTCTCTAAAAGCAAAGTTGGGTTTATTGTAGAGACTTGAGAATTTCTCTAAAAGCAAAGTTGGGTTTATTGTAGAGACTTGAGAATTTCTCTAAAGCAAAGTTGGGTTTATTGTAGAGACTTGAGAATTTCTCTTAGCAAAGTTGGGTTTATTGTAGAGACATGAGAATTTCTCTAAGCAAAGTTGGGTTTATTGTAGAGACTTGAGAATTTCTCTTAGCAAAGTTGGGTTTATTGTAGAGACTTGAGAATTTCTCTTAGCAAAGTTGGGTTTATTGTAGAGACATGAGAATTTCTCTAAAAGCAAAGTTGGGTTTATTGTAGAGACTTGAGAATTTCTCTTAGCAAAGTTGGGTTTATTGTAGAGACATGAGAATTTCTCTTAGCAAAGTTGGGTTTATTGTAGAGACTTGAGAATTTCTCTTAGCAAAGTTGGGTTTATTGTAGAGACATGAGAATTTCTCTTAGCAAAGTTGGGTTTATTGTAGAGACTTGAGAATTTCTCTAAAAGCAAAGTTGGGTTTATTGTAGAGACTTGAGAATTTCTCTAAAAGCAAAGTTGGGTTTATTGTAGAGACTTGAGAATTTCTCTAAAAGCAAAGTTGGGTTTATTGTAGAGACTTGAGAATTTCTCTAAAAGCAAAGTTGGGTTTATTGTAGAGACTTGAGAATTTCTCTAAAAGCAAAGTTGGGTTTATTGTAGAGACTTGAGAATTTCTCTAAAAGCAAAGTTGGGTTTATTGTAGAGACTTGAGAATTTCTCTAAAAGCAAAGTTGGGTTTATTGTAGAGACATGAGAATTTCTCTAAAAGCAAAGTTGGGTTTATTGTAGAGACTTGAGAATTTCTCTAAAAGCAAAGTTGGGTTTATTGTAGAGACATGAGAATTTCTCTAAAAGCAAAGTTGGGTTTATTGTAGAGACTTGAGAATTTCTCTAAAAGCAAAGTTGGGTTTATTGTAGAGACTTGAGAATTTCTCTAAAAGCAAAGTTGGGTTTATTGTAGAGACATGAGAATTTCTCTAAAAGCAAAGTTGGGTTTATTGTAGAGACATGAGAATTTCTCTAAAAGCAAAGTTGGGTTTATTGTAGAGACTTGAGAATTTCTCTAAAAGCAAAGTTGGGTTTATTGTAGAGACATGAGAATTTCTCTAAAAGCAAAGTTGGGTTTATTGTAGAGACTTGAGAATTTCTCTAAAAGCAAAGTTGGGTTTATTGTAGAGACTTGAGAATTTCTCTAAAGCAAAGTTGGGTTTATTGTAGAGACTTGAGAATTTCTCTAAAAGCAAAGTTGGGTTTATTGTAGAGACTTGAGAATTTCTCTAAAAGCAAAGTTGGGTTTATTGTAGAGACTTGAGAATTTCTCTAAAAGCAAAGTTGGGTTTATTGTAGAGACTTGAGAATTTCTCTAAAAGCAAAGTTGGGTTTATTGTAGAGACTTGAGAATTTCTCTAAAAGCAAAGTTGGGTTTATTGTAGAGACTTGAGAATTTCTCTAAAAGCAAAGTTGGGTTTATTGTAGAGACTTGAGAATTTCTCTAAAAGCAAAGTTGGGTTTATTGTAGAGACTTGAGAATTTCTCTAAAAGCAAAGTTGGGTTTATTGTAGAGACATGAGAATTTCTCTTAGCAAAGTTGGGTTTATTGTAGAGACATGAGAATTTCTCTTAGCAAAGTTGGGTTTATTGTAGAGACATGAGAATTTCTCTTAGCAAAGTTGGGTTTATTGTAGAGACTTGAGAATTTCTCTTAGCAAAGTTGGGTTTATTGTAGAGACTTGAGAATTTCTCTAAAAGCAAAGTTGGGTTTATTGTAGAGACTTGAGAATTTCTCTAAAAGCAAAGTTGGGTTTATTGTAGAGACTTGAGAATTTCTCTAAAAGCAAAGTTGGGTTTATTGTAGAGACTGAGAATTTCTCTAAAAGCAAAGTTGGGTTTATTGTAGAGACTTGAGAATTTCTCTAAAAGCAAAGTTGGGTTTATTGTAGAGACTTGAGAATTTCTCTAAAAGCAAAGTTGGGTTTATTGTAGAGACTTGAGAATTTCTCTAAAAGCAAAGTTGGGTTTATTGTAGAGACATGAGAATTTCTCTAAAAGCAAAGTTGGGTTTATTGTAGAGACTTGAGAATTTCTCTAAAAGCAAAGTTGGGTTTATTGTAGAGACTTGAGAATTTCTCTAAAAGCAAAGTTGGGTTTATTGTAGAGACATGAGAATTTCTCTAAAAGCAAAGTTGGGTTTATTGTAGAGACATGAGAATTTCTCTAAAAGCAAAGTTGGGTTTATTGTAGAGACTTGAGAATTTCTCTAAAAGCAAAGTTGGGTTTATTGTAGAGACTTGAGAATTTCTCTAAAAGCAAAGTTGGGTTTATTGTAGAGACTTGAGAATTTCTCTAAAAGCAAAGTTGGGTTTATTGTAGAGACTTGAGAATTTCTCTAAAAGCAAAGTTGGGTTTATTGTAGAGACTTGAGAATTTCTCTAAAAGCAAAGTTGGGTTTATTGTAGAGACTTGAGAATTTCTCTAAAAGCAAAGTTGGGTTTATTGTAGAGACATGAGAATTTCTCTTAGCAAAGTTGGGTTTATTGTAGAGACTTGAGAATTTCTCTTAGCAAAGTTGGGTTTATTGTAGAGACTTGAGAATTTCTCTAAAAGCAAAGTTGGGTTTATTGTAGAGACATGAGAATTTCTCTTAGCAAAGTTGGGTTTATTGTAGAGACTTGAGAATTTCTCTAAAAGCAAAGTTGGGTTTATTGTAGAGACTTGAGAATTTCTCTAAAAGCAAAGTTGGGTTTATTGTAGAGACATGAGAATTTCTCTAAAAGCAAAGTTGGGTTTATTGTAGAGACTTGAGAATTTCTCTAAAAGCAAAGTTGGGTTTATTGTAGAGACTTGAGAATTTCTCTAAAAGCAAAGTTGGGTTTATTGTAGAGACTTGAGAATTTCTCTAAGCAAAGTTGGGTTTATTGTAGAGACTTGAGAATTTCTCTAAAAGCAAAGTTGGGTTTATTGTAGAGACTTGAGAATTTCTCTAAAAGCAAAGTTGGGTTTATTGTAGAGACATGAGAATTTCTCTAAAAGCAAAGTTGGGTTTATTGTAGAGACTTGAGAATTTCTCTAAAAGCAAAGTTGGGTTTATTGTAGAGACTTGAGAATTTCTCTAAAAGCAAAGTTGGGTTTATTGTAGAGACATGAGAATTTCTCTAAGCAAAGTTGGGTTTATTGTAGAGACTTGAGAATTTCTCTAAAAGCAAAGTTGGGTTTATTGTAGAGACTTGAGAATTTCTCTAAAAGCAAAGTTGGGTTTATTGTAGAGACTTGAGAATTTCTCTAAAAGCAAAGTTGGGTTTATTGTAGAGACTTGAGAATTTCTCTAAAAGCAAAGTTGGGTTTATTGTAGAGACTTGAGAATTTCTCTAAAAGCAAAGTTGGGTTTATTGTAGAGACTTGAGAATTTCTCTAAAAGCAAAGTTGGGTTTATTGTAGAGACTTGAGAATTTCTCTAAAAGCAAAGTTGGGTTTATTGTAGAGACTTGAGAATTTCTCTAAAAGCAAAGTTGGGTTTATTGTAGAGACTTGAGAATTTCTCTTAGCAAAGTTGGGTTTATTGTAGAGACTTGAGAATTTCTCTTAGCAAAGTTGGGTTTATTGTAGAGACATGAGAATTTCTCTTAGCAAAGTTGGGTTTATTGTAGAGACTTGAGAATTTCTCTTAGCAAAGTTGGGTTTATTGTAGAGACATGAGAATTTCTCTTAGCAAAGTTGGGTTTATTGTAGAGACTTGAGAATTTCTCTTAGCAAAGTTGGGTTTATTGTAGAGACATGAGAATTTCTCTTAGCAAAGTTGGGTTTATTGTAGAGACTTGAGAATTTCTCTTAGCAAAGTTGGGTTTATTGTAGAGACTTGAGAATTTCTCTTAGCAAAGTTGGGTTTATTGTAGAGACTTGAGAATTTCTCTAAAAGCAAAGTTGGGTTTATTGTAGAGACTTGAGAATTTCTCTAAGCAAAGTTGGGTTTATTGTAGAGACTTGAGAATTTCTCTAAAAGCAAAGTTGGGTTTATTGTAGAGACTTGAGAATTTCTCTAAAAGCAAAGTTGGGTTTATTGTAGAGACTTGAGAATTTCTCTAGCAAAGTTGGGTTTATTGTAGAGACTTGAGAATTTCTCTAAAAGCAAAGTTGGGTTTATTGTAGAGACTTGAGAATTTCTCTAAAAGCAAAGTTGGGTTTATTGTAGAGACATGAGAATTTCTCTAAAAGCAAAGTTGGGTTTATTGTAGAGACTTGAGAATTTCTCTAAAAGCAAAGTTGGGTTTATTGTAGAGACTTGAGAATTTCTCTAAAAGCAAAGTTGGGTTTATTGTAGAGACTTGAGAATTTCTCTAAAAGCAAAGTTGGGTTTATTGTAGAGACTTGAGAATTTCTCTAAAAGCAAAGTTGGGTTTATTGTAGAGACTGAGAATTTCTCTAAAAGCAAAGTTGGGTTTATTGTAGAGACTTGAGAATTTCTCTAAAAGCAAAGTTGGGTTTATTGTAGAGACTTGAGAATTTCTCTAAAAGCAAAGTTGGGTTTATTGTAGAGACTTGAGAATTTCTCTAAAAGCAAAGTTGGGTTTATTGTAGAGACATGAGAATTTCTCTAAAAGCAAAGTTGGGTTTATTGTAGAGACTTGAGAATTTCTCTAAAAGCAAAGTTGGGTTTATTGTAGAGACTTGAGAATTTCTCTAAAAGCAAAGTTGGGTTTATTGTAGAGACATGAGAATTTCTCTAAAAGCAAAGTTGGGTTTATTGTAGAGACTTGAGAATTTCTCTAAAAGCAAAGTTGGGTTTATTGTAGAGACTTGAGAATTTCTCTAAAAGCAAAGTTGGGTTTATTGTAGAGACTTGAGAATTTCTCTAAAAGCAAAGTTGGGTTTATTGTAGAGACTTGAGAATTTCTCTAAAAGCAAAGTTGGGTTTATTGTAGAGACTTGAGAATTTCTCTAAAAGCAAAGTTGGGTTTATTGTAGAGACTTGAGAATTTCTCTAAAAGCAAAGTTGGGTTTATTGTAGAGACTTGAGAATTTCTCTAAAAGCAAAGTTGGGTTTATTGTAGAGACTTGAGAATTTCTCTAAAAGCAAAGTTGGGTTTATTGTAGAGACTGAGAATTTCTCTAAAAGCAAAGTTGGGTTTATTGTAGAGACTTGAGAATTTCTCTAAAAGCAAAGTTGGGTTTATTGTAGAGACTTGAGAATTTCTCTAAAAGCAAAGTTGGGTTTATTGTAGAGACATGAGAATTTCTCTTAGCAAAGTTGGGTTTATTGTAGAGACTTGAGAATTTCTCTTAGCAAAGTTGGGTTTATTGTAGAGACTTGAGAATTTCTCTAAGCAAAGTTGGGTTTATTGTAGAGACATGAGAATTTCTCTTAGCAAAGTTGGGTTTATTGTAGAGACTTGAGAATTTCTCTAAAAGCAAAGTTGGGTTTATTGTAGAGACTTGAGAATTTCTCTAAAAGCAAAGTTGGGTTTATTGTAGAGACATGAGAATTTCTCTAAAAGCAAAGTTGGGTTTATTGTAGAGACTTGAGAATTTCTCTAAAAGCAAAGTTGGGTTTATTGTAGAGACTTGAGAATTTCTCTAAAAGCAAAGTTGGGTTTATTGTAGAGACATGAGAATTTCTCTAAAAGCAAAGTTGGGTTTATTGTAGAGACTTGAGAATTTCTCTAAAAGCAAAGTTGGGTTTATTGTAGAGACTTGAGAATTTCTCTAAAAGCAAAGTTGGGTTTATTGTAGAGACATGAGAATTTCTCTAAAAGCAAAGTTGGGTTTATTGTAGAGACTTGAGAATTTCTCTAAAAGCAAAGTTGGGTTTATTGTAGAGACATGAGAATTTCTCTAAAAGCAAAGTTGGGTTTATTGTAGAGACATGAGAATTTCTCTAAAAGCAAAGTTGGGTTTATTGTAGAGACTTGAGAATTTCTCTAAAAGCAAAGTTGGGTTTATTGTAGAGACTTGAGAATTTCTCTAAAAGCAAAGTTGGGTTTATTGTAGAGACTTGAGAATTTCTCTAAAAGCAAAGTTGGGTTTATTGTAGAGACTTGAGAATTTCTCTAAAAGCAAAGTTGGGTTTATTGTAGAGACTTGAGAATTTCTCTAAAAGCAAAGTTGGGTTTATTGTAGAGACTTGAGAATTTCTCTAAAAGCAAAGTTGGGTTTATTGTAGAGACTTGAGAATTTCTCTAAAAGCAAAGTTGGGTTTATTGTAGAGACTTGAGAATTTCTCTAAAAGCAAAGTTGGGTTTATTGTAGAGACTTGAGAATTTCTCTTAGCAAAGTTGGGTTTATTGTAGAGACTGAGAATTTCTCTTAGCAAAGTTGGGTTTATTGTAGAGACATGAGAATTTCTCTTAGCAAAGTTGGGTTTATTGTAGAGACTTGAGAATTTCTCTAAGCAAAGTTGGGTTTATTGTAGAGACATGAGAATTTCTCTAAAAGCAAAGTTGGGTTTATTGTAGAGACTTGAGAATTTCTCTTAGCAAAGTTGGGTTTATTGTAGAGACATGAGAATTTCTCTTAGCAAAGTTGGGTTTATTGTAGAGACTTGAGAATTTCTCTTAGCAAAGTTGGGTTTATTGTAGAGACTTGAGAATTTCTCTTAGCAAAGTTGGGTTTATTGTAGAGACTTGAGAATTTCTCTAAAAGCAAAGTTGGGTTTATTGTAGAGACTTGAGAATTTCTCTAAAAGCAAAGTTGGGTTTATTGTAGAGACTTGAGAATTTCTCTAAAAGCAAAGTTGGGTTTATTGTAGAGACGAGAATTTCTCTAAAAGCAAAGTTGGGTTTATTGTAGAGACTTGAGAATTTCTCTAAAAGCAAAGTTGGGTTTATTGTAGAGACTTGAGAATTTCTCTAAAAGCAAAGTTGGGTTTATTGTAGAGACTTGAGAATTTCTCTAAAAGCAAAGTTGGGTTTATTGTAGAGACATGAGAATTTCTCTAAAAGCAAAGTTGGGTTTATTGTAGAGACTTGAGAATTTCTCTAAAAGCAAAGTTGGGTTTATTGTAGAGACATGAGAATTTCTCTAAAAGCAAAGTTGGGTTTATTGTAGAGACATGAGAATTTCTCTAAAAGCAAAGTTGGGTTTATTGTAGAGACTTGAGAATTTCTCTAAAAGCAAAGTTGGGTTTATTGTAGAGACATGAGAATTTCTCTAAAAGCAAAGTTGGGTTTATTGTAGAGACATGAGAATTTCTCTAAAAGCAAAGTTGGGTTTATTGTAGAGACTTGAGAATTTCTCTAAAAGCAAAGTTGGGTTTATTGTAGAGACATGAGAATTTCTCTAAAAGCAAAGTTGGGTTTATTGTAGAGACTTGAGAATTTCTCTAAAAGCAAAGTTGGGTTTATTGTAGAGACTTGAGAATTTCTCTAAAAGCAAAGTTGGGTTTATTGTAGAGACTTGAGAATTTCTCTAAAAGCAAAGTTGGGTTTATTGTAGAGACTTGAGAATTTCTCTAAAAGCAAAGTTGGGTTTATTGTAGAGACTTGAGAATTTCTCTAAAAGCAAAGTTGGGTTTATTGTAGAGACTTGAGAATTTCTCTAAAAGCAAAGTTGGGTTTATTGTAGAGACTTGAGAATTTCTCTAAAAGCAAAGTTGGGTTTATTGTAGAGACTTGAGAATTTCTCTAAAAGCAAAGTTGGGTTTATTGTAGAGACTTGAGAATTTCTCTAAAAGCAAAGTTGGGTTTATTGTAGAGACTTGAGAATTTCTCTAAAAGCAAAGTTGGGTTTATTGTAGAGACTTGAGAATTTCTCTAAAAGCAAAGTTGGGTTTATTGTAGAGACATGAGAATTTCTCTAAAAGCAAAGTTGGGTTTATTGTAGAGACATGAGAATTTCTCTTAGCAAAGTTGGGTTTATTGTAGAGACTTGAGAATTTCTCTTAGCAAAGTTGGGTTTATTGTAGAGACTTGAGAATTTCTCTTAGCAAAGTTGGGTTTATTGTAGAGACATGAGAATTTCTCTTAGCAAAGTTGGGTTTATTGTAGAGACTTGAGAATTTCTCTAAAAGCAAAGTTGGGTTTATTGTAGAGACTTGAGAATTTCTCTAAAAGCAAAGTTGGGTTTATTGTAGAGACTTGAGAATTTCTCTAAAAGCAAAGTTGGGTTTATTGTAGAGACTTGAGAATTTCTCTTAGCAAAGTTGGGTTTATTGTAGAGACTTGAGAATTTCTCTTAAAGCAAAGTTGGGTTTATTGTAGAGACATGAGAATTTCTCTAAAAGCAAAGTTGGGTTTATTGTAGAGACTTGAGAATTTCTCTAAAAGCAAAGTTGGGTTTATTGTAGAGACATGAGAATTTCTCTAAAAGCGAAGTTGGGTTTATTGTAGAGACATGAGAATTTCTCTTAGCAAAGTTGGGTTTGTTGTAGAGACTTGAGAATTTCTCTAAAAGCAAAGTTGGGTTTATTGTAGAGACATGAGAATTTCTCTAAAAGCAAAGTTGGGTTTATTGTAGAGACTTGAGAATTTCTCTAAAAGCAAAGTTGGGTTTATTGTAGAGACTTGAGAATTTCTCTAAAAGCAAAGTTGGGTTTATTGTAGAGACTTGAGAATTTCTCTAAAAACAAAGTTGGGTTTATTGTAGAGACTTGAGAATTTCTCTAAAAGCAAAGTTGGGTTTATTGTAGAGACTTGATAATTTCTCTAAAAGCAAAGTTGGGTTTATTGTAGAGACATGAGAATTTCTCTTAGCAAAGTTGGGTTTATTGTAGAGACTTGAGAAATTCTCTTAGCAAAGTTGGGTTTATTGTAGAGACATGAGAATTTCTCTTAGCAAAGTTGGGTTTATTGTAGAGACATGAGAATTTCTCTTAGCAAAGTTGGGTTTATTGTAGAGACTTGAGAATTTCTCTTAGCAAAGTTGGGTTTATTGTAGAGACTTGAGAATTTCTCTAAAAGCAAAGTTGGGTTTATTGTAGAGACTTGAGAATTTCTCTAAAAGCAAAGTTGGGTTTATTGTAGAGACTTGAGAATTTCTCTAAAAGCAAAGTTGGGTTTATTGTAGAGACTTGAGAATTTCTCTAAAAGCAAAGTTGGGTTTATTGTAGAGACTTGAGAATTTCTCTAAAAGCAAAGTTGGGTTTATTGTAGAGACTTGAGAATTTCTCTTAGCAAAGTTGGGTTTATTGTAGAGACTTGAGAATTTCTCTAAAAGCAAAGTTGGGTTTATTGTAGAGACTTGAGAATTTCTCTTAGCAAAGTTGGGTTTATTGTAGAGACTTGAGAATTTCTCTAAAAGCAAAGTTGGGTTTATTGTAGAGACTTGAGAATTTCTCTAAAAGCAAAGTTGGGTTTATTGTAGAGACTTGAGAATTTCTCTTAGCAAAGTTGGGTTTATTGTAGAGACTTGAGAATTTCTCTTAGCAAAGTTGGGTTTATTGTAGAGACTTGAGAATTTCTCTAAAAGCAAAGTTGGGTTTATTGTAGAGACTTGAGAATTTCTCTAAAAGCAAAGTTGGGTTTATTGTAGAGACTTGAGAATTTCTCTAAAAGCAAAGTTGGGTTTATTGTAGAGACTTGAGAATTTCTCTAAAAGCAAAGTTGGGTTTATTGTAGAGACTTGAGAATTTCTCTTAGCAAAGTTGGGTTTATTGTAGAGACATGAGAATTTCTCTTAGCAAAGTTGGGTTTATTGTAGAGACTTGAGAATTTCTCTAAAAGCAAAGTTGGGTTTATTGTAGAGACTTGAGAATTTCTCTAAAAGCAAAGTTGGGTTTATTGTAGAGACTTGAGAATTTCTCTTAGCAAAGTTGGGTTTATTGTAGAGACATGAGAATTTCTCTAAAAGCAAAGTTGGGTTTATTGTAGAGACATGAGAATTTCTCTAAAAGCAAAGTTGGGTTTATTGTAGAGACTTGAGAATTTCTCTTAGCAAAGTTGGGTTTATTGTAGAGACTTGAGAATTTCTCTTAGCAAAGTTGGGTTTATTGTAGAGACTTGAGAATTTCTCTTAGCAAAGTTGGGTTTATTGTAGAGACATGAGAATTTCTCTAAAAGCAAAGTTGGGTTTATTGTAGAGACTTGAGAATTTCTCTAAAAGCAAAGTTGGGTTTATTGTAGAGACTTGAGAATTTCTCTTAGCAAAGTTGGGTTTATTGTAGAGACTTGAGAATTTCTCTTAGCAAAGTTGGGTTTATTGTAGAGACATGAGAATTTCTCTAAAAGCAAAGTTGGGTTTATTGTAGAGACTTGAGAATTTCTCTTAGCAAAGTTGGGTTTATTGTAGAGACTTGAGAATTTCTCTAAAAGCAAAGTTGGGTTTATTGTAGAGACTTGAGAATTTCTCTTAGCAAAGTTGGGTTTATTGTAGAGACTTGAGAATTTCTCTAAAAGCAAAGTTGGGTTTATTGTAGAGACTTGAGAATTTCTCTAAAAGCAAAGTTGGGTTTATTGTAGAGACTTGAGAATTTCTCTTAGCAAAGTTGGGTTTATTGTAGAGACATGAGAATTTCTCTAAAAGCAAAGTTGGGTTTATTGTAGAGACTTGAGAATTTCTCTAAAAGCAAAGTTGGGTTTTTTGTAGAGACTTGAGAATTTCTCTAAAAGCAAAGTTGGGTTTATTGTAGAGACTTGAGAATTTCTCTAAAAGCAAAGTTGGGTTTATTGTAGAGACTTGAGAATTTCTCTAAAAGCAAAGTTGGGTTTATTGTAGAGACTTGAGAATTTCTCTTAGCAAAGTTGGGTTTATTGTAGATGTGAGAAGTTTATCGTAGACATGAGAGTTTCTGATAGCAAAGTTGGGTTTATTGTAGATGTGAGAAGTTTATCGTAGACATGAGAGTTTCTGATAGCAAAGTTGGGTTTATTGTAGATGTGAGAAGTTTATCGTAGACATGAGAATTTCTGATAGCAAGGTTTTGTTTGTTATGCCCTACATTACAGGTCTGTTTTATTATTATAAGTAGTCTACTGTTCTAGGTTTGTTTTTGTATAGACAGTTTACTATTACTGTTCTATTGGCGAAGTTTGATTTCCTTTTATTGAACAAAAATTGGCAACTCACACACACTTGCAAATATTCGGTTTGACAATGTGTAACACAGATTGCTACTGATAACCAGTCTTGTAACCAAATGCCAAAGTAACCAGCCAAATAATGAAGTAATCAATCACATTATGAACTAACGAGCCAAATAATGAACTAATAAATAAAATAATTAACTAACTAAATAATTAACTAATCAACCAAGTAATGAACTAACCAACTAGATAATGAACTAATCAAATAAATAATAAACTAACCAACCAAATAATGGACTAACCAACCAAATAATAAACTAACTAACCAAATAATTAACACCACCTGAATATTTAACACCATCCGAATAATGAACTGACCTACCAAATAATTAACTAATCAATCAAATATTTAATTAATCAGCAAAATAATTTGATTAATCAAATAGCTAATCAACCAAATAACTAACTAACCAAATAATTAAGTAATAAATAAAATAATTGACTTATAAATCAATAAATTAACGAGCCATCCAAATAATTAACTAATGAACCAAATAAACTAATCAACCAAATATTTAATGAACCATCCAAATAATGAATGAACCATCCAAATAATGAACAAACCATTCAAATAATTAACTAACCATCTAAATAATTAACTAATCAACCAAATAATTAACTAATCAACCAAATAATTAACTAATGAACCAAATAATTAACTAATGAACCAAATAATTAACTAATGAACCAAATAATTAACTAATGAACCAAATGATTAACTCATCATCATCATTGAGTGCCTTCTCCGAAAAGAAGGTTGGCTACCATGGATCGCCATTCTGCTCTGAGACATATCTATGTACACTGATTAACTAATGAACCAAATAATTACTAATGAGCCAAATAATTAACTAAACAACCAAATAATTAACTAATCTACAAAATAATTAACTAAACAACCAAATTATTAACTATACAACCAAATTATTAACTAAACAACCAAATAATTAACTAAACAACCAAATAATTAACTGAACAACCAATAATATTTACACTCTAAGGAGATCATTTGTAGCTTTTAAATTGCTCAAACTAAGAATTTGTCAAGAGTGCTAAATTGAAATATTACAAAGCACTAAAATGAAATATTACAAAGTACTAAAATGAAATATTACAAAGTACTAAAATGAAATATTACAAGAGTATTAAAATAAAATATTACAGAGTACTAAAATGAAATATTACAAAGTACTAAAATGAAATATTACAGAGTACTAAAATGAAATATTACAGAGTACTAAAATGAAATATTACAAAGTACTAAAATGAAATATTACAAAGTACTAAAATGAAATATTACAAAGTACTAAAATGAAATATTACAGAGTACTAAAATGAAATATTACAAAGTACTAAAATGAAATATTACAAAGTACTAAAATGAAATATTACAAAGTACTAAAATGAAATATTACAAGAGTACTAAAATGAAATATTACAAAGTACTAAAATGAAATATTACAGGAGTGCTAAAATGAAATATTACAAGAGTGCTAAAATGAAATATTACAAAGTACTAAAATGAAATATTACAGGAGTGCTAAAATGAAATATTACAGGAGTGCTAAAATGAAATATTACAAAGTACTAAAATGAAATATTACAAGAGTACTAAAATGAAATATTACAGGAGTACTAAAATGAAATATTACAAGAGTACTAAAATGAAATATTACAGGAGTACTAAAATGAAACATTACAAGAGTACTAAAATGAAATATTACAAGAGTACTAAAATGAAATATTACAAAGTACTAAAATGAAATATTACAAAGTACTAAAATGAAATATTACAAAGTACTAAAATGAAACATTACAAGAGTACTAAAATGAAATATTACAAGAGTACTAAAATGAAACATTACAAGAGTACTAAAATGAAACATTACAAGAGTACTAAAATGAAACATTACAAGAGTACTAAAATTTAGATAAGATAAAGAGTATCTAGGTCTATGCCCTATGGGCTGGCTAAGGCTCGAAGGGTCAATAGATAGATAGACTAAAATGAAATATTATCAGAGTACTAAAATGAAACATCACAATCACTTGTCTACAGAGTCAGAGATGCCAGAATCAACAGCCCCAGAGGATGTTTTTCGAATGCTGTTTCATAGCAGCTCCATGCCGAGCCAGTGGAAGTCTTTGTTGGCAGCGTCTGTGTCTCTGGGAAATCCCTTGTTTTCTGAGCTGGCAGCTTGTTGTGTGAGTTATCATTCTGTGTTTATATAAATATCCATGTCTGGTGTACTGGTTTCTTCTTTTAGTGAAGGGATTTTTGCCACATTAGGCCTTCAGGTGTAGAGGTGTGTTTACAACACTCAAAAACAAAAAAAATTACAAATAACCAACAGAAATAAACAAAGAACAATAGACAGCTCGAAGCAGGATGAAGCCCGTACTCCTCGACACAAACAGTTTTATTTCGCTGTGTTGGGGAGTACAGGTTTTTTATTTCTGATTTTTTTTTCATCTTTGTAATTTTTGTTCTGAGTGAAACTTACCTCTTCACCTGAAATAATTAGCTGATCTATTGCCTCAGAAGTTTCGCTCCATGATTTTCATTTGTTATTATTATTTCCAGCCATCAAATGTAACGGGCTAAGTAAATCCTTCTTTCAGGAGAGTACATCTGGCTCTCAGAGAGTGATAGAGATACATGCACAGTGTCACCAACACATAATGTTTGAAATGGCCAGAATGAGAGAAGGGATGTTGGTGTGTGATTGTTGGCTTCAATCTCTGTTATTCTTTTATTATAATATTTTAAATATATTTTTAATAAATATTTGTAAGGAATGTATTCCAAATACATGGACTGTTTTATTTGTGTGTTATTTCTGGTTTGCTGTCTGGTAGTCTTAATAATTCTTTTATGATTGAACTGTCTTGCTCTAGTGCAGGCAACAACATTATCTCTGTAAATGGCAGGATTGTTAAAATCACTTATTCTAAATGTACTTTGATTTCTGCTACAGTTTTAATTTTCTCTTTAACAAACAAAGCCCATGATCTTAGATTTGAGTTAAACATTAAAAGACCAAAAGTGTAGTAATCATCATCATCATGTGTCATACCAGTTGGCGTAGGCGATCATGTCCTTCCACAATCTTCTGTCTACAGTGCATCGTATCAGTTCTGTTGTTGACTGGTTGCCATGCCATGACACCAAGCTATCCAGTATTTTCTCTCTTTGTCGTCCACGATCTTTCTTCCTTGTATTTTACCTGTTGTAACTAAGTATTCCAACTTTCCTCTTCTCATGATGTGCCTGAAATTTTTTATTGTTTCTTTCTGATGTTTTTTATGAGCTCCCTTTTTGTGTTGGCCTCTTTGAGAATTTCCTCATTGGTCTTTTTAGCAGTCCAGGGAACTTTCAACATTCTTCTGAGAAATCCCATCTCTGTAGCCTCCAACCGTCTTTTCATTTGTTTGTCTACTGTCCATAATTCGCTTCCATAGGTCAGAATTGGTTCTATTTAGCACCGATGAACTCTCTTTCTCACTTCTGTTGACATAGATTTGTTGCATAAGATATTTTTCATTTTCTGAAATGCTGTTTTGGCCTGAGCTATTCTGCTTTTCATTTCTGTGGTGCATCTTCCATCTGATGTTATTATTGTGCCCAAGTATTTGACGCGTTGAACTTGTTTCAAATTTGTCCTGTTTATTTTTATGCTGCATGCTAGTGATAATTGTTTCTTCGATATGACCATTACTTCTGTTTTCTTACTATTCAGACTTAGACCTTTCTTATTGCTTTCTTTTACTATTATGTCTATCATTTCTTGTAGTTCATTCTCTGTCTCTGCTATTAAGACTGTGCCATCCACATATCGTAAATTATTTATGTTATGACCGTTGACTTCAATTTCTTTTTTATTTCCTATTGATCTCATAATATGTTCGCTGTAAAGTGAAAAAAAAATCCAGCGACAGAACACAGCCTTGCCTGACTCTTTGTTTTATAAGTTGAAATTGTCCTGTTTGGTTGCTAATTCGTATGGCTGCTGTTTGTTGCCAGTACACATTTTTGTATGATTCGCAGATCCTTGCCATCAATGTGTAATCTCTCCAGCATATTGATTATTTCCACATGCTTTACTTTGTCAAATGCTTTTGTGTAGTCTATAAAGCACATATATGCTTTTGTGTAGTCTATAAAGCACATATATGGATCTTTCTTGACCTCTATAGATCTTTCTATCAATGTTCTTAAGATGTATATTGCATTATTGGTGTCCTTTCCATCCACAAATCCACATTGTTCCTCACTTATTTCTGGTTTTATTTTGTTCCTTACATGTCTCATAATGATTCTCAGTAATACTTTCGTCATATGGCTCATGAGACTAATAGTGCGATGGTCTTCACAATCAGTGGCTCCTGACTTCTTTGGTATGGCTACAAAGATAGATTTTAGTAGATCTTCGGGTATGTGTCCAGTGCTATATATGTCATTGAGTAATTTTGTTATGACTTGTACTCCTAATGCATTTACCTCTTCGATTGTTATATTGTCGGGACCTGGAGCTTTGCCTCTTTTCATGTGTTGAATTGCGTCCTCCACTTCACTAGACATTATCGATGGGCCTGTGTCTTTGTTTAAATTGTTTAGCTCTGGTCTTTCATCATCATAGAGTTGACTGATATATTCTGTCCATCTTTCTATTGTCTTCTCCAGTCCCATTATTATATTTCCTTCCTTTGACTTAACACATCCTGAAACTTTGACTTCTTTTCTTCCTGTTAATTCATTTAACTGATTGTGCATAAATTGTGAGTCTTTCTTTTGTTGTTTTTCCATTTATTCACATTTCTGTTTTAACCATCCTTCCTTTGCTTCACTGCACTTGTTTTGGATCTCTGTGTGCAATATTTTGTATGTCCGTTCTTCTTATGTTTTCATCTTTCGTTCATTAGTTCTAGTATTTCTTCTGTCATCCATTTCTTTTTGTTGATTCTTTTAGTCACTGGTATTACTTCTTTTGGAGCCGCGATAGCTCAGTGGTTAGTGAACTGGACTACAAAGGACAAGAGGTAGGGTTCGATCCCAACCGACGGCTTCCGGGTTCACCCAACCTTAAATGGGTACCAGATTTTTTTTCTGGGAAAGTAAAGCGACACGGGCGTAATACCAACCACATGACCCCAAAAATCATGTGCTGAAGGTCTGTAAAATGCTGGGTCACTAACACCATATTTCCCTATACGCCACTTGGCGTGACCTGGGTACTTTACTTTTACTTTACTTTTAGTCACTGGTATTACTTCTTTTGATGTTTGTTGAATTGATTGTTTGAGCATTTCCCACTGTTCCTCGATGTCCTGTATTTTCTCAATAGCATTATATCTATTTTGTACTATCGTACTGTACTTATTACTCATCTATCTATCTACTCTATGCATATCTAGTTCTAATTTCATATTTGTTGGGGATTTCTGTGTCTTCCGCAGTTTTATTTTATCTTTCCAACTGCTGGTACATGGTCACTATTGCGATATGTTCCTGGCCTTGTTTTAACAGATGTTAGCCCATTCCTGAATCTTCTCTGTACCAGTATAAAATCAATTTGATTGTGTGTACTTTTTTGTCTGAGCTTTGCCATGTCAATAGTCGCATAAGGTGTTTAAACCAGGTGTTACCTACAATCATTTCATGTGTTTTTTCCCAATCTATCCCCTCTGTCATTCATCTCTCCAAGGCCAAGCCCCTGAGTCACATTTTGCACTTTAGCTGTACCTACCTCGCATTGAAATCCCCTAAAATAACAATAGTTATTTCTTGGGATTTACACTGTTCCATGGTCATCTCTAGCTCATTGTAAAAAGTGTCAATGTCTTCTTCTTTGCTATTACTTGTTGGTGTATAAGCTTGAATTATGTTGATATCCATTAGTCTACCTCTCAATTTTACTAGCAGAGTTCTATCTGATTCTGGCTAAAATCCTTTCACTGTTTTTCTTCTTTCTCTATCTAACATGATGCCTACTCCTCTTTTGTGTGAGGATTCCCACAGAGTAAATTACATTTTCACTGTCGCGTTGTAATAATCCTGCTCCTTTCCATCTCATTTCACATAGTCCCAAGATGTTCAGTTTCCTTCTCTTCATTTTTTGACTGATGCTCTCAAGTTTTCCAACCTGGAATGCTGATCTAATGTTCCAAGTTCCTATTGCTAGTGTCTCTTTATTTTTTTTCTTGCATACAGTAACTTGACGATGATTGGGTGTCACCTGTAGCACATGACGGTTCCTACCGGACGAGGTGACTGGGGAGTCCCCATTAACGTCGTTAACTTGAGATATTAGGTTGTGTTTTGGCAAAATTATTCTAGGCGATATAAGAAGGTAGTTTGCCTATACATGAGATCCTCTGTCTGCCATCGTGGAGTGGGGACCATAACTGGCACTACTTGTCAGCTGCTCCAATGGCTTCACATAACCCTGATAGGGGGGGCCAAGCGGGATCTCCACTTTGCCCAAGGTTGTCCTGAAGACTCGTGGAGGAAAGGAGACATATTAGTTCTCCTTTAGTAGGGCAGAACTCTACCCCACTAACCAGTAATAAACCGAAATACATAGAGTTTTCAAGTCAACTTGAAAATAGATGGATAAAATCTGGTAAGAATACAAGTATAGAGGTAGAGTGATATAAACATTTGTATTGTTTATGTCTTTTAATTTGTTTATGTAAACCTGGTGAATGTGTTATATGTATTTTGTAATTCACCTTTGGTTAATTTCGTAGTGACATACTTATGAAATGTAAAATACATTTTTTATTAATTTCTTTAGGGATGTCCTGCCGTACCTAGCCTCTGTGGATGGCTGTTGGCATCTCTTAATCCACAGGTCAAGCAGAACCTTCTCAACATAAATGGTCAACAGGTCAGTAAATGGACAATAGAGCACCTGGAAGCAGTGATAAATGCAACATTAGCTTGTGGCCAGGAGGACAACTTATCTACAGCATTCATCATTCTACAGCCAGTAAGTTCAAACTAACCATTTTCTTATTCTTCTTTGCCTGTGTCCAACCTGGCATGATACTGACTGTATTACCATAAAATGTGCTATTTATAGTATCCTGATAATATAGTTTGCATTTAATAATAAAAATTTATTCCAGCTAAGAAATTTATTCAATCAAATTTGGAATGGAAAAAGTTGCTACAAACTGGAAGACAGGGATCATTATCAAACAACCTGACAACGGCAATCTTCAAGATTGCAATAACTGGCAAGGAATTACGTTGTTATCAGATGCCTCCAAGGTTTTCTGCAGAATCATGCTGAACAGACTGAAAGATTCTGTAGATAATATTATGCACGAACAAGCAAGATTCAAAAAGGGGAGTGAATACTCTTTCTCTTATTAAAATTTTTATTCTAGTAGTTTTCAATCCTTCTAAAGATATTTTATCAAATCTCGCCATTTCTCTGTTTTGTGCAAGCAACTCTATCTCTTTGAGGGAGCCGATTCCTGTTGCTCTTGCCTCTCTGATCAATGTTCTTCTCAGTGTCTCTCTGAGTTGGCCTCTTTTCCTCTTACCTGTTGTTTCCCACATGAGGGCTTGCTTTGTTATTCGGTTATTATCTCTCCTTATCGCATGTCCAACATATGACCATCGTCTTTTCTTGACTACTGAAGATATTAGTGGTTGATTGGCGATTAATGGGAAACATTTGGATACAGAAAAAGAGGAAAACCTAGAGAGACACTAAAAAGAACATTTATAAGAGAAGCAAAGCTGACTGGCATAGACTCATTAGATAAGAAGAACATCTCACCCGGAATAGAAATGGAGCGCGAAAAACACTACAAGCCCTATGCGACATCTAACAGTGGGGGAAGGATCAAGAATCAAGATAATATAGTTTGTAGTTATATGCATAATTTTTTAAATAATAGTTATATGCATCATTTTTTGTTATAAGAATGTGCATTATTTTTTGTTATAATAGTTATATGCATTATTTTTTGTTATAATAGTTATGTGCATTATTTTTCTGTTTGGCTTGTATTGCACATCAGTGATGATGATCTTGTAATTCATTTGCTTGTTTATGTGCTCCATAAAAACTGATAAGTCCCTTCATATTTTATATTGTTATCAGACTTGATTGCTTGCTAGTTTGTTGTCTATTTCATTGTCAAGAACCGTAACCTAATTGACTCAGCTTGTGGAGTTGTTTCTCTTAGATCGTTTTACTGCTTTTTATTTTGTTATTTTTGTTGTTGGTGCTGGGGGTTGCTGCACAGATAAAGACCAAACATTCATTCCATACATTTACCATAGCTTCGTATGTTTGTTACATTTTGTCTAGCAGCTTCAGAGCTGATGAAATGTAAATCATGCAATGAAATCAAACACAAGAGAGATCAAAGTAGCAAATAGATCAGGTTCTTACTACTGGATAGCTGCTGTATGATCTACAATGTATATTTCAATCTTTATACACTTTGGTACACTTTGACAAAATAAACATTTACAGAAAATTATATTTTAGATGCTGTACTTTCTCTGTTTTGTAAGGTTAGTCTAAGAAAGCATCATCATCCTTTAACTTTAGGTGTTGTTGAGGTACCACTGACAGACTTCTCCATTTCTCTCTATCTAGAGTTATGCTTTGGGACTCTGATCAATCCTGACCTGACCACATTCTTTGGCGTTACCTTCCCATCTCTTTCTCCGCCTACTGATCTTTCTCACTCCTTTCACAGTTCCTTATAGAATGGTCATTAGTAGGCCAGATAATCGAGAAACATGTACACACTTTTTAATTTTGCTTTTCTTCACAATAGTCAAAAGGTCATCATGTACTCTGTTTGTTGTGAAGCATGACAGCATCATTTTATTGTTATTATAAAATTATAACACAAATGCAACAATTTCACCTATTTAGGTCCATTGCTGTATATTGTTCTTCTGCTGGAATAATATTGCCAGATGCTTAATTTGTTTATATTTATTGCTTTCTACAGCAATCTCCATTATTGCCCTTCTTGAACTTTGTTACGGAATGTGTAAAGGGAGGAAATTACGCCTCGTGTAAAACATACATTGATCAGTTCAAGGACGCTATGGCATCTGTGAGTATATGGTTTCTGTCATTCTTGTTTATTGTCAAGCTGTTGATGTCTGAGAGGATTCAACCTGTGGCTGGCCATACAGGTGGATATCTGTTTGATTCCTAGTAATGTTGATTATGATACCTATATGTGACTTACATTTTTATGATACCGTAGTAAAAAATACTACTCATGTAATTTGAAAAAATAATATTTATTTTGACAATTTTTTTTTACAAAACTATGAAGCAATGACATTTAGGAAGGACAAAATGAAGATTTCAAAAGTGAAATCCTACCTGGGTAGAATTTTTTTTTAAATCCCGAGTGTTATTGCAGATGTAAATGGCATAAGCATTAATTTTCCTCACTATATGTACACTGGTATGTTGCCCGTTCGCTGCTTTTATGTTCCCGCATTATGCTTAGACAGAACAGAGACAGATGGCGAGATTTGATAAAATATCTTTAAAAGAAAACTGCTAGAACAAAAATTCATATAGGAGAAGGTGTATCTTGGTCTACGCCCTATGGGCCGGTTACGGCTCGAAAGGTCAATAGATAGATAGATAGATTATGCTTAGGCAACCTGACAATGTCTATTGATACGTCATTGACACATCCAGCCTGTTCATTGCCGGTACATTCCCACATTATGCTTTGGCTATCTCACTCATACTTTGTCTGTTGACCCATCGTTAACTTGTCCAGCCTGTTCATTGTCAGTATGTGGCCTATTCGTTGCCAGCACATTCCCGGTAAGTTCCCCGTACTTTCTTTGTTATCTTAGGGTTGTGTTTGTTTTATGTTTTGCTTACAGCCAGCAGAAGAGATTTTTGCAGACAGCTGAAGATTTCCCCTGGTCAAATGAAAAAAAAAAGAATTTCCTGAAAATTGAGAAAGTGTAGTCGAGTATATCTTCGTTGTCTGTTTCTGTTGTCCCTGTTTTCTGAAGTCAGCCGCATGTAGGCTGAAATGTAAAATATTTTGTATTGTCATTTTTTGGTAAAGTTGTCACCATACTTTGTAGGAGTGTATGTTACACCCACATCTTGTTCCCTGCTAACAGCTTTATCGCAGTATTACATTTATTTTGCCTGTTCCCTTCTTGAAAGTTGGCTGAATTTATAAAAAAAAAAACAGCAGCATTTTTACGATACCCTAGCATTTTTTTACCACTGTGTACGGGAACAATATTCAACATCAAACAAAAAAATCAAACACTCAGAGGGGTCACCATTATTAATAATTAGGAAAGTATGTGAGGAGGGGGGGGATGTTTACCCCGGCAACAGTTGAATTAAAAAAAAATATTTTTTGAGGTAGTAATTTTTACGACAGCTTCATAATCTAGGGTTAAGATTCTTTTTATGAAGGGTGTGCCAGGGGTTCTCTGTGTGTTTGGAGAATAATGTCTGCATGCTCACTCTAAGTCACTACAAGGTGATCAGCCAAGAATTTTTTTTTTCTTGATAAGAGGTGACATTTTTTCTTGATGGGATTTTGAATTTTTTTTTTTTTTTGATGATGTAACAGTATGTGGTGCTTTTATTTGATGCTTGTTGTACTACATTGAACTGATATTTATGTATTTGAATTTTTAAACATAATATAATATCTTGCATGCCATGCTTCTTTGTACTTCATACAGGCCGCTAGTCTTTCTTTAACACATTCAAACATCATCTATTTGTGACAGTCAAACAAACTCTTGAGGTGTTCCATCATATGAAAACATATTTATTGACGTATTATTATCACATTTCTATAGTCACAAGTTAAATTATCACATAATAAAGTACAGTCAGTAATATTATAGTGGAACTATTAAGTTGTCTGGATAACCACCGGACTCACATAATCCTGGTATTAGTCAATCACAGAATACATTTCTAGATGTCTAAACACTAGGCCTGTTGTGGACTGACTGTATCTGCTATTTATTAACTTCTCATTAGTAATCGTAACATTACTAATTGTTCTCTGCTAATTATAGCTCGTTATTGCTAATCTGTGATCATCTCTACCTTTCTCTGCTAAACTCTAAGGTTTGTATCTCTACTTGTTGGTAAAGGTAAAGTACGAGACTTGAACTGGCGTCTTAGCACGCGAGTTTACACCCATATGTGCTCGGCCGCCTATCCAGAAATGTTAGGAGATTTCTGTATAGTGTCGCCTCAAGCGTTGAAACTCAGATGCGAAGCAACATTCCTCACCTTCCCAGGGTAATACCCTGGTACCCATTTCTGCCAACGGCTGGGTCGACCGTGGGGGTATTTTTTTTTTCTAACCAAGAGTACAATTCACACTGCTCCTAGTGGGAATCGAACACGGGTTGTCCGAACAATCGGTAGTCCAGTCGGGTCTCTACTCATTATTCCTCCTTTAATGGGGTCTGAGTAAGTGTTTTTATTTGCTGAGCATATAAGTTTTTACCTACTTACATGTCTGGCTATATATATTTCATTAAATATTTCTTTACACCCACGTCTTAATGTTGACCATGTGTCTGTCCAACCACACAGTCTGGTATTAACATTTTTTTTAATATTGCGCCTGCACAGTCTAGAGACCTTGACCCTACAACTTCAATTTTTAATTACACCCACCAAGGACACACCTGGGTGTTCGTTATTAAGTGCAATATCGCTTTCCACGTTTACACTAGGGGTGAAGTTTTTTTCTTGATGAGGGATGAAATTATTTCTTGGTGAAATTTTTTTTATGGGTGGTGAAATTTCAAGTCCTAGCTCCACATAGAGCCATTTATTTGAAGCCCCTCATGAAGTCATTTATTTTAAGCCCCTCATGAAGTCATCTATTTGAAGCCCCTCATGCAGTCATTTATTTGAAGCCCCTCATGAAGAAATGTATTTGAAGCCCCTCATGAAGTAATTTATTTGAAGCCCCTCATGAAGCCATTTATTTTAAGCCCTCATGAAGCCATTTATATGCAGCCCTAATGAAGCCATTTATTTGAAGCCCCTCATGAAGCCATTATTTGAAGCCCCTCATGATGTCATTTATTTGAAGCCCCTCATGAAGCCATTTATTTGAAGCCCATCATGAAGCCATTTATTTGAAGGCCCCCCCCCCCCCCCCCATGAAGTCATTTATTTGAAGCCCCTCACGAAGCCATTATTTAAAGCTCCTCATGAAGCCATAGTTTGAAGCCCCTCATGAAGCCATTGTTTGAAGCCCCTCATGAAGCCATTGTTTGAAGCCCCTCATGAAGCCATTTATTTTAAGTCATTTATTTGAAGCTCCACATAACGCCATTATTTGAAGCCATTTATTTGAAGCCCCACATGAAGCCATTTATTTGAAGCCCCTCATGAAATCATTTATTTGAAGCCCCTCCTGAAATCATTTATTTGAAGCCCCTCCTGAAATCATTTATTTGAAGCCTCTTATGAGTCATTTATTTGAAGCCCCTCATGAAGCCATTTATTTGAAGCCCTTCTTGAAGTCATTATTTGAAGCCCCTCATGAAGCCATTTATTTGAAGCCCTTCTTGAAGTCATTATTTGAAGCCCCACATGAAGCCATTATCTGAAGCCCCTCATGAAATCATTTGTTTGAAGCCCCTCATGAAGTCGTTTATTTGAAGCCCCTCATGAAATCATTTATTTGAAGCCCCTCATGAAATCATTAGTTTGAAGCCCCTCATGAAATCATTTGTTTAAAGCCCCTCATGAAGTCATTTATTTGAAGCCCCTCCTGAAATAATTTATTTGAAGCCTTTTATGAGTCATTTATTTGAAGCCCCTCATGAAGCCATTTATTTGAAGCCCTTCATGAAGTCATTATTTGAAGCCCCACATGAAGCCATTATCTGAAGCCCCTCATGAATTCATTTGTTTGAAGCCCTCATGAAATCATTTATTTGAAGCCCCTCATGAAATCATTAGTTTGAAGCCCCTCATGAAATCATTTGTTTGAAGCCCCTCATGAAGTCATTTATTTGAAGCCCCTCATGGAATCATTTATTTGAAGCCCCTCATTAAATCATTAGTTTGAAGCCCCTCATGAAGTCATTTATTTGAAGCTCCTCATGAAATGTCCATGCTGAGCCTAGAATGAGATGATACCATACCAGTTTGTTTTATTTTATTGGTTGATATAATTGTGATGTCCGGAGAGAGAAATAATAACCTTCTTAACAATTCTATCTTATACTTATGTAGCATATTATACTCATGTATTACCTTATACTCATATGCTATCTTATTCTTATATTCATATGTTTATTTTAACAAAAATAGACATGAAATGGTATCACGTAACTAACATTAGCTGCTTAACACAATTTTCTGTTTATTTTCCATGTTTTCTACAGCTCTACTCACTCAGCCCTGAACGATATTTAATTTATTTTATATTTGTACTTATCTCTGATATCTTATACTTATCTCTGGTACCTTATACTTATCTCTGGTACCTTATACTTATCTCTGGTACCTTATACTTATCTCTGGTATCTTATACTTATCTCTGGTATCTTATACTTATCTCTGGTACCTTATACTTATCTCTGGTACCTTAAACTTATCTCTGGTATCTTATACTTATCTCTGGTACCTTATACTTATCTCTGGTACCTTATACTTATCTCTGATATCTTATACTTATCTCTGGTACCTTATACTTATCTCTGGTACCTTATACTTATCCCTGGTATCTTATACTTATCTCTGGTACCTTATACTTATCTCTGGTATCTTATACTTATCTCTGATATCTTATACTTATCTCCTGTATCTTATACTTATCTCTGGTATCTTATACTTATCTCTGGTACCTTATACTTATCTCTGATATCTTATACTTATCTCCTGTATCTTATACTTATCTCCTGTATCTTATACTTATCTCTGGTATCTTATACTTATCTCTGGTATCTTATACTTATCTCTGGTATCTTATACTTATCTCTGGTATCTTATACTTATCTCTGGTATCTTATACTTATCTCTGGTATCTTATACTTATCTCTGGTATCTTATACTTATCTCTGGTATCTTATACTTATCTCTGGTATCTTATACTTATCTCTGGTACCTTATACTTATCTCTGATATCTTATACTTATCTCCTGTATCTTATACTTATCTCCTGTATCTTATACTTATCTCTGGTATCTTATACTTATCTCTGGTACCTTATACTTATCTCTGATATCTTATACTTATCTCCTGTATCTTATACTTATCTCCTGTATCTTATACTTATCTCTGGTATCTTATACTTATCTCTGGTATCTTATACTTATCTCTGGTATCTTATACTTATCTCTGGTATCTTATACTTATCTCCTGTATCTTATACTTATCTCTGGTACCTTATACTTATCTCTGGTACCTTATACTTATCTCTGGTATCTTATACTTATCTCTGGTATCTTATACTTACTCCTGTATCTTATACTTATCTCTGGTATCTTATACTTATCTCTGGTATCTTATACTTATCTCTGGTATCTTATACTTATCTCTGGTATCTTATACTTATCTCCGGTCTCTTTTACTTATCTCCTGTATCTGATACTTATCTCCTGTATCTTATACTTATCTCTGGTCTCTTATACTTATCTCTGGTCTCTTATACTTATCTCTGGTCTCTTATATGTATCTCTGGTCTCTTATATGTATCTCTGGTCTCTTATACTTATCTCTGGTCTCTTATACTTATCTCTGGTTCTTATACTTATCTCCTGTATCTTATACTTATCTCTGGTCTCTTATACTTATCTCTGGTCTCTTATACTTATCTCTGGTATCTTATACTTATCTCTGGTCTCTTATACTTATCTCTGGTCTTGTATACTTATCTCTGGTCTTGTATACTTATCTCTGGTCTTGTATACTTATCTCTGGTCTTGTATACTTATCTCTGGTCTTGTATACTTATCTCTGGTCTTGTATACTTATCTCTGGTCTTGTATACTTATCACTGGTATCTTATACTTATCTCTGGTCTTGTATACTTATCTCTGGTCTTGTATACTTATCACTGGTATCTTATACTTATCACTGGTATCTTATACTTATCACTGGTATCTTATACTTATCTCTGGTCTTGTATACTTATCTCTGGTCTTGTATACTTATCACTGGTATCTTATACTTATCACTGGTATCTTATACTTATCACTGGTATCTTATACTTATCTCTGGTCTCGTATACTTATCACTGGTATCTTATACTTATCTCTGGTCTCGTATACTTATCACTGGTATCTTATACTTATCTCTGGTCTTGTATACTTATCTCTGGTCTTGTATACTTATCACTGGTATCTTATACTTATCACTGGTATCTTATACTTATCACTGGTATCTTATACTTATCTCTGGTCTTGTATACTTATCTCTGGTCTTGTATACTTATCACTGGTATCTTATACTTATCACTGGTATCTTATACTTATCTCTGGTCTTGTATACTTATCACTGGTATCTTATACTTATCACTGGTATCTTATACTTATCTCTGGTCTCGTATACTTATCACTGGTATCTTATACTTATCTCTGGTATCTTATACTTATCACTGGCATCTTATACTTATCTCTGGTCTCGTATACTTATCACTGGTATCTTATACTTATCTCTGGTCTTGTATACTTATCTTTGGTCTCGTATACTTATCACTGGTATCTTATACTTATCACTGGTATCTTATACTTATCACTGGTATCTTATACTTATCTCTGGTCTCGTATACTTATCTCTGGTATCTTATACTTATCTCCTGTATCTTATACTTATCTCCTGTATCTTATACTTATCTCCTGTATCTTATACTTATCTCTGGTCTCTTATACTTATCTCTGATATCTTATACTTATCTCCTGTATCTTATACTTATCTCTGGTACCTTATACTTATCTCTGGTACCTTATACTTATCTCTGGTATCTTATACTTATCTCTGGTATTTTATACTTACTCCTGTATCTTATACTTATCTCTGGTATCTTATACTTATCTCTGGTATCTTATACTTATCTCTGGTATCTTATACTTATCTCTGGTATCTTATACTTATCTCCGGTCTCTTTTACTTATCTCCTGTATCTGATACTTATCTCCTGTATCTTATACTTATCTCTGGTCTCTTATACTTATCTCTGGTCTCTTATACTTATCTCTGGTCTTTTATATGTATCTCTGGTCTCTTATATGTATCTCTGGTCTCTTATACTTATCTCTGGTCTCTTATACTTATCTCTGGTTCTTATACTTATCTCCTGTATCTTATACTTATCTCTGGTCTCTTATACTTATCTCTGGTCTCTTATACTTATCTCTGGTATCTTATACTTATCTCTGGTCTTGTATACTTATCTCTGGTCTTGTATACTTATCTCTGGTCTTGTATACTTATCTCTGGTCTTGTATACTTATCTCTGGTCTTGTATACTTATCTCTGGTCTTGTATACTTATCTCTGGTCTTGTATACTTATCTCTGGTCTTGTATACTTATCACTGGTATCTTATACTTATCTCTGGTCTTGTATACTTATCTCTGGTCTTGTATACTTATCACTGGTATCTTATACTTATCACTGGTATCTTATACTTATCACTGGTATCTTATACTTATCTCTGGTCTTGTATACTTATCTCTGGTCTTGTATACTTATCACTGGTATCTTATACTTATCACTGGTATCTTATACTTATCACTGGTATCTTATACTTATCTCTGGTCTCGTATACTTATCACTGGTATCTTATACTTATCTCTGGTCTCGTATACTTATCACTGGTATCTTATACTTATCTCTGGTCTTGTATACTTATCACTGGTATCTTATACTTATCACTGGTATCTTATACTTATCACTGGTATCTTATACTTATCACTGGTATCTTATACTTATCTCTGGTCTTGTATACTTATCTCTGGTCTTGTATACTTATCACTGGTATCTTATACTTATCTCTGGTACCTTATACTTATCTCTGGTACCTTATACTTATCTCTGATATCTTATACTTATCTCTGGTACCTTATACTTATCTCTGGTACCTTATACTTATCCCTGGTATCTTATACTTATCTCTGGTACCTTATACTTATCTCTGGTATCTTATACTTATCTCTGATATCTTATACTTATCTCCTGTATCTTATACTTATCTCTGGTATCTTATACTTATCTCTGGTACCTTATACTTATCTCTGATATCTTATACTTATCTCCTGTATCTTATACTTATCTCCTGTATCTTATACTTATCTCTGGTATCTTATACTTATCTCTGGTATCTTATACTTATCTCTGATATCTTATACTTATCTCCTGTATCTTATACTTATCTCTGGTACCTTATACTTATCTCTGGTACCTTATACTTATCTCTGGTATCTTATACTTATCTCTGGTATCTTATACTTACTCCTGTATCTTATACTTATCTCTGGTATCTTATACTTATCTCTGGTATCTTATACTTATCTCTGGTATCTTATACTTATCTCTGGTATCTTATACTTATCTCTGGTATCTTATACTTATCTCCGGTCTCTTTTACTTATCTCCTGTATCTGATACTTATCTCCTGTATCTTATACTTATCTCTGGTCTCTTATACTTATCTCTGGTCTCTTATACTTATCTCTGGTCTCTTATATGTATCTCTGGTCTCTTATATGTATCTCTGGTCTCTTATACTTATCTCTGGTCTCTTATACTTATCTCTGGTTCTTATACTTATCTCCTGTATCTTATACTTATCTCTGGTCTCTTATACTTATCTCTGGTCTCTTATACTTATCTCTGGTATCTTATACTTATCTCTGGTCTCTTATACTTATCTCTGGTCTTGTATACTTATCTCTGGTCTTGTATACTTATCTCTGGTCTTGTATACTTATCTCTGGTCTCTTATACTTATCTCTGGTCTTGTATACTTATCTCTGGTCTTGTATACTTATCTCTGGTCTTGTATACTTATCTCTGGTCTTGTATACTTATCACTGGTATCTTATACTTATCTCTGGTCTTGTATACTTATCTCTGGTCTTGTATACTTATCACTGGTATCTTATACTTATCACTGGTATCTTATACTTATCACTGGTATCTTATACTTATCTCTGGTCTTGTATACTTATCTCTGGTCTTGTATACTTATCACTGGTATCTTATACTTATCACTGGTATCTTATACTTATCACTGGTATCTTATACTTATCTCTGGTCTCGTATACTTATCACTGGTATCTTATACTTATCTCTGGTCTCGTATACTTATCACTGGTATCTTATACTTATCTCTGGTCTTGTATACTTATCTCTGGTCTTGTATACTTATCACTGGTATCTTATACTTATCACTGGTATCTTATACTTATCACTGGTATCTTATACTTATCTCTGGTCTTGTATACTTATCTCTGGTCTTGTATACTTATCACTGGTATCTTATACTTATCACTGGTATCTTATACTTATCTCTGGTCTTGTATACTTATCACTGGTATCTTATACTTATCACTGGTATCTTATACTTATCACTGGTATCTTATACTTATCACTGGTATCTTATACTTATCTCTGGTATCTTATACTTATCACTGGCATCTTATACTTATCTCTGGTCTCGTATACTTATCACTGGTATCTTATACTTATCTCTGGTCTTGTATACTTATCTTTGGTCTCGTATACTTATCACTGGTATCTTATACTTATCACTGGTATCTTATACTTATCACTGGTATCTTATACTTATCTCTGGTCTCGTATACTTATCTCTGGTATCTTATACTTATCTCCTGTATCTTATACTTATCTCCTGTATCTTATACTTATCTCCTGTATCTTATACTTATCTCTGGTCTCTTATACTTATCTCTGATATCTTATACTTATCTCCTGTATCTTATACTTATCTCTGGTACCTTATACTTATCTCTGGTACCTTATACTTATCTCTGGTATCTTATACTTATCTCTGGTATCTTATACTTACTCCTGTATCTTATACTTATCTCTGGTATCTTATACTTATCTCTGGTATCTTATACTTATCTCTGGTATCTTATACTTATCTCTGGTATCTTATACTTATCTCCGGTCTCTTTTACTTATCTCCTGTATCTGATACTTATCTCCTGTATCTTATACTTATCTCTGGTCTCTTATACTTATCTCTGGTCTCTTATACTTATCTCTGGTCTTTTATATGTATCTCTGGTCTCTTATATGTATCTCTGGTCTCTTATACTTATCTCTGGTCTCTTATACTTATCTCTGGTTCTTATACTTATCTCCTGTATCTTATACTTATCTCTGGTCTCTTATACTTATCTCTGGTCTCTTATACTTATCTCTGGTATCTTATACTTATCTCTGGTCTCTTATACTTATCTCTGGTCTTGTATACTTATCTCTGGTCTTGTATACTTATCTCTGGTCTTGTATACTTATCTCTGGTCTCTTATACTTATCTCTGGTCTTGTATACTTATCTCTGGTCTTGTATACTTATCTCTGGTCTTGTATACTTATCTCTGGTCTTGTATACTTATCACTGGTATCTTATACTTATCTCTGGTCTTGTATACTTATCTCTGGTCTTGTATACTTATCACTGGTATCTTATACTTATCACTGGTATCTTATACTTATCACTGGTATCTTATACTTATCTCTGGTCTTGTATACTTATCTCTGGTCTTGTATACTTATCACTGGTATTTTATACTTATCACTGGTATCTTATACTTATCACTGGTATCTTATACTTATCTCTGGTCTCGTATACTTATCACTGGTATCTTATACTTATCTCTGGTCTCGTATACTTATCACTGGTATCTTATACTTATCTCTGGTCTTGTATACTTATCTCTGGTCTTGTATACTTATCACTGGTATCTTATACTTATCACTGGTATCTTATACTTATCACTGGTATCTTATACTTATCTCTGGTCTTGTATACTTATCTCTGGTCTTGTATACTTATCACTGGTATCTTATACTTATCACTGGTATCTTATACTTATCACTGGTATCTTATACTTATCTCCGGTCTCTTTTACTTATCTCCGGTCTCTTTTACTTATCTCCGGTCTCTTTTACTTATCTCCTGTATCTTATACTTATCTCCGGTCTCTTTTACTTATCTCCTGTATCTTATACTTATCTCTGGTATCTTATACTTATACTTATATGTATGTTACCTTATCTTTATGCTTGCATGCTGACTTCTGCTTCTGAGTAAGTAGCTCTTAATTTGCTGAAGTATGAATCCCCCTTTGATATTTCATCAGAGAAATGCCAAGTTTTATTTTGTATAAAACAAGTTGACCTTATTGCATTATTATTGTTGTTTTACATTTATCAAGGAAGCCATGATAGTGACCATATCTCACCACCAGTTTCTTCTTCCATTCAGAATATTACAGCTTTTTAAGTTGAAACTGGATATCCAATGTTACATTTTGAGTGAAGTAACCATGGTGAGATAACTGTGAGAGAATCATTTTTAACTTTGCAGAGTGATAGTCAGAAGAACCCAACAAAGGTTGCATCAGATTTACCAACAGTTGGAGATCGAGCTTGGTTTGAGAAGATCACGTACGAGATCTTGAGACATGAGCTGACAGTTGTGCCCAGTCTCTATCATGCCAGACACTTATTGGAGATTCTGGACAAGCACAACATATGTCTTGTCTTCAGTTTTGATGGTAAGTTTCAAGAGATTTTGAGACCAGATAAGCACAAGTCTGTCTTGTCTTTAATTTTGATTTTAAGTATCATGAGGCCAGATATGCACAAGTCTATCTTGTCTTTAATTTTGATGGTAAGTTTCATGAGGCCAGATATGCACAAGTCTATCTTGTCTTTAATTTTGATGGTAAGTTTCATGAGGCCAGATAAGCACAAGTCTATCTTGTCTTTAATTTTGATGGTAAGTTTCATGAGGCCAGATATGCACAAGTATATCTTGTCTTTAATTTTGATGGTAAGTTTCATGAGACCAGATAAGCACAAGTCTATCTTGTCTTTAATTTTGATGGTAAGTTTCATGAGGCCAGATATGCACAAGTCTATCTTGTCTTTAATTTTGATGGTAAGTTTCATGAGGCCAGATAAGCACAAGTCTATCTTGTCTTTAATTTTGATGGTAAGTTTCATGAGGCCAGATATGCACAAGTCTATCTTGTCTTTAATTTTGATGGTAAGTTTCATGAGACCAGATATGCACAAGTCTATCTTGTCTTTAATTTTGATGGTTAGCTTCATGAGACCAGATAAGCACAACATTCTGAATGAAATAAGATAAAAGTCTGAAGCACTAAAAACGGAACACCCAAACTGACATTTATGATTGAACTTTTAAAAAAAAGAAAGAAAATAAACGTCTGAATTATGAAAGTTTTTGTAGTTGGAGAAAACTGCTATTCCTTCTCATGGCACATATGTTCATCTTTATCTTATTATCTTTTATTATTATTAGTATTACTGTTATTGTTATTGTTATTATTATTATTATTATTGTGTATCTTCTTATTATTATTATGTTATCATTGTTATTGTTATTATTGTTGTTATTATTCTTCATCTTATTTTTATTTTATATTATTATTGGTTTTTTTTTTTTTTGTATTTTTATTGTTGTTATTATTATTATTGTACTCAAACAAACAAAAAACTTTTAAGTTTCTCTTCATATTAATTCTGATTGTATTGAACTTATATATTCTCAGAATGATCTCAGAAAGATATTTGTACTAAAACTAATTTATATTTGTATCTATCTTCACACTCTACTCACAATCTGGTATCATAAATTGATGATAAAATTATGTTATTATTTAAAAACAAGTAACTTATCACCACAATCTTTGTTTTGTATAAACACATTTTTTTTGGTTTAGTTCTGGACTTTACCCAACTTCATAAAGTCATGAAGATTCTTCATGCAAACTCTGTGCCAGACCTTCACCTTCCTTCCCTGCTGACCTCTGGCACAGGGTCAAAGTTATTTATAGCTCAGTGTGAGGCAGCTGTTGATTACTTGATCAGGGGATCTCAGTTTTCACAAGCTCGGGAACTAACAAAAGTGGCAGGCATTAGCCAGGAAAAAGTTACCATCAGTCAGGTAAGCTTGTCTACCATAGATTGCCTGTCAGTGAAGTAAACTTGTCTACCATAGATTACCTGTCAGTGAAGTAAACTTGTCTACCATAGATTACCTGTCAGTGAAGTAAACTTGTCTACCATAGATTACCTGTCAGTGAAGTAAACTTGTTTACCATAGATTACCTGTCAGTGAAGTAAACTTGTCTACCATAGATTACCTGTCAGTGAAATAAACTTGTCTACCATAGATTACCTGTCAGTGAAGTAAACTTGTTTACCATAGATTACCTGTCAGTGAAGTAAACTTGTCTACCATAGATTACCTGTCAGTGAAATAAACTTGTCTACCATAGATTGCCTGTCAGTGGAGTAAACTTGTCTACATAGATTGCCTGTCAGTGAAGTAAACTTGTCTACATAGATTGCCTGTCAGTGAAGTAAACTTGTCTACATAGATTGCCTGTCAGTGGAGTAAACTTGTCTACATAGATTGCCTGTCAGTGGAGTAAACTTGTCTAAATAGATTGCCTGTCAGCGGAGTAAACTTGTCTACATAGATTGCCTGTCAGTGAAGTAAACTTGTCTACCATAGATTGCTTGTCAGTGAAGTAAACTTGTCTACCATAGATTACCTGTCAGTGAAGTAAACTTGTCTACCATAGATTACCTGTCAGTGAAGTAAACTTGTCTACCATAGATTACCTGTCAGTGAAGTAAACTTGTCTACCATAGATTACCTGTCAGTGATGTAAACATGTCTACCATAGATTACCTGTCAGTGAAGTAAACTTGTCTACCATAGATTGCCTGTCAGTGAAGTAAACTTGTCTACCATAGATTACCTGTTAGTGAAGTAAACTTGTCTACCATAGATTTCCTATCAGTGGAGTAAACTTGTCTACATAGATTGCCTGTCAGTGAAGTAAACTTGTCTACCATAGATTACATGTCAGTGAAGTAAACTTGTCTACCATGGATTACCTGTCAGTGAAGTAAACTTGTCTACCATAGATTACATGTCAGTGAAGTAAACTTGTCTACCATGGATTACCTGTCAGTGAAGTAAACTTGTCTACCATAGATTACCTGTCAGTGAAGTAAACTTGTCTACCATAGATTGCCTGTCAGTGAAGTAAACTTGTCTACCATAGATTGCCTGTCAGTGAAGTAAACTTGTCTACCATAGATTACCTATCAGTGAAGTAAACTTGTCTACCATAGATTACCTGTCAGTGAAGTAAACTTGTCTACCATAGATTACCTGTTAGTGAAGTAAACTTGTCTACCATAGATTACCTGTCAGTGAAGTAAACTTGTCTACCATAGATTACCTATCTGTAAAGTAAACTTGTCTACCATAGATTACCTGTTAGTGAAGTAAACTTGTCTACCATAGATGACCTATCTGTAAAGTAAACTTGTCTACCATAGATTACCTGTTAGTGAAGTAAACTTGTCTACCATAGATTACCTGTTAGTGAAGTAAACTTGTCTACCATAGATTACCTGTTAGTGAAGTAAACTTGTCTACCATAGATTACCTGTTAGTGAAGTAAACTTGTCTACCATAGATTACCTGTTAGTGAAGTAAACTTGTCTACCATAGATTACCTGTTAGTGAAGTAAACTTGTCTACCATAGATTTCCTATCAGTGGAGTAAACTTGTCTACATAGATTGCCTGTCAGTGAAGTAAACTTGTCTACCATGGATTACCTGTCAGTGAAGTAAACTTGTCTACCATGGATTACCTGTCAGTGAAGTAAACTTGTCTACCATAGATTACATGTCAGTGAAGTAAACTTGTCTACCATGGATTACCTGTCAGTGAAGTAAACTTGTCTACCATAGATTACATGTCAGTGAAGTAAACTTGTCTACCATGGATTACCTGTCAGTGAAGTAAACTTGTCTACCATAGATTACCTGTCAGTGAAGTAAACTTGTCTACCATAGATTACCTGTCAGTGAAGTAAACTTGTCTACCATAGATTACCTGTCAGTGAAGTAAACTTGTCTACCATAGATTATATAAAAAAGAAACGTAAAGAGCCCCACCACGCCAAGTGACATGGAATATGATGTTAGTGACAATTTTTACACACCTTGAACCCATGATTTTTGGAGTAATGTGGTAGGTATTATGCCTTGCTGCTTTACTTTTCCAGAAAAAATCCAGTACCCATTTGAAGTTGGGTGAACCTGGAAGCCATCGATCAGGAGCAAACCTGACTTCTTGTCCTTTGTAGTCCAGTTCTATAACCACTGAGCTTTTGTGATTCACAAAGATTATATATCTGTGAAATAAGTTTTAATCTAAGGTATGCTGGTGATACAGTCTTAATTGCTAAGAGTGAAAATGAGTTACAAGAAATGTTAGACATTATAGTGAAGGAAATCAAAAATAAAGGACTCAAATTTTTGCTTAATAGCAAAAAGGCAGAAGTAATGGTAACAACAAAGAAAAAGACTTCACCTCAGTGCAAAATAAAGACAAGTGGAACAATATTAAAACAGGTAAATGAATTTAAATATTTGGGAACTTTGTTAACCTCATATGGAAGAAGTACAAAAGAGGTGAGATGCAGAATAGCTCAGGCAAAAGCAGCTTTCCAAAAAATGAGGAAAATACTATGCAATCCATTTTTGACAATAGAAACCAGAAAAAGAGTTCTTAAATGTTATGTAGAGCCAGTCTTAACATACGGATGTGAGTCATGGACAATAGGACAACAGACAAGAAAATCACTGGAGTCTATAGAAATGTGGTTTTACAGAAGAATATTGAGAATACCATGGACAGATAAAAAGAATAATGAAAAAGTTCTGAAACAGACCAAAGCAAAAATAGAGCTAATTTCCAATATTTTATGAAGAAACAATCATTATTTTTTGGCCATGTAATGAGAACAGAACAACTGGAATATATTGTAACAACTGGAAAAATTGAGGGACGAAGAGATAGATGGAAACAGAGAGAAAAGATAGCAGACAGCTTAAGAGAATGGCTTTTCAGAAGGTCAACAACAGAAATGATAACAATAACTGTCAAGATCAAAAGTTGTGGAGAGACATGATCACCCACGCCATCATGTATGGTACTTGATGATGATGATGTAAACTTGTCTACCATAGATTACCTGTCAGTGAAGTAAACTTGTCTACCATAGATTACCTATCTGTGAAGTAAACCTGTCTGTCTGTCAACAAATAATGTGTCTAGGTGGGAATAAGAAATAACAAATAATGTGTCTAGGTGGGAATAAGAAATCCCATTACTGATAATTATTCTCCACGTGACTGCCGTGTGTGTTTGCTTCAATGAAACAATGAACATTGTAAAGTGAGAAAACATGAACTAGGAGAAAAAAAAAATAACATGAACTAGAAGTTCAAAACATAACATGAACTAGAAGAACAAAAAAATAACATGAACTAGAAGTTCAGAACATAACATGTACTAGAAGAACAAAAAAATAACATGAACTAGAAGAACAAAAAAATAACATGAACTAGAAGAACAAAAACATAACATGAACTAGAAGAACAAAAAAATAACATGAACTAGAAGAACAAAAAAATAACATGAACTAGAAGAACAAAAAAATAACATGAACTAGAAGAACAAAAAAATAACATGAACTAGAAGAACAAAAAAATAACATGAACTAGAAGAACAAAAACATAACATGAACTAGAAGAACAAAAACATAACATGAACTAGAAGAACAAAAACATAACATGAACTAGAAGAACAAAAACATAACATGAACTAGAAGAACAATAAGAGGAACATGAACTAGAAGAACAAAAAAATAACATGAACTAGAAGAACAATAAGAGGAACATGAACTAGAAGAACAAAAAAATAACATGAACTAGAAGAACAAAAAAGAACATGAACTAGAAGAACAAAAATAAGAACATGAACTAGAAGAACAAAAAAATAACATGAACTAGAAGAACAAAAAAGAACATGAACTAGAAGAACAATAAGAGGAACATGAACTAGAAGAACAATAAGAGGAACATGAACTAGAAGAACAAAAAGAAGAACATGAACTAGAAGAACAAAAAAATAACATGAACTAGAAGAACAAAAAAGAACATGAACTAGAAGAACAAAAAAATAACATGAACTAGAAGAACAAAAAAGAACATGAACTAGAAGAACAAAAAGAACATGAACTAGAAGAACAAAAAAATAACATGAACTAGAAGAACAAAAAAGAACATGAACTAGAAGAACAAAAAGAACATGAACTAGAAGAACAAAAAGAATGTGAACTAGAAGTTTAAAAAAAGAACATGAACTAGAAGAACATAAAGAACATGAACTAGAAGATCATAAAGAACATGAACTAGAAGAACATAAAGAGCATGCACTAGAAGAACAAAAAGAACATGAACTAGAAGAACATAAAGAACATGAACTAGAAGAACAAAAAGAACATGAACTAGAAGAACATAAAGAACATGAACTAGAAGAACAAAAAGAACATGAACTAGAAGAACATAAAGAACATGAACTAGAAGAACAAAAAAGAACATGAACTAGAAGAACATAAAGAACATTAACTAGAAGAACAAAAAGAACATGAACTAGAAGAACAAAAAAGAACATGAATTAGAAGAACAAAAAGAACATGAACTAGAAGAACAAAAAGAACATGAACTAGAAGAACAAAAAAGAACATGAATTAGAAGAACAAAAAGAACATGAACTAGAAGAACAAAAAGAACAAAAAGAACATGAACTAGAAGAACAAAAAGAACATGAATTAGAAGAACAAAAAGAACATGAACTAGAAGTTAAAAAAAGAACATGAACTAGAAGAACAAAAAAATAACATGAACTAGAAGAACAATAAGAAGAACATGAACTAGAACAAAAAAGAACATGAATTAGAAGAACAAAAAGAACATGAAATAAAAGAACAAAAAAGAACATGAACTAGAAGAACATAAAGAACGTGAACTAGAAGAACAAAAAGAACATGAACTAGAAGAACAAAAAAGAACATGAACTATAAGAACAAAAAGAACATGAACTAGAAGAACAAAAAAGAACATGAACTATAGAACAAAAAGAACATGAACTAGAAGAACATAAAAGAACATGAACTAGAAGAACATAAAGAATATGAACTAGAAGAACAAAAAGAACATGAACTAGAAGAACAAAAAAGAACATGAATTAGAAGAACAAAAAGAACAAAAAGAACATGAACTAGAAGAACAAAAAGAACATGAACTAGAAGAACAAAAAAGAACATGAACTAGAACAAAAAAATAACATGAACTAGAAGAACAATAAGAAGAACATGAACTAGAACAAAAAAGAACATGAACTAGAAGAACAAAAAGAACGTGAACTAGAAGTTAAAAAAAGAACATGAACTAGAAGAACATAAAGAACATGAACTAAAAGTTAATAAAGAACATGAACTAGAAGAACAAAAAAGAACATGAACTAGAAGAACATAAAGAATATGAACTAGAAGAACAAAAAAGAACATGAATTAGAAAAACAAAAAGAACATGAACTAAAAGAACAAAAAAGAACATGAACTAGAAGAACAAAAAGAACGTGAACTAGAAGTTAAAAAAAGAACATGAACTAGAAGTTAAAAAAAGAACATGAACTAGAAGTTAAAAAAAGAACATGAACTAGAAGTTAAAAAAAGAACATGAACTAGAAAAACATAAAGAACATGAACTAGAAGAACAAAAAATAACATGAATTAGAAGAACAAAAAGAACATGAACTAGAAGAACAAAAAGAACATGAACTAGAAGAACAAAAAAATAACATGAACTAGAAGAACAATAAGAAGAACATGAACTAGAAGAACAATAAGAAGAACATGAACTAGACCAAAAAAGAACATGAATTAGAAGAACAAAAAGAACATGAACTAGAAGAACAAAAAGAACGTGAACTAGAAGTTAAAAAAAGAACATGAACTAGAAGAACAAAAAGAACGTGAACTAGAAGTTAAAAAAAGAACATGAACTAGAAGAACATAAAGAACATGAACTAGAAGATCATAAAGAACATGAACTAGAAGAACAAAATAGAACATGAACTAGAAGAACATAAAGAATATGAACTAGAAGAACAAAAAAGAACATGAATTAGAAGAACAAAAAGAACGTGAACTAGAAGTTAAAAAACATGAACTAGAAGTTAAAAAAAGAACATAAACTAGAAGTTAAAAAAAGAACATGAACTAGAAGAACAAAAAGAACGTGAACTAGAAGTTAAAAAAAAACATGAACTAGAAGTTAAAAAAAGAACATGAACTAGAAGTTAAAAAAAGAACATGAACTAGAAAAACATAAAGAACATGAACTAGAAAAACATAAAGAACATGAACTAGAAGAGCAAAAAAAACATGAACTAGAAGCTAAAATAAGAACATGAACTAGGAAAAACATAAAGAACATGAACTAGAAGAACAAAAAAGAACATGAACTAGAAGAACAAAAAGAACATGAACTAGAAGTTAAAAAAAGAACATGAACTAGAAGTTAAAAAAAGAACATGAACTAGAAGAACATAAAGAACATGAACTAGAAGAACAAAAAGAACATGAACTAGAAGAACAAAAAGAACGTGAACTAGAATTTAAAAAAGAACATGAACTAGAAGAACAAAAAAGAACATGAACTAGAAGAACAAAAAAGAACATGAACTAGAAGAACAAAAAGAACATGAACTAGAAGAACAAAAAGAACGTGAACTAGAATTTAAAAAAGAACATGAACTAGAAGAACAAAAAAGAACACGAACTAGAAGACCAAAAAAGAACATGAACTAGAAGAACAAAAAGAACATTAACTAGAAGTTAAAAAAAAAGAACATGAACTAGAAGTTTAAAAAAAGAACATGAACTAGAAGTTCAAAAAAAGAACATGAACTAGAAGAACAATAAGAAGAACATGAACTAGAAGAACATAAAGAACATGAACTAGAAGATCATAAAGAACATGAACTAGAAGAACATAAAGAGCATGCACTAGAAGAACAAAAAGAACATGAACTAGAAGAACATAAAGAACATGAACTAGAAGAACAAAAAAGAACACGAACTAGAAGACCAAAAAAGAACATGAACTAGAAGAACAAAAAGAACATTAACTAGAAGTTAAAAAAAAGAACATGAACTAGAAGTTTAAAAAAAGAACATGAACTAGAAGTTCAAAAAAAGAACATGAACTAGAAGAACAATAAGAAGAACATGAACTAGAAGAACAATAAGAAGAACATGAACTAGAAGAACAAAAAGAACATGAACTAGAAGAACAAAAAAGAAAATGAACTAGAAGAACAAAAAAGAAAATGAACTGGGAGAATAAAAGAAAGAACATGAACTGGAAGAACAAAAAAATATCAAAAACTTAATCCAGAAGAAGTGATATTTTTCAGTGCTTTGATGTGAAATTGTTTTGAATTGTTTGTATTTGTGATGAGCTTTGTTTCTAATAACTATGTCTAGTCTGATATAGTTGACATTTGATGAGCTTTGTTTCTAATAACTATGTCTAGTCTGATATATTTGACATTTGATGAGCTTTGTTTCTTGTAACTATGTCTAGTCTGATATAGTTGACATTTGATGAGCTTTGTTTCTAATAACTATGTCTAGTCTGATATATTTGACATTTGATGAGCTTTGTTTCTTGTAACTGTGTCTAGTCTGATATAGTTGACATTTGATGAGCTTTGTTTCTAATAACTATGTCTAGTCTGATATATTTGACATTTGATGAGCTTTGTTTCTTGTAACTGTGTCTAGTCTGATATTGTTGACATTTGATGAGCTTTGTTTCTTGTAACTGTGTCTAGTCTGATATTGTTGACATTTGATGAGCTTTGTTTCTTGTAACTGTGTCTAGTCTGATATAGTTTACATTTGATGAGCTTTGTTTCTTATAACTATGTCTAGTCTGATATAGTTGACATTTGATGAGCTTTGTTTCTTGTAACTGTGTCTAGTCTGATATAGTTGACATTTGATGAGCTTTGTTTCTTGTAACTATGTCTAGTCTGATATAGTTGACGACATTTGATGAGCTTTGTTTCTTGTAACTGTGTCTAGTCTGATATTGTTGACATTTGATGAGCTTTGTTTCTTGTAACTGTGTCTAGTCTGATATTGTTGACATTTGATGAGCTTTGTTTCTTGTAACTGTGTCTAGTCTGATATAGTTGACATTTGATGAGCTTTGTTTCTTATAACTGTGTCTAGTCTGATATAGTTGACATTTGATGAGCTTTGTTTCTTATAACTGTGTCTAGTCTGATATAGTTGACATTTGATGCTTTGTTGTCTGTGACTGTTTCTGTCTACTAGCTAAAGCAAGAGAAGGAACAGTTGGTGAAGTGTGGTGCCTGGACTGCCAAGTTTGCAAGAGTCCAGTACTGGAGCAAGTGTATGGAGCTCATTCGGCAAGCAAATTGTAGTCTGGAGTCTTTTGCTTTGTTTTTTCAAGTGAGACATTTATGTTTGTGAACATAATCTTTTTCAAGTGAGACATTTATGTTTGTGAACATAATCTTTTTCAAGTGAGACATTTATTTTGTGTGTGAACATAATCTTTTTCAAGTGCGACATTTATGTGTGTGAACATAATCTGTTTTCAAGTGAGACATTTATTATGTGTGTAAACATAATCTGTTTTCAAGTGAGACATTTATTTTGTGTGTGAACATAATCTGTTTTCAAGTGAGACATTTATTATGTGTGTGAACATAATCTGTTTTCAAGTGAGACATTTATTATGTGTGTGAACATAATCTGTTTTCAAGTGAGACATTTATGTGTGTGAACATAATCTGTTTTCAAGTGAGACATTTATTATGTGTGTGAACATAATCTGTTTTCAAGTGAGACATTTATTATGTGTGTGAACATAATCTGTTTTCAAGTGAGACATTTATTATGTGTGTGAACATAATCTGTTTTCAAGTGAGACATTTATTATGTGTGTGTAAACATAATCTTTTTCAAGTGAGACATTTATTATGTGTGTATATTTTATAGATATTAACTGTAAGAAAGAGTACTGTCCCGTTCATATGGCATAACAAACAAGTTATACACATAAATCCAAGCCAGAAAACACAACACAGATCTAAAAAAAAAATGGTGGAAAAAGACGTGACCAGGATTTATCCTTTATCCAGACTGTAAATCCTGGTCACCATATTTTTCCACCATTTTTTAGATCTGTGTTGTTTTCTGGCTTGGATTTATGTGTTTAATTTGTATATAGTTTGTTTGTTATACAAGTCTTCTGATGAAGGCTTTTGCCAAAACATAGTTTGTCTTGTTTTCTATTAATTTATCTGCTCCATACCATTTTCTATATAATGTACCTGTTCTCCTTTGCAATGATGAATGAATAGTTAGGAGAAGCAAAGTCTCAGACTTCCATAATTGTGTGTTACTCAGGAGGAATTACGGGGAACATCAGCGGAGTTTGAGAAAGCTATTTTGTGTCAGCATTGGTTTACTTTACTGGAAGGGAATGCAAGACCAGAGATTGCGACCACCAAAGATGTTGTATTTAAAGAAATGTGGAGGCATCGCATAGCAGCAAAGGTAAGTTTTAATGTGGAATTATTGTACAACAGTTAAAATAAGTAGTAATGTGGAGTTATTGTACAACAGTTAATGTAATTAGTAATGTGGAGTTATTGTACAAAAGTTAATGTAATTAGTAATGTGGAGTTATTGTACAACAGTTAATGTAATTAGTAATGTGGAGTTATTGTACAAAAGTTAATGTAATTAGTAATGTGGAGTTATTGTACAACAGTTAATGTAATTAGTAATGTGGAGTTATTGTACAACAGTTAATGTAATTAGTAATGTGGAGTTATTGTACAAAAGTTAATGTAATTAGTAATGTGGAGTTATTGTACAAAAGTTAATGTAATTAGTAATGTGGAGTTATTGTACAAAAGTTAATGTAATTAGTAATGTGGAGTTATTGTACAACAGTTAATGTAATTAGTAATGTGGAGTTATTGTACAAAAGTTAATGTAATTAGTAATGTGGAGTTATTGTACAAAAGTTAATGTAATTAGTAATGTGGAGTTATTGCACAACAGCCAGGGTAAGTTGAAATGTGAATATACAAGTAATTTGTATTTGATAAAACTGGTGATAACAAAATGAAATTAAATGCAACAATTTATTGAAATCAAAGCCTGCACTGGTATGTAACTTGTGAACTCTCATCTTGAAATCAAAGCCTGCACTGGTATGTAACTTGTGAACTCTCATCAAAGTAATTCTCTGCCATCATCAATCTCACTGGAACACAAAACCTTCAGTAAAGCTGTTTTATGATTTGTTGAATTTTGTTGATTTCTGCTTTCTACAGAAAAGTACTTCATTTACCATACCATTCACCTCCTTGAGCTTGCATAAAGACTCATGATGTTGGAATTATTTCCCCTACCAGTCACCACTTAAAGCTTGCATAAAGACTCATGATGTTGGAATTATTTCCCCTACCAGTCACCACTTAAAGCTTGCATAAAGACTCATGATGTTGGAATTATTTCCCCTACCAGTCACCACTTAAAGCTTGCATAAAGACTCATGACGTTGGAATTATTTCCCCTACCAGTCACCACTTAAAACTTGCATAGAGACTCTGGTATTGAATTATTTCCCCTACCAGTCACCACTTAAGCTTGCATAAAGACTCTGGTGTTGAATTATTTCCCCTACCAGTCACCACTTAAAGCTTACATAAAGACTCTGGTGTTGAATTATTTCCCCTACCAGTCACCACTTAAAGCTTACATAAAGACTCTGGTGTTGAATTATTTCCCCTACCAGTCACCACTTAAAGCTTGCATAAAGACTCTGGTGTTGAATTATTTCCCCTGCCAGTCACCACTTAAAGCTTTCATAAAGACTCTATTGTTGAATTATTTCCCCTACCAGTCACCACTTAAAGCTTACATAAAGACTCTGGTGTTGAATTATTTCCCCTACCAGTCACCACTTAAAGCTTACATAGAGACTCTGGTGTTGAATTATTTCCCCTACCAGTCACCACTTAAAGCTTACATAGAGACTCTGGTGTTGGAATTATTTCCCCTACCAGTCACCACTTAAAGCTTGCATAAAGACTCTGGTGTTGGAATTATTTCCCCTACCAGTCACCACTTAAAGCTTGCATAAAGACTCTGGTGTTGGAATTATTTCCCCTACCAGTCACCACTTAAAGCTTGCATAAAGACTCATGATGTTGGAATTATTTTCCCTACCAGTCACCACTTAAAGCTTGCATAAAGACTCTGGTGTTGAATTATTTCCCCTACCAGTCACCACTTAAAGCTTGCATAAAGACTCTGGTGTTGAATTATTTCCCCTACCAGTCACCACTTAAAGCTTGCATAAAGACTCTGGTGTTGGAATTATTTCCCCTACCAGTCACCACTTAAAGCTTGCATAAAGACTCTGGTGTTGGAATTATTTCCCCTACCAGTCACCACTTAAAGCTTGCATAAAGACTCATGATGTTGGAATTATTTCCCCTACCAGTCACCACTTAAAGCTTGCATAAAGACTCATGACGTTGGAATTATTTCCCCTACCAGTCACCACTTAAAACTTGCATAGAGACTCTGGTATTGAATTATTTCCCCTACCAGTCACCACTTAAAGCTTGCATAAAGACTCTGGTGTTGAATTATTTCCCCTACCAGTCACCACTTAAAGCTTACATAAAGACTCTGGTGTTGAATTATTTCCCCTACCAGTCACCACTTAAAGCTTACATAAAGACTCTGGTGTTGAATTATTTCCCTACCAGTCACCACTTAAAGCTTGCATAAAGACTCTGGTGTTGAATTATTTCCCCTGCCAGTCACCACTTAAAGCTTTCATAAAGACTCTATTGTTGAATTATTTCCCCTACCAGTCACCACTTAAAGCTTACATAAAGACTCTGGTGTTGAATTATTTCCCCTACCAGTCACCACTTAAAGCTTACATAGAGACTCTGGTGTTGAATTATTTCCCCTACCAGTCACCACTTAAAGCTTACATAGAGACTCTGGTGTTGGAATTATTTCCCCTACCAGTCACCACTTAAAGCTTGCATAAAGACTCTGGTGTTGGAATTATTTCCCCTACCAGTCACCACTTAAAGCTTACATAAAGACTCTGGTGTTGAATTATTTCCCCTACCAGTCACCACTTAAAGCTTACATGTAGACTCTGAGGTTGAATTATTTCCCCTTCCAGTCACCACTTAAAGCTTGCATGTAGACTCTGGTGTTGAATTATTACCCCTTCCAGTCACCACTTAAAGCTTGCATATATATACTCATGATGTTGAATTATTTCCCCTTCCAGTCACCACTTAAAGCTTGCATATATATACTCATGATGTTGAATTATTTCCCCTTCCAGTCACCACTTAAAGCTTGCATATATATACTCATGATGTTGAATTATTTCCCCTATCAGTCACCACCTAAAGTTTACATGTAAACTCTGGTGTTGAATTATTTCCCCTACCAGTCACCACTTAAAGCTTACATGTAGACTCTGAGATTGAATTATTTCCCCTACCAGTCACCACTTAAAGCTTGCATGTAGACTCTGGTGTTGGAATTATTTCCCCTACCAGACATGACTTAAAGCTTACATGTAGACTCTGGTGTTAAATTATATCCCCTACCAGACATCATTTAAAGCTTACATGTAGAGGCTGGTGTTGAATTATTTCCCCTATCAGTCACCACCTAAAACTTACTTGTAGACTCTGGTGTTGAATTATTTCCCCTAACAGACATCACTTAAAGCTTACATGTAGACGCTGGTGTTGAATTATTTCCCAGTAGCACTATGTTATCAAGTTCCTACTTTCAGTGATGAGCAGAATCTGCCAGTTCTTGAATGTTATTAAATTAACTGGCATAAGTAGCCTTAAAAAAAATAATAGAAAAATATTAATGGAGACAAGTGACTTGTTGAAGCAAATGAGAGAAGATAGTAGCAAGGATACTGTCAGTCATTGTTTTCAATATCAAAAGAAAAAGTTTTGTGAATATATACTAGTTTTTATGTTCTTTGTGTTCACATTCAGCATTTTTTTGTTTGTTTCTGTCTATTGTTTGTAGAAAGCATTATTTATTTATTTATTTTTTTTACAAACAAGGTGGAGTGAAATGAATGAAACCAAAATAAAAACAGTTTTAGGCTTAAAAACGGGGAATTAAAAAAATGATTCATTTGTAATTTTTGTGTTTCCTTAACTTGACTGATAATTGAAGGCTGCTGTAATGTTGTTCATATGAAGAAATCATCTGAATGTCAATATTTTTACAGGTGGCCTTGGAGGAAGTTGAGCCTCTTGATGAAGTCTTTGATGAAGTGAATTTGAACACAGTCAGTCAAGGTGACCGTAAATCAGATATACTTCATGTGATGGTGGCATCCCACAATGGTTCAGACACACACGATCTCAGTGCTCAGGTAGGTGCTTCACTAGATTCACATCTGGAAGGTCACTTTAGCTGCATATTTTTAATTTGGTTTTATTTCTTGTCCTCCCCAGCTCATTTATTTGTCCTTTTTCATGCTTTCAGAGATAATCACTGGAATTCTGTTATGCATTGCCATTGATTTTTTGTTAACACTTCCTGTTCTTAATTTTGATCGTCTTCTTTAGGTAAATTTGTCTAATTTTTGTCTGCTGGATAAATGTGTCAAAACTGAGTAGTTAACAAGGTGAGGGTTGATGCAGTGGTGGTTTATGTTGATATAGAAGACCTAGTGTTGTAGTACTTCTAGGCTTAGTCCCTACATGTGTGGTGTGTGTTGATATAGAAGACCTAGTGTAGTACTTCTAGGTTTAGTCTCTACATATGTGGTGCATGTTGATATAGAAGACCTAGTGTTGTAGTACTTCTAGGTTTAGTCTATACATATGTGGTTTATGTTGATATAGAAGACCTAGTGTTGTAGTACTTCTAGGTTTAGTCCCTACATGTGTGATCTATGTTGATATAGAAGACCTAGTGTTGTAGTACTTTCTAGGTTTAGTCCCTATACTTGTGGTGTATGTTGATATAGTAGACCTAGTGTTGAGTCCCTATGCTTGTGGTTTATGTTGATATAGAAGACCTAGTGTTGTATTACTTCTAGGTTTAGTCCCTATACTTGTGGTGTATGTTGATATAGAAGACCTAGTGTTGTAGTACTTCTAGGTTTAGTCCCTACACTTGTGGTGTATGTTGATATAGAAGACCTAGTGTTGTAGTACTTCTAGGTTTAGTCCCTATACTTGTGGTGTATGTTGATATAGAAGACCTAGTGTTGTAATACTTGTAAGGGGTTAAGGCAAAGAAATGCAAATAAATGCATACAAATGAGAAGCTGCAATAAAGCGAGGGAGAATTGAAAAAAAATATAGAAAAAATGGTATGGTAAAAGTTTTTACATGATTGATAAACGACACAAATTTGAATGACATTTCGGCTCTTTAGGCCTTCAGCAGGAACAAACAAACAACACACACACACAGATATGTCAGTAAATAAAACTAATCCTACATAGCTAACTAGTAATGAAACATCCAAAACAGAATAATCAAAACTGGTTTAAGAAAAGAAAAATTTCTTCCCTGTGTCGTGGACTGTGGCCAGAATGAGAGAGATTTGCGGTTGTACATTGTAATTACCCTGCTGGTCAAGGGTCAAACCATGTAAAGGGTTCTGAAAATATGTGAGTGGGGAGAACATCTATCTAGGTTACCGTGACTACAAAGACACTGAGAATGTCTATAAGTATCTAAGAGGCCACACATACGTGTATACACTCACACAAAAATGTGCATATATACATATACAAACATAACTGCACATACATATATATATATATATGCATATAAGCATTCCTATACCTATACATATGAACACATGCATGCATATGCAAATTCATACAAGGGCAATCATATATGGGCAGAAAAGTGCGCATAACGCCCCCATAACCAGAGGAATACACACCGAGTAGGTTTTAGTCCCTACTAGTGGTGTATGTTGATATAGAAGACCTAGTGTTATTGTTTATGGATCCAGAAGTCTGTGAGCTGATATCCTTCAGCCCAATGCCATGTAATGATATCTGCGGGTATTTCTGAGTTCTCTTGTAGTTCCGTACAAGGTGTTTCATCTATCAGGTCTTTGAGGAAGTAGAGTTTCTCTGATGTCAGTGAGCTTTGGACAGTCATAAAGGTGATGTTCTACTGTTTCATGTGGGTGTTCACAGAGTGGACATGCTAAAGTTTGGTTTTGTTGAATTGCATTAATGTGGTTGTTCAGTCCCGGTACATGACCGGTTCTCAACCGGTGCTTCAACCAATTGAAGATGATGTCTAGGTCTCTTCTTTTTAAGTGCTTAAGGCTTAATGTTGTCATGGGGATTTGGCCTTGACATTTAAAACAAGATTTCTCCCTGTTTTTCCCATGACAATGGAATCAGTAAATATGACCATATTTATTTTCAGGGATGGTATCAAAAACACTAATCAGATGGTACATTGCTGTTTCTAAGGCCGTTATTTCTGCTTTGTAAGAACTTTTGCAGACTTCACGACATGGGCCACATAGTTCTTCTGCTATTCCATCTGGATAATGTATCAAAATTCTATATCCAACTTTGATAGTTGCCTTTGTGGCTGCACCATCAGTACATACATGTATCCAGTCATTGGATAAGTACTGATGGTTTTCCTTGCAGCGGTTGTTATTGATACTTGGTCATCATTTTTATCAATTCTCTTATATATTTCTATACAGATTTCTGGGTTAATGTAATTTGTATTTGGTGACAGTTCTTTGATGACTCCTGATGTTTGTTGATGTTTCCCAGGTAGGCGGTATTTTTCTTGTATGTTTCTGACATGCTTGATTCTTTGGTTAGGAACCCAAAGACCTAGATTTGCAGTACCTCATGACAGACAAACTCAGTCTTCTCAAGTAGAATCCAGGAGATCCATTATCTTGGGTCCAAAGTCTCATGTTGACCCCATGGCATTATAAACCAGTCACTCAATTATTGACTTATTTTCATTGATCTTTTCATTCGCTATTGTGCATTATCTATTATTACTTCTTGCTCTCTCAAGTTTTATCTTCAACTTTTAACTCTAATATATTGACATCAAAATCTGGTATTTCTGGTTGACTTATCATGTGTGTGTGCTGTTTGTCTATCTGAGCCAATGAAGACCACATTGCCAGATTTTTCCTGGTAGAGTGGCTCCCAGCACAGGTGATAAGGTCAACACTCCCTGGTAGAGTTTCTCCTGACACAGGTCATAAGGTCAACACACCCTGGTAGAGTTTCTCCTGACACAGGTGACATAGGTCAACATAAGGCCTGAAGTGTTTGGTGTCCTTGATGTATTCTTCTGCACTTTTGTTGTTCATGATAAGTTAGTCTCATTTCTATACCTCTGTCTGGCTTATGCCAAGCCTATATTAGCTGTAATATGCGTATAATTACGTGTGTACTTCCATGCCTGACTGTGCCAGTACATTTGTACTAACTTAATGAATTCAGTAAACATTACAACAGCATCAATTGACAATGAGTCAAGCTGCCAAAAGGGCAAGAACCAGAACTGTCAATCTAGTGCACTGTGTAACAGTTCCACTATTCCTCCTTTATAACTGTCAATCTAGTGTACTGTGTAACAGTTCCACTATTCCTCCTTTATAACTGTCAATCTAGTGTACTGTGTAACAGTTCCACTATTCCTCCTTTATAACTGTCAATCTAGTGTACTGTGTAACAGTTCCACTATTCCTCCTTTATAACTGTCAATCTAGTGTACTGTGTAACAGTTCCACTATTCCTCCTTTATAACTGTCAATCTAGTGTACTGTGTAACAGTTCCACTATTCCTCCTTTATAACTGTCAATCTAGTGCACTGTGTAACAGTTCCACTATTCCTCCTTTATAACTGTCAATCTAGTGCACTGTGTAACAGTTCCACTATTCCTCCTTTATAACTGTCAATCTAGTGCACTGTGTAACAGTTCCACTATTCCTCCTTTATAACTGTCAATCTAGTGCACTGTGTAACAGTTCCACTATTCCTCCTTTATAACTGTCAATCTAGTGCACTGTGTAACAGTTCCACTATTCCTCCTTTATAACTGTCAATCTAGTGTACTGTGTAACAGTTCCACTATTCCTCCTTTATAACTGTCAATCTAGTGTACTGTGTAACAGTTCCACTATTCCTCCTTTATAACTGTCAATCTAGTGCACTGTGTAACAGTTCCACTATTCCTCCTTTATAACTGTCAATCTAGTGCACTGTGTAACAGTTCCACTATTCATCCATTTTCATGTCATGCTGTTAAACCATCCAGCATGTTTTCTCTTTGTCAACCTCTATCTCTCCAACCTTCTATTTTTCCTGTTGTACTAAGTATACTAACCCACCTTTTCTCTGCACATGCCCCACATTCCTGGACTGCCTTTTTCTCATTTATTTAATAATCTTCTTCTCTTCATCTGCCTTGCTTAATACCTTTTTATTAAATTTGTTGACTGTCCACATTACCTTAATCATCTTTCTAATAAAGCACTTTTATTGTTTACTGGGGTTATTTTTGTTATTCACTGGATGTTTTGTATGTGGCAGACTTCTTGTTGAAGCTAGTGTGCTATTAATGTTCTCAACATAAAAAGCTGATTTATTGTTGAAGTTAATTATTTTAATAACTAAGGTGGCTGGGTCATATAAGAAGAATGGCAAACAATCGTATTGCCTAACAAATATTGTATGAGAAACTTAAAGATGGAATGATACTAAAGGGCTGATCAGTGATGAGATATAAAGATGTTTGCAGGGCTTCCTTGAGGGGATGCTCTACCAGTGAAAGAAACTGTGAAAATCTGGCTGCAGATCGTAGCACATGGAGAACAAAAATAAAAAATGGCACAGCAACTTTCGAGGCAGTGCTGATATCAAATTCAGAAGACAAAAGGCGCTACAAATACATCTTGTTATGTGGCCGGATCTGTCTGTCCGATATTGGCAGATTCAGCCATGAGAAAAGCTGTTCAGCAAAGCAGCATCCATCATAAGACACAACAATATATGTGGCATATAATAACTACACTTATACTTATTCTATGCAACATTTCTGATCATATCTATCATCCATACCTGGCCGCACACGATTGGCTTAGCTTTGACACAGTACATTGATGTCCTGTTTATAATGGCAGCAGTCTAAAATGGCTTAACAATTACAAAACACTAAAAAAAAAAGGAAATGAAACAAACCATCCTTAATTGAACTCTTTGTTAACAGGTTTGTATTTGTTGTTTTTGTACACATTGAAGTTTCACTTTGTTTATTTCTGTTGTGGTGAACTGTGTATCATATTTGCTCATATAAGACTGACTTGTTCAAGGGTTCTTGTTATTGTGAAGTTTGTGTTTCTATGTTTGTGTTTTTATGTTTTGCTTGAACTTGTGTGTGGTTTTATCCTTCCAGGAACTTGAAGTTCTAGATTCTCTGATGGGCAGCTACCTGGACAAGGGAAGAGTGAGTGCTTGTACTGAAGTTGCTGCTGTGTTTGGTCATTACAACCAAGACCTGGCCATTATACAGGTGAGGTGCTCGTCCGTTTTACTGTGTTCATGCTCAAGACATGATAGATGAAGTGCTGCTTCCATTTTATGGAGTGGGCTGCTTCAATTTGTAGAGCGGACTGCTTCAATTTGTGGAGTGGGCTGCTTCATTTTGTGGAGTGGGCTGCTTCATTTTGTGGACTTGGCTGCTTCATTTTGTGGAGTGGGCTGCTTCATTTCGTGGAGTGGGCTGCTTCATTTTGTGGAGTGGGCTGCTTCATTTTGTGGACTTGGCTGCTTCATTTTGTGGAGTGGGCTGCTTCATTTCGTGGAGTGGGCTGCTTCATTTCGTGGAGTGGTCTACTTCATTTTGTGGAGTGGGCTGCTTCATTTTGTGGAGCGGGCTGCTTCATTTTGTGGACTTGGCTGCCTCATTTTGTGGACTTGGCTGCTTCATTTTGTGGAGTGGGCAGCTTCATTTTGTGGAGTGGACTGCTTCATTTTGTGGAGTGGACAGCTTCATTTTGTGGAGTGGACAGCTTCATTTTTTGGAGTGGACAGCTTCATTTTGTGGAGTTGACTGCTTCATTTTGTGGAGTTGACTGCTTCATTTTGTGGAGTGGACAGCTTCATTTTTTGGAGTGGACAGCTTCATTTTGTGGAGTTGACTGCTTCATTTTGTGGAGTGGACAGCTTCATTTTGTGGAGTGGACACCTTCATTTTGTGGAGTGGACAGCTTCATTTCATGGAGTGGGCTGCTTTAATTTGTGGAGTGGACTGCTTCATTGTGTGGTGTGGACAGCTTCATTTCATGGAGTAAGTAAAAAAGTAAAGTACCCCCCGTCACGCCAAGTGGCGTATAGGGAAATATGGTGTTAGTGACTATATTTTACAGACCTTCAGCACATGATTTTTGGGGTAATATGGTCAGTATTACGCCCGTGCTGCTTTACTTTCCCAGAAATAAATCCGGTACCCATTTAAGGCTGGGTGAACCCGGAAGCCGTCGGTTGGGATCGAACCCTACCCCTTGTCCGTAGTAGTCCAGTTCACTAACCACTGAGCTATCGCGGCTCCTACTAATTTTTAGGGAATTAGTAAAACCCAGGTGTCCCCGCCAGGGTACGAACCCCGGCTGTTGCCGTGGTAAGCCAACCGCCTATCGATTGCGCTAACCGGACACCCATTTCATGGAGTGGGCTGCTTTAATTTGTGGAGTGGACACCTTCATTTTGTGGAGTGGACAGCTTCATTTCATGGAGTGGGCTGCTTTAATTTGTGGAGTGGACTGCTTTAATTTGTGGAGTGGACTGCTTTAATTTGTGGAGTGGTCTGCTTTAATTTGTGGAGTGGGCTGCTTTAATTTGTGGAGTGGACTGCTTTAATTTGTGGAGTGGGCTGCTTTAATTTGTGGAGTGGGCTGCTTTAATTTGTGGAGTGGGCTGCTTTAATTTGTGGAGTGGACTGCTTTAATTTGTGGAGTGGGCTGCTTTAATTTGTGGAGTGGACTGCTTTAATTTGTGGAGTGGACTGCTTTAATTTGTGAAGTGGGTTGCTTCAATTTGTGGAGTGGGCTGCTTTAATTTGTAGAGTGGGCTGCTTTAATTTGTGGAGTGGGCTGCTTCATTTTGTGGAGTGGGCTGCTTTAATTTGTGGAGTGGACTGCTTTAATTTGTAGAGTGGACTGCTTTAATTTATGGGGTGGACTGCTTTAATTTGTGGAGTGGGCTGCTCTAATTTGTAGAGTGGGCTGCTTTAATTTATGGAGTGGGCTGCTTTAATTTGTGGAGTGGACTGCTTTAATTTGTGGAGTGGACTGCTTTAATTTGTGGAGTGGACTGCTTTAATTTGTTGAGTGGACTGCTTTAATTTGTGGAGTGGACTGCTTTAATTTGTGGAGTGGACTGCTTTAATTTGTGGAGTGGGCTGCTTTAATTTGTGGAGTGGACTGCTTTAATTTGTGGAGTGGGCTGCTTTAATTTGTGGACGGACTGCTTTAATTTGTGGAGTGGACTGCTTTAATTTATGGAGTGGGCTGCTTTAATTTGTGGAGTGGGCTGCTTTAATTTGTGGAGTGGGCTGCTTTAATTTGTGGAGTGGACTGCTCTAATTTGTAGAGTGGGCTGCTTCATTTTGTGGAGTGGACTGCTTTAATTTGTAGAGTGGACTGCTTTAATTTGTGGAGTGGGCTGCTTTAATTTGTGGAGTGGGCTGCTTCATTTTGTGGAGTGGACTGCTTTAATTTGTGGAGTGGACTGCTCTAAATTGTAGAGTGGGCTGCTTCATTTTGTGGAGTGGACTGCTTTAATTTGTGGAGTGGACTGCTTTAATTTGTGGAGTGGACTGCTTTAATTTGTGGAGTGGGCTGCTTTAATTTGTGGAGTGGGCTGCTTTAATTTGTGGAGTGGGCTGCTTTAATTTGTGGAGTGGACTGCTTTAATTTGTGGAGTGGGCTGCTTTAATTTGTGGACGGACTGCTTTAATTTGTGGAGTGGACTGCTTTAATTTATGGAGTGGGCTGCTTTAATTTGTGGAGTGGGCTGCTTTAATTTGTGGAGTGGGCTGCTTTAATTTGTGGAGTGGACTGCTCTAATTTGTAGAGTGGGCTGCTTCATTTTGTGGAGTGGACTGCTTTAATTTGTAGAGTGGACTGCTTTAATTTGTGGAGTGGGCTGCTTTAATTTGTGGAGTGGGCTGCTTCATTTTGTGGAGTGGACTGCTTTAATTTGTGGAGTGGACTGCTCTAAATTGTAGAGTGGGCTGCTTCATTTTGTGGAGTGGACTGCTTTAATTTGTGGAGTGGACTGCTTTAATTTGTGGAGTGGACTGCTTTAATTTGTGGAGTGGGCTGCTTTAATTTGTGGAGTGGGCTGCTTTAATTTGTGGAGTGGACTGCTTTAATTTGTGGAGTGGGTTGCTTCAATTTGTGGAGTGGGCTGCTTTAATTTGTAGAGTGGGCTGCTTTAATTTGTGGAGTGGGCTGCTTCATTTTGTGGAGTGGGCTGCTTTAATTTGTGGAGTGGACTGCTTTAATTTGTAGAGTGGACTGCTTTAATTTGTGGTGTGGACTGCTTTAATTTGTGGAGTGGGCTGCTCTAATTTGTAGAGTGGGCTGCTTTAATTTATGGAGTGGGCTGCTTTAATTTGTGGAGTGGACTGCTTTAATTTGTGGAGTGGACTGCTTTAATTTGTGGAGTGGACTGCTTTAATTTGTGGAGTGGACTGCTTTAATTTGTGGAGTGGACTGCTTTAATTTGTAGAGTGGACTGCTTTAATTTGTAGTGGGCTGCTTTAATTTGTAGAGTGGGCTGCTTTAATTTGTGGAGTGGGCTGCTTTAATTTGTGGAGTGGACTGCTTTAATTTGTAGAGTGGGCTGCTTTAATTTGTAGAGTGGGCTGCTTTAATTTGTAGAGTGGACTGCTTTAATTTGTGGAGTGGACTGCTTTAATTTGTAGAGTGGGCTGCTTTAATTTGTAGAGTGGGCTGCTTTAATTTGTGGAGTGGACTGCTTTAATTTGTAGAGTGGGCTGCTTTAATTTGTGGAGTGGACTGCTTTAATTTGTAGAGTGGGCTGCTTTAATTTGTGGAGTGGGCTGCTTTAATTTGTAGAGTGGGCTGCTTTAATTTGTAGAGTGGACTGCTTTAATTTGTAGAGTGGTCTGCTTTAATTTGTGGAGTGGGCTGCTTTAATTTGTGGAGTGGACTGCTTTAATTTGGGGAGTGGGCTGCTTTAATTTGTGGAGTGGGCTGCTTTAATTTGTAGAGTGGACTGCTTTAATTTGTAGAGTGGGCTGCTTTAATTTGTAGAGTGGTCTGCTTTAATTTGTGGAGTGGACTGCTTTAATTTGTGGAGTGGGCTGCTTTAATTTGTAGAGTGGGCTGCTTTAATTTGTGGAGTGGACTGCTTTAATTTGTGGAGTGGGCTGCTTTAATTTGTAGAGTGGGCTGCTTTAATTTGTAGAGTGGGCTGCTTTAATTTGTGGAGTGGGCTGCTTTAATTTGTAGAGTGGGCTGCTTTAATTTGTAGAGTGGGCTGCTTTAATTTGTGGAGTGGACTGCTTTAATTTGTGGAGTGGACTGCTTTAATTTATGGAGTGGGCTGCTTTAATTTGTGGAGTGGGCTGCTTTAATTTGTGGAGTGGGCTGCTTTAATTTGTGGAGTGGACTGCTCTAATTTGTAGAGTGGGCTGCTTCATTTTGTGGAGTGGACTGCTTTAATTTGTAGAGTGGACTGCTTTAATTTGTGGAGTGGGCTGCTTTAATTTGTGGAGTGGGCTGCTTCATTTTGTGGAGTGGACTGCTTTAATTTGTGGAGTGGACTGCTTTAATTTGTGGAGTGGGCTGCTTTAATTTGTGGAGTGGACTGCTCTAAATTGTAGAGTGGGCTGCTTCATTTTGTGGAGTGGACTGCTTTAATTTGTGGAGTGGACTGCTTTAATTTGTGGAGTGGACTGCTTTAATTTGTGGAGTGGGCTGCTTTAATTTGTGGAGTGGGCTGCTTTAATTTGTGGAGTGGGCTGCTTTAATTTGTGGAGTGGGCTGCTTTAATTTGTGGAGTGGACTGCTCTAAATTGTAGAGTGGGCTGCTTCATTTTGTGGAGTGGACTGCTTTAATTTGTGGAGTGGACTGCTTTAATTTGTGGAGTGGACTGCTTTAATTTGTGGAGTGGGCTGCTTTAATTTGTGGAGTGGGCTGCTTTAATTTGTGGAGTGGACTGCTTTAATTTGTGGAGTGGGCTGCTTTAATTTGTGGAGTGGGCTGCTTTAATTTGTGGAGTGGGCTGCTTTAATTTGTGGAGTGGGCTGCTTTAATTTGTGGAGTGGGCTGCTTTAATTTGTGGAGTGGGCTGCTTTAATTTGTGGAGTGGACTGCTTTAATTTGTGGAGTGGACTGCTTTAATTTGTGGAGTGGACTGCTTTAATTTGTAGAGTGGACTGCTTTAATTTGTGGAGTGGGCTGCTTTAATTTGTGGAGTGGGCTGCTTTAATTTGTGGAGTGGACTGCTTTAATTTGTGGAGTGGACTGCTTTAATTTGTAGAGTGGACTGCTTTAATTTGTGGAGTGGACTGCTTTAATTTGTGGAGTGGACTGCTTTAATTTGTGGAGTGGACTGCTTTAATTTGTGGAGTGGGCTGCTTTAATTTGTGGAGTGGGCTGCTTTAATTTGTGGAGTGGACTGCTTTAATTTGTAGAGTGGGCTGCTTTAATTTGTGGAGTGGGCTGCTTTAATTTGTAGAGTGGACTGCTTTAATTTGTGGAGTGGGCTGCTTTAATTTGTGGAGTGGGCTGCTTTAATTTGTGGAGTGGACTGCTTTAATTTGTAGAGTGGACTGCTTTAATTTGTGGAGTGGACTGCTTTAATTTGTGGTGGGCTGCTTTAATTTGTGAGTGGGCTGCTTTAATTTGTGGAGTGGGCTGCTTTAATTTGTGAGTGGACTGCTTTAATTTGTGGAGTGGACTGCTTTAATTTGTGGAGTGGACTGCTTTAATTTGTGGAGTGGACTGCTTTAATTTGTGGAGTGGACTGCTTTAATTTGTGGAGTGGACTGCTTTAATTTGTAGTGGGCTGCTTTAATTTGTAGAGTGGGCTGCTTTAATTTGTGAGTGGGCTGCTTTAATTTGTGGAGTGGACTGCTTTAATTTGTGGAGTGGGCTGCTTTAATTTGTAGAGTGGGCTGCTTTAATTTGTAGAGTGGACTGCTTTAATTTGTGGAGTGGGCTGCTTTAATTTGTAGAGTGGGCTGCTTTAATTTGTAGAGTGGGCTGCTTTAATTTGTGGAGTGGACTGCTTTAATTTGTAGAGTGGGCTGCTTTAATTTGTGGAGTGGACTGCTTTAATTTGTAGAGTGGGCTGCTTTAATTTGTGGAGTGGGCTGCTTTAATTTGTAGAGTGGGCTGCTTTAATTTGTAGAGTGGGCTGCTTTAATTTGTGGAGTGGGCTGCTTTAATTTGTGGAGTGGGCTGCTTTAATTTGTGGAGTGGACTGCTTTAATTTGTGGAGTGGGCTGCTTTAATTTGTGGAGTGGGCTGCTTTAATTTGTAGAGTGGACTGCTTTAATTTGTAGAGTGGGCTGCTTTAATTTGTAGAGTGGGCTGCTTTAATTTGTGGAGTGGACTGCTTTAATTTGTGGAGTGGGCTGCTTTAATTTGTAGAGTGGGCTGCTTTAATTTGTGGAGTGGGCTGCTTTAATTTGTGGAGTGGGCTGCTTTAATTTGTAGAGTGGGCTGCTTTAATTTGTAGAGTGGGCTGCTTTAATTTGTGGAGTGGACTGCTTTAATTTGTAGAGTGGGCTGCTTTAATTTGTAGAGTGGGCTGCTTTAATTTGTGGAGTGGACTGCTTTAATTTGTGGAGTGGGCTGCTTTAATTTGTGGAGTGGGCTGCTTTAATTTGTGGAGTGGGCTGCTTTAATTTGTGGAGTGGGCTGCTTTAATTTGTGGAGTGGACTGCTTTAATTTGTAGAGTGGGCTGCTTTAATTTGTGGAGTGGACTGCTTTAATTTGTAGAGTGGACTGCTTTAATTTGTGGAGTGGGCTGCTTTAATTTGTGGAGTGGGCTGCTTTAATTTGTGGAGTGGACTGCTTTAATTTGTGGAGTGGACTGCTTTAATTTGTGGAGTGGGCTGCTTTAATTTGTGGAGTGGGCTGCTTTAATTTGTAGAGTGGGCTGCTTTAATTTGTGGAGTGGGCTGCTTTAATTTGTGGAGTGGACTGCTTTAATTTGTGGAGTGGACTGCTTTAATTTGTGGAGTGGGCTGCTTTAATTTGTGGAGTGGGCTGCTTTAATTTGTGGAGTGGACTGCTTTAATTTGTAGAGTGGGCTGCTTTATTTTGTGGAGTGGACTGCTTTAATTTGTAGAGTGGACTGCTTTAATTTGTGGAGTGGGCTGCTTTAATTTGTGGAGTGGGCTGCTTTAATTTGTGGAGTGGACTGCTTTAATTTGTGGAGTGGACTGCTTTAATTTGTGGAGTGGGCTGCTTTAATTTGTGGAGTGGACTGCTTTAATTTGTGGAGTGGGCTGCTTTAATTTGTGGAGTGGACTGCTTTAATTTGTGGAGTGGGCTGCTTTAATTTGTGGAGTGGGCTGCTTTAATTTGTGGAGTGGGCTGCTTTAATTTGTGGAGTGGACTGCTTTAATTTGTGGAGTGGGCTGCTTTAATTTGTGGAGTGGACTGCTTTAATTTGTGGAGTGGACTGCTTTAATTTGTGGAGTGGGCTGCTTTAATTTGTGGAGTGGGCTGCTTTAATTTGTGGAGTGGGCTGCTTTAATTTGTGGAGTGGACTGCTTTAATTTGTGGAGTGGGCTGCTTTAATTTGTGGAGTGGACTGCTTTAATTTGTGGAGTGGACTGCTTTAATTTGTGGAGTGGGCTGCTTTAATTTGTGGAGTGGGCTGCTTTAATTTGTGGAGTGGACTGCTTTAATTTGTGGAGTGGACTGCTTTAATTTGTAGAGTGGGCTGCTTTAATTTGTGGAGTGGACTGCTTTAATTTGTGGAGTGGACTGCTTTAATTTGTGGAGTGGACTGCTTTAATTTGTGGAGTGGGCTGCTTTAATTTGTGGAGTGGGCTGCTTTAATTTGTGGAGTGGACTGCTTTAATTTGTGGAGTGGGCTGCTTTAATTTGTGGAGTGGGCTGCTTTAATTTGTAGAGTGGGCTGCTTTAATTTGTGGAGTGGGCTGCTTTAATTTGTGGAGTGGGCTGCTTTAATTTGTGGAGTGGACTGCTTTAATTTGTAGAGTGGACTGCTTTAATTTGTGGAGTGGACTGCTTTAATTTGTGGAGTGGGCTGCTTTAATTTGTAGAGTGGGCTGCTTTAATTTGTGGAGTGGGCTGCTTTAATTTGTGGAGTGGACTGCTTTAATTTGTGGAGTGGACTGCTTTAATTTGTGGAGTGGACTGCTTTAATTTGTGGAGTGGACTGCTTTAATTTGTGGAGTGGACTGCTTTAATTTGTAGAGTGGACTGCTTTAATTTGTAGTGGGCTGCTTTAATTTGTAGAGTGGGCTGCTTTAATTTGTGGAGTGGGCTGCTTTAATTTGTGGAGTGGGCTGCTTTAATTTGTAGAGTGGGCTGCTTTAATTTGTAGAGTGGGCTGCTTTAATTTGTAGAGTGGACTGCTTTAATTTGTGGAGTGGACTGCTTTAATTTGTAGAGTGGGCTGCTTTAATTTGTGGAGTGGGCTGCTTTAATTTGTGGAGTGGACTGCTTTAATTTGTAGAGTGGGCTGCTTTAATTTGTGGAGTGGACTGCTTTAATTTGTAGAGTGGGCTGCTTTAATTTGTGGAGTGGGCTGCTTTAATTTGTGGAGTGGGCTGCTTTAATTTGTGGAGTGGGCTGCTTTAATTTGTGGAGTGGGCTGCTTTAATTTGTGGAGTGGACTGCTTTAATTTGTGGAGTGGACTGCTTTAATTTGTGGAGTGGGCTGCTTTAATTTGTGGAGTGGGCTGCTTTAATTTGTGGAGTGGGCTGCTTTAATTTGTGGAGTGGACTGCTTTAATTTGTGGAGTGGGCTGCTTTAATTTGTGGAGTGGACTGCTTTAATTTGTGGAGTGGACTGCTTTAATTTGTGGAGTGGGCTGCTTTAATTTGTGGAGTGGACTGCTTTAATTTGTGGAGTGGACTGCTTTAATTTGTGGAGTGGACTGCTTTAATTTGTGGAGTGGGCTGCTTTAATTTGTGGAGTGGACTGCTTTAATTTGTGGAGTGGGCTGCTTTAATTTGTGGAGTGGACTGCTTTAATTTGTGGAGTGGACTGCTTTAATTTGTGGAGTGGGCTGCTTTAATTTGTGGAGTGGGCTGCTTTAATTTGTGGAGTGGGCTGCTTTAATTTGTGGAGTGGACTGCTTTAATTTGTAGAGTGGGCTGCTTTAATTTGTGGAGTGGACTGCTTTAATTTGTAGAGTGGACTGCTTTAATTTGTGGAGTGGGCTGCTTTAATTTGTGGAGTGGGCTGCTTTAATTTGTGGAGTGGACTGCTTTAATTTGTGGAGTGGACTGCTTTAATTTGTAGAGTGGACTGCTTTAATTTGTGGAGTGGACTGCTTTAATTTGTGGAGTGGACTGCTTTAATTTGTGGAGTGGACTGCTTTAATTTGTGGAGTGGGCTGCTTTAATTTGTGGAGTGGACTGCTTTAATTTGTGGAGTGGGCTGCTTTAATTTGTGGAGTGGACTGCTTTAATTTGTGGAGTGGGCTGCTTTAATTTGTGGAGTGGACTGCTTTAATTTGTGGAGTGGACTGCTTTAATTTGTGGAGTGGGCTGCTTTAATTTGTGGAGTGGGCTGCTTTAATTTGTGGAGTGGGCTGCTTTAATTTGTGGAGTGGACTGCTTTAATTTGTAGAGTGGGCTGCTTTAATTTGTGGAGTGGACTGCTTTAATTTGTAGAGTGGACTGCTTTAATTTGTGGAGTGGGCTGCTTTAATTTGTGGAGTGGGCTGCTTTAATTTGTGGAGTGGGCTGCTTTAATTTGTGGAGTGGACTGCTTTAATTTGTAGAGTGGGCTGCTTTAATTTGTGGAGTGGACTGCTTTAATTTGTGGAGTGGGCTGCTTTAATTTGTGGAGTGGACTGCTTTAATTTGTGGAGTGGGCTGCTTTAATTTGTGGAGTGGGCTGCTTTAATTTGTGGAGTGGACTGCTTTAATTTGTGGAGTGGGCTGCTTTAATTTGTGGAGTGGGCTGCTTTAATTTGTAGAGTGGGCTGCTTTAATTTGTGGAGTGGGCTGCTTTAATTTGTGGAGTGGGCTGCTTTAATTTGTGGAGTGGACTGCTTTAATTTGTGGAGTGGACTGCTTTAATTTGTGGAGTGGGCTGCTTTAATTTGTGGAGTGGGCTGCTCTAATTTGTAGAGTGGGCTGCTTTAATTTGTGGAGTGGGCTGCTTTAATTTGTGGAGTGGACTGCTTTAATTTGTGGAGTGGACTGCTTTAATTTGTGGAGTGGACTGCTTTAATTTGTGGAGTGGACTGCTTTAATTTGTGGAGTGGACTGCTTTAATTTGTAGAGTGGGCTGCTTTAATTTGTGGAGTGGACTGCTTTAATTTGTAGAGTGGGCTGCTTTAATTTGTGGAGTGGGCTGCTTTAATTTGTGGAGTGGACTGCTTTAATTTGTAGAGTGGGCTGCTTTAATTTGTAGAGTGGGCTGCTTTAATTTGTGGAGTGGACTGCTTTAATTTGTGGAGTGGGCTGCTTTAATTTGTAGAGTGGGCTGCTTTAATTTGTAGAGTGGGCTGCTTTAATTTGTGGAGTGGACTGCTTTAATTTGTAGAGTGGGCTGCTTTAATTTGTGGAGTGGGCTGCTTTAATTTGTGGAGTGGGCTGCTTTAATTTGTGGAGTGGGCTGCTTTAATTTGTAGAGTGGGCTGCTTTAATTTGTAGAGTGGACTGCTTTAATTTGTGGAGTGGGCTGCTTTAATTTGTGGAGTGGGCTGCTTTAATTTGTGGAGTGGACTGCTTTAATTTGTGGAGTGGGCTGCTTTAATTTGTGGAGTGGGCTGCTTTAATTTGTAGAGTGGACTGCTTTAATTTGTGGAGTGGACTGCTTTAATTTGTAGAGTGGACTGCTTTAATTTGTGGAGTGGACTGCTTTAATTTGTGGAGTGGGCTGCTTTAATTTGTGGAGTGGGCTGCTTTAATTTGTGGAGTGGACTGCTTTAATTTGTGGAGTGGGCTGCTTTAATTTGTGGAGTGGACTGCTTTAATTTGTAGAGTGGGCTGCTTTAATTTGTGGAGTGGGCTGCTTTAATTTGTGGAGTGGGCTGCTTTAATTTGTGGAGTGGACTGCTTTAATTTGTGGAGTGGACTGCTTTAATTTGTGGAGTGGACTGCTTTAATTTGTGGAGTGGGCTGCTTTAATTTGTGGAGTGGGCTGCTTTAATTTGTGGAGTGGGCTGCTTTAATTTGTGGAGTGGACTGCTTTAATTTGTAGAGTGGGCTGCTTTATTTTGTGGAGTGGACTGCTTTAATTTGTGGAGTGGACTGCTTTAATTTGTGGAGTGGACTGCTTTAATTTGTGGAGTGGGCTGCTTTAATTTGTGGAGTGGACTGCTTTAATTTGTGAGTGGACTGCTTTAATTTGTGGAGTGGGCTGCTTTAATTTGTGGAGTGGACTGCTTTAATTTGTAGAGTGGGCTGCTTTAATTTGTGGAGTGGGCTGCTTTAATTTGTGGAGTGGACTGCTTTAATTTGTGGAGTGGACTGCTTTAATTTGTAGAGTGGGCTGCTTTAATTTGTGGAGTGGGCTGCTTTAATTTGTGGAGTGGACTGCTTTAATTTGTGGAGTGGGCTGCTTTAATTTGTGGAGTGGACTGCTTTAATTTGTAGAGTGGGCTGCTTTAATTTGTGGAGTGGGCTGCTTTAATTTGTAGAGTGGGCTGCTTTAATTTGTGGAGTGGACTGCTTTAATTTGTGGAGTGGGCTGCTTTAATTTGTGGAGTGGGCTGCTTTAATTTGTGGAGTGGGCTGCTTTAATTTGTGGAGTGGGCTGCTTTAATTTGTGGAGTGGGCTGCTTTAATTTGTGGAGTGGGCTGCTTTAATTTGTGGAGTGGGCTGCTTTAATTTGTGGAGTGGGCTGCTTTAATTTGTGGAGTGGGCTGCTTTAATTTGTGGAGTGGGCTGCTTTAATTTGTAGAGTGGGCTGCTTTAATTTGTGGAGTGGACTGCTTTAATTTGTGGAGTGGACTGCTTTAATTTGTGGAGTGGGCTGCTTTAATTTGTGGAGTGGGCTGCTTTAATTTGTGGAGTGGGCTGCTTTAATTTGTGGAGTGGACTGCTTTAATTTGTAGAGTGGGCTGCTTTATTTTGTGGAGTGGACTGCTTTAATTTGTGGAGTGGACTGCTTTAATTTGTGGAGTGGACTGCTTTAATTTGTGGAGTGGGCTGCTTTAATTTGTGGAGTGGACTGCTTTAATTTGTGGAGTGGACTGCTTTAATTTGTGGAGTGGGCTGCTTTAATTTGTGGAGTGGGCTGCTTTAATTTGTAGAGTGGGCTGCTTTAATTTGTGGAGTGGGCTGCTTTAATTTGTGGAGTGGACTGCTTTAATTTGTGGAGTGGACTGCTTTAATTTGTGGAGTGGGCTGCTTTAATTTGTGGAGTGGACTGCTTTAATTTGTGGAGTGGACTGCTTTAATTTGTGGAGTGGGCTGCTTTAATTTGTGGAGTGGGCTGCTTTAATTTGTGGAGTGGACTGCTTTAATTTGTGGAGTGGACTGCTTTAATTTGTGGAGTGGACTGCTTTAATTTGTGGAGTGGACTGCTTTAATTTGTGGAGTGGACTGCTTTAATTTGTGGAGTGGACTGCTTTAATTTGTAGTGGGCTGCTTTAATTTGTAGAGTGGGCTGCTTTAATTTGTGGAGTGGGCTGCTTTAATTTGTGGAGTGGACTGCTTTAATTTGTAGAGTGGGCTGCTTTAATTTGTAGAGTGGGCTGCTTTAATTTGTAGAGTGGACTGCTTTAATTTGTGGAGTGGACTGCTTTAATTTGTAGAGTGGGCTGCTTTAATTTGTAGAGTGGGCTGCTTTAATTTGTGGAGTGGACTGCTTTAATTTGTAGAGTGGGCTGCTTTAATTTGTGGAGTGGACTGCTTTAATTTGTAGAGTGGGCTGCTTTAATTTGTGGAGTGGGCTGCTTTAATTTGTAGAGTGGGCTGCTTTAATTTGTAGAGTGGACTGCTTTAATTTGTAGAGTGGGCTGCTTTAATTTGTGGAGTGGGCTGCTTTAATTTGTGGAGTGGACTGCTTTAATTTGTGGAGTGGGCTGCTTTAATTTGTGGAGTGGGCTGCTTTAATTTGTAGAGTGGACTGCTTTAATTTGTAGAGTGGGCTGCTTTAATTTGTAGAGTGGTCTGCTTTAATTTGTGGAGTGGACTGCTTTAATTTGTGGAGTGGGCTGCTTTAATTTGTAGAGTGGGCTGCTTTAATTTGTGGAGTGGACTGCTTTAATTTGTGGAGTGGGCTGCTTTAATTTGTAGAGTGGGCTGCTTTAATTTGTAGAGTGGGCTGCTTTAATTTGTGGAGTGGGCTGCTTTAATTTGTAGAGTGGGCTGCTTTAATTTGTAGAGTGGGCTGCTTTAATTTGTGGAGTGGACTGCTTTAATTTGTGGAGTGGACTGCTTTAATTTGTGGAGTGGGCTGCTTTAATTTGTGGAGTGGGCTGCTTTAATTTGTGGAGTGGGCTGCTTTAATTTGTGGAGTGGACTGCTTTAATTTGTAGAGTGGGCTGCTTTATTTTGTGGAGTGGACTGCTTTAATTTGTAGAGTGGACTGCTTTAATTTGTGGAGTGGGCTGCTTTAATTTGTGGAGTGGGCTGCTTTATTTTGTGGAGTGGACTGCTTTAATTTGTGGAGTGGACTGCTTTAATTTGTGGAGTGGGCTGCTTTAATTTGTGGAGTGGACTGCTTTAAATTGTAGAGTGGGCTGCTTCATTTGTGGAGTGGACTGCTTTAATTTGTGGAGTGGACTGCTTTAATTTGTGGAGTGGACTGCTTTAATTTGTGGAGTGGGCTGCTTTAATTTGTGGAGTGGGCTGCTTTAATTTGTGGAGTGGACTGCTTTAATTTGTGGAGTGGGCTGCTTTAATTTGTGGAGTGGACTGCTTTAATTGTAGAGTGGGCTGCTTCATTTTGTGGAGTGGACTGCTTTAATTTGTGGAGTGGACTGCTTTAATTTGTGGAGTGGACTGCTTTAATTTGTGGAGTGGGCTGCTTTAATTTGTGGAGTGGGCTGCTTTAATTTGTGGAGTGGACTGCTTTAATTTGTGGAGTGGGTTGCTTCAATTTGTGGAGTGGGCTGCTTTAATTTGTAGAGTGGGCTGCTTTAATTTGTGGAGTGGGCTGCTTTATTTTGTGGAGTGGGCTGCTTTAATTTGTGGAGTGGACTGCTTTAATTTGTAGAGTGGACTGCTTTAATTTGTGGGTGGACTGCTTTAATTTGTGGAGTGGGCTGCTCTAATTTGTAGAGTGGGCTGCTTTAATTTGTGGAGTGGGCTGCTTTAATTTGTGGAGTGGACTGCTTTAATTTGTGGAGTGGACTGCTTTAATTTGTGGAGTGGACTGCTTTAATTTGTGGAGTGGACTGCTTTAATTTGTGGAGTGGACTGCTTTAATTTGTGGAGTGGACTGCTTTAATTTGTGGAGTGGACTGCTTTAATTTGTGGAGTGGCTGCTTTAATTTGTGGAGTGGACTGCTTTAATTTGTGGAGTGGACTGCTTTAATTTGTAGAGTGGGCTGCTTTAATTTGTGGAGTGGGCTGCTTTAATTTGTGGAGTGGACTGCTTTAATTTGTAGAGTGGGCTGCTTTAATTTGTAGAGTGGGCTGCTTTAATTTGTAGAGTGGACTGCTTTAATTTGTGGAGTGGACTGCTTTAATTTGTAGAGTGGGCTGCTTTAATTTGTGGAGTGGGCTGCTTTAATTTGTGGAGTGGACTGCTTTAATTTGTAGAGTGGGCTGCTTTAATTTGTGGAGTGGACTGCTTTAATTTGTAGAGTGGGCTGCTTTAATTTGTGGAGTGGGCTGCTTTAATTTGTAGAGTGGGCTGCTTTAATTTGTGGAGTGGACTGCTTTAATTTGTAGAGTGGGCTGCTTTAATTTGTAGAGTGGGCTGCTTTAATTTGTGGAGTGGACTGCTTTAATTTGTGGAGTGGGCTGCTTTAATTTGTGGAGTGGGCTGCTTTAATTTGTGGAGTGGACTGCTTTAATTTGTAGAGTGGGCTGCTTTAATTTGTAGAGTGGACTGCTTTAATTTGTGGAGTGGGCTGCTTTAATTTGTGGAGTGGGCTGCTTTAATTTGTGGAGTGGGCTGCTTTAATTTGTGGAGTGGACTGCTTTAATTTGTAGAGTGGGCTGCTTTAATTTGTGGAGTGGACTGCTTTAATTTGTAGAGTGGACTGCTTTAATTTGTGGAGTGGGCTGCTTTAATTTGTGGAGTGGGCTGCTTTAATTTGTGGAGTGGGCTGCTTTAATTTGTGGAGTGGACTGCTTTAATTTGTGGAGTGGGCTGCTTTAATTTGTGGAGTGGACTGCTTTAATTTGTAGAGTGGGCTGCTTTAATTTGTGGAGTGGACTGCTTTAATTTGTGGAGTGGACTGCTTTAATTTGTGGAGTGGGCTGCTTTAATTTGTGGAGTGGGCTGCTTTAATTTGTGGAGTGGGCTGCTTTAATTTGTGGAGTGGACTGCTTTAATTTGTGGAGTGGGCTGCTTTAATTTGTGGAGTGGGCTGCTTTAATTTGTAGAGTGGGCTGCTTTAATTTGTGGAGTGGGCTGCTTTATTTTGTGGAGTGGGCTGCTTTAATTTGGAGTGGACTGCTTTAATTTGTAGAGTGGACTGCTTTAATTTGTGGAGTGGACTGCTTTAATTTGTGGAGTGGGCTGCTTTAATTTGTAGAGTGGGCTGCTTTAATTTGTGGAGTGGACTGCTTTAATTTGTAGAGTGGACTGCTTTAATTTGTGGAGTGGACTGCTTTAATTTGTGGAGTGGGCTGCTTTAATTTGTGGAGTGGGCTGCTTTAATTTGTGGAGTGGGCTGCTTTAATTTGTGAGTGGACTGCTTTAATTTGTAGAGTGGGCTGCTTTATTTTGTGGAGTGGACTGCTTTAATTTGTAGAGTGGACTGCTTTAATTTGTGGAGTGGGCTGCTTTAATTTGTGGAGTGGGCTGCTTTATTTTGTGGAGTGGACTGCTTTAATTTGTGGAGTGGACTGCTTTAATTTGTGGAGTGGGCTGCTTTAATTTGTGGAGTGGGCTGCTTTAATTTGTAGAGTGGGCTGCTTTATTTTGTGGAGTGGACTGCTTTAATTTGTGGAGTGGACTGCTTTAATTTGTGGAGTGGACTGCTTTAATTTGTGGAGTGGGCTGCTTTAATTTGTGGAGTGGGCTGCTTTAATTTGTGGAGTGGACTGCTTTAATTTGTGGAGTGGGCTGCTTTAATTTGTGGAGTGGGCTGCTTTAATTTGTGGAGTGGACTGCTTTAATTTGTGGAGTGGACTGCTTTAATTTGTGGAGTGGACTGCTTTAATTTGTGGAGTGGACTGCTTTAATTTGTGGAGTGGACTGCTTTAATTTGTGGAGTGGACTGCTTTAATTTGTAGTGGGCTGCTTTAATTTGTAGAGTGGGCTGCTTTAATTTGTGGAGTGGGCTGCTTTAATTTGTGGAGTGGACTGCTTTAATTTGTAGAGTGGGCTGCTTTAATTTGTAGAGTGGGCTGCTTTAATTTGTAGAGTGGACTGCTTTAATTTGTGGAGTGGACTGCTTTAATTTGTAGAGTGGGCTGCTTTAATTTGTAGAGTGGGCTGCTTTAATTTGTGGAGTGGACTGCTTTAATTTGTAGAGTGGGCTGCTTTAATTTGTGGAGTGGGCTGCTTTAATTTGTAGAGTGGGCTGCTTTAATTTGTGGAGTGGACTGCTTTAATTTGTGGAGTGGACTGCTTTAATTTGTAGAGTGGGCTGCTTTAATTTGTAGAGTGGGCTGCTTTAATTTGTGGAGTGGACTGCTTTAATTTGTAGAGTGGGCTGCTTTAATTTGTGGAGTGGACTGCTTTAATTTGTAGAGTGGGCTGCTTTAATTTGTGGAGTGGGCTGCTTTAATTTGTAGAGTGGGCTGCTTTAATTTGTTGAGTGGACTGCTTTAATTTGTAGAGTGGGCTGCTTTAATTTGTAGAGTGGGCACTGCTTTAATTTGTGGAGTGGACTGCTTTAATTTGTGGAGTGGGCTGCTTTAATTTGTGGAGTGGGCTGCTTTAATTTGTAGAGTGGGCTGCTTTAATTTGTAGAGTGGGCTGCTTTAATTTGTAGAGTGGACTGCTTTAATTTGTGGAGTGGGCTGCTTTAATTTGTGGAGTGGGCTGCTTTAATTTGTGGAGTGGGCTGCTTTAATTTGTGGAGTGGACTGCTTTAATTTGTAGAGTGGGCTGCTTTATTTTGTGGAGTGGACTGCTTTAATTTGTAGAGTGGACTGCTTTAATTTGTGGAGTGGGCTGCTTTAATTTGTAGAGTGGGCTGCTTTAATTTGTTGAGTGGACTGCTTTAATTTGTAGAGTGGGCTGCTTTAATTTGTAGAGTGGGCACTGCTTTAATTTGTGGAGTGGACTGCTTTAATTTGTGGAGTGGGCTGCTTTAATTTGTGGAGTGGGCTGCTTTAATTTGTAGAGTGGACTGCTTTAATTTGTAGAGTGGGCTGCTTTAATTTGTAGAGTGGACTGCTTTAATTTGTGGAGTGGGCTGCTTTAATTTGTGGAGTGGGCTGCTTTAATTTGTGGAGTGGGCTGCTTTAATTTGTGGAGTGGACTGCTTTAATTTTTTAGAGTGGGCTGCTTTATTTTGTGGAGTGGACTGCTTTAATTTGTAGAGTGGACTGCTTTAATTTGTGGAGTGGGCTGCTTTAATTTGTGGAGTGGGCTGCTTCATTTTGTGGAGTGGACTGCTTTAATTTGTGGAGTGGACTGCTTTAATTTGTGGAGTGGGCTGCTTTAATTTGTGGAGTGGACTGCTCTAAATTGTAGAGTGGGCTGCTTCATTTTGTGGAGTGGACTGCTTTAATTTGTGGAGTGGACTGCTTTAATTTGTGGAGTGGACTGCTTTAATTTGTGGAGTGGGCTGCTTTAATTTGTGGAGTGGGCTGCTTTAATTTGTGGAGTGGACTGCTTTAATTTGTGGAGTGGGTTGCTTCAATTTGTGGAGTGGGCTGCTTTAATTTGTAGAGTGGGCTGCTTTAATTTGTGGAGTGGGCTGCTTCATTTTGTGGAGTGGGCTGCTTTAATTTGGAGTGGACTGCTTTAATTTGTAGAGTGGATTGCTTTAATTTGTGGGGTGGACTGCTTTAATTTGTGGAGTGGGCTGCTCTAATTTGTAGAGTGGGCTGCTTTAATTTATGGAGTGGACTGCTTTAATTTGTAGAGTGGACTGCTTTAATTTGTGGAGTGGACTGCTTTAATTTGTGGAGTGGGCTGCTTTAATTTGTGGAGTGGGCTGCTTTAATTTGTGGAGTGGGCTGCTTTAATTTGTGGAGTGGACTGCTTTAATTTGTAGAGTGGACTGCTTTATTTTGTGGAGTGGACTGCTTTAATTTGTAGAGTGGACTGCTTTAATTTGTGGAGTGGGCTGCTTTAATTTGTGGAGTGGGCTGCTTTATTTTGTGGAGTGGACTGCTTTAATTTGTGGAGTGGACTGCTTTAATTTGTGGAGTGGGCTGCTTTAATTTGTGGAGTGGACTGCTTTAATTTGTAGAGTGGGCTGCTTTAATTTGTGGAGTGGACTGCTTTAATTTGTGGAGTGGACTGCTTTAATTTGTGGAGTGGACTGCTTTAATTTGTGGAGTGGGCTGCTTTAATTTGTGGAGTGGGCTGCTTTAATTTGTGGAGTGGACTGCTTTAATTTGTGGAGTGGGCTGCTTTAATTTGTGGAGTGGGCTGCTTTAATTTGTGGAGTGGACTGCTTTAATTTGTGGAGTGGACTGCTTTAATTTGTGGAGTGGACTGCTTTAATTTGTGGAGTGGACTGCTTTAATTTGTGGAGTGGACTGCTTTAATTTGTGGAGTGGACTGCTTTAATTTGTAGTGGGCTGCTTTAATTTGTAGAGTGGGCTGCTTTAATTTGTGGAGTGGGCTGCTTTAATTTGTGGAGTGGGCTGCTTTAATTTGTAGAGTGGGCTGCTTTAATTTGTAGAGTGGGCTGCTTTAATTTGTAGAGTGGGCTGCTTTAATTTGTGGAGTGGACTGCTTTAATTTGTGGAGTGGACTGCTTTAATTTGTGGAGTGGGCTGCTTTAATTTGTGGAGTGGACTGCTTTAATTTGTGGAGTGGGCTGCTTTAATTTGTGGAGTGGGCTGCTTTAATTTGTAGAGTGGGCTGCTTTAATTTGTGGAGTGGGCTGCTTTATTTTGTGGAGTGGGCTGCTTTAATTTGTGGAGTGGACTGCTTTAATTTGTAGAGTGGACTGCTTTAATTTGTGGAGTGGACTGCTTTAATTTGTGGAGTGGGCTGCTTTAATTTGTGGAGTGGGCTGCTTTAATTTGTGGAGTGGGCTGCTTTAATTTGTGGAGTGGACTGCTTTAATTTGTGGAGTGGACTGCTTTAATTTGTGGAGTGGACTGCTTTAATTTTAGAGTGGGCTGCTTTAATTTGTGGAGTGGGCTGCTTTAATTTGTGGAGTGGACTGCTTTAATTTGTAGAGTGGGCTGCTTTAATTTGTAGAGTGGGCTGCTTTAATTTGTAGAGTGGACTGCTTTAATTTGTGGAGTGGACTGCTTTAATTTGTAGAGTGGGCTGCTTTAATTTGTGGAGTGGGCTGCTTTAATTTGTGGAGTGGACTGCTTTAATTTGTAGAGTGGGCTGCTTTAATTTGTGGAGTGGACTGCTTTAATTTGTAGAGTGGGCTGCTTTAATTTGTGGAGTGGGCTGCTTTAATTTGTAGAGTGGGCTGCTTTAATTTGTTGAGTGGACTGCTTTAATTTGTAGAGTGGGCTGCTTTAATTTGTAGAGTGGGCTGCTTTAATTTGTGGAGTGGACTGCTTTAATTTGTGGAGTGGGCTGCTTTAATTTGTGGAGTGGGCTGCTTTAATTTGTAGAGTGGGCTGCTTTAATTTGTAGAGTGGGCTGCTTTAATTTGTAGAGTGGACTGCTTTAATTTGTGGAGTGGGCTGCTTTAATTTGTGGAGTGGGCTGCTTTAATTTGTGGAGTGGGCTGCTTTAATTTGTGGAGTGGACTGCTTTAATTTGTAGAGTGGGCTGCTTTATTTTGGGAGTGGACTGCTTTAATTTGTAGAGTGGACTGCTTTAATTTGTGGAGTGGGCTGCTTTAATTTGTGGAGTGGGCTGCTTTATTTTGTGAGTGGACTGCTTTAATTTGTGGAGTGGGCTGCTTTAATTTGTGGAGTGGGCTGCTTTAATTTGTGGAGTGGACTGCTTTAATTGTAGAGTGGGCTGCTTTATTTTGTGGAGTGGACTGCTTTAATTTGTGGAGTGGACTGCTTTAATTTGTGGAGTGGACTGCTTTAATTTGTGGAGTGGGCTGCTTTAATTTGTGGAGTGGGCTGCTTTAATTTGTGGAGTGGACTGCTTTAATTTGTGGAGTGGGCTGCTTTAATTTGTGGAGTGGGCTGCTTTAATTTGTAGAGTGGGCTGCTTTAATTTGTGGAGTGGGCTGCTTTATTTTGTGGAGTGGGCTGCTTTAATTTGTGAGTGGACTGCTTTAATTTGTAGAGTGGCTGCTTTAATTTGTGGAGTGGACTGCTTTAATTTGTGGAGTGGGCTGCTTTAATTTGTAGAGTGGGCTGCTTTAATTTGTGGAGTGGGCTGCTTTAATTTGTGGAGTGGACTGCTTTAATTTGTGGAGTGGACTGCTTTAATTTGTGGAGTGGGCTGCTTTAATTTGTGGAGTGGGCTGCTTTAATTTGTGGAGTGGGCTGCTTTAATTTGTGAGTGGACTGCTTTAATTTGTAGAGTGGACTGCTTTAATTTTGTGAGTGGGCTGCTTTAATTTGTAGAGTGGGCTGCTTTAATTTGTGGAGTGGGCTGCTTTAATTTGTGGAGTGGGCTGCTTTAATTTGTGGAGTGGACTGCTTTAATTTGTGGAGTGGACTGCTTTAATTTGTGGAGTGGGCTGCTTTAATTTGTGAGTGGGCTGCTTTAATTGTAGAGTGGGCTGCTTTAATTTGTGGAGTGGGCTGCTTTAATTTGTGGAGTGGACTGCTTTAATTTGTGGAGTGGACTGCTTTAATTTGTGGAGTGGGCTGCTTTAATTTGTGGAGTGGGCTGCTTTAATTTGTGGAGTGGACTGCTTTAATTTGTGAGTGGGCTGCTTTATTGTGGAGTGGCTGCTTTAATTTGTGGAGTGGACTGCTTTAATTTGTGGAGTGGACTGCTTTAATTTGTGGAGTGGACTGCTTTAATTTGTGGAGTGGGACTGCTTTAATTTGTGAGTGGACTGCTTTAATTTGTGGAGTGGGCTGCTTTAATTTTGTGTGGGCTGCTTTAATTTGTGGAGTGGGCTGCTTTAATTTGTGGAGTGGGCTGCTTTAATTTGTGGAGTGGACTGCTTTAATTTGTAGAGTGGGCTGCTTTAATTTGTAGAGTGGGCTGCTTTAATTTGTGGAGTGGGCTGCTTTAATTTGTGAGTGGGCTGCTTTAATTTGTGGAGTGGCTGCTTTAATTTGTGGAGTGGGCTGCTTTAATTTGTGGAGTGGACTGCTTTAATTTGTAGAGTGGGCTGCTTTAATTTGTGGAGTGGGCTGCTTTAATTTGTGTAGAGTGGGCTGCTTTAATTTGTAGAGTGGACTGCTTTAATTTGTGGAGTGGACTGCTTTAATTTGTGGAGTGGGCTGCTTTAATTTGTAGAGTGGGCTGCTTTAATTTGTGGAGTGGACTGCTTTAATTTGTAGAGTGGGCTGCTTTAATTTGTGGAGTGGACTGCTTTAATTTGTGGAGTGGGCTGCTTTAATTTGTGGAGTGGGCTGCTTTAATTTGTAGAGTGGGCTGCTTTAATTTGTGGAGTGGACTGCTTTAATTTGTAGAGTGGGCTGCTTTAATTTGTAGAGTGGGCTGCTTTAATTTGTGGTGGGCTGCTTTAATTTGTGGAGTGGGCTGCTTTAATTTGTGGAGTGGGCTGCTTTAATTTGTGGAGTGGACTGCTTTAATTTGTGGAGTGGGCTGCTTTAATTTGTAGAGTGGACTGCTTTAATTTTATGGAGTGGGCTGCTTTAATTTGTGGAGTGGGCTGCTTTAATTTGTGGAGTGGGCTGCTTTAATTTGTGGAGTGGACTGCTTTAATTTGTAGAGTGGGCTGCTTTATTTTGTGGAGTGGACTGCTTTAATTTGTAGAGTGGACTGCTTTAATTTGTGGAGTGGGCTGCTTTAATTTGTAGAGTGGGCTGCTTTAATTTGTGGAGTGGACTGCTTTAATTTGTGGAGTGGGCTGCTTTAATTTGTAGAGTGGGCTGCTTTAATTTGTGGAGTGGACTGCTTTAATTTGTGGAGTGGGCTGCTTTAATTTGTGGAGTGGCTGCTTTAATTTGTAGAGTGGACTGCTTTAATTTGTAGAGTGGGCTGCTTTAATTTGTGGAGTGGACTGCTTTAATTTGTGGAGTGGGCTGCTTTAATTTGTGGAGTGGGCTGCTTTAATTTGTGGAGTGGGCTGCTTTAATTTGTGGAGTGGACTGCTTTAATTTGTAGAGTGGGCTGCTTTAATTTGTGAGTGGGCTGCTTTAATTTGTAGAGTGGGCTGCTTTAATTTGTGGAGTGGGCTGCTTTAATTTGTGGAGTGGGCTGCTTTATTTTGTGGAGTGGACTGCTTTAATTTGTGGAGTGGACTGCTTTAATTTGTGGAGTGGGCTGCTTTAATTTGTGGAGTGGACTGCTTTAATTTGTAGAGTGGGCTGCTTTATTTTGTGGAGTGGACTGCTTTAATTTGTGGAGTGGACTGCTTTAATTTGTGGAGTGGGACTGCTTTAATTTGTGGAGTGGGCTGCTTTAATTTGTGGAGTGGGCTGCTTTAATTTGTGGAGTGGACTGCTTTAATTTGTGGAGTGGGCTGCTTTAATTTGTGGAGTGGGCTGCTTTAATTTGTAGAGTGGGCTGCTTTAATTTGTGGAGTGGGCTGCTTTATTTGTGGAGTGGGCTGCTTTAATTTTGGAGTGGACTGCTTTAATTTGTAGAGTGGACTGCTTTAATTTGTGGAGTGGACTGCTTTAATTTGTGGAGTGGGCTGCTTTAATTTGTAGAGTGGGCTGCTTTAATTTGTGGAGTGGGCTGCTTTAATTTAGAGTGGACTGCTTTAATTTGTGAGTGGACTGCTTTAATTTGTGGAGTGGGCTGCTTTAATTTGTGGAGTGGGCTGCTTTAATTTGTGGAGTGGGCTGCTTTAATTTGTGGAGTGGACTGCTTTAATTTGTAGAGTGGGCTGCTTATTTTGTGGAGTGGGCTGCTTTAATTTGTGGAGTGGGCTGCTTTAATTTGTAGGTGGGCTGCTTTAATTTGTGGAGTGGGCTGCTTTATTTTGTGGAGTGGACTGCTTTAATTTGTGGAGTGGACTGCTTTAATTTGTGGAGTGGCTGCTTTAATTTGTGGAGTGGACTGCTTTAAATTGTGGAGTGGGCTGCTTTAATTTGTGGAGTGGACTGCTTTAATTTGTGGAGTGGGCTGCTTTAATTTGTGGAGTGGGCTGCTTTAATTTGTGGAGTGGGCTGCTTTAATTTGTGGAGTGGGCTGCTTTAATTTGTGAGTGGGCTGCTTTAATTTGTGGAGTGGGCTGCTTTATTTGTGGAGTGGGCTGCTTTAATTTGTGGAGTGGACTGCTTTAATTTGTGGAGTGGACTGCTTTAATTTGTGGAGTGGACTGCTTTAATTTGTGGAGTGGACTGCTTTAATTTGTGGAGTGGGCTGCTTTAATTTGTGGAGTGGACTGCTTTAATTTGTAGTGGGCTGCTTTAATTTGTGGAGTGGGCTGCTTTAATTGTGGAGTGGGCTGCTTTAATTTGTGGAGTGGACTGCTTTAATTTGTAGAGTGGGCTGCTTTAATTTGTAGAGTGGGCTGCTTTAATTTGTAGAGTGGGCTGCTTTAATTTGTGGAGTGGGCTGCTTTAATTTGTGGAGTGGGCTGCTTTAATTTGTGGAGTGGGCTGCTTTAATTTGTGAGTGGACTGCTTTAATTTGTGAGTGGGTTGCTTTAATTTGTGGAGTGGGCTGCTTTAATTTGTAGAGTGGGCTGCTTTAATTTGTGGAGTGGGCTGCTTTAATTTTGTGGAGTGGGCTGCTTTAATTTGTGGAGTGGACTGCTTTAATTTGTAGAGTGGACTGCTTTAATTTGTGGAGTGGACTGCTTTAATTTTGTGGAGTGGGCTGCTTTAATTTGTGGAGTGGGCTGCTTTAATTTGTGGAGTGGGCTGCTTTAATTTGTGGAGTGGACTGCTTTAATTTGTGGAGTGGACTGCTTTAATTTGTGGAGTGGACTGCTTTAATTTGTGGAGTGGGCTGCTTTAATTTGTGGAGTGGGCTGCTTTAATTTGTGGAGTGGACTGCTTTAATTTGTGGAGTGGACTGCTTTAATTTGTGAGTGGACTGCTTTAATTTGTAGAGTGGACTGCTTTAATTTGTAGTGGGCTGCTTTAATTTGTAGTGGGCTGCTTTAATTTGTGGAGTGGACTGCTTTAATTTGTGGAGTGGGCTGCTTTAATTTGTGAGTGGGCTGCTTTAATTTGTGGAGTGGACTGCTTTAATTTGTGGAGTGGACTGCTTTAATTTGTGGAGTGGGCTGCTTTAATTTGTGGAGTGGGCTGCTTTAATTTGTGGAGTGGACTGCTTTAATTTGTGGAGTGGGCTGCTTTAATTTGTGAGTGGGCTGCTTTAATTTGTGGAGTGGGCTGCTTTAATTTGTGGAGTGGGCTGCTTTAATTTGTGGAGTGGGCTGCTTTAATTTGTGGAGTGGACTGCTTTAATTTGTAGAGTGGGCTGCTTTAATTTGTGGAGTGGACTGCTTTAATTTGTGGAGTGGACTGCTTTAATTTGTGGAGTGGGCTGCTTTAATTTGTGGAGTGGGCTGCTTTAATTTGTAGAGTGGACTGCTTTAATTTGTAGAGTGGGCTGCTTTAATTTGTGGAGTGGACTGCTTTAATTTGTGGAGTGGGCTGCTTTAATTTGTGGAGTGGACTGCTTTAATTTGTGGAGTGGGCTGCTTTAATTTGTGGAGTGGACTGCTTTAATTTTTTTAGAGTGGGCTGCTTTAATTTTGTGGAGTGGACTGCTTTAATTTGTAGAGTGGACTGCTTTAATTTGTGGAGTGGGCTGCTTTAATTTGTGGAGTGGGCTGCTTTATTTTGTGGAGTGGACTGCTTTAATTTGTGGAGTGGACTGCTTTAATTTGTGGAGTGGGCTGCTTTAATTTGTGGAGTGGACTGCTCTAAATTGTAGAGTGGGCTGCTTTATTTTGTGGAGTGGACTGCTTTAATTTGTGGAGTGGACTGCTTTAATTTGTGGAGTGGACTGCTTTAATTTGTGGAGTGGGCTGCTTTAATTTGTGGAGTGGGCTGCTTTAATTTGTGGAGTGGACTGCTTTAATTTGTGGAGTGGGTTGCTTCAATTTGTGGAGTGGGCTGCTTTAATTTGTAGAGTGGGCTGCTTTAATTTGTGGAGTGGGCTGCTTCATTTTGTGGAGTGGGCTGCTTTAATTTGTGGAGTGGACTGCTTTAATTTGTAGAGTGGACTGCTTTAATTTGTGGGTGGACTGCTTTAATTTGTGGAGTGGGCTGCTCTAATTTGTAGAGTGGGCTGCTTTAATTTATGGAGTGGGCTGCTTTAATTTGTGGAGTGGACTGCTTTAATTTGTGGAGTGGACTGCTTTAATTTGTGGAGTGGACTGCTTTAATTTGTGGAGTGGACTGCTTTAATTTGTGGAGTGGACTGCTTTAATTTGTAGTGGGCTGCTTTAATTTGTAGAGTGGGCTGCTTTAATTTGTGGAGTGGGCTGCTTTAATTTGTGAGTGGACTGCTTTAATTTGTGGAGTGGGCTGCTTTAATTTGTGAGTGGGCTGCTTTAATTTGTAGAGTGGACTGCTTTAATTTGTGGAGTGGGCTGCTTTAATTTGTAGAGTGGGCTGCTTTAATTTGTAGAGTGGGCTGCTTTAATTTGTGGAGTGGACTGCTTTAATTTGTAGAGTGGGCTGCTTTAATTTGTGGAGTGGACTGCTTTAATTTGTAGAGTGGGCTGCTTTAATTTGTGGAGTGGGCTGCTTTAATTTGTAGAGTGGGCTGCTTTAATTTGTAGAGTGGACTGCTTTAATTTGTAGAGTGGGCTGCTTTAATTTGTAGAGTGGGCTGCTTTAATTTGTGGAGTGGACTGCTTTAATTTGTGGAGTGGGCTGCTTTAATTTGTAGAGTGGGCTGCTTTAATTTGTAGAGTGGACTGCTTTAATTTGTGAGTGGGCTGCTTTAATTTGTAGAGTGGACTGCTTTAATTTGTGGAGTGGACTGCTTTAATTTGTGGAGTGGGCTGCTTTAATTTGTAGAGTGGGCTGCTTTAATTTGTGGAGTGGACTGCTTTAATTTGTGGAGTGGGCTGCTTTAATTTGTAGAGTGGGCTGCTTTAATTTGTAGAGTGGGCTGCTTTAATTTGTGAGTGGGCTGCTTTAATTTGTAGAGTGGGCTGCTTTAATTTGTGAGTGGACTGCTTTAATTTGTGGAGTGGGCTGCTTTAATTTGTGGAGTGGGCTGCTTTAATTTGTGGAGTGGGCTGCTTTAATTTGTGGAGTGGACTGCTTTAATTTGTGGAGTGGGCTGCTTTAATTTGTGGAGTGGACTGCTTTAATTTGTAGAGTGGGCTGCTTTAATTTGTGGAGTGGGCTGCTTTAATTTGTGGAGTGGACTGCTTTAATTTGTGGAGTGGCTGCTTTAATTTGTGAGTGGACTGCTTTAATTTGTGGAGTGGGCTGCTTTAATTTGTAGAGTGGGCTGCTTTAATTTGTGGAGTGGACTGCTTTAATTTGTGAGTGGGCTGCTTTAATTTGTGGAGTGGGCTGCTTTAATTTGTAGAGTGGGCTGCTTTAATTTGTGAGTGGGCTGCTTTAATTTGTGGAGTGGGCTGCTTTAATTTGTGGAGTGGACTGCTTTAATTTGTGGAGTGGACTGCTTTAATTTGTGAGTGGACTGCTTTAATTTGTGGAGTGGGCTGCTTTAATTTGTGAGTGGGCTGCTTTAATTTGTGGAGTGGGCTGCTTTAATTTGTGGAGTGGACTGCTTTAATTTGTGGAGTGGGCTGCTTTATTTTGTGGAGTGGACTGCTTTAATTTGTGGAGTGGACTGCTTTAATTTGTGGAGTGGGCTGCTTTAATTTGTGAGTGGGCTGCTTTAATTTGTGGAGTGGACTGCTTTAATTTGTGAGTGGACTGCTTTAATTTGTGGAGTGGGCTGCTTTAATTTGTGGAGTGGACTGCTTTAATTTGTAGAGTGGGCTGCTTTATTTTGTGGAGTGGGCTGCTTTAATTTGTGGAGTGGGCTGCTTTAATTTGTGGAGTGGACTGCTTTAATTTGTGGAGTGGGCTGCTTTAATTTGTGGAGTGGGCTGCTTTAATTTGTGGAGTGGACTGCTTTAATTTGTGGAGGGGTTGCTTTAATTTGTGGAGTGGGCTGCTTTAATTTGTAGAGTGGGCTGCTTTAATTTGTGGAGTGGGCTGCTTTATTTGTGAGTGGGCTGCTTTAATTTGTGGAGTGGCTGCTTTAATTTGTAGAGTGGACTGCTTTAATTTGTGGAGTGACTGCTTTATTTGTGGAGTGGGCTGCTTTAATTTGTAGAGTGGGCTGCTTTAATTTGTGGAGTGGGCTGCTTTAATTTGTGGAGTGGACTGCTTTAATTTGTGGAGTGGACTGCTTTAATTTGTGGAGTGGACTGCTTTAATTTGTAGAGTGGGCTGCTTTAATTTGTGGAGTGGACTGCTTTAATTTGTAGAGTGGGCTGCTTTAATTTGTGGAGTGGACTGCTTTAATTTGTGGAGTGGACTGCTTTAATTTGTGGAGTGGGCTGCTTTAATTTGTGGAGTGGACTGCTCTAATTGTAGAGTGGGCTGCTTATTTGTGGAGTGGACTGCTTTAATTTGTGAGTGCCTCTTTGCTTTAATTTGTGGAGTGGACTGCTTTAATTTGTGGAGTGGCTGCTTTAATTTGTGGAGTGGGCTGCTTTAATTTGTGGAGTGGACTGCTTTAATTTGTGGAGTGGGTTGCTTCAATTTGTGGAGTGGCTGCTTTAATTTGTAGAGTGGGCTGCTTTAATTTGTGGAGTGGGCTGCTTAATTTGTGGAGTGGGCTGCTTTAATTTGTGGAGGGGACTGCTTTAATTTGTAGAGTGGACTGCTTAATTTGTGGGGTGGACTGCTTTAATTTGTGGAGTGGGCTGCTTTAATTTGTAGAGTGGGCTGCTTTAATTTATGGAGTGGGCTGCTTTAATTTGTGGAGTGGACTGCTTTAATTTGTGGAGTGGACTGCTTTAATTTGTGGAGTGGACTGCTTTAATTTGTGGAGTGGACTGCTTTAATTTGTGGAGTGGACTGCTTTAATTTGTAGAGTGGACTGCTTTAATTTGTGGAGTGGGCTGCTTTAATTTGTGGAGTGGGCTGCTTAATTTGTGAGTGGGACTGCTTTAATTTGTGGAGTGGACTGCTTTAATTTGTGGAGTGGACTGCTTTAATTTGTGGAGTGGATGCTCTAAATTGTAGAGTGGGCTGCTTCATTTTGTGGAGTGGACTGCTTTAATTTGTGGAGTGGACTGCTTTAATTTGTGGAGTGGACTGCTTTAATTTGTGGAGTGGGCTGCTTTAATTTGTGGAGTGGGCTGCTTTAATTTGTGGAGTGGACTGCTTTAATTTGTGGAGTGGGTTGCTTCAATTTGTGGAGTGGGCTGCTTTAATTTTGTAGAGTGGGCTGCTTTAATTTGTGGAGTGGGCTGCTTCATTTGTGGAGTGGGCTGCTTTAATTTGTGGAGTGGACTGCTTTAATTTGTAGAGTGGACTGCTTTAATTTGTGGGGTGGACTGCTTTAATTGTGGAGTGGCTGCTCTAATTTGTAGAGTGGCTGCTTTAATTTGTGGAGTGGCTGCTTTAATTTGTGGAGGACTGCTTTAATTTGTGGAGTGGACTGCTTTAATTTGTGGAGTGGACTGCTTTAATTTGTGGAGTGGACTGCTTAATTTGTGGAGTGGGCTGCTTTAATTTGTGGAGTGGACTGCTTTAATTGTAGTGGGCTGCTTAATTTGTAGAGTGGGCTGCTTTAATTTGTGGAGTGGCTGCTTTAATTTGTGGAGTGGACTGCTTTAATTTGTAGAGTGGGCTGCTTTAATTTGTAGAGTGGGCTGCTTTATTTGTAGAGTGGACTGCTTAATTTGTGGAGTGGACTGCTTTAATTTGTGGAGTGGGCTGCTTAATTTGTAGAGTGGGCTGCTTTAATTTGTGGAGTGGACTGCTTTAATTTGTAGAGTGGCTGCTTTAATTTGTGGAGTGGACTGCTTTAATTTGTAGAGTGGGCTGCTTTAATTTGTGGAGTGGACTGCTTTAATTTGTAGAGTGGGCTGCTTTAATTTGTGGAGTGGGCTGCTTAATTTGTAGAGTGGGCTGCTTTAATTTGTGGAGTGGACTGCTTTAATTTGTAGAGTGGGCTGCTTTAATTTGTGGAGTGGGCTGCTTTAATTTGTGGAGTGGACTGCTTAATTTGTGGAGTGGACTGCTTTAATTGTGAGTGAAAAAAGTAAAGTAGTAAAGTACCCTCCTTCACGCCAAGTGGCGTATAGGGAAATATGGTGTTAGTTGACCCTATATTTTACAGACCTTCAGCACATGATTTTTTGGGGTAATGTGGTCAGTATTACGCCCGTGCTGCTTTTTACTTTCCAGAAAAAATCCGGTTACCCTTTAAGCTGGGTGAACCGGAGCCGTCGGTTGGGATCGAACCCCTTACCCCTTGTCCGTAGTAGTCCAGTTCACTAACCATGAGCTATCACGGCTCCTACTAATTTTAGGGAATTAGTAAAACCAGGTGTCCTCGCCAGGATTACGAACCCCGGCTGTTGCCGTGGTAAGCCAACCGCCTATCGATTGGAGCTAACGGACAAATTTGTGGAGTGGGCTGCTTTAATTTGTGGAGTGGACTGCTTAATTTGTGGAGTGGGCTGCTTTAATTTGTGGAGTGGGCTGCTTTAATTTGTGGAGTGGACTGCTTTAATTTGTGGAGTGGCTGCTTTAATTTGGAGTGGGCTGCTTTATTTTGTGGAGTGGACTGCTTTAATTTGTGGAGTGGGACTGCTTTAATTTGTGGAGTGGGCTGCTTTAATTTGTGGAGTGGACTGCTTAATTTGTAGAGTGGGCTGCTTCAATTTGTGGAGTGGACTGCTTAATTTGTGGAGTGGACTGCTTTAATTTGTGGAGTGGACTGCTTTAATTTTGTGGAGTGGGCTGCTTTAATTTGTGGAGTGGGCTGCTTTAATTTGTGGAGTGGACTGCTTTAATTTGTGGAGTGGGCTGCTTCAATTTGTGGAGTGGGCTGCTTTAATTGTAGAGTGGGCTGCTTTAATTTGTGGAGTGGGCTGCTTCATTTTGTGGAGTGGGCTGCTTTAATTTGTGGAGTGGACTGCTTAATTTGTAGAGTGGACTGCTTTAATTTGTGGGGTGGACTGCTTTAATTTGTGGAGTGGGCTGCTTTAATTTGTAGAGTGGGCTGCTTTAATTGTGGAGTGGGCTGCTTTAATTTGTGGAGTGGACTGCTTTAATTTGTTGAGTGGACTGCTTTAATTTGTGGAGTGGACTGCTTTAATTTGTGGAGTTGCGTGGACTGCTTTAATTTGTGGAGTGGACTGCTTTAATTTGTGGAGTGGGACTGCTTTAATTTGTGGAGTGGACTGCTTTAATTTGTAGTGGGCTGCTTTAATTTGTGGAGTGGGCTGCTTTAATTTGTGGAGTGGACTGCTTTAATTTGTGGAGTGGACTGCTTTAATTTGTGGAGTGGGCTGCTTTAATTTGTGGAGTGGACTGCTCTAAATTGTAGAGTGGGCTGCTTCATTTTGTGGAGTGGACTGCTTTAATTTGTGGAGTGGACTGCTTTAATTTGTGGAGTGGACTGCTTTAATTTGTGGAGTGGGCTGCTTTAATTTGTGGAGTGGCTGCTTTAATTTGTGGAGTGGACTGCTTTAATTTGTGGAGTGGGTTGCTTCAATTTGTGGAGTGGGCTGCTTTAATTTGTAGAGTGGCTGCTTTAATTTGTGGAGTGGGCTGCTTCATTTTGTGGAGTGGGCTGCTTTAATTTGTGGAGTGGACTGCTTTAATTTGTAGAGTGGACTGCTTTAATTTGTGGGGTGGACTGCTTTAATTTGTGGAGTGGGCTGCTTTAATTTGTGGAGTGGGCTGCTTTAATTTGTGGAGTGGGCTGCTTTAATTTGTGGAGTGACTGCTTTAATTTGTGGAGTGGACTGCTTTAATTTGTGGAGTGGACTGCTTTAATTTGTGGAGTGGACTGCTTTAATTTGTAGAGTGGACTGCTTTAATTTGTAGTGGGCTGCTTTAATTTGTAGAGTGGGCTGCTTTAATTTGTGGAGTGGGCTGCTTTAATTTGTGGAGTGGACTGCTTTAATTTGTGGAGTGGGCTGCTTTAATTTGTAGAGTGGCTGCTTTAATTTGTAGAGTGGACTGCTTTAATTTGTGGAGTGGCTGCTTTAATTTGTGGAGTGGGCTGCTTTATTTGTGGAGTGGGCTGCTTTAATTTGTGGAGTGGACTGCTTTAATTTGTGGAGTGGGCTGCTTTAATTTGTGGAGTGGGCTGCTTTAATTTGTAGAGTGGGCTGCTTTAATTTGTGGAGTGGGCTGCTTAATTTGTGGAGTGGGCTGCTTTAATTTGTAGAGTGGGCTGCTTTAATTTGTGGAGTGGACTGCTTTAATTTGTGGAGTGGGCTGCTTTAATTTGTGGAGTGGGCTGCTTTAATTTGTGGAGTGGGCTGCTTTAATTTGTAGAGTGGACTGCTTTAATTTGTAGAGTGGCTGCTTTAATTTGTAGAGTGGGCTGCTTTAATTTGTGGAGTGGACTGCTTTAATTTGTGGAGTGGGCTGCTTTAATTTGTGGAGTGGGCTGCTTTAATTTGTGGAGTGGACTGCTTTAATTTGTGGAGTGGGCTGCTTTAATTTGTAGAGTGGGCTGCTTTAATTTGTAGAGTGGGCTGCTTTAATTTGTGGAGTGGGCTGCTTTAATTTGTGGAGTGGGCTGCTTTAATTTGTGGAGTGGGCTGCTTTAATTTGTGGAGTGGACTGCTTTAATTTGTGGAGTGGCTGCTTTAATTTGTGGAGTGGGCTGCTTTAATTTGTAGAGTGGGCTGCTTTAATTTGTGGAGTGGGCTGCTTTAATTTGTGGAGTGGGCTGCTTTAATTTGTGGAGTGGGCTGCTTTAATTTGTAGAGTGGGCTGCTTTAATTTGTGAGTGGGCTGCTTTAATTTGTGGAGTGGGCTGCTTTAATTTGTGGAGTGGACTGCTTTAATTTGTAGAGTGGACTGCTTTAATTTGTGGAGTGGACTGCTTTAATTTGTGGAGTGGGCTGCTTTAATTTGTAGAAGGGCTGCTTTAATTTGTGGAGTGGGCTGCTTTAATTTGTGAGTGGACTGCTTTAATTTGTGGAGTGGGCTGCTTTAATTTGTGGAGTGGGCTGCTTTAATTTGTGGAGTGGGCTGCTTTAATTTGTGGAGTGGACTGCTTTAATTTGTAGAGTGGGCTGCTTCAATTTGTGGAGTGGACTGCTTTAATTTGTAGAGTGGACTGCTTTAATTTGTGGAGTGGGCTGCTTTATTTTGTGGAGTGGGCTGCTTTAATTTGTGGAGTGGACTGCTTTAATTTGTGGAGTGGACTGCTTTAATTTGTGGAGTGGGCTGCTTTAATTTGTGGAGTGGACTGCTCTAAATTGTAGAGTGGGCTGCTTAATTTGTGGAGTGGACTGCTTTAATTTGTGGAGTGGACTGCTTTAATTTGTGGAGTGGACTGCTTTAATTTGTGGAGTGGGCTGCTTTAATTTGTGGAGTGGGCTGCTTTAATTTGTGGAGTGGACTGCTTTAATTTGTGGAGTGGGCTGCTTCAATTTGTGGAGTGGGCTGCTTTAATTTGTAGAGTGGGCTGCTTTAATTTGTGGAGTGGCTGCTTTATTTTGTGGAGTGGGCTGCTTTAATTTGTGGAGTGGACTGCTTTAATTTGTAGAGTGGACTGCTTTAATTTGTGGAGTGGACTGCTTTAATTTGTGGAGTGGGCTGCTTTAATTTGTAGAGTGGGCTGCTTTAATTTGTGGAGTGGGCTGCTTTAATTTGTGGAGTGGACTGCTTTAATTTGTGGAGTGGACTGCTTTAATTTGTGGAGTGGACTGCTTTAATTTGTGGAGTGGGACTGCTTTAATTTGTGGAGTGGACTGCTTTAATTTGTAGAGTGGACTGCTTTAATTTGTAGTGGGCTGCTTTAATTTGTAGAGTGGGCTGCTTTAATTTGTGGAGTGGGCTGCTTTAATTTGTGGAGTGGACTGCTTTAATTTGTGGAGTGGGCTGCTTTAATTTGTGGAGTGGGCTGCTTTAATTTGTAGAGTGGACTGCTTTAATTTGTGGAGTGGGACTGCTTTAATTTGTAGAGTGGGCTGCTTTAATTTGTGGAGTGGGCTGCTTTAATTTGTGGAGTGGACTGCTTTAATTTGTGGAGTGGGCTGCTTTAATTTGTGGAGTGGACTGCTTTAATTTGTAGAGTGGGCTGCTTTAATTTGTGGAGTGGCTGCTTTAATTTGTAGAGTGGGCTGCTTTAATTTGTGGAGTGGACTGCTTTAATTTGTAGAGTGGGCTGCTTTAATTTGTAGAGTGGGCTGCTTTAATTTGTGGAGTGGACTGCTTTAATTTGTGGAGTGGGCTGCTTTAATTTGTGGAGTGGGCTGCTTTAATTTGTAGAGTGGACTGCTTTAATTTGTAGAGTGGGCTGCTTTAATTTGTAGAGTGGGCTGCTTTAATTTGTGGAGTGGACTGCTTTAATTTGTGGAGTGGGCTGCTTTAATTTGTAGAGTGGCTGCTTTAATTTGTGGAGTGGACTGCTTTAATTTGTGGAGTGGGCTGCTTTAATTTGTGGAGTGGGCTGCTTTAATTTGTAGAGTGGGCTGCTTTAATTTGTGGAGTGGGCTGCTTTAATTTGTGGAGTGGGCTGCTTTAATTTGTGGAGTGGGCTGCTTTATTTGTGGAGTGGACTGCTTTAATTTGTGGAGTGGGCTGCTTTAATTTGTGGAGTGGGCTGCTTTAATTTGTAGAGTGGGCTGCTTTAATTTGTGGAGTGGGCTGCTTTAATTTGTGGAGTGGGCTGCTTTAATTTGTGGAGTGGGACTGCTTTAATTTGTGGAGTGGGACTGCTTTAATTTGTGGAGTGGGCTGCTTTAATTTGTAGAGTGGGCTGCTTTAATTGTGGAGTGGGCTGCTTTAATTTGTGGAGTGGGCTGCTTTAATTTGTGGAGTGGGCTGCTTTAATTTGTGGAGTGGACTGCTTTAATTGTGGAGTGGGCTGCTTTAATTTGTGGAGTGGGCTGCTTTAATTTGTAGAGTGGCTGCTTTAATTTGTGGAGTGGGCTGCTTCATTTTGTGGAGTGGGCTGCTTTAATTTGTGGAGTGGACTGCTGCTTTAATTTGTAGAGTGGACTGCTTTAATTTGTGGAGTGGACTGCTTTAATTTGTGGAGTGGGCTGCTTTAATTTGTAGAGTGGGCTGCTTTAATTTATGGAGTGGGCTGCTTTAATTTGTGGAGTGGACTGCTTTAATTTGTGGAGTGGGCTGCTTTAATTTGTGGAGTGGACTGCTTTAATTTGTGGAGTGGACTGCTTTAATTTGTGAGTGGACTGCTTTAATTTGTAGAGTGGACTGCTTTAATTTGTAGTGGGCTGCTTTAATTTGTAGAGTGGCTGCTTTAATTTGTGGAGTGGCTGCTTTAATTTGTGGAGTGGACTGCTTTAATTTGTAGAGTGGGCTGCTTTAATTTGTAGAGTGGGCTGCTTTAATTTGTGGAGTGGACTGCTTTAATTTGTGGAGTGGACTGCTTTAATTTGTAGAGTGGGCTGCTTTAATTTGTAGAGTGGCTGCTTTAATTTGTGGAGTGGACTGCTTTAATTTGTAGAGTGGGCTGCTTTAATTTGTGGAGTGGACTGCTTTAATTTGTGGAGTGGGCTGCTTTAATTTGTGGAGTGGGCTGCTTTAATTTGTAGAGTGGGCTGCTTTAATTTGTAGAGTGGACTGCTTTAATTTGTGGAGTGGGCTGCTTTAATTTGTGGAGTGGGCTGCTTTAATTTGTAGAGTGGGCTGCTTTAATTTGTAGAGTGGGCTGCTTTAATTTGTGGAGTGGGCTGCTTTAATTTGTGGAGTGGCTGCTTTAATTTGTGGAGTGGCTGCTTTAATTTGTGGAGTGGACTGCTTTAATTTGTGGAGTGGGCTGCTTTAATTTGTAGAGTGGGCTGCTTTAATTTGTGGAGTGGGCTGCTTTAATTTGTGGAGTGGCTGCTTTAATTTGTGGAGTGGGCTGCTTTAATTTGTGGAGTGGACTGCTTTAATTTGTGGAGTGGGCTGCTTTAATTTGTGGAGTGGCTGCTTTAATTTGTAGAGTGGGCTGCTTTAATTTGTGGAGTGGGCTGCTTTAATTTGTGGAGTGGGCTGCTTTAATTTGTGGAGTGGGACTGCTTAATTTGTAGGAGTGGACTGCTTTAATTGTGGGGGATGTGGACTGCTTTAATTTGTGGAGTGGGCTGCTTTAATTTGTAGAGTGGGCTGCTTTAATTTGTGGAGTGGGCTGCTTTAATTTGTGGAGTGGACTGCTTTAATTTGTGGAGTGGACTGCTTTAATTTGTGGAGTGGACTGCTTTAATTTGTGGAGGACTGCTTTAATTTGTGGAGTGGACTGCTTTAATTTGTAGAGTGGGACTGCTTTAATTTGTAGTGGGCTGCTTTAATTTGTAGAGTGGGCTGCTTTAATTTGTGGAGTGGGCTGCTTTAATTTGTGGAGTGGACTGCTTTAATTTGTGGAGTGGGCTGCTTTAATTTGTGGAGTGGGCTGCTTTAATTTGTGGAGTGGACTGCTTTAATTTGTGGAGTGGACTGCTTTAATTTGTGGAGTGGGCTGCTTAATTTGTGGAGTGGCTGCTTTAATTTGTGGAGTGGACTGCTTTAATTTGTAGAGTGGCTGCTTTAATTGTGGAGTGGGCTGCTTTAATTTGTAGAGTGGGCTGCTTTAATTTGTGGAGTGGACTGCTTTAATTTGTAGAGTGGGCTGCTTTAATTTGTGGAGTGGGCTGCTTTAATTTGTAGAGTGGCTGCTTTAATTTGTAGAGTGGGCTGCTTTAATTTGTGGAGTGGGCTGCTTTAATTTGTGGAGTGGGCTGCTTTAATTTGTGGAGTGGGCTGCTTTAATTTGTGGAGTGGGACTGCTTTAATTTGTGGAGTGGCTGCTTTAATTTGTAGAGTGGGCTGCTTTAATTTGTGGAGTGGCTGCTTTAATTTGTGGAGTGGGCTGCTTTAATTTGTGGAGTGGACTGCTTTAATTTGTGGAGTGGACTGCTTTAATTTGTGGAGTGGGCTGCTTTAATTTGTGGAGTGGACTGCTTTAATTTGTAGAGTGGGCTGCTTTAATTTGTGGAGTGGGCTGCTTTAATTTGTAGAGTGGGCTGCTTTAATTTGTAGAGTGGACTGCTTTAATTTGTAGAGTGGGCTGCTTTAATTTGTAGTGGGCTGCTTTAATTTGTGGAGTGGACTGCTTTAATTTTGTGGAGTGGGCTGCTTAATTTGTGGAGTGGCTGCTTTAATTTGTAGAGTGGACTGCTTTAATTTGTGGAGTGGGCTGCTTTAATTTGTAGAGTGGGCTGCTTTAATTTGTGGAGTGGACTGCTTTAATTTGTGGAGTGGGCTGCTTTAATTTGTAGAGTGGGCTGCTTTAATTTGTGGAGTGGACTGCTTTAATTTGTGGAGTGGGCTGCTTTAATTTGTAGAGTGGGCTGCTTTAATTTGTAGAGTGGGCTGCTTTAATTTGTGGAGTGGGCTGCTTTAATTTGTGGAGTGGGCTGCTTTAATTTGTGGAGTGGGCTGCTTTAATTTGTGGAGTGGACTGCTTTAATTTGTGGAGTGGGCTGCTTTAATTTGTGGAGTGGGCTGCTTTAATTTGTAGAGTGGGCTGCTTTAATTTGTGGAGTGGGCTGCTTTAATTTGTGGAGTGGGCTGCTTTAATTTGTGGAGTGGACTGCTTTAATTTGTAGAGTGGACTGCTTTAATTTGTGGAGTGGCTGCTTTAATTTGTAGAGTGGGCTGCTTTAATTTGTGGAGTGGGCTGCTTTAATTTTGGAGTGGCTGCTTTAATTTGTGGAGTGGGCTGCTTTAATTTGTGGAGTGGACTGCTTTAATTTGTGGAGTGGGTTGCTTCAATTTGTGGAGTGGGCTGCTTTAATTTGTAGAGTGGGCTGCTTTAATTTGTGGAGTGGGCTGCTTCATTTGTGGAGTGGGCTGCTTTAATTTGTGGAGTGGACTGCTTTAATTTGTAGAGTGGACTGCTTTAATTTGTGGGGTGGACTGCTTTAATTTGTGGAGTGGGCTGCTCTAATTTGTAGAGTGGGCTGCTTTAATTTATGGAGTGGCTGCTTTAATTTGTGGAGTGGACTGCTTTAATTTGTGGAGTGGACTGCTTTAATTTGTGGAGTGGACTGCTTTAATTTGTGGAGTGGACTGCTTTAATTTGTGGAGTGGACTGCTTTAATTTGTAGAGTGGACTGCTTTAATTTGTAGTGGGCTGCTTTAATTTGTAGAGTGGGCTGCTTTAATTTGTGGAGTGGGCTGCTTTAATTTGTGGAGTGGACTGCTTTAATTTGTAGAGTGGGCTGCTTTAATTTGTAGAGTGGGCTGCTTTAATTTGTAGAGTGGACTGCTTTAATTTGTGGAGTGGACTGCTTTAATTTGTAGAGTGGGCTGCTTTAATTTGTAGAGTGGGCTGCTTTAATTTGTGGAGTGGACTGCTTTAATTTGTAGAGTGGGCTGCTTTAATTTGTGGAGTGGACTGCTTTAATTTGTAGAGTGGGCTGCTTTAATTTGTGGAGTGGGCTGCTTTAATTTGTAGAGTGGGCTGCTTTAATTTGTAGAGTGGACTGCTTTAATTTGTAGAGTGGGCTGCTTTAATTTGTGGAGTGGGCTGCTTTAATTTGTAGAGTGGCTGCTTTAATTTGTAGAGTGGGCTGCTTTAATTTGTGGAGTGGGCTGCTTTAATTTGTGGAGTGGCTGCTTTAATTTGTGGAGTGGGCTGCTTTAATTTGTGGAGTGGACTGCTTTAATTTGTGGAGTGGGCTGCTTTAATTTGTAGAGTGGGCTGCTTTAATTTTGGAGTGGGCTGCTTTAATTTGTGGAGTGGGCTGCTTTAATTTGTGGAGTGGGCTGCTTTAATTTGTGGAGTGGACTGCTTTAATTTGTGGAGTGGGCTGCTTTAATTTGTGGAGTGGGCTGCTTTAATTTGTAGAGTGGGCTGCTTTAATTTGTGGAGTGGGCTGCTTCATTTTGTGGAGTGGGCTGCTTTAATTTGTGGAGTGGACTGCTTTAATTTGTAGAGTGGACTGCTTTAATTTGTGGAGTGGACTGCTTTAATTTGTGGAGTGGGCTGCTTTAATTTGTAGAGTGGGCTGCTTTAATTTGTGGAGTGGGCTGCTTTAATTTGTGGAGTGGACTGCTTTAATTTGTGGAGTGGACTGCTTTAATTTGTGGAGTGGACTGCTTTAATTTGTGGAGTGGACTGCTTTAATTTGTGGAGTGGACTGCTTTAATTTGTAGAGTGGACTGCTTTAATTTGTAGTGGGCTGCTTTAATTTGTAGAGTGGGCTGCTTTAATTTGTGGAGTGGGCTGCTTTAATTTGTGGAGTGGACTGCTTTAATTTGTAGAGTGGGCTGCTTTAATTTGTAGAGTGGGCTGCTTTAATTTGTAGAGTGGACTGCTTTAATTTGTGGAGTGGACTGCTTTAATTTGTAGAGTGGGCTGCTTTAATTTGTAGAGTGGGCTGCTTTAATTTGTGGAGTGGACTGCTTTAATTTGTAGAGTGGGCTGCTTTAATTTGTGGAGTGGGCTGCTTTAATTTGTAGAGTGGGCTGCTTTAATTTGTGGAGTGGACTGCTTTAATTTGTAGAGTGGGCTGCTTTAATTTGTGGAGTGGGCTGCTTTAATTTGTAGAGTGGGCTGCTTTAATTTGTAGAGTGGGCTGCTTTAATTTGTGGAGTGGGCTGCTTTAATTTGTGGAGTGGGCTGCTTTAATTTGTGGAGTGGGCTGCTTTAATTTGTGGAGTGGACTGCTTTAATTTGTGGAGTGGGCTGCTTTAATTTGTGGAGTGGGCTGCTTTAATTTGTGGTGGAGTGGGCTGCTTTAATTTGTGGAGTGGGCTGCTTTAATTTGTGGAGTGGGCTGCTTTAATTTGTGGAGTGGACTGCTTTAATTTGTGGAGTGGGTTGCTTTAATTTGTGGAGTGGGCTGCTTTAATTTGTAGAGTGGGCTGCTTTAATTTGTGGAGTGGGCTGCTTATTTTGTGGAGTGGGCTGCTTTAATTTGTGGAGTGGACTGCTTTAATTTGTAGAGTGGACTGCTTTAATTTGTGGAGTGGACTGCTTTAATTTGTGGAGTGGGCTGCTTTAATTTGTAGAGTGGGCTGCTTTAATTTGTGGAGTGGGCTGCTTTAATTTGTGGAGTGGACTGCTTTAATTTGTGGAGTGGACTGCTTTAATTTGTGGAGTGGACTGCTTTAATTTGTGGAGTGGACTGCTTTAATTTGTGGAGTGGACTGCTTTAATTTGTAGAGTGGACTGCTTTAATTTGTAGTGGGCTGCTTTAATTTGTAGAGTGGGCTGCTTTAATTTGTGGAGTGGGCTGCTTTAATTTGTGGAGTGGACTGCTTTAATTTGTAGAGTGGGCTGCTTTAATTTGTAGAGTGGGCTGCTTTAATTTGTAGAGTGGACTGCTTTAATTTGTGGAGTGGACTGCTTTAATTTGTAGAGTGGGCTGCTTTAATTTGTAGAGTGGGCTGCTTTAATTTGTGGAGTGGACTGCTTTAATTTGTAGAGTGGGCTGCTTTAATTTGTGGAGTGGACTGCTTTAATTTGTAGAGTGGGCTGCTTTAATTTGTGGAGTGGGCTGCTTTAATTTGTAGAGTGGGCTGCTTTAATTTGTAGAGTGGACTGCTTTAATTTGTAGAGTGGGCTGCTTTAATTTGTGGAGTGGGCTGCTTTAATTTGTGGAGTGGACTGCTTTAATTTGGGAGTGGGCTGCTTTAATTTGTGGAGTGGGCTGCTTTAATTTGTAGAGTGGACTGCTTTAATTTGTAGAGTGGGCTGCTTTAATTTGTAGAGTGGTCTGCTTTAATTTGTGGAGTGGACTGCTTTAATTTGTGGAGTGGGCTGCTTTAATTTGTAGAGTGGGCTGCTTTAATTTGTGGAGTGGACTGCTTTAATTTGTGGAGTGGGCTGCTTTAATTTGTAGAGTGGGCTGCTTTAATTTGTAGAGTGGGCTGCTTTAATTTGTGGAGTGGGCTGCTTTAATTTGTAGAGTGGGCTGCTTTAATTTGTAGAGTGGGCTGCTTTAATTTGTGGAGTGGACTGCTTTAATTTGTGGAGTGGACTGCTTTAATTTGTGGAGTGGGCTGCTTTAATTTGTGGAGTGGGCTGCTTTAATTTGTGGAGTGGGCTGCTTTAATTTGTGGAGTGGACTGCTTTAATTTGTAGAGTGGGCTGCTTTAATTTGTGGAGTGGACTGCTTTAATTTGTAGAGTGGACTGCTTTAATTTGTGGAGTGGGCTGCTTTAATTTGTGGAGTGGACTGCTTTAATTTGTGGAGTGGACTGCTTTAATTTGTAGAGTGGACTGCTTTAATTTGTAGTGGGCTGCTTTAATTTGTGGAGTGGGCTGCTTTAATTTGTGGAGTGGGCTGCTTTAATTTGTGGAGTGGACTGCTTTAATTTGTAGAGTGGGCTGCTTTAATTTGTGGAGTGGGCTGCTTTAATTTGTGGAGTGGACTGCTTTAATTTGTGGAGTGGACTGCTTTAATTTGTGGAGTGGGCTGCTTTAATTTGTAGAGTGGGCTGCTTTAATTTGTGGAGTGGACTGCTTTAATTTGTAGAGTGGGCTGCTTTAATTTGTGGAGTGGACTGCTTTAATTTGTAGAGTGGGCTGCTTTAATTTGTGGAGTGGGCTGCTTTAATTTGTAGAGTGGGCTGCTTTAATTTGTGGAGTGGACTGCTTTAATTTGTGGAGTGGGCTGCTTTAATTTGTGGAGTGGGCTGCTTTAATTTGTAGAGTGGGCTGCTTTAATTTGTAGAGTGGGCTGCTTTAATTTGTGGAGTGGGCTGCTTTAATTTGTGGAGTGGGCTGCTTTAATTTGTGGAGTGGGCTGCTTTAATTTGTGGAGTGGACTGCTTTAATTTGTGGAGTGGGCTGCTTTAATTTGTGGAGTGGGCTGCTTTAATTTGTAGAGTGGCTGCTTTAATTTGTGGAGTGGGCTGCTTTAATTTGTGGAGTGGGCTGCTTTAATTTGTGGAGTGGACTGCTTTAATTTGTAGAGTGGACTGCTTTAATTTGTGGAGTGGACTGCTTTAATTTGTGGAGTGGGCTGCTTTAATTTGTAGAGTGGGCTGCTTTAATTTGTGGAGTGGGCTGCTTTAATTTGTGGAGTGGGCTGCTTTAATTTGTGGAGTGGGCTGCTTTAATTTGTGGAGTGGACTGCTTTAATTTGTGGAGTGGGTTGCTTTAATTTGTGGAGTGGGCTGCTTTAATTTGTAGAGTGGGCTGCTTTAATTTGTGGAGTGGGCTGCTTTAATTTGTGGAGTGGGCTGCTTTAATTTGTGGAGTGGACTGCTTTAATTTGTAGAGTGGACTGCTTTAATTTGTGGGTGGGACTGCTTTAATTTGTGGAGTGGGCTGCTTTAATTTGTAGAGTGGGCTGCTTTAATTTGTGGAGTGGGCTGCTTTAATTTGTGGAGTGGACTGCTTTAATTTGTGGAGTGGACTGCTTTAATTTGTGGAGTGGACTGCTTTAATTTGTGGAGTGGACTGCTTTAATTTGTGGAGTGGACTGCTTTAATTTGTAGAGTGGACTGCTTTAATTTGTAGTGGGCTGCTTTAATTTGTGGAGTGGGCTGCTTTAATTTGTAGAGTGGGCTGCTTTAATTTGTGGAGTGGGCTGCTTTAATTTGTGGAGTGGGCTGCTTTAATTTGTGGAGTGGACTGCTTTAATTTGTAGAGTGGACTGCTTTAATTTGTAGAGTGGGCTGCTTTAATTTGTAGAGTGGGCTGCTTTAATTTGTGGAGTGGACTGCTTTAATTTGTGGAGTGGGCTGCTTTAATTTGTGGAGTGGGCTGCTTTAATTTGTGGAGTGGACTGCTTTAATTTGTGGAGTGGGCTGCTTTAATTTGTAGAGTGGGCTGCTTTAATTTGTAGAGTGGGCTGCTTTAATTTGTGGAGTGGGCTGCTTTAATTTGTAGAGTGGGCTGCTTTAATTTGTAGAGTGGGCTGCTTTAATTTGTGGAGTGGGCTGCTTTAATTTGTGGAGTGGGCTGCTTTAATTTGTGGAGTGGACTGCTTTAATTTGTGGAGTGGGCTGCTTTAATTTGTGGAGTGGACTGCTTTAATTTGTAGAGTGGGCTGCTTTAATTTGTGGAGTGGACTGCTTTAATTTGTGGAGTGGACTGCTTTAATTTGTGGAGTGGACTGCTTTAATTTGTAGAGTGGGCTGCTTTAATTTGTGGAGTGGGCTGCTTTAATTTGTAGAGTGGGCTGCTTTAATTTGTAGAGTGGGCTGCTTTAATTTGTGGAGTGGGCTGCTTTAATTTGTGGAGTGGGCTGCTTTAATTTGTGGAGTGGGCTGCTTTAATTTGTGGAGTGGACTGCTTTAATTTGTGGAGTGGGCTGCTTTAATTTGTAGAGTGGGCTGCTTTAATTTGTGGAGTGGGCTGCTTTAATTTGTGGAGTGGGCTGCTTTAATTTGTGGAGTGGGCTGCTTTAATTTGTGGAGTGGACTGCTTTAATTTGTGGAGTGGGCTGCTTTAATTTGTGGAGTGGGCTGCTTTAATTTGTAGAGTGGGCTGCTTTAATTTGTGGAGTGGGCTGCTTCAATTTGTGGAGTGGGCTGCTTTAATTTGTGGAGTGGACTGCTTTAATTTGTAGAGTGGACTGCTTTAATTTGTGGAGTGGACTGCTTTAATTTGTGGAGTGGGCTGCTTTAATTTGTAGAGTGGGCTGCTTTAATTTGTGGAGTGGGCTGCTTTAATTTGTGGAGTGGACTGCTTTAATTTGTGGAGTGGGCTGCTTTAATTTGTGGAGTGGACTGCTTTAATTTGTGGAGTGGGCTGCTTTAATTTGTGGAGTGGACTGCTTTAATTTGTAGAGTGGACTGCTTTAATTTGTAGTGGGCTGCTTTAATTTGTAGAGTGGGCTGCTTTAATTTGTGGAGTGGGCTGCTTTAATTTGTGGAGTGGACTGCTTTAATTTGTAGAGTGGGCTGCTTTAATTTGTAGAGTGGACTGCTTTAATTTGTAGAGTGGACTGCTTTAATTTGTGGAGTGGACTGCTTTAATTTGTAGAGTGGGCTGCTTTAATTTGTAGAGTGGGCTGCTTTAATTTGTGGAGTGGACTGCTTTAATTTGTAGAGTGGGCTGCTTTAATTTGTGGAGTGGACTGCTTTAATTTGTAGAGTGGGCTGCTTTAATTTGTGGAGTGGGCTGCTTTAATTTGTGGAGTGGGCTGCTTTAATTTGTGGAGTGGACTGCTTTAATTTGTAGAGTGGGCTGCTTTAATTTGTGGAGTGGGCTGCTTTAATTTGTGGAGTGGACTGCTTTAATTTGTGGAGTGGGCTGCTTTAATTTGTGGAGTGGGCTGCTTTAATTTGTAGAGTGGACTGCTTTAATTTGTAGAGTGGGCTGCTTTAATTTGTAGAGTGGACTGCTTTAATTTGTGGAGTGGACTGCTTTAATTTGTGGAGTGGGCTGCTTTAATTTGTAGAGTGGGCTGCTTTAATTTGTGGAGTGGACTGCTTTAATTTGTGGAGTGGGCTGCTTTAATTTGTAGAGTGGGCTGCTTTAATTTGTAGAGTGGGCTGCTTTAATTTGTGGAGTGGGCTGCTTTAATTTGTAGAGTGGGCTGCTTTAATTTGTAGAGTGGGCTGCTTTAATTTGTGGAGTGGACTGCTTTAATTTGTGGAGTGGACTGCTTTAATTTGTGGAGTGGGCTGCTTTAATTTGTGGAGTGGGCTGCTTTAATTTGTGGAGTGGGCTGCTTTAATTTGTGGAGTGGACTGCTTTAATTTGTAGAGTGGGCTGCTTTAATTTGTGGAGTGGACTGCTTTAATTTGTGGAGTGGACTGCTTTAATTTGTGGAGTGGGCTGCTTTAATTTGTGGAGTGGACTGCTTTAATTTGTGGAGTGGACTGCTTTAATTTGTAGAGTGGACTGCTTTAATTTGTGGAGTGGGCTGCTTTAATTTGTAGAGTGGGCTGCTTTAATTTGTGGAGTGGGCTGCTTTAATTTGTGGAGTGGACTGCTTTAATTTGTAGAGTGGGCTGCTTTAATTTGTAGAGTGGGCTGCTTTAATTTGTAGAGTGGACTGCTTTAATTTGTGGAGTGGACTGCTTTAATTTGTAGAGTGGGCTGCTTTAATTTGTAGAGTGGGCTGCTTTAATTTGTGGAGTGGACTGCTTTAATTTGTAGAGTGGGCTGCTTTAATTTGTGGAGTGGACTGCTTTAATTTGTAGAGTGGGCTGCTTTAATTTGTGGAGTGGGCTGCTTTAATTTGTAGAGTGGGCTGCTTTAATTTGTAGAGTGGACTGCTTTAATTTGTAGAGTGGGCTGCTTTAATTTGTGGAGTGGGCTGCTTTAATTTGTAGAGTGGGCTGCTTTAATTTGTAGAGTGGGCTGCTTTAATTTGTGGAGTGGGCTGCTTTAATTTGTGGAGTGGGCTGCTTTAATTTGTGGAGTGGGCTGCTTTAATTTGTGGAGTGGACTGCTTTAATTTGTGGAGTGGGCTGCTTTAATTTGTGGAGTGGGCTGCTTTAATTTGTAGAGTGGGCTGCTTTAATTTGTGGAGTGGGCTGCTTTAATTTGTGGAGTGGGCTGCTTTAATTTGTGGAGTGGGCTGCTTTAATTTGTAGAGTGGACTGCTTTAATTTGTGGAGTGGACTGCTTTAATTTGTGGAGTGGGCTGCTTTAATTTGTGGAGTGGGCTGCTTTAATTTGTGGAGTGGGCTGCTTTAATTTGTGGAGTGGGCTGCTTTAATTTGTGGAGTGGGCTGCTTTAATTTGTGGAGTGGACTGCTTTAATTTGTGGAGTGGGCTGCTTTAAGTGGGCTTGTGGAGTGGGCTGCTTTAATTTGTGGAGTGGGCTGCTTTAATTTGTGGAGTGGACTGCTTTAATTTGTGGAGTGGGCTGCTTTAATTTGTGGAGTGGACTGCTTTAATTTGTGGAGTGGACTGCTTTAATTTGTGGAGTGGGCTGCTTTAATTTGTGGAGTGGACTGCTTTAATTTGTGGAGTGGGCTGCTTTAATTTGTGGAGTGGGCTGCTTTAATTTGTGGAGTGGACTGCTTTAATTTGTGGAGTGGACTGCTTTAATTTGTGGAGTGGACTGCTTTAATTTGTGGAGTGGACTGCTTTAATTTGTGGAGTGGGCTGCTTTAATTTGTGGAGTGGGCTGCTTTAATTTGTAGAGTGGACTGCTTTAATTTGTGAGTGGGCTGCTTTAATTTGTGGAGTGGGCTGCTTTAATTTGTGGAGTGGGCTGCTTTAATTTGTGGAGTGGGCTGCTTTAATTTGTGGAGTGGGCTGCTTTAATTTGTGGAGTGGGCTGCTTTAATTTGTGGAGTGGACTGCTTTAATTTGTAGAGTGGGCTGCTTTAATTTGTGGAGTGGACTGCTTTAATTTGTGGAGTGGACTGCTTTAATTTGTGGAGTGGGCTGCTTTAATTTGTAGAGTGGGCTGCTTTAATTTGTGGAGTGGACTGCTTTAATTTGTGGAGTGGGCTGCTTTAATTTGTGGAGTGGGCTGCTTTAATTTGTAGAGTGGACTGCTTTAATTTGTGGAGTGGGCTGCTTTAATTTGTAGAGTGGGCTGCTTTAATTTGTAGAGTGGGCTGCTTTAATTTGTGGAGTGGGCTGCTTTAATTTGTGGAGTGGGCTGCTTTAATTTGTGGAGTGGACTGCTTTAATTTGTGGAGTGGGCTGCTTTAATTTGTGGAGTGGCTGCTTTAATTTGTAGAGTGGGCTGCTTTATTTTGTGGAGTGGGCTGCTTTAATTTGTGGAGTGGACTGCTTTAATTTGTGGAGTGGGCTGCTTTAATTTGTGGAGTGGGCTGCTTTAATTTGTGGAGTGGGCTGCTTTAATTTGTGGAGTGGGCTGCTTTAATTTGTGGAGTGGGCTGCTTTAATTTGTGGAGTGGACTGCTTTAATTTGTAGAGTGGACTGCTTTAATTTGTGGAGTGGACTGCTTTAATTTGTGGAGTGGACTGCTTTAATTTGTGGAGTGGGCTGCTTTAATTTGTGGAGTGGGCTGCTTTAATTTGTGGAGTGGACTGCTTTAATTTGTGGAGTGGACTGCTTTAATTTGTGGAGTGGGCTGCTTTAATTTGTAGAGTGGGCTGCTTTAATTTGTGGAGTGGGCTGCTTTAATTTGTGGAGTGGGCTGCTTTAATTTGTGGAGTGGGCTGCTTTAATTTGTGGAGTGGACTGCTTTAATTTGTAGAGTGGGCTGCTTTAATTTGTAGAGTGGGCTGCTTTAATTTGTGGAGTGGACTGCTTTAATTTGTGGAGTGGGCTGCTTTAATTTGTAGAGTGGGCTGCTTTAATTTGTGGAGTGGACTGCTTTAATTTGTGGAGTGGGCTGCTTTAATTTGTAGAGTGGGCTGCTTTAATTTGTGGAGTGGGCTGCTTTAATTTGTGGAGTGGGCTGCTTTAATTTGTAGAGTGGGCTGCTTTAATTTGTGGAGTGGCTGCTTTAATTTGTGGAGTGGGCTGCTTTAATTTGTGGAGTGGACTGCTTTAATTTGTGGAGTGGACTGCTTTAATTTGTGGAGTGGGCTGCTTTAATTTGTAGAGTGGACTGCTTTAATTTGTAGAGTGGGCTGCTTTAATTTGTGGAGTGGGCTGCTTTAATTTGTGGAGTGGGCTGCTTTAATTTGTGGAGTGGACTGCTTTAATTTGTAGAGTGGACTGCTTTAATTTGTGGAGTGGGCTGCTTTAATTTGTGGAGTGGGCTGCTTTAATTTGTGGAGTGGGCTGCTTTAATTTGTGGAGTGGGCTGCTTTAATTTGTGGAGTGGGCTGCTTTAATTTGTGGAGTGGGCTGCTTTAATTTGTGGAGTGGACTGCTTTAATTTGTGGAGTGGGCTGCTTTAATTTGTGGAGTGGGCTGCTTTAATTTGTGGAGTGGGCTGCTTTAATTTGTGGAGTGGGCTGCTTTAATTTGTGGAGTGGGCTGCTTTAATTTGTGGAGTGGACTGCTTTAATTTGTGGAGTGGGCTGCTTTAATTTGTGGAGTGGGCTGCTTTAATTTGTGGAGTGGACTGCTTTAATTTGTAGTGGACTGCTTTAATTTGTGGAGTGGGCTGCTTTAATTTGTAGAGTGGACTGCTTTAATTTGTGGAGTGGGCTGCTTTAATTTGTGGAGTGGACTGCTTTAATTTGTGGAGTGGGCTGCTTTAATTTGTGGAGTGGGCTGCTTTAATTTGTAGAGTGGACTGCTTTAATTTGTGGAGTGGGCTGCTTTAATTTGTGGAGTGGACTGCTTTAATTTGTGGAGTGGGCTGCTTTAATTTGTGGAGTGGGCTGCTTTAATTTGTGGAGTGGACTGCTTCATTTTGTGGAGTGGACTGCTTTAATTTGTGGAGTGGGCTGCTTTAATTTGTAGAGTTGACTGCTTTAATTTGTGGAGTGGGCTGCTTTAATTTGTGGAGTGGACTGCTTTAATTTGTGGAGTGGACTGCTTTAATTTGTGGAGTGGGCTGCTTTAATTTGTGGAGTGGGCTGCTTTAATTTGTGGAGTGGGCTGCTTTAATTTGTGGAGTGGGCTGCTTTTATTTGTGGAGTGGGCTGCTTTAATTTGTGGAGTGGACTGCTTTAATTTGTGGAGTGGGTTGCTTTAATTTGTGGAGTGGGCTGCTTTAATTTGTGGAGTGGACTGCTTCATTTTGTGGCTAGGACTGCTTTATTTGTGGAGTGGGCTGCTTTAATTTGTAGAGTGGACTGCTTTTATTTGTGGAGTGGGCTGCTTTAATTTGTGGAGTGGACTGCTTTAATTTGTGGAGTGGGTTGCTTTAATTTGTGGAGTGGGCTGCTTTAATTTGTAGAGTGGACTGCTTTAATTTGTGGAGTGGGCTGCTTTAATTTGTGGAGTGGACTGCTTTAATTTGTGGAGTGGGTTGCTTTAATTTGTGGAGTGGGCTGCTTTAATTTGTGGAGTGGACTGCTTCATTTTGTGGAGTGACTGCTTTAATTTGTGGAGTGGGCTGCTTTAATTTGTAGAGTTGACTGCTTTAATTTGTGGAGTATGCTGCTTTAATTTGTGGAGTGGACTGCTTTAATTTGTGGAGTGGGTTGCTTTAATTTGTGGAGTGGACTGCTCTAAATTGTAGAGTGGGCTGCTTCATTTTGTGGAGTGGACTGCTTTAATTTGTGGAGTGGACTGCTTTAATTTGTGGAGTGGACTGCTTTAATTTGTGGAGTGGGCTGCTTTAATTTGTGGAGTGGACTGCTTTAATTTGTGGAGTGGGTTGCTTCAATTTGTGGAGTGGGCTGCTTTAATTTGTAGAGTGGGCTGCTTTAATTTGTGGAGTGGGCTGCTTCATTTTGTGGAGTGGGCTGCTTTTATTTGTGGAGTGGACTGCTTTAATTTGTAGAGTGGACTGCTTTAATTTGTGGGGTGGACTGCTTTAATTTGTGGAGTGGGCTGCTCTAATTTGTAGAGTGGGCTGCTTTAATTTATGGAGTGGGCTGCTTTAATTTGTGGAGTGGACTGCTTTAATTTGTGGAGTGGACTGCTTTAATTTGTGGAGTGGACTGCTTTAATTTGTGGAGTGGACTGCTTTAATTTGTGGAGTGGACTGCTTTAATTTGTAGTGGGCTGCTTTAATTTGTGGAGTGGGCTGCTTTAATTTGTAGTGGGCTGCTTTAATTTGTGGAGTGGGCTGCTTTAATTTGTGGAGTGGGCTGCTTTAATTTGTGGAGTGGGCTGCTTTAATTTGTGGAGTGGACTGCTTTAATTTGTAGAGTGGGCTGCTTTAATTTGTAGAGTGGGCTGCTTTAATTTGTAGAGTGGACTGCTTTAATTTGTGGAGTGGACTGCTTTAATTTGTAGAGTGGGCTGCTTTAATTTGTAGAGTGGGCTGCTTTAATTTGTGGAGTGGACTGCTTTAATTTGTAGAGTGGGCTGCTTTAATTTGTGGAGTGGACTGCTTTAATTTGTAGAGTGGGCTGCTTTAATTTGTGGAGTGGGCTGCTTTAATTTGTAGAGTGGACTGCTTTAATTTGTAGAGTGGGCTGCTTTAATTTGTAGAGTGGGCTGCTTTAATTTGTGGAGTGGGCTGCTTTAATTTGTGGAGTGGGCTGCTTTAATTTGTGGAGTGGACTGCTTTAATTTGTAGAGTGGACTGCTTTAATTTGTAGAGTGGGCTGCTTTAATTTGTAGAGTGGTCTGCTTTAATTTGTGGAGTGGACTGCTTTAATTTGTGGAGTGGGCTGCTTTAATTTGTAGAGTGGGCTGCTTTAATTTGTTGAGTGGACTGCTTTAATTTGTGCAGTGGGCTGCTTTAATTTGTAGAGTGGGCTGCTTTAATTTGTAGAGTGGGCTGCTTTAATTTGTGGAGTGGGCTGCTTTAATTTGTAGAGTGGGCTGCTTTAATTTGTAGAGTGGGCTGCTTTAATTTGTGGAGTGGGCTGCTTTAATTTGTGGAGTGGGTTGCTTTAATTTGTGGAGTGGACTGCTCTAATTTGTGGAGTGGGTTGCTTTAATTTGTGGAGTGGACTGCTCTAAATTGTAGAGTGGGCTGCTTCATTTTGTGGAGTGGACTGCTTTAATTTGTGGAGTGGACTGCTTTAATTTGTGGAGTGGACTGCTTTAATTTGTGGAGTGGGCTGCTTTAATTTGTGGAGTGGACTGCTTTAATTTGTGGAGTGGGTTGCTTCAATTTGTGGAGTGGGCTGCTTTAATTTGTAGAGTGGGCTGCTTTAATTTGTGGAGTGGGCTGCTTCATTTTGTGGAGTGGGCTGCTTTAATTTGTGGAGTGGACTGCTTTAATTTGTAGAGTGGACTGCTTTAATTTGTGGGGTGGACAGCTTCATTTTGTGGCTAGGACTGCTTTTATTTGCGGAGTGGGCTGCTTTAATTTGTAGAGTTGACTACTTTTATTTGTGGAGTGGGCTGCTTTAATTTGTGGAGTGGACTGCTTTAATTTGTGGAGTGGGTTGCTTTAATTTGTGGAGTGGGCTGCTTTAATTTGTAGAGTGGACTGCTTTAATTTGTGGAGTGGGCTGCTTTAATTTGTGGAGTGGACTGCTTTAATTTGTGGAGTGGGTTGCTTTAATTTGTGGAGTGGGCTGCTTTAATTTGTGGAGTGGACAGCTTCATTTTGTGGAGTGACTGCTTTAATTTGTGGAGTGGGCTGCTTTAATTTGTAGAGTTGACTACTTTAATTTGTGGAGTATGCTGCTTTAATTTGTGGAGTGGACTGCTTTAATTTGTGGAGTGGGTTGCTTTAATTTGTGGAGTGGACTGCTCTAAATTGTAGAGTGGGCTGCTTCATTTTGTGGAGTGGACTGCTTTAATTTGTGGAGTGGACTGCTTTAATTTGTGGAGTGGACTGCTTTAATTTGTGGAGTGGGCTGCTTTAATTTGTGGAGTGGACTGCTTTAATTTGTGGAGTGGGTTGCTTCAATTTGTGGAGTGGGCTGCTTTAATTTGTAGAGTGGGCTGCTTTAATTTGTGGAGTGGGCTGCTTCATTTTGTGGAGTGGGCTGCTTTTATTTGTGGAGTGGACTGCTTTAATTTGTAGAGTGGACTGCTTTAATTTGTGGGGTGGACTGCTTTAATTTGTGGAGTGGGCTGCTCTAATTTGTAGAGTGGGCTGCTTTAATTTATGGAGTGGGCTGCTTTAATTTGTGGAGTGGACTGCTTTAATTTGTGGAGTGGACTGCTTTAATTTGTGGAGTGGACTGCTTTAATTTGTGGAGTGGACTGCTTTAATTTGTGGAGTGGACTGCTTTAATTTGTAGTGGGCTGCTTTAATTTGTGGAGTGGGCTGCTTTAATTTGTAGTGGGCTGCTTTAATTTGTGGAGTGGGCTGCTTTAATTTGTGGAGTGGGCTGCTTTAATTTGTGGAGTGGGCTGCTTTAATTTGTGGAGTGGACTGCTTTAATTTGTAGAGTGGGCTGCTTTAATTTGTAGAGTGGGCTGCTTTAATTTGTAGAGTGGACTGCTTTAATTTGTGGAGTGGACTGCTTTAATTTGTAGAGTGGGCTGCTTTAATTTGTAGAGTGGGCTGCTTTAATTTGTGGAGTGGACTGCTTTAATTTGTAGAGTGGGCTGCTTTAATTTGTGGAGTGGACTGCTTTAATTTGTAGAGTGGGCTGCTTTAATTTGTGGAGTGGGCTGCTTTAATTTGTAGAGTGGACTGCTTTAATTTGTAGAGTGGGCTGCTTTAATTTGTAGAGTGGGCTGCTTTAATTTGTGGAGTGGGCTGCTTTAATTTGTGGAGTGGGCTGCTTTAATTTGTGGAGTGGACTGCTTTAATTTGTAGAGTGGACTGCTTTAATTTGTAGAGTGGGCTGCTTTAATTTGTAGAGTGGTCTGCTTTAATTTGTGGAGTGGACTGCTTTAATTTGTGGAGTGGGCTGCTTTAATTTGTAGAGTGGGCTGCTTTAATTTGTTGAGTGGACTGCTTTAATTTGTGCAGTGGGCTGCTTTAATTTGTAGAGTGGGCTGCTTTAATTTGTAGAGTGGGCTGCTTTAATTTGTGGAGTGGGCTGCTTTAATTTGTAGAGTGGGCTGCTTTAATTTGTAGAGTGGGCTGCTATAATTTGTGGAGTGGGCTGCTTTAATTTGTGGAGTGGGTTGCTTTAATTTGTGGAGTGGACTGCTCTAATTTGTGGAGTGGGTTGCTTTAATTTGTGGAGTGGACTGCTCTAAATTGTAGAGTGGGCTGCTTCATTTTGTGGAGTGGACTGCTTTAATTTGTGGAGTGGACTGCTTTAATTTGTGGAGTGGACTGCTTTAATTTGTGGAGTGGGCTGCTTTAATTTGTGGAGTGGACTGCTTTAATTTGTGGAGTGGGTGCTTCAATTTGTGGAGTGGGCTGCTTTAATTTGTAGAGTGGGCTGCTTTAATTTGTGGAGTGGGCTGCTTCATTTTGTGGAGTGGGCTGCTTTAATTTGTGGAGTGGACTGCTTTAATTTGTAGAGTGGACTGCTTTAATTTGTGGGGTGGACTGCTTTAATTTGTGGAGTGGGCTGCTCTAATTTGTAGAGTGGGCTGCTTTAATTTATGGAGTGGGCTGCTTTAATTTGTGGAGTGGACTGCTTTAATTTGTGGAGTGGACTGCTTTAATTTGTGGAGTGGACTGCTTCAATTTGTGGAGTGGGCTGCTTTAATTTGTAGAGTGGGCTGCTTTAATTTGTGGAGTGGGCTGCTTCATTTTGTGGAGTGGGCTGCTTTAATTTGTGGAGTGGACTGCTTTAATTTGTAGAGTGGACTGCTTTAATTTGTGGGGTGGACTGCTTTAATTTGTGGAGTGGGCTGCTCTAATTTGTAGAGTGGGCTGCTTTAATTTATGGAGTGGGCTGCTTTAATTTGTGGAGTGGACTGCTTTAATTTGTGGAGTGGACTGCTTTAATTTGTGGAGTGGACTGCTTTAATTTGTGGAGTGGACTGCTTTAATTTGTGGAGTGGACTGCTTTAATTTGTAGAGTGGACTGCTTTAATTTGTAGTGGGCTGCTTTAATTTGTGGAGTGGGCTGCTTTAATTTGTAGTGGGCTGCTTTAATTTGTGGAGTGGGCTGCTTTAATTTGTGGAGTGGGCTGCTTTAATTTGTGGAGTGGGCTGCTTTAATTTGTGGAGTGGACTGCTTTAATTTGTAGAGTGGGCTGCTTTAATTTGTAGAGTGGACTGCTTTAATTTGTAGAGTGGACTGCTTTAATTTGTGGAGTGGACTGCTTTAATTTGTAGAGTGGGCTGCTTTAATTTGTAGAGTGGGCTGCTTTAATTTGTGGAGTGGACTGCTTTAATTTGTAGAGTGGGCTGCTTTAATTTGTGGAGTGGACTGCTTTAATTTGTAGAGTGGGCTGCTTTAATTTGTGGAGTGGGCTGCTTTAATTTGTAGAGTGGACTGCTTTAATTTGTAGAGTGGGCTGCTTTAATTTGTAGAGTGGGCTGCTTTAATTTGTGGAGTGGGCTGCTTTAATTTGTGGAGTGGGCTGCTTTAATTTGTGGAGTGGGCTGCTTTAATTTGTAGAGTGGACTGCTTTAATTTGTAGAGTGGGCTGCTTTAATTTGTAGAGTGGTCTGCTTTAATTTGTGGAGTGGACTGCTTTAATTTGTGGAGTGGGCTGCTTTAATTTGTAGAGTGGGCTGCTTTAATTTGTGGAGTGGACTGCTTTAATTTGTGCAGTGGGCTGCTTTAATTTGTAGAGTGGGCTGCTTTAATTTGTAGAGTGGGCTGCTTTAATTTGTGGAGTGGGCTGCTTTAATTTGTAGAGTGGGCTGCTTTAATTTGTAGAGTGGGCTGCTATAATTTGTGGAGTGGGCTGCTTTAATTTGTGGAGTGGACTGCTTTAATTTGTGGAGTGGGCTGCTTTAATTTGTGGGGTGGGCTGCTTTAATTTGTGGCGTGGGGCTGCTTTTATTTGTGGAGTGGGCTGCTTTAATTTGTGGAGTGGACTGCTTTAATTTGTGGAGTGGGTTGCTTTAATTTGTGGAGTGGGCTGCTTTAATTTGTGGCGTGGGGCTGCTTTTATTTGTGGAGTGGGCTGCTTTAATTTGTGGAGTGGACTGCTTTAATTTGTGGAGTGGGTTGCTTTAATTTGTGGAGTGGGCTGCTTTAATTTGTGGAGTGGACAGCTTCATTTTGTGGATTGGACTGCTTTAATTTGTGGAGTGGACTGCTTTAATTTGTAGAGTTGACTACTTTAATTTGTGGAGTGGGCTGCTTTAATTTGTGGAGTGGACTGCTTTAATTTGTGGAGTGGGTTGCTTTAATTTGTAGAGTTGACTGCTTTAATTTGTAGAGTGGACTGCTTTAATTTGTGGAGTGGGCTGCTTTAATTTGTGGAGTGGGCTGCTTTAATTTGTGGAGTGGGCTGCTTTAATTTGTGGAGTGGGCTGCTATAATTTGTGGAGTGGGCTGCTTTAATTTGTGGAGTGGACTGCTTTAATTTGTGGAGTGGGCTGCTTTAATTTGTGGAGTGGGCTGCTTTAATTTGTGGAGTGGGCTGCTTTAATTTGTGGAGTGGGGCTGCTTTAATTTGTGGAGTGGGCTGCTTTAATTTGTGGAGTGGACTGCTTTAATTTGTGGAGTGGGTGCTTTAATTTGTGGAGTGGGCTGCTTTAATTTGTGGAGTGGACTGCTTTAATTTGTGGAGTGGGCTGCTTTAATTTGTAGAGTGGACTGCTTTAATTTGTGGAGTGGGCTGCTCTAATTTGTGGAGTGGGCTGCTTTAATTTGTGGAGTGGGCTGCTTTAATTTGTGGAGTGGGCAGCTTTAATTTGTGGAGTGGGCTGCTTTAATTTGTGGAGTTGGCTGCTTTAATTTGTGGAGTTGGCTGCTTTAATTTGTGGAGTGGGCTGCTTTAATTTGTGGAGTGGACTGCTCTAATTTGTGGAGTGGACTGCTTTAATTTGTGGAGTGGGCTGCTTTAATTTGTGGAGTGGACTGCTTTAATTTGTGGAGTGGACTGCTTTAATTTGTGGAGTGGACTGCTTTAATTTGTGGAGTGGACTGCTTTAATTTGTAGAGTGGACTGCTTTAATTTGTGGAGTGGACTGCTTTAATTTGTAGAGTGGACTGCTCTAATTTGTGGAGTGGACTGCTTTAATTTGTGGAGTGGGCTGCTTTAATTTCTGTAGTGGGCTGCTTTAATTTGTGGAGTGGGCTGCTTTAATTTGTGGAGTGGACTGCTTTAATTTGTAGAGTGGACTGCTTTAATTTGTGGAGTGGACTGCTTTAATTTGTGGAGTGGGCTGCTTTAATTTGTGGAGTGGGCTGCTTTAATTTGTGGAGTGGACTGCTTTAATTTGTAGAGTGGGCTGCTTTAATTTGTAGGGTGGGCTGCTTTAATTTGTGGAGTGGACTGCTTTAATTTGTGGAGTGGACTGCTTTAATTTGTGGAGTGGACTGCTTTAATTTGTAGAGTGGACTGCTTTAATTTGTAGAGTGGGCTGCTTTAATTTGTGGATTGGACTGCTCTAATTTGTGGAGTGGGCTGCTTGAATTTGTGGAGTGGACTGCTTCATTTTGTGGAGTGGTCTGCTTCATTTTGTGGAGTGGGCTGCTTCAATTTGTGGAGTAAAAAAAAAAAAAGTGGCGTATAGGGAATATGGTGTTAGTGATTATAAATTTTACAGACCTTTGGCACATGATTTTCAGGGTAATGTGGTCGGTATTATGCCAGCGCCGCTTTACTTTCCCAGAAAAATCCGGTACCCATTTAAGGCTGCGTGTACCCGGAAACCGTCGGTTGGGATTGAACCCTATCCCTTGTCCTTTGTTGTCCAGTTCACTAACCACTGAGCTATCGCGACTCCCCATTTTGTGGAGTGGACTGCTTTCATTTGCTCAAGTTAAACAAAATAGTGTCCACATCGTGATGAGATCTAAGCTCTGATTGGCTATTTTAAAATCTAAACAATGCCATCCAAACAAATACTGTCATCAGTTCAACACATCTGGTGGTTCACCTGGGTCTTGTTTGTCAAGGATCTTGAGATTTTCTCTAACCACAGCCATCTATTGCAACGGCCTACAGACAGGAAATTACTGGAAAACATCCAACTACCATGACCTTTTCGACTTTGCGAGCAGGGGCAGTTTTGGGTAGTGATGTCAAGCATCTATATCTCCTATAGCTAACCACGTCACGTCACGCTAATTTGGGGGTTTCCAGTTTTTTCAACCTTTGAGAACCTGTAGAATGGCTTTGGTTTAACTGAGCTAGCCCAGATTGTTGTCAAAATGTAAGTTAAATGAATTGTATCTTGATAGACATTATGTTTGTTTTGTATTATGTCCATTTACTGTTATGTCCATTTGCTATTATCTTTGTTTACTATTATGTTTATTTAGTATTACGTTTGCATTATGACAAACTACTGACTACCAAGACAATTATTATATGGCAAGTAGTAGAAAGGTAAGCACCTACTAAGTGCACAAATGAAGCATTTTCGTTGTAAAAAAACACCTCATTAAAAAGTTAAAGTTCTCTCCCCTGCCTTGCTAGGTGTATTGGGGGGTATATGATGTCAGGGACCAGATAATGACCTCAGCACGGGTGATGTGGTCAGTATCAAGTCAGACCTTCTTTACTTCCCAGAAACATCTGTGATGCCCATTTTTAGAGGCTGGATGAACCCCGGAGTCTTGTCAGTCAGTTTAAAAAAATCCCCAACATTTGGGAATCGAACCTGGACCCTTTCTTCAAGGAAGCAAGCACACTAACCACTCAGCCACCAAAACTCTCCTCATTAAAAGTTTCACGGTTAATTGTGAAAATATGTCACAAGAAAGAACTACTTCTCTCTGTTGAGATGCTACAACTAATACATCATCCAATGGGTAGCATATAAACAATGGGGAAAAAGAGGCTCGTGAAATAGATCCCCTACAGAATCATGTTCATACGATCTGTCTAACTATCTATCTATTGACCTTTTGAGCAATAGCTGGCCCATAGGGCATAGATCCAGATATTCTTTCCTTTATCTAAACTTTTATTCTAGCACTTTTCAATTCTTGTAAAGATATTTTATCAAATCTGGCCATTTGTCTCTGTTCTGTGCAAGCAACTCTATCTCATTGAGGGAGCCGATTCCTGCTGCTCTTGCCTCTGATCAATGTTCTTCTCAGTGTCTCTCTGGGTCGGCCTTTTTTCCTCTTACCTGTTGTTTCCCACATGAAGGCTTGCTTTGTTATTCGGTTTCTATCTCTCTTCATCACATGTCCAACATATGACCATCGTCTTTTCTTGATTACTGAAGATATTAGTGGTTGATTAGAGATTTCTCTAATTTCCTCGTTTGTTTTGAATTCATTTCTATATACCAAGTGTTTTTCTTAGACATTTATTTTCATACAACCCTAGATCATTTGGGGCCTGATTGGCTACTAGTCTAACAACTGGATGAAATGAGTGGTTTTGTCAGTTTAGTGATCTTTGTTTTGCTACAGGATGCTATTACTATTTATGTGTTTGTGCTTAATGATGTGGTTGTTTATGTGCTTGTCTTGAACAATATGGTTGTTTGTGATTTTGTCAAATGAATTGACTTTAATGTTCACCAGACCTGCATTGCTCTCGCTACAAGACAAAGCAGCCTAGACAACATTGAACCAGCGATGAAAAGACTCATTACAAAGAATTCTTCCAAACGTGTTCGAGCATCATCCATAACTCTGAGTCGATCTTTCAGCAGTAAGTTATGAAAGTGTTTAAGCTTCTATAGCTTGTTTCATAACTCGTGCCCAACTTTTAAAATCGATAGCTTTTTAACCGCTTGTTGTAAGTTGTTCAAAATTTGCATGTAAAGTTATAATGATTAGAACCCAACAGGGAATTAATTTCATTTAATAAAAACATTTGGTTATTATTGTTGCTTATTTGATTTATATAAATTTATAACGACCCATTGATGTAGTCAAAACTTAATGTTTACAGTATTTTAAGTTAAAAATAGCGAGTAAAAATCCATACACGGTGAAATTGACGCGTTTGCACGCTTTCGCCGTGGTTTTTTGACACAATTAGACACTTTAAAAAACATGAGAAATTGTGTGTTCCATTTCCGTTCATTCATAGGTGGAGACGTGGAATGATAACATTTATCATGAGTCTTAAAATGAAATTCTGCAGTTTACAAAACATCGCAATAAAAATGTATGACTATTTTTGCAAAGAGGCTAAACGAGGAAGATTATTTCATTCTTTAGAAAACCCTGAAAATAGGACAAGACACATTTTGGATTTATCTAAACGGTCATTTAATCGCTGGATTCAAGCACGTGACCGTCAATGTTCAAAATATACAAAATCACAAGGAAGAGCAAAAATGTTGGATAATTTCGACAGTGAACTTATTAGAAGTGAAATTCACAAAATGTTGGGTATGAATGAAACTGTTACAATAAGAAAATTAAAAGTTTCGCTGAAAAAGAACAACAGTATTGAAATATCAAGTCTACATTATGGAGGAATGTGAGAGCTGCAGGCTTTACATTCAGAAAGTATTCCAATGGACGAAACATCATCTGTGAGAAGCCACATATAGTAGTCATGAGAAGCAAGTACTTACGTGAAGTAAAAGAGGTGCGCAAGCAAGGTTATGATATTGTGTACTTGGATGAAACATGGATCAATGCTCACCACACTAACCAAAGGGAATGGCAGTCATCAGATGGAAAGATTAAGAGATTAATACCTAGCAGCAAAGGACAGCGCTTGATAATTGCTCATGCAGGTAGTCGACAACATGGACTAATACAGAATGCAGAGCTCATTTTTCTTTCAAAATCCATAGACAATCGGGATTATCACTCTGAGATGAATGGTCACATATTTAGACATTGGATTGAAAATTCTGTTCTCCCATCACTAGATCGACCATCTTGCCTAATAATGGACAATTCAGCGTACCACAACATTGTTGCACTTGAAGATAAAGTCCCAACGTCATCCAGTACAAAAGATACTATTAAGATATGGCTCACAAAGGAGCACATACAGTTTAATAACATGTACTTAAAACCTGAATTACTATCTCTAGTAAAGCAAAAACAAAGGACAAAGATTTTTCAAATAGATAAGATTATCCAAGAGCACGGTCATATAAGTTTGAGGCTGCCACCTTACCATGCTCATTTAAATTCAATAGAACTAATCTGGGCAAAATTAAAAGGGCAAGTGGCAGATGAAAATACAACATTCAAAATATGCGATGTAAAGACTCTTGCTAATCTCGCTTTATTAAATATAGACAAAGATTATTGGGCTAAATGTGAAGACCACGTCTTAAAACAGGAAGAGGAATATTGGAAAAATGATGGTTTGTGGAATGTTCAACCCCAAACAGTTATTAATCTTTTAGACTCGTCTGATTCAGAATGAAAGTATATAGCCCCCACAATGTTGGCCCCTATATTACCTTAAATTAGTTCAACAAACGGTCCTTATCAGGACCACACAACTATGAAAATTGGACATACAGGTATACCTTGATATTATCGTCCGTCTTCGAACTGAGAAGACAATAATTCTCCTGGTGTTTTGTCTTATTAGGTTATTTCCCCATTGCGGCCACGCCTTTACCTAGTGAAAATTAATCATAGACCAGCAACTACGGTAATTTCTTTTATTTAGGGGTTCACAATTTACAATTTTGACAAACATCAAAGAAATTCGCCGCTTTAAGAAAACTGCAGCTGCAAGATATTTGTTAAATATACATTTAAAGGGTCTTTTGCATTCTAATAACATTTGGAAAATTTCAACAGTTTTTAACAAACGGTTACTGAGCAATAGCGTTTTGAAGTTGGGCACATGATTTGAAATGAGCTATAGTCAATCTTTCAGTAGTAAGTTATGAAAGTGTTTAAGCTTCTAGTTGATCTTTCAGCAGTAAGTTATGAAAGTGTTTAAGCTTCTAGTCGATCTTTCAGTAGTAAGTTATGAAAGTGTTTAAGCTTCTAGTTGATCTTTCAGCAGTAAGTTATGAATAGGGCTCGGATTTTCATGAAATGTCATATTTTTTTCCTGAAGCATATTTTCAGTTTTAAGTTAATTTCTACATGTTTCAAGCATTTCTGAACAATTGTAAGCTGTTTTTATTTGTCATATAAATGCATATTTTGACCATAATTTTGATGAGGTCATATTTTGCCTGAAATTGGAGATTTAGGTCATATTTTGGTCATATTTAGGTCATATTTTGCATATTTTCTGGTGTACTCAACTTTCTGGTGTACTCCGTTTGCTTATCAATGTTAGCACATCTTAAACTATGTTTAGAGACAAATTGTGAGGATTGGCTATATTTCTGAATGTGTGTATTAGTGAATATGCATGTGTGTCTTTCATGCGACTGTAGGGAGGGGAAGACATCAGTCAACTCTTTGATGTCAGTCGGCATCTGAGAATAAAAAAGGGAGTGACATCCGCTCAATACTTCAAAAGAATTTTCTGGGTTTTGTTTCGAAAGTAAATTGTAGGAGTAAATTGTAGGAAACAATTTCAAATGTTTCAACGTCAGGAGCGAATATTCCTGGATTTGTTAAATCTTCCAGTTTCATTTTAAACCGTTTGGCGCCCATTTGTATGTTACAATTATTAATTTGCCATTTGCAACAGTGACTGACTACATGATCTTGTGCTCTAGCTCATAGTTATATAATAGTTATATTGTTTATGGTTGATTCACTGGAATAACTTTGCTTTACAATGCCTAAAGTGTCTAAGAAACTATGGAAAGCAAACAAAACCTAAGAGGAATGCACACAGAAATAAAGAGAATGACTAATAAAAATAAAAAAGCCACAGAAGGTGGATGCATTGCAGACAAAAAAGGAAAAATGCTAACAGACAATAAGGATATCATAGATAGATGGCAGGAATATATAACAGAACTATTTCATGATCAAAGGGACAAGAAACCAGTTATAAAATGTACATCAGGCTATAAAATCTTAAAATCTGAGGTGGAAAAAGCTATAAAAACAATGAAAAGGGGAAAAGCAGCAGGACCTGAAAGCATACAGATAGAGATGATACAGGCACTTGAAGATTTTGGCATTGAAGTGATTACAGACATATGCAACGACATATACCACACAGGATACATACCAAATGAACTAAAAATATCAACTTTCATTGCATTGCCTAAAAAGAATGGTGCAGTTGAATGCAGTGACTTTAGAACAATAAGCCTAATGAGCCATGTTACAAAAATCTTCCTAAAAGTTATACAAGGAAGGATTCAGAATAAAATCAATACTGAATTAGATGAGCAGCAATTTGGATTTAGGAAAAATAGCGGGACAAAAGAAGCCATATTCTGCATTTCTGCATGAGAACATTAATCGAAAAATACACAGAAGTAAACAAACCAATATATGCCTGCTTCATAGACTACACCAAAGCTTTTGATAGAGTACACCACAAACAACTTATAGAATGCCTAAAAGAGATACATCTAGATGACATGGATATACGACTAATATGCAATCTATACTGGGAGCAAACAGCAATAATAAAATATAACAAAGAGTTCTCTACACCCATTGATATAAAAAGAGGAGTAAGACAAGGATGCATCCTATCACCAAGCTTGTTCAATCTATACACTGAGCAAATCTTTAAAAACATCATAGAGATGCCAGGCCTACAAATTAATGGAAAGATAATCAATAACCTAAGATATGCTGACGATACTGTACTACTAGCAGAAAATCATAAAGACCTACAACAATTACTTAATGAAATAAACACGACAAGCAAAAAATATGGACTAGATATGAATATCAAAAAGACTAAAACTATGATCATAAACAAAGAAAATACTCAAAACCCACAAGTGGATATCAAAATTGAAGGAATAGACCTGGAGACAGTTCAGAACTATAACTACCTTGGACATACTATAACCAGTGATGGAAAATGTACAACTGAAATAAACAAAAGAATAGGAATGGCAAAAAGTAATTTTAATGTCATGAAGGACATACTAACATCAAAACAAATAACACCAGAGCTAAAACTAAGAATAGCAAAATGTTACATCTTCTCAATATTCCTATATGGTGCTGAAACATGGACATTAGACAAGAAAACAGAACAGAGAATTGAAGCCTTTGAAATGTGGATATATAGAAGAATAGGTAGAATTGGATGGAAGGAAAAGAAAACAAATGACAAAGTCTTAAAACAACTAAAAATGAAAAGAGAACTTCTGAACACAATTAGAACAAGACAAATGCGATTCTTAGGCCATGTTAAAAGACACAACAGCCTACTGAAAGTGATCCTGGAGGGGAAAATACAAGGTAAAAGAGGCAGAGGCAGACCAAGATTAACATGGACGAGTAACATCAAAAGATGGACAAATCAACCGATGACAACCTGCACCATCAAAGCAAGAGATAGAGCAAAATGGCGCTCCATGGTAGCCAACCTTCGTTGCGGAGACGGCACTCAATGATGATGAAAGTGTCTAATTCTAATGGTGCAAAGTTGCGTAAATTTGTGCAGGAATTTGGTTCAAAAGTATTTAGTACCGATGGAGAAATATTGTACTGTACACTTTGTGAGGTCAAGGTTACAGCTGGAAAACGGTTTAATGTGCAACAACATTGCAATACTTCTAAACATATGAAATGTTTAAGTAGACTTTCTGAAATGGAAGGAAGACAAAGTTTATTACTTGAAAAATGTTCTGCTACTTCCTCTTCTTCTTCGGGAAACACAGAGACCGGTTTTTATAAAGATTTGTGTCTTATGATGGTTTCATCAAATATCACTTTAAATAAATTGCAAAATCAATATTTCCGACAATTTCTGGAGAAATACACTATCCATCCTATCCCAGATGAATCTACTTTAAGGAAAAATTATCTCTCCAAATGTTATGAGGACATGTTAAATAAAATTAGAAATTCTATTGCAGATAACAAGATATGGGTTTCCTTAGACGAGACTACTGATGTAGATGGCAGGTTTGTCGCAAATGTTATAGTTGGAACTTTAAAAGGAGATCAACCAGGAGAAAAATGTGTCCTTAACTGTGAAGTTCTTGAAAGAACAAATCATACCTCCATAGCTGTTCTATTTGATAATTCCATGAAGCTGTTGTGGCCAAATGGAATAGAAAGAAATAATATCCTTCTATTAATAACAGATGCTGCTCCCTATATGAAAAAGGCTGCTAAAGGACTTCAAATTCTCTACCCGAAATTGATCCATATTACTTGCCTTGCTCATGCACTGCATCGAGTAGCTGAGGAAGTTCGAGGTAATTTTCCTGATGTGGACAAGCTTATTTCAAATGGGAAAAACATATTCATCAAGGCTCCTCTTCGAGTACAAAAATTCAAATAAGAAGCTCCTCAACTACCACTTCCTCCACAACCTATCCTTACACGTTGGGGTACATGGCTGGACGCTGTAGAGTATTACTGTGAAAACTATTCAACACTGGATAAAATATTTAATGCCCTAGACAAAGACGACGCAACATCAATACAAGCAGTGCAAAGCTTATTTTCTACCAGACTATCACAAAATCTGACTTATATAAAGTCAAACTTTTCTGCAATTTCAAAAGCAATAAAACGTCTGGAAAGCGAAGGGACTGCACTTTATGATGCATTAGATATTGTGAAACAAATTCAAACAGAAATAAATGGATCACGTGGTGAAGTAAGCAACAGGATTAAAGTAAAATTAGAAAGTGTTCTTCATAGAAATTCTGGTTATTTCTCATTGTGCAAAATTGCAGACATACTTAGTGGTAAACATGCAACATTTCAAGAGGACGAACCTGAACTTTCAGCAAATGATCTGACATTATTTAGATTTGCCCCTGTGACATCATGTGATGTAGAACGAAGTTTTTCAAAATATAAAACAATTCTCAGTGACAATCGACGATTGTTCAAATTTGAAACTCTAAAAATGTATGTTGTCGGTTGCAATTGTACAAACAATGAAAACTGAGGAATAAATGTGGTAAGTGTTTTTATACATTCTTTGTTAAGTATTACTACTATGTAGGTACTATGACTACTATGTAATGCGTAAAACATGCAAACAATAATAATTTGCATTTTTTTATTTATTCATAAATGAGAAAAACCTTATGGTCATATTTCGGCATATTTAGCATATTTTAGGTCATATTTTGCCTTTTTTAGGTCATATTTGCATGTCATATTTCAGGATTTTTAGGTCATAAAAATCCAAACCCTAGTTATGAAAGTGTTTAGGATTCTAGTTGATCTTTTAGCAGTAAGTTATGAAAGTGTTTAAGCTTCTAGTTGGTCTTTCAGCAGTAAGTTATGAAAGTGTTTAAGCTTCTAGTCAATCTTTCAGCAGTAAGTTATGAAAGTGTTTAAGCTTCTAGTTGATCTTTAAGCAGTAAGTTATGAAAGTGTTTAAGCTTCTAGTCAATCTTTCAGTAGTAAGTTTTGAAAGTGTTTAAGCTTCTAGTTGATCTTTAAGCAGTAAGTTATGAAAGTGTTTAAGCTTCTAGTCAGTCTTTCAGCAGTAAGTTATGAAAGTGTTTAAGCTTCTAGTTGATCTTTCAGCAATAAGTTATGAAAGTGTTTAAGCTTCTAGTCAATCTTTCAGCAGTAAGTTATGAAAGTGTTTAAGCTTCTAGTTGATCTTTAAGCAGTAAGTTATGAAAGTGTTTAAGCTTCTAGTCAATCTTTCAGTAGTAAGTTATGAAAGTGTTTAAGCTTCTAGTAAATCTTTCAGTAGTAAGTTATGAAAGTGTTTAAGCTTCTAGTTGATCTTTCAGCAGTAAGTTATGAAAGTGTTTAAGTTTCTAGTCGATCTTTCAGTAGTAAGTTATGAAAGTGTTTAATCTTCTAGTCAATCTTTCAGCAGTAAGTTATGAAAGTGTTTAATCTTCTAGTCAATCTTTCAGCAGTAAGTTATGAAAGTGTTTAAGCTTCTAGTTGATCTTTCAGCAGTAAGTTATGAAAGTGTTTAAGCTTCTAGTTGATCTTTAAGCAGTAAGTTATGAAAGTGTTTAAGCTTCTAGTCAATCTTTCAGCAGTAAGTTATGAAAGTGTTTAAGCTTCTAGTTGATCTTTAAGCAGTAAGTTATGAAAGTGTTTAAGCTTCTAGTATATCTTTCAACAGTAAGTTATGAAAGTGTTTAAGCTTCTTGTCTTATTAAGCTCCTGGCTGGCAATAACATAATCTAAGAAGGAGTTAAGGCAAAGAAATACAAATGAATGCATACAAATGTGAAGCTGCAGTAAAGCTAAATATGAGGGAGAATTTTTAAAATATAGAAAAAATGGTATGGTAAAAGTTTTGCGTGATTAATAGAGGACATAAATTTGAACAGCGTTTAGGCTCAATGGGCATTCAGCAGGAGCAAACAAACAACACACAGAAAGAGTTCTCATTCCAGCCACAGTCCACGACACAGGAAAGAAATGTTTATTTTCCTAAACTAGTTTTGATTATTTTGTTTTGGATGTTTCATTACTAGTTAGCTATGTAGGATTAGTTTTATTTACTTACATATCTTTGTTGTTTGTTTGTTCCTGCTGAAGGCCTATTGAACCGAAACATCGTTCAAATCTGTGTTGTCTATCAATCACGTCAAGCTTTTACCATACCATTTTTTTCTATATTTTCGTTTCATTTCTCACTCATAATCTATGAAACTGTTTTCAAATTTTTAAAAACATAAACTGGGATCTTAATTCTACTTTTGTATTGAGTACCTTATCTCTGAGGAAACATTCGCATTGCCAGTTGGAATGTTTTGAAAGATTAATAGTCATCAATAGAATACAAGATTAAAAGTCATCAATAAAATACAACGAAACCAAATTCCAGCATGACCACTCTGTTAACACCAGTATGAAACATCACCTTTTTGACTGTCCAAAGCTCACTGACATCAGAGCAACTCTACTTTCTCAGTGACCTAATAAATGGAACACCTTTTACGGAACTAGAATGGAACTCAGAAATACCTGCAGATATTGTTACATGGCATTGGGCCACAAAGATTAATAATCTTGAATTGTGTATTTCTTGGCTTCTGTTTGGTTTCTTTCCTGCTATCATTGTTTTCGTTTTCACAAATACATATTTTATATGTTTGATGAATCATTTATTATTTGTAATAACAAATGTAATTAGTTAGGAGATTTGAACTGATAAGTAGCTATCATTTAGTAAACTTTTATTTAAAAAAAAAAAACATGCACACAAAAAAACTTCATTTCAGTTACCAGCATCACCAGCACTATCTCTGGCGTCAATGACATCAACAGCATGAGCCAAGCACAAGAGCTGATATCAGTCATGGAAAAGCTGTATGCCCATTGCAATAATGGAAGTCACATATGTCTGAGGGTTATCACATGCTTCAAAATAGCAGAGGTAAATATGACCAACTTTGTAATCAAAGCAACATCATGAAATGTTTTACTGACATCAAATGAAATATTGAAACATGTTAAGCTTGATTTGTAAAACAAGACATATTTGATAAAGTTAGTTTATGGAGAATTGTTGATGAATATATGTTCATGCCAGTGGGGGCCTTGCTAGCCTAATTGGGAAAACCACCCGAGCCTAATTGGGAAAACCACCCGACTGGACTACCGATGTTTGGACAACCCATGTTCGATTCCCACTGGGAGCAGTGTGAATTGTACTCGTGATTGGAAAAAAAAATACCCTCACGGTCGACCCAGCCGTTGGAAGAAATGGGTACCAGGGTACTACTCTGGGAAGGTGAGGAATGTCGCCTCGCATCTGAGTTTCAATGCTTGAGGTGACACTATACAAAAATATCCGAACATTTCTGGATAGACGGCCGAGCACATATGGGTGTAAACTCGCGTGCTAAAACACAGGTTCAAGTCTCGTACTTTACCTTGACCTTTTACCTCATGCCAGTGAGAGTGACACATCATGTGGGGCTGTGAGGACAGTGAGCTGACATCATCTTCTTTCAGCTGCTTACACCTCAAGATATCAATATCAGTAAGATTGAAGAAAGTGTTCGTCAACTCAATGCTGGTGACACCTCCATACAGCTTGTCCTGGTATGGTAGCAGTGATGATCACAAGAGCCTTCTCTGTTCATCATATGTTGGACATTGTAGCAGATGCTCAGCAGCCATTTTTTCTGTGCCACAGTCACATTTATCAGAGGTTCCTATCCTTCGGGTGTTGAAACTGTGGCACTTCATCTGCTGTGGACTCTTCGGGGTCTAAAAATTGTTACATATTCTTTTCTGCTTAACTGGCAGTAGCCATCATTATTCTGGTAGTCCTGGTTTTCTGTATTCCATTTCTTTCTATATTTGTTCCTGACAAACCTCTTTGACCCCTCATAGTTTGTACTTGTATCTGGCTGTTATCATTTCCACTCGCTTTTGCCAACTTGTCTGCTCCTTCACTTTCAGGAAAATTGCAGTGAGATGGAGTCCACTTCATCATAGTCTGCATATCTGACAGAGTGTCCGATATATATTGTATGTCGCAGCAGGGTTCTACTTGACCCTGAACTTGATCTACTTCAGAAGTTGTACCCTTTTTTGTGACTGCACAACTGAGACATCATCATCATCATACACATGTAACAAGTGACCACACAAAACTGAGACATCATCATCATACACATGTAACAAGTGACCACACACAACTGAGACATCATCATCATACACATGTAACAAGTGACCACACACAACTGAGACATCATCATCATACATATGTAACAAGTGACCACACACAACTGAGACATCATCATCATACACATGTAACAAGTGACCACACACAACTGAGACATCATCATCATACACATGTAACAAGTGACCACACACAACTGAGATATCATCATCATACATATGTAACAAGTGACCACACACAACTGAGACATCATCATCATACACATGTAACAAGTGACCACACACAACTGAGACATCATCATCATACACATGTAACAAGTGACCACACACAACTGAGACATCATCATCACTTGTAACAAATACATGTTTTATCTGATGAATGTAGTAGAGAGTGAAGAATTTAACATTAATTTGAACATGAAGCAAACTGATTCATTAATCAACTTTTGTTATTCTATAACATGAGAACAGAGTACTTTGTGGATGAAAATAGTGAAATAACTGTTGGCTCATTTTGTTTATTGAAGCATTTAAACAAAAAGCATTTGATAGTATTCATAGAGATTCTTTGTGGAAAATTCTGAAGCAATATGGCTTACCATCAAAAATCATAAATATTATCAAAGACATGTATGATGGTTACACATGTGCAGTTCGAACAGAGGAAGGACTGAGCGAATGTTTACCAATAGAAACTGGGGTTAAACAAGGATGTATTTTATCGCCCTTGTTATTTGGAATTGTTATGGACTTCATAATGAAGAAATGCTGCACTGGTAATAAAGGCATCGAATGGATACAAGGAGACCATTTGGAGGACCTGGACTTTGCTGATGACATAGTTCTTATCAGCAATCAGATAAAAACGATGCAGGAAAACACAAATGAACTATCATCAATAGCCAGCAAAATTGGGCTTGAGGTCAATCATGAAAAGACTAAAGTCATGAAAAGTTTAATTCCAACAAGTGACAAAATATACATGGAAAACAAACCAGTAGAAGAGATCGATCACTTCATCTATCTTGGAAGTCACATTGATCGAGAAGGGGATACGAGCAAAGAAATTAGAATCAGACTGGCTAAAGCAGCAATGTCTTTCAGAAGCCTTGAAAAGTTGTGGAAATCAAAACTCATTAGCACAAACACAAAACTTAGGCTATTCAAATCAAATGTACTATCAACCCTTACTTATGCGTGTGAAAGCTGGAAAACAACAAGAGATATAGAAACAAAGTTGAACGCATTCGAAAATAAATGTCTAAGGAAAATACTTGGTATAGAATGGAACGAATTCAAAACAAACGAGGAAATTAGAGAAATCGCCAATCAACCACTAATATCTTCAGTAATAAAGAAAAGACGATGGTCATACGTTGGACATGTGATGAGAAGAGATAATAATCGAATAGCAAAGCAAGCCCTCATATGGGAAACAACAGGTAAAAGAAAAAGAGGAAGACCCAGGGAGACACTGAGAAGAACATTGATGAGAGAGGCAAGAGCAGCAGGAATCGGCTCCCTCAATGAGATAGAACTGCTTGCACAGAACAGAGTCAGATGGCGAGATTTGATAAAATATCTTTAAAAGAAAACTGCTAGAACAAAAATTCATATAGGAGAAGGTGTATCTTGGTCTACGCCCTATGGGCCGGTTACGGCTCGAAAGGTCAATAGATAGATAGATAAACAAAAATAAAACTGAGGTGGATCTTATCATCACAGAACAAAGTAAACACTTGTGTGAACAGAACAAAGTAAACACTTGTGTGAACAGAACAAAGTAAACACTTGTGTGAACAGAACAAAGTAAACACTTGTGTGATGTTGTGATGATTTTCTTGGATCAAACAATTTCAGATCTTGACATTGGAATATGAAGATGTTGTGATGAACTCTCCATTTGACTCTTTAAGGAAGCTGCTGAGAGTTCATGACCCTTACAAATTTACACTGGCCAGAGATTTTCTTGCCACGAGTGGTCTGTCAGACAATGAGGTTAGATTTATCATTCTGGTGTTTATTTGTTTTGTTACATGTTTGTTTGTCATTCTGGTATTTATTTGTTTTGTTACATGTTTGTTTGTCATTCTGGTATTTATTTGTTTTGTTACATGTTTGTCATTCTGGTGTTTATTTAATTTGTTACATGTTTGTGATGATTTTCAATTGTGCTTCCCTTAAAAGACTATTTTGTTATGTCTAAAATCTAATTATAAAAATGCATGATTTTTGTTTTATGTTTTATCTTTAATTTTTGTGTGAATAAACATCTTTGACTCTTGCCAGGTGGCTGGGTTTTTAGCTGATTCCATTGTGGAGGTTCTCAAAGTTTTTGTGAAGGGGAACACCTCAGGTAAGATGATAGATGCTGAATAGAGTTATAGTGTCATTTGTCAAAGTGAGTGTAGTTATACTGACATTTGTCAAAGTGAGTGTAGTTATACTGACATTTGTCAATGTGAGTGTAGTTATACTGACATTTGTCAAAGTGAGCGAAGTTATACTGACATTTGTCAAAGTGAGCGTAGTTATACTGACATTTGTCAAAGTGAGTGTAGTTACACTGACATTTGTCAAAGTGAGCATAGTTATACTGACATTTGTCAAAGTGAGTGTAGTTGTCAAAGTGAGCGAAGTTATACTGACATTTGTCAAAGTGAGCGTAGTTATACTGACATTTGTCAAAGTGAGTGTAGTTACACTGACATTTGTCAAAGTGAGCATAGTTATACTGACATTTGTCAAAGTGAGCATAGTTATACTGACATTTGTCAAAGTGAGCATAGTTATACTGACATTTGTCAAAGTGAGTGTAGTTATACTGAAATATATCAAAGTGAATGTAGTTATAGTGAATTATATCAAAGTGAATGTAGTTATACTGAGATATTACAAAGTGAGTGTAGTTATACTGAGAAATATCAAAGTGAGTGCAGTTATACTGACATTTGTCAAAGTGAGTGTAGTTATACTGACATTTGTCAAAGTGAGTGTAGTTATACTGACATTTGTCAAAGTGAGTGTAGTTATACTGACATTTGTCAAAGTGAGTGTAGTTATACTGACATTTGTCAAAGTGAGTGTAGTTATACTGACATTTGTCAAAGTGAGTGTAGTTATACTGACATTTGTCAAAGTGAGTGTAGTTATACTGACATTTGTCAAAGTGAGTGTAGTTATACTGACATTTGTCAAAGTGAGTGTAGTTATACTGACATTTGTCAAACTGAGTGTAGTTATACTGAGATATTACAAAGTGGGTGTAGTTATACTGAGATATTACAAAGTGGGTGTAGTTATACTGAGATTTGTCAAAGTGAGTGTACACTGATTTATTACAAAGTGAGTGTAGTTATACTGAGATATTACAAAGTGAGTGTAGTTATACTGAAATATTACAGAGTGTAGTTATACTGAGATATTACAAAGTGGGTGTAGTTATACTGAGATATTACAAATCAAGTGTAGTTATGCTGAAATATTACAAGTGAGTGTAGTTATACTGAGATATTACAAAGTGAGTGTAGTTATACTGAAATATTACAGAGTGTAGTTATACTGAGATATTACAAAGTGGGTGTAGTTATACTGAGATATTACAAATCAAGTGTAGTTATGCTGAAATATTACAAGTGAGTGTAGTTATACTGAGATTTGTCAAAGTGAGTGTGTACTGAGGTCAAAGTGAGTGTATACTGAGATATTACAAATCAAATGTAGTTATGCTAAAATATTACAAGTGAGTAGTTATACTGACATTTGTTAAAGTGAGTGTATACTGAGGTCAAAGTGAGCGTATACTGAGATATTACAAAGTGAGTGTAGTTATACTGAAATATTACAGAGTGTAGTTATACTGAGATATTACAAAGTGGGTGTAGTTATACTGAGATATTACAGAGTGTAGTTATACTGAGATATTACAAAGTGGGTGTAGTTATACTGAGATATTACAAATCAAGTGTAGTTATGCTGAAATATTACAAGTGAGTGTAGTTATACTGAGATTTGTCAAAGTGAGTGTGTACTGAGGTCAAAGTGAGTGTATACTGAGATATTACAAAATAAGTGTAGTTACATTGAAATATTACAAAGTGAGTGTAGTTATACTGAGATATTACAAAGTGGGTGTAGTTATACTGAGATATTACAGAGTGAGTGTAGTTACACTGAGATATTACAAAGTGAGTGTAGTTATACTGAGATATTGCAAAGTGGTAATGTGATCTGTATGCTGCATGTATCGCAATAGTACCCCAATTAGATACTCAGATACATATAACACATGTCAGGGTTAAACAAAAAAACTTAGAAGTCCTCTCAATGTCCCTGTTGTGCACCCTTGATAGTTAAAAGGTAACAATACCAAATTCGGATGCACTGGCCTGCTCCATCTAATACCAAATGATTGTCTGCAACATTAAACCATACAACTTGCCAAAGGAAAACTCTCATAATGTTTCAACCACACAAAATGGCCAGTAACAGGTCCTGAGTGCAAGAAGAAGTGCAGTGCTATCTGGCATATGGTGGAGCTGTATAGGTCTTGTGCTCAGAAGAGATCCAGAAACAGATACATTGGACCCTGGAGGGGAGGAGACTGGGGAAAAGAAAAAGCCTGAAGACAATTTAGACCAAAGACAACCTGGACCAAAGACAATCTAGATCGAAGACAACCTTGGACCAAAGACAATCTAGATCGAAGACAACCTGGACCAAAGACAATCTAGATCGAAGACAACCTGGACCAAAGACAATCTAGATCGAAGACAACCTGGACCAAAGACAATCTAGATCAAAGACAACCTTGGACCAAAGACAATCTAGATCGAAGACAACCTTGGACCAAAGAAAGACTTAATTGAAGTCAACCTGGACCAAAGACAAACAGGACCAATGACACCTTGACCAAAGACAATCTGGACTGAAGCAATCTAGACCACAGACAATCTGCCAAAGACAACTTGAACCAAACTCAAATTTAACCAAAGACAAGCTGCCGAAGACAACTTGGACCAAAGGCAACCTGGCCTAAAGACAACCTTGACCGAAGTCAAGCTGGACCAAAGCCAACCTAGATCAGAGACAAAATAGACTGAAGACAAATTGAACTGAAGACAACCTGGACCAAATGCAACCTGTACTGAAGATAACCTGAGACAAAGACAACCTGCCCTGAAGACAACCTGGTGCAGATCAGCAGTGTGGGTTAAAACTGTGTCAGCTTGCAATGTTTTCATGGTCTAAGTAAAGCGGAGGAACCTTATTACTGCCCTACAAGACATCACAACCTTGCTACTGGTCTACAAGACAACATGATCTTGCTACTGGTCTACAAGACATCAGAACCTTGCTACTGGTCTACAAGACATCATAACCTTGCTACTGGCCTACAAGACATCACAATCTTGCTACTGGTCTACAAGACATCACAACCTTGCTACTGGTCTACAAGACAACATGATCTTGCTACTGGCCTACAAGACATCACAACCTTGCTACTGGTCTACAAGACATCATAACCTTGCTACTGCCCTACAAGACATCACAACCTTGCTACTGGTCAACAAGACATCACAACCTTGCTACTGGTCTACAAGACAACACAATCTTGCTACTGGCCTACAAGACATCACAACCTTGCTACTGGTCTACAAGACATCACAACCTTGCTACTGGCCTACAAGCCATCACAATCTTGCTACTGGTCTACAAGACATCACAACCTTGCTACTGGTCTACAAGACAACATGATCTTGCTACTGGCCTACAAGACATCACAACCTTGCTACTGGTCTACAAGACATCACAACCTTGCTACTGGTCTACAAGACATCACAACCTTGCTACTGGTCTACAAGACATCACAACCTTGCTACTGGTCTACAAGACAACATGATCTTGCTACTGGTCTACAAGACATCACAACCTTGCTACTGGTCTACAAGACATCACAACCTTGCTACTGGCCTACAAGACATCACAACCTTGCTACTGGCCTACAAGACATCACAACCTTGCTACTGGCCTACAAGACATCATTAGGCACATAGCCACTTAAACTGCTTTTTTGGTCTTTGACTAGGGAGTGGATTGGTGAAAAGGGGGGGGGGGCCTTTACCTAATGGACATTGCAAAAGTTGCAACAATGTTGTAATTATAAAAAAAAAAGAGATTGATACTTGTAAGTTGACTTCCTGTCATGAGTGTTCAACTTCATATTTGAAATTCGTCAGTCTTCACTCATGTAGAATTAGTTTGTTGAGTGTAATCTTTTATCTTGGCAATTCTTCTCTCATAGATCTAGACTCAGAGCTGAGTGTTGGACACTCTGAGTGCATATTCAACCCATCTGATGGCATGGAAGTGTTCACACAATTTCTGAAGCTGTGTGAGAACATTGCACTTCTTGGAGATTGCATCTTGCAGGCGGTTGCATCTCTACTTTCAAGTGGTCAACAGGACATGACAGCAGCTGGTTCGTAATCGTTTGTTGATGGAGTGTCACCAGTTATTGTTGATTGAGCATTACCATAGTTATTATTTATAGTGTGTCACTAAAGTTATTGTTGATTGAGTATTACCATAGTTAGTATTTATAGAGTGTCACTAAAGTTATTGTTGATTGAGTATTACCATAGTTAATATTTATAGAGTGTCACTAAAGTTATTGTTGATTGAGTATTACCATAGTTATTATTTATAGTGTCACTAAAGTTATTGTTGATTGAGTATTACCATAGTTAATATTTATAGAGTGTCACTAAAGTTATTGTTGATTGAGTATTACCATAGTTAATATTTATAGAGTGTCACTTAAGTTATTGTTGATTGAATATTACCATAGTTATTATTTATAGAGTGTCACTAAAGTTATTGTTGATTTAGTATTACCATAGTTATTATTTATAGAGTGTCACTAAAGTTATTGTTGATTGAGTATTCATCATCATCGAGTGCCCTCTCCGCATCGAAGGTTGGCTACCATGTAGCGCCATTCCACTCTGTCTCTTGCTTTGATGGTGCAGATTGCCATAGGCTGACTTGTCCATCATTTGATGTTAATAGTCCATGTTAGTCTTGATCTGCCTCTGCCTCTTTTACCTTGTATTTTGCCTTCTAATATTACTTTTATTAGACTGTTGTGTCTTTTAACATGACCAAAAAATTTCATTTGTCTTGCTCTAATTGTGTTTAGTAGTTCTTTTTTCATTTTTAGTTGTTTTAAAACTTCCTCGTTTGTTTTCTTTTCTTTCCATCCAATGTTTTCTTTTCTTTCCATCCAAATCTACCTATTCTTCTATAAATCCACATTTCAGAGGCTTCAATTTTCTGTTCTGTTTTCTGGTCTAATGTCCATGTTTCTGCACCATACAGGAATATTGAGAAGATGTAACATTTTGCTATTCTTAGTTTCAACCCTGGTGTTATTTGTTTTGATGTTAGTATATTTTTCATGGCATTAAAATTACTTTTTGCCATACCTATTCTTTTGTTTATTTCAGTTGTACATTTTCCATCACTGGTTATAGTATGTCCCAGGTAGTTGTAGCTCTGAACTGTCTCTAGATGTATTCCTTCAACTTTGATATTTAATTGTAGGTCTTGAGAATTTTCTTTGTTTATGATCATAGTTTTAGTCTTTTTGATATTCATATCTAGTCCATATTTTTTGCTTGTCATGTTTATTACATTAAGTAATTGTTGTAGGTCTTTAGGATTTTCTGCTAGTAGAACAGTATCATCAGCATATCTTAGGTTATTGATTATCTTCCCATTAATGTTAAGGCCTGGCATCTCATTGATGTTTTTAAAGATTTGCTCAGTGTATAAATTGAACAAGCTTGGTGCTAGAATGCATCCTTGTCATACTCCTCTTTTTATATCAATGGGTGTAGAGTTCTCCTTGTTATATTTTATTATTGCTGTTTGCTCCCAATACAAATTACATATCAGTCGTATGTCTGTGTCATCCAGATTTATATCTTTTAGGCAGTCTATCATTTGATTATGGTGTATTCTATCAAATGCTTTGGTGTAGTCTATGAAGCAGGCATATATTGGTTTGTTTACTTCTGTGTACTTTTCAATCAATGTCCTCATGCTGAATATGGCTTCTTTTGTCCCACTGTTTTTCTTGAATCCGAATTACTGCTCATCTAATTCAGTATTAATTTTATTCTGAATCCTTCCTTGTATAACTTTTAGTAAAATTTTGGTTACCTGGCTCATTAGGCTTATTGTTCTAAAGTCGCTGCATTCAACTGCACCATAATAATTGAGCTTATTTATATTCGAGCTATGGACTAAGCAATGTTTACATTGAACAACACGATATATTTTATTGCAGCGAGTTGGCAGATTTTTGGAAATGTTTTCAAGGGTTTGAACATAAATGTTTGTTCACAGTTCGTTAACCGTCGCTGTAGATAAAGTCGTTAATTCGATGGCTTCGTTTCGGACATTTGGTAGCTAAGGACCTAACTTGTGCAAACGGATGGCATTGGCAAGGATCATTTTGAATCTATGAAGTGGGCTCATTTTGTGTTTAACTCAAAAGCATATGTGCTTTTTAACCAAAGACCTTTTTTTGGGGACTCAATGAAGATCTCCCCGTTGGAAGAATAAATTGTACTATTAGTCCCATAAATGATTCGCTTCCAGAGGTTTATGATGTAAACAAAGCAGTTTTGTCATTGCAAGTGAATAATGTCCACACCTATAATTGGTCAGGACTGTGTAGCAGCAGCAGCTTTATAGCGAACACAGAAAACATCACAGGATTGTGCTGTTCTGAAACAGCTATGCCATGCTACCCTAGAATTGCCTTTAATGGGATTACTGTGACCACAAACCACTCTCCATGTGTGTGCCACATATTTACACCCCAGAAAGAAACACTAAATATAACAACATCATGTGCCGTCTGTGATATTAATGACCACAGACCAGGAGACTCCTGTATAATTGATACAACTGTTGCACCAAGCATTTCATCAGCAGAGCCAGATCTATGGAATGTTAATCTGACATTGTTCTTGAATGATGTCCAAGTTAATGAGACATCAGAATCGTGTGGCGGCAGGTACAAGAAGGGAGCGGAGAACATCAAGTTCTGCTGCTATAAAGGAGACTTGCCTTGCTATCCCAGAATTTCCTTAAATGGGATCACTGTAGTTGAAAACTTCTCCTCTTGTGTAAACTACACATTCACATCTAAGAGTGAATCAGTGAAGGTCACAAAATCATATTCTCTCTGTGGTTTTACTAACTACAGGTCAGGTGGCTTCTGTTGGATTGGAAATGATAACATACCACCACTGTGTGTCTATATGTTTGGAATTGGAGTCGTCAATGATGGCCTAACATCATCAGGTGCTATGACGATCATCGTTTTCGGGAGGACGTGAACTCCCATGGTATATGGTGGATAGGCGGCAGGAACCATTGAAGGCTATGTCTGAAAAGTGTTCCTTCTTGCAGTTTCCTCATATTCCAAGTCCGGCTTGTTGCAGGAGCTACTGAGTTAAGTGCTCTGTGCACACCGTGAGCTGTGTGTCTCATCCGTTTTGATCCTGCTTCGATATCCCGCTTGTTTACGATGAATGATGATATCGTATGACAGGGAACAGTTGGCTGTGTTCAATTTCTGCGCGGTTTCGCCTTATGTCTTTTGGCGTGTGCTGAGACTGCTACGATGGGGACTACAGTTACCTTTCTTTGTTTGGGAGATGAGTTAGTAATTCGGATGATTCCACTGGCACGGGCGGTTGAGCAATTATGGATTTTAATTCGTTTGCTGTGATACCGAGGCCTTCCATAACCAATAACCAATAATTGAGTATTACCATAGTTATTATTTATAGAGTGTCACTAAAGTTATTGTTGATTGAATATTACCATAGTTACTATTTATAGAGTGTCACCAGTTATTGTTGATTGAATATTACCATAGTTACTATTTATAGAGTGTCACCAGTTATTGCTGATTGAGTATTACCATAGTTATTATTTATAGAGTGTCACTAAAGTTATTGTTGATTGAATATTACCATAGTTACTATTTATAGAGTGTCACCAGTTATTGTTGATTGAATATTACCATAGTTACTATTTATAGAGTGTCACCAGTTATTGTTGATTGAGTATTACCATAGTTTTTGTTGACGGAGTATTACCAGTTATTGTTGATGGAGGGACACAAAAGTTACTAGTAAAGGTTTTTAAAGTTACAGTGCACCACAATTTGAAGATTTATTAAAGATAAGTTACTATTTATTTCTAAGGATTGACACTTCATGAACGCCTGCAGTACCTTTTCAGTAGCATCTACTATCTATCTCCCTGCCCCTATAAGTTACTCTTTTGATCACAAACAAAAGAACTGTGCAGCCTCACGTACTCATTAACAAAGACACTGCATTCTGAGTTTGACTTTAACAGTTAGCCTTTAAATTGTGAAGCCTTTTGGGATTGTAGTTGAAAAGTTTAACTTTAAAGAGGTGACCTTGGAGAAGAGGGTAGACCATCAGTCAACAAATGTCAATCATTTCTTGTCTTCTTCTTCTCTTGACAAATATAAGTTCACTGAGACATCAGAGTGATGTTACGTCACAATTTTGTTGCTTTATGGGATGGGATAATAGAGTCCAATAAACTTTTATGTTATGGAATGGTAGAGTCCAATAAACTTTTATGTTATGGAATGGTAGAGTCCAATAAACTTTTATGGGATGGGATAATAGAGTACAATAAACTTTTATGGGATGGGATAATAGAGTCCAATAAACTTTTATGGGATGGGATGGTAGAGTCCAATAAACTTTTATGGGATGGGATAATAGAGTCCAATAAACTTTTATGGGATGGGATAATAGAGTCCAATAAACTTTTATGGGATGGGATAATAGAGTCCAATAAACTTTTATGTTATGGAATGGTAGAGTCCAATAAACTTTTATGGGATGGGATAATAGAGTCCAATAAACTTTTATGGGATGGGATAATAGAGTCCAATAAACTTTTATGGGATGGGATGATAGAGTCCAATAAACTTTTATGGGATGGGATAATAGAGTCCAATAAACTTTTATGGGATGGGATAATAGAGTCCAATAAACTTTTATGGGATGGGATAATAGAGTCCAATAAACTTTTATGGGATGGGATAATAGAGTCCAATAAACTTTTATGTTATGGAATGGTAGAGTCCAATAAACTTTTATGGGATGGGATAATAGAGTCCAATAAACTTTTATGGGATGGGATAATAGAGTCCAATAAACTTTTATGGGATGGGATGATAGAGTCCAATAAACTTTTATGGGATGGGATAATAGAGTCCAATAAACTTTTATGGGATGGGATAATAGAGTCCAATAAACTTTTATGGGATGGGATAATAGAGTCCAATAAACTTTTATGGGATGGGATGATAGAGTCCAATAAACTTTTATGGGATGGGATGATAGAGTCCAATAAACTTTTATGGGATGGAATGGTAGAGTCCAATAAACTTTTATGGGATGGGATGATAGAGTCCAATAAACTTTTATGGGATGGGATAATAGAGTCCAATAAACTTTTATGGGATAGAATGGTAGAGTCCAATAAACTTTTATGGGATGGGATAATAGAGTCCAATAAACTTTTATGGGATGGGATAATAGAGTTCAATAAACTTTTATGGGATGGAATGGTAGAGTCCAATAAACTTTTATGGGATGGGATGATAGAGTCCAATAAACTTTTATGGGATGGGATGGTAGAGTCCAATAAACTTTTATGGGATGGGATGGTAGAGTCCAATAAACTTTTATGGGATGGGATGATAGAGTCCAATAAACTTTTATGGGATAGAATGGTAGAGTCCAATAAACTTTTATGGGATGGGATAATAGAGTTCAATAAACTTTTATGGGATGGGATAATAGAGTCCAATAAACTTTTATGGGATGGAATGGTAGAGTCCAATAAACTTTTATGGGATGGGATGATAGAGTCCAATAAACTTTTATGGGATGGGATGGTAGAGTCCAATAAACTTTTATGGGATAGAATGGTAGAGTCCAATAAACTTTTATGGGATGGGATAATAGAGTTCAATAAACTTTTATGGGATGGGATAATAGAGTCCAATAAACTTTTATGGGATGGAATGGTAGAGTCCAATAAACTTTTATGGGATGGGATAATAGAGTTCAATAAACTTTTATGGGATGGAATGGTAGAGTCCAATAAACTTTTATGGGATGATCATCATCATCATCATTGAGTGCCGTCTCCGCAACGAAGGTTGGCTACCATGGAGCGCCATTTTGCTCTATCTCTTGCTTTGATGGTGCAGGTTGTCATCGGTTGACTTGTCCATCTTTTGATGTTATTCGTCCATGTTAATCTTGGTCTGCCTCTGCCTCTTCTACCTTGTATTTTCCCCTCCAGGATTACTTTCAGTAGGCTGTTATGTCTTTTAACATGGCCCAAGAATCGCATTTGTCTTGTTCTAATTGTGTTCAGAAATTCTCTTTTCATTTTTAGTTGTTTTAAGACTTTGTCATTTGTTTTCTTTTCCTTCCATCCAATTCTACCTATTCTTCTATATATCCACATTTCAAAGGCTTCAATTCTCTGTTCTGTTTTCTTGTCTAATGTCCATGTTTCAGCACCATATAGGAATATTGAGAAGATGTAACATTTTGCTATTCTTAGTTTTAGCTCTGGTGTTATTTGTTTTGATGTTAGTCATAGATGGGATGATAGAGTCCAATAAACTTTTATGGGATGGGATGATAGAGTCCAATAAACTTTTATGGGATGGGATGATAGAGTCCAATAAACTTTTATGGGATGGGATGATAGAGTCCAATAAACTTTTATGGGATGGGATGATAGAGTCCAATAAACTTTTATGTTATGGAATGGTAGAGTCCAATAAACTTTTATGGGATGGGATGATAGAGTCCAATAAACTTTTATGTTATGGAATGGTAGAGTCCAATAAACTTTTATGGGATGGGATAATAGAGTCCAATAAACTTTTATGGGATGGGATGATAGAGTCCAATAAACTTTTATGGGATGGGATGATAGAGTCCAATAAACTTTTATGGGATGGGATGATAGAGTCCAATAAACTTTTATGGGATGGGATGATAGAGTCCAATAAACTTTTATGGGATGGGATGATAGAGTCCAATAAACTTTTATGGGATGGGATGATAGAGTCCAATAAACTTTTATGGGATGGGATGATAGAGTCCAATAAACTTTTATGGGATGGGATGATAGAGTCCAATAAACTTTTATGTTATGGAATGGTAGAGTCCAATAAACTTTTATGGGATGGGATGATAGAGTCCAATAAACTTTTATGTTATGGAATGGTAGAGTCCAATAAACTTTTATGGGATGGGATAATAGAGTCCAATAAACTTTTATGGGATGGGATGATAGAGTCCAATAAACTTTTATGGGATGGGATGATAGAGTCCAATAAACTTTTATGGGATGGGATGATAGAGTCCAATAAACTTTTATGGGATGGGATGATAGAGTCCAATAAACTTTTATGGGATGGGATGATAGAGTCCAATAAACTTTTATGGGATGGGATAATAGAGTTCAATAAACTTTTATGGGATGGGATAATAGAGTCCAATAAACTTTTATGGGATGGGATGATAGAGTCCAATAAACTTTTATGCAGAAAAAAGTCCTGGTTACTACTGATTAAAAATTTTATGTTCTTCTTGTTGTTGTTTTTTTTTCGTGCATACTGTCACTGCAAGTCACCAATAAACGATTCAAGAAAATCAGACCTGAGGTGCCGACCAAGAAAAAGGTGGATAAACGGAATACTGGAAACACTGTGTGGTATAACAGCAGAAGAGGTCAATAGAAGAGCAAGAAACAGCCAACCCTATCTCCCCTCAAGGCCAAAAGGCAAATGAGGAATTAAAGGAAAAAAAAGAATTTGTTACAGCACTGTCATCGAGGAAGACATCTTGAATTTTTTAAAACTCACAATGATAAATATTTATCATTGGTCATTTATAATTATTATATATTATTTATTATTTACTAGAATGAGAGAGACACAGATCGGTTGGTTTGACTGTACTTGATTGAATGTGAAATGTTATTTTAATGTGACATCACTCTAAGTATGGTTGTGATAATGTTTTGTTCTTGATAGTATGTTGTAGTATTGTAAATGATGTATAGAACATGTTTGGGATACATTTTTACTTCTTCTTTTTTCCTTACTTATTTGCCTTTCAGTGTCAAGGGGACATGTAATTTGCGGCCTTTGCTCTTCTGTTCACTTCTACTGCTGTTATGTTTCCTAGGGCTTCTAATATTCCATCGATCCATCTTTTTCATGGTCGACCCTTGGGCCTGGTGTTCTCACAACGTAAATTGAAAGCTCATTGTGTTGTGTTTTGATCACTCTTCCTGTCTCTTGGCCAAACCATTTTATTTCTTATCTCTTTATATATTCTATGGTGGGGGCTATTCCTAGCTTTTTTAAATATTTGTACAAACTAACAAATCATGTATGAGACAAGTTGCAGGACAACTGTCTTAGTCATCAAATACCAATCTGCTGGCATGAGTGATCATGTCTCTCCACAACTTTTTGTCTCTGCCATTGTATATCAACTCAAGGAACTGGGTGGTCTAGAGGCAAGATGCCAGCCTCTGGACAAGAAAATTCTGGGTCCTAATCTTGCAACAGCCGGTGGAATTTTTTGTTTTCGTTTTCAAATCTATGGTTTCTTTGTGGCTTTGCCCTCTATGGTCTCTGGGTAATGAGATGTGATGTCTAATCCTTTTGAATAACCGTGAAAAGCAGGAGGTTCTGTATGCACTCTGCCCATGTTAAAGAGCCCTTGGCAGTTAAGAAATGAGTAAACCAAGATGGCTGTTGCCTGCAAAAAATTTGTTAAGCAATCTATCCATGTCGATGATGGATGATGATGATGATAATGATGATGTCGATGATGGATGTGTTTGGCTGAAAAGTGCAAATATCATGGCTTGCCATAGTGTCACAAACACATCCACGCCCACTTTGAACAGCAGTGTGTCACTTCAGCTGTTGACATCCTACCGTGCAGTTCTCATAAGTCACTGTTGTCATTACAATTTTTTCTCTATCTTTTGCTTCTTTCCTGACATTTCCCAGTTTTTACATTATTTGTCAGCCATTCCCTCCTGATTACTTGGCATGAGCATTATTCACTCTTGATGTCTTTAATGAACTTTCTTTTCACCCTGCTCTCTCTTGGAAAATCTTCATTACTTATTTTAATAGCCCATGATATTTTCAATATTTTTCTGTATATCTTCATTTCTTTGGAGTTCGCTTCCATGACACAGGACTGACTCTACATAAAACTGATCAATTCCCAGACTTCAATTGACTAAAGTGGGTTGCATGATTTTTCTCTAATTGTTGAAATGTTACTTTTGCCTAAGTCATTCTACACTTAACCTCTACCGTACATCCTTCATGTTATAAATGTTCCTCCATTCTATGAAGTCTGTATAAACTGTTAAATCCCATATCAAATTACTGCAATAATAAAGTGGGGTTATTGAATAAATAAATCAGAAAGGTATAACACACAACCAATGTTGTCACTGAACTTTCTCTGATCAAAGCAGGAAACAGAAGTCTGGAAATACAAAATGTAGATTTCAAAAACAGCATTAATTGTTTTCTTTTATACAAGAGGATGATTCTGATTTTGTTGCGTAACATTCATGCTTGCTATATTTCAGAAGAATTATGGTACGCACTTACATGACACACACTACATGATACTCATTTACATGGTACACACTTACATGGTACAGACTTACATGGTACACACATGTATTCAGAAACAATAATCTTGGTTAATGTATTCAGGCACAATAATTATGTGTTCATTTTGATTATTTCAGCTTTGACGATTCAAACAGAGCTGATAATAATGGCCCATGAATGTTACACTGTGTCCTCCAACATGGAAGGCATATCCCACGTGCTTCGTGCTGCAAGATTGTGTTGTGATTGTATAGCAGAAGCTAGAGAATTTACGCTCATGGTAAAATGTCTATTTTTGTCTGCCTCAAATTGTTTTACAACTTAATCAATGTTAGCATCAGATGTTCTATAATGGCAACACTGGAGTATATCACCAGAGGCTTTCTTTACAAATCCTGATACATTACATGGTGATGTTTCTTGTGGGAAGTACTGAAAGGCTGTGCAGTTCTCAACAAGATAGTAACAGTTATCAAGGGTTTGTGTACTAAATTCACATGTAACAACAGTTATCAAAGGTTTGTGTACTAAATTCACATGTAACAACAGTTATCAAAGGTTTGTGTACTAAATTCACATGTAACAACAGTTATCAAAGATTTGTGTGCTAAATTCATATGTAACAACAGTTATCAAAGGTTTGTGTACTAAATTCATATGTAACAACAGTTATCAAAGATTTGTGTACTAAATTCATATGTAACAACAGTTATCAAAGGTTTGTGTACTAAATTCACATGTAACAACAGTTATCAAAAGTTTGTCTACTATATTCACATGCAACACCAAACACAGTAGCCAATCAGTGAAAGTTGAGTGCAACAAGACTGCCCTCTACCACCAACAATCCTCTTCTTGACTGTTAAGAACTGACTGAGGAGGCAGAAAACAGGATATTCCAAGAGGAATGGACGATGTTCTCACTGGAAGACTTAACACTTTCAGGCTCATAAAGACATATACAAAGTTTCTGTGCATTAAAATGACTATTAGGCATCTACCACAAAACAACATTATTACATTAAAATAACTATTAAGCATCTACCACAAAACAACATTATTACATTAAAATAACTATTAAGCATCTACCACAAAACAACATTATTACATTAAAATGACTATTAGGTATCTACCACAAAACAACATTATTACATTAAAATAACTATTAAGCATCTACCACAAAACAACATTATTACATTAAAATGACTATTAGGCATCTACCACAAAACAACATTATTACATTAAAATAACTATTAAGCATCTACCACAAAACAACATTATTACATTAAAATGACTATTAGGCATCTACCACAAAACAACATGATTACATTAAAATAACTATTAAGCATCTACCACAAAACAACATTATTACATTAAAATGACTATTAAGCATCTACCACAAAACAACATTATTACATTAAAATAACTATTAAGCATCTACCACAAAACAACATTATTACATTAAAATGACTATTAGGCATCTACCACAAAACAACATTATTACATTAAAATGACTATTAGGCATCTACCACAAAACAACATTATTACATTAAAATAACTATTAAGCATCTACCACAAAACAACATTATTACATTAAAATGACTATTAGGTATCTACCACAAAACAACATTATTACATTAAAATAACTATTAAGCATCTACCACAAAACAACATTATTACATTAAAATGACTATTAGGCATCTACCACAAAACAACATTATTACATTAAAATAACTATTAAGCATCTACCACAAAACAACATTATTACATTAAAATGACTATTAGGCATCTACCACAAAACAACATGATTACATTAAAATAACTATTAAGCATCTACCACAAAACAACATTATTACATTAAAATGACTATTAAGCATCTACCACAAAACAACATTATTACATTAAAATAACTATTAAGCATCTACCACAAAACAACATTATTACATTAAAATGACTATTAGGCATCTACCACAAAACAACATTATTACATTAAAATGACTATTAGGCATCTACCACAAAACAACATTATTACATTAAAATAACTATTAAGCATCTACCACAAAACAACATTATTACATTAAAATGACTATTAAGCATCTACCACAAAACAACATTATTACATTAAAATGACTATTAGGCATCTACCACAAAACAACATTATTACATTAAAATGACTATTAAGCATCTACCACAAAACAACATTATTACATTAAAATGACTATTAGGCATCTACCACAAAACAACATTATTACATTAAAATGACTAGTAGGCATCTACCACAAAACAACATTATTACATTAAAATAACTAATAGGCATCTACCACAAAACAACATTATTACATTAAAATAACTAATAGGCATCTACCACAAAACAACATTATTACATTAAAATAACTAATAGGCATCTACCACAAAACAACATTATTACATTAAAATAACTAATAGGCATCTACCACAAAACAACATTATTACATTAAAATAACTAATAGGCATCTACCACAAAACAACATTATTACATTAAAATGACTATTAGGCATCTACCACAAAACAACATTATTACATTAAAATGACTATTAGGCATCTACCACAAAACAACATTATTACATTAAAATAACTAATAGGCATCTACCACAAAACAACATTATTACATTAAAATGACTATTAGGCATCTACCACAAAACAACATTGTTACATTAAAATGACTATTAAGCATCTACCACAAAACAACATTGCATTAAAATGACTATTAGGCATCTACCACAAAACAACATTACATTAAAATGACTATTAGGCATCTACCACAAAACAACATTACATTAAAATGACTATTAGGCATCTATCACAAAACATCATTACATTAAAATGACTATTAGGTATCTATCACAAAACATCATTACATTAAAATGACTATTAGGCATCTATCACAAAACATCATTACATTAAAATGACTATTAGGCATCTACCACAAAACATCATTACATTAAAATGACTATTAGGCATCTATCTAACACAAAACATCATTACATTAAAATGACTATTAGGCATCTATCTAACACATAACATCATTACATTAAAATGACTATTAGGCATCTATCTAACACAAAACATCATTACATTAAAATTACTATTAGGCATCTATCTAACACAAAACATCATTACATTAAAATGACTATTAGGCATCTATCTAACACAAAACATCATTACATTAAAATGACTATTAGGTATCTATCTAACACAAAACATCATTACATTAAAATGACTATTAGGTATCTATCTAACACAAAACATCATTACATTAAAAAGAGAGTAGGTTTTAAAGAATTTCAAGGGACACATGTGGTCATCAAGGGTTGAAAGTCAATTTAAATTACTAATATTTACTGACTTCAGCTACATTTTACTAAAGAAGTTTGACTGTGCCACACTCTGAACATATGACTTGCTGAACATATGACTTGCTGAAAGTATGGCTTGCTGAAAGTATGGCTTTCTGACCATATGACTTGCTGAACGTATGACTTGCTGAATGTATGACTTGCTGAATGTATGACTTGCTGAATGTATGACTTGCTGAAAGTATGGCTTTCTGAACATATGACTTGCTGAAAGTATGGCTTTCTGACCATATGACTTGCTGAACGTATGACTTGCTGAACATATGACTTGCTGAACATATGACTTGCTGAAAGTATGGCTTTCTGAACATATGACTTGCTGAAAGTATGGCTTTCTGAACATATGACTTGCTGAATGTATGGCTTTCTGAACATATGACTTGCTGAATGTATGGCTTTCTGAACATATGACTTGCTGAATGTATGGCTTTCTGAACATATGACTTGCTGAATGTATGACTTGCTGAAAGTATGGCTTTCTGAACATATGACTTGCTGAAAGTATGGCTTTCTGAACATATGACTTGCTGAATGTATGGCTTTCTGAACATATGACTTGCTGAATGTATTACTTGCTGAAAGTATGGCTTTCTGAACGTATGACTTGCTGAATGTATGACTTGCTGAATGTATGGCTTTCTGAACATATGACTTGCTGAAAGTATGGCTTTCTGAACATATGACTTGCTGAATGTATGGCTTTCTGAACATATGACTTGCTGAATGTATGACTTGCTGAAAGTATGGCTTTCTGAACATATGACTTGCTGAATGTATGACTTGCTGAACATATGACCTTCTGAACGTATGACTTGCTGAATGTATGACTAGCTGAATGTATGGCTTTCTGAACATATGACTTGCTGAATGTATGACTTGCTGAACATATGACTTGCTGAACGTATGACTTGCTGAACGTATGACTTGCTGAATGTATGGCTTTCTGAACATATGACTTGCTGAACATATGACTTGCTGAACGTATGACTTGCTGAACGTATGACTTGCTGAATGTATGGCTTTCTGAACATATGACTTGCTGAATGTATGACTTGCTGCACACAGTTCTCTTGACAGGTGATGTTTATGTTGGGTTTCTAGTAATAAAATGATCAAAAACCATTCTGAAATAAACATTTGCTGAACAAATATTTCAATAATGTTGGTTTATGTAAGTGATCAAGCTTTTGTTTAGGACTTATGATTGTGATGGGGTTCAAATATGTGCTTGATGTGATTGCATTATTAACCCATCTCTACTAACACAATGGAAATAAAAGCAGATATATGAGTAACATAATTTTAGTTGAACATACAAATAAAAAGTGACATAAGAAATTACACTTAATTGAAGAAACATTCCATTGGTCACAGTTGAGAAACAAGAGCTTTCAACAGCCAGGACATTTACATACTTAAGAAGTGTAGCAACATCAGATGAGTAGATGGTAAAAGTGTCAACAAAATAAAGCCATACTTGTAACATATTAGGGATACATGAGCCAGCCATTAACTCACTGTGGTCCAAACATTTATTATTTGGAGAAACTCCATCAAGGCAGTTTCTAGGCTGTTACATAGTATAACAAATATATGTAAATGACATATGTGGTCCAAGATCTTTGCTAGGCTGTTACATAGATAACAAATATATGTAAATGACATATGTGGTCCAAGATCTTTGGTAGTAAATGAATTAATTCTATATCCTCTGTTGGTTGAAAGATAACAGTGTTGTTAATAAATTATTATTTTATTTTCTCAGAGAAGTTTGATTGTTCAGTTTGATTGTTCAGTTTGATTGTTCAGTAAAATGATGATGTGCTCAGTTCAGATTTGAACAGACCTCAGAAAAATAAAGATTGTGTTGTTTTGTTTTCAAACAGGAAGAAAATCAATATAATATTAGGCAAATTTAAAAGTTGTCACATATTCAGGAAATGAAACAAAAATGTTTACAAACAAAAATGTTCACAAGCTCAGAATTATACAGGTTTGCAACCCAAAATTGTAACACGTTTACATTGAAAGGATTGGTAAGAGTTTTCAGGTTAGTGAAAGATTGCTTTAGATTGACAACAAATTCTATATTTCTAGTTTCCTATATTTTTTCCTGTTTCTTTTAAAAAATTTTAATTTCAGATCCGCTTGTTGACAGGTGTTGGGAGGTTTAGTGAGATGTTGTACATCTTCCATGCTCTACAACAACATCATCAGTTTGAGTTGTTGCTGTGCAGGGGAATGGACAGGGTGAGTGGCTAGATTTGTTGGCAGGTGTTGGGAGGTTTAGTGAGATGTTGTACATCTTCCATGCTCTACAACAACATCATCAGTTTGAGTTGTTGCTGTGCAGGGGAATGGACAAGGTGAGTAGTTAGATTTGTTGGCAGGTTTATGTACAGATGTCATGGAATGCTGTACCATTCAGGTGTATGTGCAGATGTCATGGAATGCTGTACCATTCAGGTTTATGTACAAATGTCATGGAATGTTGTACCATGCAGGTTTATGTACAGATGTCATGGAATGCTGTACCATTCAGGTTTATGTACAGATGTCATGGAATGTTGTACCATTCAGGTTTATGTGCAGATGTCATGGAATGCTGTACCATTCAGGTTTATGTACAGATGTCATGGAATGCTGTACCATTCAGGTTTATGTATAAATGTCATGGAATGTTGTACCATTCAGGTTCACGTACAAATGTCATTCATCTGGTTAGAGTCACAAGACTACATCCACACATGTATACTGAGTGATTCGATGAGCATGATAAAAAAAGTAGAGGCGGGCTCTGAACGCATGCAATGGGTAGAGTCGTTGCAGAAATCCAAAATATGTAACGTCACCTTTGTCTATGTCCCTGGACATGCGTGATTACGGGGAAATGAAAGAGCGGACAGGTTGGCTAGCTGTGCTGTCGTTGAGGACAGGCAACCAATGGATCGGGCGGACATCATCAATGCCCTCCGAGATGTGGGAAGAACACAGGACTTCGACAAACACAGATCCACGTCACTTCTTCGGATGATGGAAATGGGAGTTAAGATGGGCACAGCCAGATATGAGAAACTTAGTGGCCGCGTAAGAAGACTTATCAACCAACATAGAACTGGAGTCGTCAGTCGCTGGACACTGAGGGAATTGCTGAGGAGGGGATCTGAGCACCTATGGACATGTTCGGAGTGCAATGATGATGACCCGCAAATGACTCAATACAAATGTCATGGAATTTATTAATTAATGAATACCATGTGTACCATTCATATGTTTTTGCTTATATACACACACACGAACATGCATACACACACATATATAGGTACACATTGAGACACACACACAGATAGGTACACATAGAGACAAAATATAACAGATGCTCCAAACATGGGGCGATAAAACCTTGAGACAGCAAGATCATTTCCTGGAACCAGTTGTCCAGGACCTGATGTCTTGGAGTGTGATGGTGGATGTCTGTGCTATTGTACCAGTCCCCAGATATATGAGTGTCGCTGGCATAAGATTGCATGTTGTATCTGCACTGGTGTCATATCTGCACTTGTGTCACTTCTGCATCATATCTGCATATCTGCACTGTGTCATATCTGCATTTGTCATATCTGCACTGTGTCATATCTGCACTGGTGTTGTATCTGCACTTGTGTCATATCTGCACTGGTGTCATATCTACACTGGTGTCATATCTGCACTGATGTCATATCTGCACTTGTGTCATATTTGAACTTGTGTCATATCTGCACTGGTGCCATATCTGTACTTGTGTCATATCTGTACTTGTGTCATATCTGCACTTGTGTCATATCTGCACTGGTGTCATATCTGTACTTGTGTCATATCTGTACTTGTGTCATATCTGCACTGGTGTCAAATCTGCACTTGTGTCATATCTGCACTTGTGTCATATCTGCACTGGTGTAATATCTGCACTGGTGTTGTATCTGCACTTGTGTCGTATCTGCACTGGTGTCATATCTACACTGGTGTCATATCTGCACTGGTGTCATATCTGCACTGGTGTCATATCTGCACTTGTGTCATATTTGAACTTATGTCATATCTGCATAGGTGTCATATCTGTACTTGTGTCATATCTGTACTTGTGTCATATCTGCACTGGTGTCATATCTGCACTTGTGTCATATCTGCACTTGTGTCATATCTGCACTGGTGTCATATCTGCACTGGTGTCATATCTGCACTGGTGTCATATCTGCACTGGTGTTGTATCTGCACTTGTGTCATATCTGCACTGGTGTCATATCTGCACTGGTGTCATATCTGCAGGAAAAATTGAAAAAAAAAAAAAAAAAAAAAAAAAAAAAAATGGTATGTTAGAAGCTTTACGTGATTAATAGACGACACAGATTCGAACGACGTTTCGGCTCAATAGGCCTTCAGCAGGAACAAACAAACAACATACACACACAGATATGTGAATAAATAAAACCAATCCTACATAGCTAACTAGTAATGAAACATCAAAAACAAAAATAATCGAAATATGTTGACTTCCCTGTGTGTCGTGGACAGTGGTCAGGCTATGAAAGGAATTTCTCACGGGTGTCACGAAATTCCTTTCATAGCCTGACCACTGTCCACGACACACAGGGAAGTCAACATATTTCGATTATTTTTGTTTTTGATGTTTCATTACTAGTTAGCTATGTAGGATTGGTTTTATTTATTCACATATCTGTGTGTGTATGTTGTTTGTTTGTTCCTGCTGAAGGCCTATTGAGCCGAAACGTCGTTCGAATCTGTGTCGTCTATTAATCACGTAAAGCTTCTAACATACCATTTTTTTTTTTTTTTTTTTTTTTTTTCAATTTTTCCTCGAATTCAGCTTTACTGCAGCTTCACATTTTTATGCATTCATTTGCATTTCTTTGCCTTAACCCCTGTCATATCTGCACTTGTGTCATATCTGCACTGATGTCATATCTGCACTTGTGTCATATTTGAACTTGTGTCATATCTGCATATGTGTCATATCTGCACTGGTGTCATATCTGTACTTGTGTCATATCTGTACTTGTGTCATATCTGCACTGGTGTCATATCTGCACTTGTGTCATATCTGCACTGGTGTCATATCTGCACTTGTGTCATATCTGCACTTGTGTCATATCTGCACTGGTATCATATCTGCACTTGTGTCATATCTGCACTTGTGTCATATCTGTACTTGTGTCATATCTGCACTTGTGTCATATCTGCACTGGTATCATATCTGCACTGGTGTCATATCTGCACTGGTGTCATATCTGTACTTGTATCATATCTGCACTTGTGTCATATCTGCACTTGTGTCATATCTGCACTTGTATCATAGGCATCACAGATGTTGGTGCTGTGTTGGGCTGGTAAGTGCTGTCACTTCCTGGTTGTCATCGAGGTAGATCAATGGGAAGGAAACTTTCAACTGCCATCATCTAAAGTATCATCAATTGTTTGGCACTAACTTAATGACAACACACATTCTCCACAACACTAAAGTATCATCAATTGTTTGGCACTAACTTAATGACAACACACATTCTCCACAACACTAAAGTATCATCAATTGTTCGGCACTAACTTAATGACAACACACATTCTCCACAACACTAAAGTATCATCAATTGTTCGGCACTAACTTAATGACAACACACATTCTCCACAACACTAAAGTATCATCAATTGTTCGGCACTAACTTAATGACAACACACATTCTCCACAACAATAAAGTATCATCAATTGTTTGGCACTAACTTAATGACAACACACATTCTCCACAACACTAAAGTATCATCAATTGTTCGGCACTAACTTAATGACAACACACATTCTCCACAACAATAAAGTATCATCAATTGTTTGGCACTAACTTAATGACAACACACATTCTCCACAACACTAAAGTATCATCAATTGTTTGGCACTAACTTAATGACGATACACATTCTCCACAACACTAAAGTATCATCAATTGTTTGGCACTAACTTGATGACAACACACATTCTCCACAACACTAAAGTATCATCAATTGTTCGGCACTAACTTAATGACAACACACATTCTCCACAACAATAAAGTATCTTCAATTGTTTGGCACTAACTTAATGACAACACACATTCTCCACAACAATAAAGTATCATCAATTGTTTGGCACTAACTTAATGACAACACACATTCTCCACAACACTAAAGTATCATCAATTGTTTGGCACTAACTTGATGACAACACACATTCTCCACAACAATAAAGTATCATCAATTGTTTGGCACTAACTTGATGACAACACACATTCTCCACAACAATAAAGTATCATCAATTGTTTGGCACTAACTTGATGACAACACACATTCTCCACAACACTAAAGTATCATCAATTGTTTGGCACTAACTTAATGACAACACACATTCTCCACAACACTAAAGTATCATCAATTGTTCGGCACTAACTTAATGACAACACACATTCTCCACAACACTAAAGTATCATCAATTGTTCAGCACTAACTTAATGACAACACACATTCTCCACAACACTAAAGTATCATCAATTGTTCGGCACTAACTTAATGACAACACACATTCTCCACAACAATAAAGTATCATCAATTGTTTGGCACTAACTTGATGACAACACACATTCTCCACAACACTAAAGTATCATCAATGTTTGGCACTAACTTAATGACAACACACATTCTCCACAACAATAAAGTATCATCAATTGTTTGGCACTAACTTAATGACAACACACATTCTCCACAACACTAAAGTATCATCAATTGTTCAGCACTAACTTAATGACAACACACATTCTCCACAACACTAAAGTATCATCAATTGTTTGGCACTAACTTAATGACAACACACATTCTCCACAACACTAAAGTATCATCAATTGTTTGGCACTAACTTAATGACAACACACATTCTCCACAACACTAAAGTATCATCAATTGTTTGGCACTAACTTAATGACAACACACATTCTCCACAACACTAAAGTATCATCAATTGTTTGGCACTAACTTAATGACAACACACATTCTCCACAACAATAAATGGTGTTAGATCAGCAAAGATTCACTGATCCAGATTGAATTATATGAAAAAATTTAACACATAATGGTCTGCATCAAAATGGTTGCTCATTGTCTGATTTATGCACTTACAACATCTGCCATAACCGGATATAGTACTAATCTCCAATGTCCACTTGTCTCTTGACAAGTTCATGATATTAATCACATTCTCATGATAATTTTAGAATGCTCTGATATGGTGGCACAATCAATTTACAAGTTCAAATTGTTCACTCTCTACTTTTGATCTCGATCTTGCTATACCCACAATCCTTTCAAAGTGCTTCTCCAAGAATCACACCCGTGGTTATCTATCCCTGTTCTCATAATCACTTCTAGCATCTTCACAAAGTTCAACCTGGCTTTTTTAACTATTCTAAGTCCTGATAGTCAACTTCCATGACTCCCCTCTCACTTGATCTAAACCACATGCGTTAACTCTGTCTGGGCACAACTATCTTTGCCAGCTAACGACACAACTATCTTTGTCAGCTAACTACACAACTATCTTTGTCAACTAACTACACAACTATCTTTATGAGCTAACTACACAACTATCTTTGCCAGCTAACTACACAACTATCTTTGCCAGCTAACTACACAACTATCTTTGCCAGCTAACTACACAACTATCTTTGCCAGCTAACGACACAACTATCTTTGCCAGCTAACTACATAACTATCTTTGCCAGCTAACTACACAACTATCTTTGCCAGCTAACTACACAACTATCTTTGCCAGCTAACTACACAACTATCTTTGCCAGCTAACTACACAACTATCTTTGCCAACTAACTACACAACTATCTTTGCCAGCTAACTACACAACTATCTTTGCCAGCTAACTACACAACTATCTTTGCCAGCTAACTGTCAATAACTAATTTCCACCAACCGTGTTCATCCACTTCTCATAACTAACTATCCTACAACTGTCCTTTTCAATTACCTACCTCTAACTGACCAACCATCCTTTTCAATTACCTACCTCTAACTGACCAACCATCCTTTTCAATTACCTACCTCTAACTGACCAACCATCCTTTTCAATTACCTACCTCTAACTGACCAACCATCCTTTTCAATTACCGACCTCTAACTGACCAACCATCCTTTTCAATTACCTACCTCTAACTGACCAACCATCCTTTTCAATTACCGACCTCTAACTGACCAACCATCCTTTTCAATTACCTACCTCTAACTGACCAACCATCCTTTTCAATTATCTACCTCTAACTGACCAACCATCCTTTTCAATTACCTACCTCTAACTGACCAACCATCCTTTTCAATAACCTACCTCTAACTGACCAACCATCCTTTTCAATTACCTACCTCTAACTGACCAACCATCCTTTTCAATTACCTACCTCTAACTGACCAACCATCCTTTTCAATTACCTACCTCTAACTGACCAACAGTTAGCTCAACCAATAGTTAACTTCTAGTGGAAGAGATCGATCACTTTATCTATCTTGGAAGTCACATTGATCGAGAAGGGGATACAAGCAAAGAAATTAGAATCAGAATAGCAGCAATGTCTTTCAGAAGCCTTGAAAAGTTGTGGAAATCAAAACTCATCAGCACAAACACAAAACTTAGACTATTCAAATCAAATGTACTATCAACCCTTACGTATGCGTGTGAAAGCTGGAAAACAACATGAGATATAGAAACAAAGTTGAACGCATTCGAAAATAAATGTCTAAGGAAAATACTTGGTATAGCATGGAACGAATTCAAAACAAATGAGGAAATTAGAGAAATCGCCAATCAACCACTAATATCTTCAGTAATGAAGAAAAGATGATGGTCATATGTTGGACATGTGATGAGAAAAGATAATAACCGAATAGCAAAGCAAGCCCTCATATGGGAAACAACAGGTAAGAGAAAAAGAGGAAGACCCACAGAGACACTGAGAAGAACATTGATGAGACAGGCAAGAGCAGCAGGATTCGGTTCCCTCAATGAGATAGAGCTGCTTGCACAGAACAGAGACAAATGGCGAGATTTGATAAAATATCTTTAAAAGAATTGAAAACTGCTAGAACAAAAAATTCAGATAAAAGAAGGAGTATCTTGGTCTACGCCCTATGGGCCGGCTACAGCTCGAAAGGTCAATAGATAGATAGAACTGACCAACCATCCTTTTCAATTACCTACCTCTTAATGACCAACCATCCTTTTCAACTGCCTGTCTCTTACTAAAGTTTACTTACGACAACCCAATTCATTTAATTTGTCTCCCTTATTTTATGATTTCTATTTTCTCAATTCCCCTTGACTCAGGTGACCTTCTCTTGGTTACTGTTGTCTCCCCTTGATTACAGTGTGAACTCTAAGCTCATCCCAATGAACCCACCATTATTCCATCATTCTCTCCCATACACCTCCTAATTCTCTTCTCCTTGTTACCTACTTCATCTGCCAAGGAGTATAAATGTAAGAACTCAACACTTTTCTGTCAGATACAACATTCTTAAACAGAAGTGTTATTATTTCTGCACAATAAAATTGTGATGTCTCTGGGACACAAAAACATGTTCATTTCTGTTTAAATTCTCTCCGATATTTTAGGAAGACAAGTTGAAAGTGGCTATTCTTGACTACCTCAAGAGATATCAACCCGATGATAATGAAGCATACACTATGGTAGCCCTCAAGTTCACCATGTACCGTGACATAGCAGGCATGTTGGAAGCATGTGGCTACAGGACACTGAAACTTCTCAAAGACAAGACATTAGGTTAGTCTTTCTTGATCCATGCTGCTCGGTTCGTGGTTGGTTGGACACGTGATCTCAACGTGAATACTGAAGCTGTGAATATTGATAGTACTTCAAATGTTGATTTTGTGATTACTTCTTGTATCAATAACACACAACAAACCTTCAATAAACATTGCGAGAACACCAGACTCAAGGCCAACCAAGAAAAAGATGGATTGATGGAATATTAGAAACACTAGGAAACATAACAGCAGCAGAGGCTAACGGAAGAGCAAACGACCACAAATTATATATCCCTCAACGCTGAAAGACATATGAGGAAGGAAAGAAGAAGAATATGGCATAGATTCATAAATAGTCTAGATAAATGTGTTTTGTTTGTCTCCATGTTTTATATATGAATATATAGTGCATGGAAATACAGATAAAAGCAGATACTTGCATAACCAGAGAGGAGATGGAAGCTATGAGAGAGTTTATAAATAACAACCAAACTGCTGAATATCAGCAACAGCCAAAGCATACTGGATGTACTAAAATATGTATTGTTCTTCCAAAAAACCTGCAGTGATGGAATCTGAGGTTGATTGTACAGTAACCCTCATGGGTCACATGACAAAGAATCATCATGGAAAGAGTGAGAGGAAAAAGCCAAACCAGAGATGAGTGATGGACAGTGTGGATGTAAGAGATCTGCCATATACATCATAAGATCCTTAGCAGAAAAAACCATAGAAGTGAGAACAGAGCTATACTTATGTTTTATAGATTACACCATTTGACAAAGTCAAGAATCAATAATTTAATGTGAATAGTGAGATTATAACGAGTTTCATAAAGGACATACAAGAATATCAGCCGGTGGTTATAATATAAACATGTAGTGTGATTGTCTTAATTGCTGAGATAGTGAAAATGAGTTAAAGAAAATGATTGACATCTATAAACATGTAGTGTGATTGTCTTAATTGCTGAGATAGTGAAAATGAATTAAAGAAAATGATTGACATCTATAAACATGTAGTGTGATTGTCTTAGTTGCTGAAATAGTGAAAATGAATTAAAGAAAATGATTGACATCTATAAACATGTAGTGTGATTGTCTTAATTGCTGAGATAGTGAAAATGAGTTAAAGAAAATGATTGACATCTTTAAACATGTAGTGTGATTGTCTTAGTTGCTGATAGTGAAAATGAGTTAAAGAAAATGATTGACATCTATAAACATGTAGTGTGATTGTCTTAGTTGCTGATAGTGAAAATGAGTTAAAGAAAATGATTGACATCTTTAAACATGTAGTGTGATTGTCTTAGTTGCTGATAGTGAAAATGAGTTAAAGAAAATGATTGACATCTTTAAAATAGTGAAAATGAGTTAAAGAAAAATGATTGACATCTTTAAACATGTAGTGTGATTGTCTTAATTGCTGAGATAGTGAAAATGAGTTAAAGAAAATGATTGACATCTATAAACATGTAGTGTGATTGTCTTAGTTGCTGAGATAGTGAAAATGAGTTAAAGAAAATGATTGACATCTTTAAACATGTAGTGTGATTGTCTTAGTTGCTGAAATAGTGAAAATGAGTTAAAGAAAATGATTGACATCTTTAAACATGTAGTGTGATTGTCTTAGTTGCTGAAATAGTGAAAATGAGTTAAAGAAAATGATTGACATCTTTAAACATGTAGTGTGATTGTCTTAGTTGCTGAAATAGTGAAAATGAGTTAAAGAAAATGATTGACATCTTTAAACATGTAGTGTGATTGTCTTAGTTGCTGAAATAGTGAAAATGAGTTAAAGAAAATGATTGACATCTATAAACATGTAGTGTGATTGTCTTAGTTGCTGAGATAGTGAAAATGAGTTAAAGAAAATGATTGACATCTATAAGTTGCTCAGATAGTGAAAATGAGTTAAAGAAAATGATTGACATCTATAAACATGTAGTGTGATTGTCTTAATTGCTGAGATAGTGAAAATGAATTAAAGAAAATGATTGACATCTATAAACATGTAGTGTGATTGTCTTAATTGCTGAGATAGTGAAAATGAATTAAAGAAAATGATTGACATCTTTAAACATGTAGTGTGATTGTCTTAATTGCTGAGATAGTGAAAATGAATTAAAGAAAATGATTGACATCTTTAAACATAAAGACCTTAGACCCCACACCAAAAAGACAGAGGTAATGTTAACTTTCTGCTGAGGTAATGTTAACTTTTTTGTTGAGGCAATGTTAACCTTTTATTGAAGTGATGTTAATTTGTTGCTGATGTGATATTTGCTAACAAAGAAAAAGATATCTCCTAGATGTACAGTTAATGTAATTGGGACAGTAGTAAAACAGGTCAATGAATTCACATAACTTGGGTTGTTGCTAACTAGAGATGGTTGATAAACAATGAAGGTGAGGTGTAGAGTAGCTCAGGCTAAGGCAGCTTTCCAAACATTGAGGAACATATTAGCTACCTAGATTTGTCTGTGGACATTTAACAAATCTTCTTCAGTGCTGTTGTGAAACCAGTCTTGATGTATGGATGTAAATCATGGACAGTATGACAACAGGCAAGAAAATTGTTGGAGGCCACAGCAGTGTGGCTTATACAGAAGAATATTGAGAATACCTTGACAGCTGAGAGTAATAAGGACATTCTTAAAGAGACTAAAGCAAGAAGAAAACTAGTAGGAAATATTAAGAGATTATCATTTTGTGGCTGACTTCTCATGAGAAGGGAACAGCTGGAATTTTGTGTGACCACAGGAAAAAGTGAGAGAAGAAGAGACAGAGAAAAACAGAGAAAAGATATCAGAGAGTTTAAGAGAATGAATCCCGCTTTACTTTCCCAGAAAAAAATCCGGTACCCATTAAAGGCTGGGTAAACTGAAGTCGTCGGTTGGGATCGAACCTTACTTCTCGTCCTTTGTAGTCCAGTTCACTAACCACTGAGCTATTGCGGCTCCATAGCACACATGTTACTTGATGATAATAATTATTAATCTTCTTTTACCTGCCTTGTACTTACTTGCTGTAGATAATTCCAAGGACATCATTGAGTTACTGAAGAAATGCTTACAATACTTCAAAGATGCAGCTGAAAGCTACGTGAAGGTACGTGTGTGAATGTTTTATCTCAATTTGGAATTGTTTGTGGGTTTTTAAAATAAATTTTGTCTACATGTATCAGCTGCAGCACCTGCAGCAATGGTAGAGGTTGTATTAGTAGTGGTAGTAGGGTTAGTAGTAGTAGTAGCAGGGTTAGTAGTAGTAGTAGGGGGGGTTGTTGTAGTAGTAGTAGCAGGGTTATTAGTAATAGTAGGTGTAGTAGTAGTAGGGGTTGTTATAGTAGTAGGGTTAGTAATGGTTAGAAGTAGAGGTAGTAGTAGTGAAAAAGGGTATAGAAGGGGTATGGTGGAAACAGGCTATAGCAATAGTAAGTTTGAAACAGGAGATAGCAGCGATAGGAAATTAGTGAGTGAAGGGCAGAATGTAAACAAAGGGGGGATAATTAGGAAGCAGAGCTGATAGGTGTTCAAGGGCTCGAGAAGGGTGTGAGTAAGCAAGAATCACGGGGGGCAGGGAAAAAGCCAGAGGTTAGTGAACAAAGGAGAAAATTGAGAGGTGACTGTTAAGAGATCAGTGTGCGCAAGTCAGGTTGGTGAGAGGAGGGTTGAATTCATTCGATTCAGAAGTGTGTTCAGATGCGGACGTCTGTAGAAATACAGTCGGTACCGTGAACTAGTTAGGTTGGTGAGAAAGTTAGTAGCTATGTTAGTTGGAGGGCGACAGCCCCTCAAGTTAGTTGTGTGAGTTTCCTGGACACTGGACAGTTAGATGTGATTAGTTGTGATGCCAGATTAAGCTAGGCACAGTAGGGCTGTACTATGAATAACAGATAAATGTTCGTGTTACAATTATCGCAAGGACTTGATTGTGAATCAGGTGGGTACAGTATCATGAGATTTAGGAGATATGTGTAATCACCTACATCGGAAGATTGAATATCAATCATTCCATCGAGACATTAGCAGAGCGTGGAGAGCTCACCACATGTATAGAGACGTATATATTAATCGTGAGTGTTCTCACCGAAACTTCAGTGAATTAGACTAGATATAGTCATGGAGAGAATTGACTATGAAGCTGGTAGCTTCTGATAACTCAGAGACTTTGAATCATTGTGAGTATTCAAGTTTACCTAGAATAGGTTGTGAATTATTGTGAGTGTTCAAGTAGCATAGACTAGGGACGTATTGTATATATAAATTGTGAGTGTTCTCACCGAAACTTCAGTGACTTAGAGTAGATGTAGTCATGGAGAGAATTGACTATGAAGCTGGTAGCTTCTGATAACTCAGAGACTTTGTATCATTGTGAGTATTCAATTTCACCTAGAACAGATGTGAATTATTATGAGTGTTCCACTTAGCGTAGAACAGAGACTTTGAATCATTATGAGTGTATACTTAGCATAGAACAGAGACGGTGGAATTAATTTAACTGTGAGTGTCACTGGCACTAAACAAGTGCAGAGACTGTTGTATTATTGCAGGTCTCACTCATGTTGAGGAGACAAATATTATGGAGCATTGAACGTGTTGTCAGTGCGAGAGTCAGGTCGGAATGAGAGGTCACTATAAGAGTGACAGTGGACATTTTGTAAATTTCTGGGAATGGATTTGTTAGTGTTTAATAAACGTTTAACTGTTAACTCCAATGGTGTTGAAACATGTTGGAAATGCTAGCTGTGTTCTTGTTGTCTTGTCCTGACGACGAACGGATTAGGTTGTCCTGAACCATAGATTGAATAGCGCGAAGTACTGCTAACGGTCAACAGGTGGTCAAGTCGTAACAGGTGGTCAAGTCGTAACAGGTGGTCAAGTCGTAACAGGTGGTCAAGTCGTTGGCCAGTGCAACCGGCTGGTGTTCTAGCAGCGGGTAGGATTCACGAGGGCTCAGATCTCAACGAGCTTCCGTCCAGATATCCACAGAGGAAAGTCGAAGGAGAGTCAGACCGCCTTTAGCGGTAAGACGAGTTCTTCAAGTCAAGCAGGGGATGGCTCAAAATGGAGTGAGCTGTTTGTCTGCATCTTCTGTGTAAGGCGTACCGGAGGCAAGGCGTGGCAAGTCCTTCCTCCAGTAAAGCAGAGCAGCGGTCAAGTCAATGCGGGCAAGAGGGACTTGCCTACGACACTTCCGACAATCCATATCGGCAGTGAAGGAGCGTCACAGGCGAGGCAAGGCCTGCGTCCACCACGTGTAGGGTTGCATAGGGGGCGTTGATGTGGTGTTCACCATGTCGTCCTAGTGCATACAGTACAGGGCAGGCTTCTGGGAGAAGTCGGTTCAACTAGTGTGATCACGCCTTCCTGTGTTCATAAACCTGTTACATTATAGGTTAAAAGCCTGCTACAGTAGTAGTAGGGGTTGTTATAGTAGTAGGGTTAGTAATGGTTAGAAGTAGAGGTAGTAGTAGTAGCCTCCTTCATTATTCACCTTTGAACTCTTGCAGTACAGAAGGTTAATATCAATACAACAGAAGAGGATTTCTTGGACCTTATGGTTTTAAACATCAATCTACATACTTTTTATTGATCTAACACTCAACATATTATATATTGATCTTTAGATAATTGAACAAGGAATTAGATTTCACCAATACCAAGATGATACTAGACATGTAAAAGGAAAAATTGGAGAAAAATGACCAAAACAAAAAAAAATGAAAAACTCTCCAGTGAAGGAATCTAATAAAATAGTTGATCTAGAATTTGGGAATATGGTTTGTTGACGGTTTACATGAATAAGATTGAGAGTGGTACACGATGTGGTTAAACATATGCATCTAAACTCTAGCCTACCCAGTCCTCATAGAAGTAGGAGTCCTACTCTTTGAGACTTTTAACTGCCTAGGGTTTGTTAAAATGCACTAGATGACATTGGATCTCATATTTTTTTTCATTTTCCAAAAGGGCTAGACAATGGATCTCACTATCCATAGAAATGAATTGTTTTAATAAAATAAATTGAAGCCTTTGAAATGTGGATTTATAGAAGAATAGGAAGAATCAAATGGAAAGAAAAGAAGACAAATGATGAAATCTTAAAACAACTAAAAATTAAAAGAGAACTATTAAACACAATTGGAACTAGACATGACATTTTTGGGTCATATTAAAAGACACAATAGTTTACTAAAAGTAATCTTAGAAGAGAAAATACAAGGTAATAGAGGCAGAGACAGACCAAGACTAATTAGGACAAGTAACATCAAAAGATGGATAGGTCAGCCTATGACAACCTGCACCATCAAAGCAAGAGACTGAGTGGAATGATGCTCCATGGTAGCCAACCTTCGATGCGGAGATGACACTCAATGATGATGATGATGATGATGATCCATAGAACAATAATGGAAGGCATGGTTCCACAATGATGAGATAGGCAGACCAAGAAGGTGATTTCCAGACAGGTCAAAGAGACCTTGAACTTTAAACAGAAGAAGAGGGAGAACTGGCTAGAGACAGACTGTGATGAGTGCAATGATCTGCAATGGACAAGCAGCTTGATGATATTGATGTTGAATAGTAGCAGCAGCAGCAGCTCATAGAACATACCAGAATGTGATTGTTTTGTCTGTCTATCATTTCACAAAAGTTTTGTTTTCTGAGATCATGTATGAAATATTAGTTGAAGTATGCAATGAATTACAATTTGATGGAAGATGGTCCATTATTTGAACAGGACAACAGTGTTAGAAAAGCTCAGATTTGTGTCAGACAAGCCAGACTGCTGTCCCTTCAGCTGCAGCTTGTGGCTCATGGCATCACAGTTATCAATTTGACCAGAGATCAAGTGGCAGCATTTGTTAACGTCCATGGACGCTTTATTGAGGTAAGCAAAGACGTTCAACAGCTAAGTCTGGCTTTGGTTGCACTGAACAAAAAAGACCATAATTCGTTGTGTTGTAACACCAGCTATTTGTACTAGTTTCAAGTTAATATATTCTATACAATGTTTAATGAGTTTTCAACAGTCAAAAACAGCTTTATTGATTTTGATGTCAGTTATTTCAAGTAATGTTTTGTTAATTCAGTCATCTCTGCACACAGAAATTAATTGAAATGGATCTCACTATTTTGTATCTCTGATTGTTATTTGCTCATTCATTAATCCTTCAATCAAATCTTACTTGCTCATTATTAAATCCTTCAATCAATTGTTGTCTGTTCACTCTTGAATCCTTTGCACGGGCGTAATACTGATCACATTACCCCAAAAATCATGTGTTCGGTCTATAAAAATTATGTTCAATAACACCATATTCCCTATACAGCACTTGGTGTGACAGGGCACTTTACTTTTTTTATTTTACTTAAATCCTTCAGTCAATTGTTATTCACCTATTCTTGAATCTTTCATTTGATGTTATTTGCCTATTCTTGAATCCTTCAACAAATTATTTGCCAATTTTTGAAACTTTCAATCTATTATTTTTTGCCAGTTCTTAAACGCTTTAACAGATTTTTTCCCCTATGTCTTGAATACTTCAAATGGTGTTTTTTTTACCCTTTAAGTAAATTATTTGTCCATTCTTGAATACTTCAAATGGTGTTTTTTACCCTTTAAGTCAATTATTTGTCCATTCTTGAATACTTCAAATTGTGTTTTTTTACCCTTTAAGTCAATTATTTGTCCATTCTTCAATACTTCAAATGTTGTTTTTTTTACCCTTTAAGTCAATTATTTGTCCATTCTTGAATACTTCAAATTGTGTTTTTTTACCCTTTAAGTCAATTATTTGTCCATTCTTGAATACTTCAAATGGTGTTTTTTTTACCCTTTAAGTCAATTATTTGTCCATTCTTGAATACTTCAAATGGTGTTTTTTACCCTTTCAGTCAATTATTTGTCCTATCTTGAATCCTGCAATATGAAATGTTTGTTTATCTTCAGCTTAAACCCTCCAGCATGATTATCAACAAAAGGGCTGTCTTTCTTTCTTTGGTCTATATGACCCCCCCACCCCTTTTGCCTTCCAATTTTCATCTGCTCTGTCTGTTCATGTATTTCTCAGATATCAATTTTGATTTTCTTCTACAAAAAAGTTTACTGAAAAATCTACCATCCAATCATGTAAGTTGAGAAAAGTGGTGACAATATTAGATTAAAATTACTTATTATGTTATATACATGATTATTGTCACAAATATATTGAGAGCATTGAAATGCTACAAGTTTACCAAGACTTCCAGCTGAGGAAAGTCCTGGATGTAAGTAACTTGCAACTTCTTCTAGTCTCTCCTATGTTTTTTTATGTTTAATGTTTTTTTTCTTTTTTTTAAAATTATAATTATACCTATTTTTTTAAAAACTTGATGTATAGTCTGTAATTAGTTACTATTGCTGATTTGTTCTATTCAGTAGTGTTGCTCTAATCGTTAGTGTGTAGTGTTTTTCTAATCAGCAGTGTTGCTCTAATCTAGCAGTGTTGCTCTAATCATTAGTGCGTAGTGTTGCTTTAATCAATAGTGTTGCTTGAATTCATAGTGTTGCTCTAATTGGTAGTTTTGCTCTAATCGGTAGTGTTTCTCTAATTGGTAGTGTTTCTCTAATTGGTAGTGTTGCTCTAATCGGTAGTGTTTCTCTAATTGCTAGTGTTTCTCTAATTGGTAGTGTTGCTCTAATCGGTAGTGTTTCTCTAATTGCTAGTGTTTCTCTAATTGGTAGTGTTGCTTTAATCGGTAGTGTTTCTCTAATTGGTAGTGTTGCTCTAATTGCTAGTGTTTCTCTAATTGGTAGTGTTGCTCTAATTGGTAGTGTTGCTCTAATTGCTAGTGTTTCTCTAATTGGTAGTGTTGCTCTAATTGGTAGTGTTGCTTTAATTGGTAGTGTTTCTCTAATTGGTAGTGTTGCTCTAATTGCTAGTGTTTCTCTAATTGGTAGTGTTGCTCTAATTGGTAGTGTTGCTCTAATCGGTAGTGTTTCTCTAATCGGTAGTGTTTCTCTAATTGGTAGTGTTGCTCTAATTGGTAGTGTTGCTCTAATTGGTAGTGTTGCTCTAATCGGTAGTGTTGCTCTAATCGGTAGTGTTTCTCTAATCGGTAGTGTTTCTCTAATCGGTAGTGTTTCTCTAATCGGTAGTGTTTCTCTAATCGGTAGTGTTGCTCTAATCGGTAGTGTTGCTCTAATCGGTAGTGTTTCTCTAATCGGTAGTGTTGCTCTAATCGGTAGTGTTGCTCTAATCGGTAGTGTTTCTCTAATGGGTAGTGTTGCTCTAAACGGTAGTGTTTCTCTAATCGGTAGTGTTGCTCTAATCGGTAGTGTTGCTCTAATCGGTAGTGTTTCTCTAATCGGTAGTGTTTCTCTAATCGGTAGTGTTTCTCTAATCGGTAGTGTTTCTCTAATCGGTAGTGTTTCTCTAATCGGTAGTGTTGCTCTAATCGGTAGTGTTTCTCTAATCGGTAGTGTTGCTCTAATCGGTGGTGTTGCTCTAATCGGTAGTGTTGCTCTAATCGGTAGTGTTGCTCTAATCGGTAGTGTTTCTCTAATCGGTAGTGTTTCTCTAATCGGTAGTGTTGCTCTAATCGGTAGTGTTGCTCTAATCGGTAGTGTTGCTCTAATCGGTAGTGTTTCTCTAATCGGTAGTGTTGCTCTAATCGGTAGTGTTTCTCTAATCGGTAGTGTTGCTCTAATCGGTAGTGTTTCTCTAATCGGTAGTGTTGCTCTAATCGGTGGTGTTGCTCTAATCGGTAGTGTTGCTCTAATCGGTAGTGTTGCTCTAATCGGTAGTGTTTCTCTAATCGGTAGTGTTTCTCTAATCGGTAGTGTTGCTCTAATTGGTAGTGTTGCTCTAATTGTTAGTACATAGTGTTGCTTTAAACAGTAATGTTGCTCAAGTTCGTAGTGTTGCTCATGTTTGTAGTGTTGCTCAAGTTCGTAGTGTTGCTTTAATCGGTAGTGTTTCTCTGATTGGTAATGTTGCTCTAATCAGCAGTGTTGCTATTATTGGTAACGTTCTTGTCGGTAGTGTTGCTCCAATCGGTAGTGTTGCTCTAATCGGTAGTGTTGCTGTAATTGGTAGTGTTGCTCCAATCGGTAGTGTTGCTCTAATCGGTAGTGTTGCTGTAATTGGTAGTGTTGCTCGAATTGGTAGTGTTGCTCGAATTGGTAATATTGCTCTAATCGGTAGTGTTGCTCTAATCGGTAGTGTTGCTCTAATCGGTAGTGTTGCTCTAATCGGTAGTGTTGCTCTAATTAGTATTCACTACTGGGTAGAGTCATGTTTTGATCATCACATGTTGACAGTTTGACTTTACTTGACCCATGTTCTTGACTAGGCAATGGTTGTGTCAGATGCCTATGACAGGAGAGCAGATTGGACAGAGGCTGTCTTCAACAACATTGTTATCAATGGGGACATGTGTTACTTGCAAGAAATGAGACTACATGTCCACATCACCCCTGCTCTAGTTGAGGATGTTGTTAAAAGGTATCCTGGTCACGTGACTGTACATCCTAATAATGCAGCCTCAGTTTACCTCCCATGTCAGTTTTGTTTAAGTTTATAATAACTTATCCCATATCTTACACCATTTTTAGAGTCACATCAGTGCACAAAACCAAAAAAATCACATTAAAATGGATAAAAAAACAGTTCACTTCGATTTTTTTAAAGTATTAATATTGTATTAAAATTGTATAGTATTAATATTTCCTGTGTTTTACCGGGGCCTCATTATGAGGGGAGTAAAGAATAGTGACACTATGACCTTCCAGGAATGTCATAAGAGGCGACTAAGGAGGTTGATCGATGGCTTGACAAGCTGTCATTGTAAAAAGTATTGTTATGGAAACAGCACCATATATTTTAGAGCAGTGATCTCTGCAATATGTGCCACTTTGGCACGCAAGGTTTCTGTTTTTGAGATTGTGGTTCTGCCCTATGTGCCATCTTCGGCTCGAAAGGACAATAGATAGATAGATATAAAAAATGTTCTTATTGTAATAATTTCTGGTAGAGTTCTGATTGGACACATTATCTGATTTCTCTCAAATTTGGCAATTGTGTTATATTGAAATGAGGGCTAAATTAAAAACTTTTTTTTTCTTCACATTTTCCAGTATTTAAGTTATTATTAGATTGTACCACAATGATTAAATATTGAAAAGTGCAGATCTACTGACAGATGAGAGTGATTCAACATTTTCACTTGGGTGCATGCACACGTACCCCGTGTGCACTAACATTCATTTTCCTTCTGGCCACAGCACAGTATGCAGGGAACACATTTTTTTACATTTTTATTTCTCATTCTAGTTCGAAATTATTATTTTTAAAATTATTTTTTAAATACATATCTATGTGTGTGTGTTGTATGTTTGCTCCTTCTGAAGGCCTATTGAGCTGAAGCGTTGTTCTAATTTGCGTCATCCATTTATTACGTAAAGCTTTAACCCTACCGTTAGGGGGACTGGTTAGTCTCAAGGCAAGATGCCAGCCTTGAAACAGAGAGGTTGTGGATTCAAATCCCGGCTGCAGCAGTTGAGATTTTTATTTATGATTTATCTCTGCAGTCACCACCCCTGGTCTCAGCAGCGAGACCTGGCTTGAAAGGTCAATTACTCATGGACGGAAAAAATATGAGTCCCTCTAATGACAGAGTTATCTGCCTGTGCTGCAAGGGAAAAACATATTCTTCTTCTTCTTCTATCCTTCCTCCATTGCCGTTGGTGTCGAGGGGAGAATAAATCTGTGATTCTTTGCTCTTCTGTTGTTATCCCTCCTAGTGACTCTAGTATTCCCTTTATCCATCTCTTTCTCGGTCTTCCTCTTAATCTGGCATTTTCGTAGTGTTTGTTTATTGCTCTTTGAGTCATTGTTAGTTCTTTTTGTCTTGTTATGTGGTCGTACCAATTTATCTGTTGTTTCTTTATGTATTCGATGGCTGGTTCAATTTCGAGTTTCTTCCTCAGGTCGGTGTTTCTTACTCTGTCCCTTAAGCTGTTTCCTATCATTCTTTTGACACATTTAATTTCGGTGGTCGTTATTTTTCTTATTGTTTCTCCATTATTTAGGCTCTGAGCACTGTAACCATCACCCCTGGTTAGCCTTGGAAAAACAGATTAACACGCAAAATTCAGTTCCTAATCTCTGACTTCGTCTGAGGTAAAAGCTGGCGAAGCAAAAAAAAAAACCCTACTGTTTTTTCTATTTGTTTCTATATATTTTTAAAATGTCTCCTTACAATCAGCTTTACTGCAGCTTCACATTTCTTTGATTCATTCTTGAGCAAAGGCAACACCCTTCTGTTGATACTGCAACTCCTCTCTTGATTCATGGGTTACCTTGAACACCAAATACTCAACTTTGTATCCAGGCCCCCCTTCCCAACAAATACCTCTGGTACATTAATGACTACTTCAGACTTACCGTTCTACCTGAGGACGATTTCTCCAAGTTTACCGATTACATCAGAAGCTATCACAAAGCAAGATCTTGTATCTCCACTTCCTCTGTTATCTTTTTGGACCTTGTTGTTTCCTTGGCCACTTCTGGCCTCCACACCTTGGTTTTTCTATAAACCCACAGATGCCCATTGTTACCTTCTCTATACTTCATCACATTCACCTTCATGCGGTGATTCTATTCTGTTTTCTCAATAATTGCTCTTTTGTTGTATGTACCAGGATGACTAGGATTTCCTCCAACAGGCTCACCTTATGTTTGGCTTCTTTCACCACCAGTTTTATTCAGATTCGATCTTTCAATGTGCCTTCAAATGGGTCCTCCTTATCTCTCATCCTGATGCACTCACTCCTTTCAACCGCCCCCACTCTGAATGAACAATACTCACCCTCACCTATCATCCTCACCATTACCGTTCCATTCACCACTCTGGTCCCACCACTCGTCTACTTTACCATGATCTCCCTATGATCACCTTCAAACGTGACAAGACTTTGAGAGATATTCTGGTCACAAGCCATCTCCCTCGCTCCGAGGCCATAAACACTTGGGTATGGTCCCCTGTGGACATAATTGTATAAACTGTGCTTATATGCTCTGCACTGACTCTGTCTTATTCCCTAACAGAAGGTTCAAGATCAAGGATGGTTTCACATGTGTGTCCCGCAATATATTTTATGTCATTATATGCCAATGATGTCACATGACTTATATTGGTGAGTCTGGGAGACTTTTAGTGGAAGGTTTTGTGAACACCTTCGAGGTGTTCAACAGAATACTGGCACTCCAGTGGTGTCCCATTTAAATTCCTCGGACCACAAAGGTAAAAATTACATCTGTATCACTGGTATTGTCCTTTGCCACCCTAGTGACCACCACTGGTTTGCCTTGGAGAATTGCCTTATAGTACAATTGGGTTCGCTGTCCCCACGAGGCATTAATGTATCACACTCATACACATAGTTTCCCTGTGGCTGTCCCTTCCTTATTGCATATTCTTTGTTGCTCATGTTTGAGCACATTAGTATATGCACATGCTATGACATTAACATCTCTCCACTACTAGACCACACTGCAATACTTTGGCTGTCCCTATATCTCTTACCCCACTTTGCGACATCTCAATCTTTCCTTCTCTCAGGTACCCTGTATTCTTCTGGTCTGTTCTTTGTGCTTTGTGTATGGACACGGACATGTTTGTGGGAGCTTTTGGTTATCCGTGCTGTGTTTGCACATATTCACTTGGGTGTACGCACGCATACCCCGTGCACACTAACATTCATTTGTCTTCTGGCTACAGCACAGTATACAGGGAACATGTTTAAAAAAAATGTTTATTTCTCATTCTAGTTTGAAATGATTTTTTAAATTATTTATTATATTTTATTTTAAATACATATCTGTGTTTGTGTTGTATGTTTATTCCTGCTGAAGACTTATTGGGCCAAAATGTTGTTCTAATTTGTGTCATTCACTTATTACATAACGCTTTAACCCTACCATTTTTTCTATATATTAAAAAAAATTTCTCCTTACAGGTAGCTTTACTGCAGCTTCGCATTTTTATGCATTTCTTTACTTTGATCTTACTAAATGATAGGATCATCTCTGTGATCCTGGCTGGCCTCATTTCAATAGGACTACACTATTGCGCCCAAGACCACACCTACATGTGGTCCCCTGTCATCGCAAAGTTGGTTTTGGGTGCAGCTGAGTTCCCTGTGGTATAACTGGGCAGGGAGGAGGTGAGCCCCTATAGATGCAGGACCAGAGCTCATCGGTGCGTGGTACATGGCCTTCATTCACTCACCGTCGCTCTCTCTTGAGTGTCCTTTTCTTCTGGATTAACACCACCTCTATGGGAACCTGCTGTGGACAAGGTGAAGTTTGCAGTCTTTAAATCACCTTGAGACCCTCTACTGGCACACACAGAGGGCCAATGGCTTCAGTTTGAGAAGACCACAATCCCCCACCTCCAAAAGATCTGTGGTATTTTCTCACAGACACAACTGGCCCAGGACATGATGATCCTCTGCCAATACAAATGGCCCACACATGATACTCCTGAAAGGACAGAGCAAGTGCCAGTAGACAGTAGGTGGCAGGAAATGGGCCAATGTGACTCCTACCTGACTTCATGGCCTAGAGGAATGAAGACATGGAGGGCCGACACGCTGACAGAGGCAGAAGCACAGTGTGCCATGGAGGGAAGTTGCAAGATGACTAAGTTAGTGCAAATTTCATCCTGACATGGTAAGATAGTCCACAGTCTCTCCCTTCCCCCCTACCCCAGATTACAGTGCCATATATACACATTTTTGGCCGAAGGACATCAGTTCACATTCTTCTGGATCCATAACAACAACAATAACAATTGTTGAGTTGGGGTTTTACCTTATAAATTTGGCCCTCAGCTTTTGTTGTCTTAGGGTTTGTGTTTAATTCTTTGCTAGGCATGATCCTTTCAACCTCAGGCGATCTTTTAGATTATATTAGACTTATGTTCCCATCCAAATACGGTAGAAAAAACTACTTTGTATTGGCAGATACTGTGCTGCCAGAAGTTGTAATATTGGTCACTCTACATGGTCGCTGACAGTATTTTTAAACCTTGTAGTTTGGTATGACAATTTCATTGGCTAGTTCAGATATGAGCAGAGCCATTTTTGGAATTCTGAAAATTGTTCTTCCCATAAAATTTTATGTGTAGATTAATTTTAAGAATAAATAAGTGGAAAGACACCCAGATGGTCTGTTCCCACAAAATTTTGGTGATATCAAATGCATGTTATTTTTATTTTAAAAAACATTTTTAAAATAGAAAATTCAGTACAAATTATAAGAATTTCATACCATATGAAAGATATGTTGCCCTTTACAAATTTATAACATTTGTTTTAACGTAACAAAAAATATATAATATAAAATCAGTTCTGATAGGCCTAAATCACTGCTTATATGTGGTATGTCATAGAAATTATGTTCACTATGTGTAGTTCAAGCAGAAGACTCCAGTTGGAAGGCATGAGGTTTGGCTGATAGTAGTCCCATCATCCTTGAGAGGACAGGCAACAAAAACAGCTGAACAAATACTGCAGGACAGGCAACATAAACAGCTGAACAAATACTGCAGGACAGGCAACATAAATAGCTGATCACATACTACAGGACAGGCAACATAAACAGCTTATCACATACTGCAGGACAGGCAACATAAACAGCTGATCACATACTACAGGACAGTCAACACAAACAGCTGATGACATACTACAGGACAGGCAACACAAACAGCTGATCACATACTACAGGACAGGCAACACAAACAGCTGACCACATACTACAGGACAGGCAACACAAACAGCTGACCACATACTACAGGACAGGCAACACAAACAGTTGACCACATACTACAGGACAGGCAACACAGACAGCTGACCACATACTACAGGACAGGCAACACAAACAGCTGACCACATACTACAGGACAGGCAACACAAACAGCTGACCACATACTACAGGACAGGCAACACAGACAGCTGACCACATACTACAGGACAGGCAACACAAACAGCTGACCACATACTACAGGACAGGTGTAACAGTATCGTTTCTTCATCAATTAATAGATACTATTTGAATTACTGGATAGATATTTGACGTGTGACAGACCATTTATAGATGGCCTTCTATAGATCTTGAATGACGAATCGAATGCTTGACGAACACTCTATTTTGGTGCTCTGACACTTAAACGCTCGCGTCAGCATGGAACATGTCTCATCTCTTGTCGACACTAACGTATTCAAACTGTAACACGTTGTGCTGTCTGTATGCACTCCACCTTGTTTGGAGTGCCGGCTGTGGTGGTCGCTTATGCCTGGACGTGACCCCTCGCCTGGCTTGTGTTGACAGGAAGGCCTAGATCAGGTCTACTACCTTCCCCCACTAATTTCTTCACACGCTCCAAGCTGTCAGTGCACAATCTGTGACCTGACCTAATTTCAGATTCAGGCCAACTAATTGCAGTTCTGGGAACTGCTGCCGTCGTAAAGTGGTTAGTATTTCTTCTTTGTGTATCTCATCCACTGACAATCAGGTTCGTTCTTCACAGAACTATGAAACTTCATTAAAGCACAATCAACAACTCACTGCTGTGTAAAACAAACATGAACTTTATTGTAATAGCGATCATCACTCGATCACTGCCGTGACCGATTTCATATCAATCTTTGCAAGCTTGTTAGTATATCACATTAACTCTCTTGTGCACACTTACTCACATCACTTGACACAAAGACACTCCCTGGGTGTCTCCTTAGCAGACAGACATCTGCTCATATGACAATACATTAAATAGTTCTTTGCATACCACATCTCACATTCCTTGACAAAGACCTTCCTTGGTGCTTCTTTAGCAGACTGACATCTGCCAATTTGATAAGAACATTGACTGGTTCACTATATTGACAAAGACACTCCCTGGTGCCTCTTAGCAGACTGACATCTGCCAATTTGATAAGAACATTGACTGGTTCACTACATTGACAAACCGTTTCTCTGACATGACAAAGTTCTCGTGACTATTTCACATCGACAATCAATTAATTGTTGGGCTCTCTACTCACCAGTTAAGAATACACACTTCTTGCCCCATTATCAGAATCACACCGAAAAACATAGGGCATTCGTCCCAACGTATTCTCCCTCAATTTAGAGAACCACTACTTAACTACTTCTATGGTCTATCACTGACCAACTTCACTGGTCCTGGCCACATCGTCCCTAAATATTCCCTAACTCGCCACCTCTCCTTGACGAACACATTTCGCTGTTTAGGGTTCTGACAGCCAACTAACTAACACTTCTTGACTCAATACTATTTACAACTCATAACGAAAGACTATTTACAACAGCTGTTACGGCTGTCAACCGTTCTCCGGCTAACACCCGATGGAATATGACCTGCCTGGTCCACTGCTAGTTCGAAACTGGAATTAACTAACAATCACTCACTACCTAACTATTTACACCTATTTTTAAGGGCTGTTAACCTTCGCAGGCTAACACACTACGGACACGACCTCTCTGGTCCCCCGCTAGTTTTCCACTGATTTATTTTCACACTTCACTCTATACCTATCTCCTTTCTCATTTGTCCCACACCATTCTCGTGCGGCACGCATCTCTCTGAGTGATTCTTACTTTCATGCTCTCCACGCTTTCTGTCATTTCTTCTCTCACCCGGCCTACTAATTTAATTCTTCCCCTCTCCTCTAACTCTTTATATGGCCTTCACTCTTTACTTACCTCTACATCTCCATCTCTCTCTCTGTCCTTTCTCTCTCTCTCTCTCTGTCCTTTCTCTCTCTCTCTCTCTCTATTTCACAGGCAACACAGACATCTGACCACATACTACAGGACAGGCAACACAGACAGGTGACCACATACTGCAGAACAGGCAACACAGACAGCTGACCACATATTATACTACAGGACAGGCAACACAGACATCTGACCACATACTACAGGACAGGCAACACAGACAGGTGACCACATACTGCAGAACAGGCAACACAGACAGCTGACCACATATTATACTACAGGACAGGCAACACAGACAGCTGAACACATACTACAGGACAGGCAACACAGACAGCATGACAGGCAACACAGACAGCTGAACTCATACTACAGGACAGGCAATGCATACAGCTGACCATATATCACAGGAAGACAACATGTTCAGGCAGTTGCAGTAGGAACACTGGCCAACAGAAATGCACGTCTTTGACAAGCTTTTTGGAAGTCCTGAGGAACTCTCAAATACAGCAACGGGCATAAGAAAAACTGGACTACTTTTGTAGACATTGTGAATCAGACAGCAATTGAAAAGAAGAAGACTTTCTCATTTTCTCTTGTTGCCAACTTTGTAAATAGTTGTTGAGGCTGTTTATTCCCATACTTCTTACTTTCATTGACAGTTCTTTCTATTTTAGCACTTGTAGCTATGAAGAATTCTTTTTACTGCGGTGTCTAGTTATATCTGTGTACATCGTGCTATATTTGATACTTTGAAGGTACAAACAAGTCACAACAAAGTCAAGTGCGTCTCTGACAGCAATCAAGAAGTTGTTGACACTTACCAAGGATGCACAGCTCCAGTACCGGTTGGCTTCTGAACTTGGACTCACTGATATGATCACCGCCATGCTTAAAGGGGACACAGGCAGCTACCTGCAGGACATAACTGCAGTGTTGTAATAATAAGGTGGTTTATATTGGACAGATGGCCAGAAGTAGAAGCTAACATTTGGGGTGAGCTTTATCCAGCTTCATTTTCTAACAGTGCTATCCATTTAACATAGACCTCTGACAGAAAGCACTTGCAAGGTATCACACTTGTTAGCAACTCCTCACTATGTTAATAACTACTTGTTAGCAACTCCTCACTATGTTAATAACTACTTGTTAGCAACTCCTCACTATGTTAATAATTACTTGTTAGTAACTCCTCACTATGTTAATAATTACTTGTTAGCAACTCCTCACTATGTTAATAACTACTTGTTAGCAACTCCTCACTATGTTAATAACTACTTGTTAGCAACTCCTCACTATGTTAATAACTACTTGTTAGCAACTCCTCACTATGTTAATAATTACTTGTTAGCAACTCCTCACTATGTTAATAATTACTTGTTAGCAACTCCTCACTATGTTAATAATTACTTGTTAGCAACTCCTCACTATGTTAATAATTACTTGTTAGCAACTCCTCACTATGTTAATAACTACTTGTTAGCAACTCCTCACTATGTTAATAACTACTTGTTAGCAACTCCTCACTATGTTAATAACTACTTGTTAGCAACTCCTCACTATGTTAATAATTACTTGTTAGCAACTCCTCACTATGTTAATAATTACTTGTTAGCAACTCCTCACTATGTTAATAATTACTTGTTAGCAACTCCTCACTATGTTAATAATTACTTGTTAGCAACTCCTCACTATGTTAATAATTACTTGTTAGCAACTCCTCACTATGTTAATAACTACTTGTTAGCAACTCCTCACTATGTTAATAACTACTTGTTAGCAACTCCTCATTATGTTAATAACTACTTGTTAGCAACTCCTCACTATGTTAATAATTACTTGTTAGCAACTCCTCACTATGTTAATAATTACTTGTTAGCAACTCCTCACTATGTTAATAATTACTTGTTAGCAACTCCTCACTATGTTAATAACTACTTGTTAGCAACTCCTCACTATGTTAATAATTACTTGTTAGCAACTCCTCACTATGTTAATAATTACTTGTTAGCAACTCCTCACTATGTTAATAATTACTTGTTAGTAACTCCTCACTATGTTAATAATTACTTGTTAGCAACTCCTCACTATGTTAATAATTACTTGTTAGCAACTCCTCACTATGTTAATAATTACTTGTTAGTAACTCCTCACTATGTTAATAATTACTTGTTAGCAACTCCTCACTATGTTAATAATTACTTGTTAGCAACTCCTCACTATGTTAATAACTACTTGTTAGTAACTCCTCACTATGTTAATAATTACTTGTTAGCAACTCCTCACTATGTTAATAACTACTTGTTAGCAACTCCTCACTATGTTAATAATTACTTGTTAGCAACTCTTCACTATGTTAATAATTACTTGTTAGTAACTCCTCACTATGTTAATAATTACTTGTTAGTAACTCCTCACTATGTTAATAATTACTTGTTAGCAACTCCTCACTATGTTAATAATTACTTGTTAGCAACTCCTCACTATGTTAATAATTACTTGTTAGCAACTCCTCACTATGTTAATAATTACTTGTTAGCAACTCCTCACTATGTTAATAACTACTTGTTAGCAACTCCTCACTATGTTAATAACTACTTGTTAGCAACTCCTCATTATGTTAATAACTACTTGTTAGCAACTCCTCACTATGTTAATAATTACTTGTTAGCAACTCCTCACTATGTTAATAATTACTTGTTAGCAACTCCTCACTATGTTAATAATTACTTGTTAGCAACTCCTCACTATGTTAATAACTACTTGTTAGCAACTCCTCACTATGTTAATAACTACTTGTTAGCAACTCCTCATTATGTTAATAACTACTTGTTAGCAACTCCTCACTATGTTAATAATTACTTGTTAGCAACTCCTCACTATGTTAATAATTACTTGTTAGCAACTCCTCACTATGTTAATAATTACTTGTTAGCAACTCCTCACTATGTTAATAACTACTTGTTAGCAACTCCTCACTATGTTAATAATTACTTGTTAGCAACTCCTCACTATGTTAATAATTACTTGTTAGCAACTCCTCACTATGTTAATAATTACTTGTTAGTAACTCCTCACTATGTTAATAATTACTTGTTAGCAACTCCTCACTATGTTAATAATTACTTGTTAGCAACTCCTCACTATGTTAATAATTACTTGTTAGTAACTCCTCACTATGTTAATAATTACTTGTTAGCAACTCCTCACTATGTTAATAATTACTTGTTAGCAACTCCTCACTATGTTAATAACTACTTGTTAGTAACTCCTCACTATGTTAATAATTACTTGTTAGCAACTCCTCACTATGTTAATAACTACTTGTTAGCAACTCCTCACTATGTTAATAATTACTTGTTAGCAACTCTTCACTATGTTAATAATTACTTGTTAGTAACTCCTCACTATGTTAATAATTACTTGTTAGTAACTCCTCACTATGTTAATAATTACTTGTTAGCAACTCCTCACTATGTTAATAATTACTTGTTAGCAACTCCTCACTATGTTAATAACTACTTGTTAGTAACTCCTCACTATGTTAATAATTACTTGTTAGCAACTCCTCACTATGTTAATAACTACTTGTTAGTAACTCCTCACTATGTTACCGTTATGTCTATGCTGGTTCCTCCTTGCCAGTAGTATACTTCTCAACTATAGATCCTTGATTTACATTGCAACGGAAAAAACAGCTGGCACAGATGTTCAATATTTACATCACTGGGTTTCCTCCATGTTTTAATGTGTGTAGTAGTGAAGTGTGGTCTTTTTGACCGGCTACAAGTTTTATGGGTGATGTATTTACTGGAGAATATTAAGACAACATTTGAGTGATGTATTTACTGAATTATATTAAGACAACATTTGAGTGATGTATTTACTGAAGTATATTAAGACAACATTTGAGTGATGTATTTACTGAAGTATATTAAGACAACATTTGAGTGATGTATTTACTGAAGTATATTAAGACAACATTTGAGTGATGTATTTACTGAAGTATATTAAGACAACATTTTAGTGGTGTATTTACTGGAGAGTATTAAGGCAACATTTGAGTGATGTATTTACTGGAGAGTATTAAGGCAACATTTAGGTTGCCAATTTCCAACAATTTCAGGGGAGTTAATTGTCTTTGGTGGGGACTTTTGTTATAGTTTATAGAAAGATTTTATGATACACAAGTTGATCTTTCTCCTGAAAACATGTCCTGTCTCATTATCTATCAGTGTGTAATGTTACTTTCATTTTATTATTTATTTTGTTATTCTTTGCCTGTTTTATAATTTGTGTTATAGCAAATGACACCTAGTTGTTGCCTTTCACATATTTAGAGTATTAACGATGTCTATGATCATCATGTATGTGCAAACCCTTTAATATTCTAACTTTTAATTCTTGTAAAGGCTGTTGAGTTTCATTAGAATTATTTAATTAAAGTTGAAATTATCACCCACAAGAAGAGCATCTATTCAAAACAACTAGGATTTGTAACCATTTTTCTAGCTAGACTTTTCACTGAAATCTGGCATTTCACTAATTTGTCTGTCATTTTAAATATCTTGATCCTTCCCACAATACTGGACATCACATAGGGCTCATATTGTTTTTTGCCACCCATCTCTATTCTTGGCAAGATATTTAATCTTATCTAATGAGTCTATGCCAGCCAACTTTGCTTCTCTTAAATATGTTCTTTTTAGTGTCTCTCTAGGTCTTCCTCTTTTTCTGTATCCTGATGTTTCCCATAGAAGAGCCTGTTTTGGAATTCTCTTGTTGTCTCTTCTCAACACTTGTCTTTTAAATATAGCATTTCTTAACTCTGCAGCAGAAGATATTTGCATGTGTGGGTGTGTTATATGTGTCTCATCTATTGGACTGCCAGTTTATTACAGTGATTCGTTTTTATTATTTTTTTTATTATGAATTGTAATATGAATCTTACAGTTGGTTATTTGAATTATTTGTAATTACATCAACTTTATCGTCATTAGAATTATCATTAGAGCTATCATTAGAGCTGTTATTAGAACTATTATTAAAACTATCATTAGAGCTGTCATTAGAGCTGTCATTAGAGCTGTTATTAGAGCTGTCATTAGAGCTGTTATTAGAGCTGTCATTAGAGCTGTCATTAGAGCTGTCATTAGAGCTGTTATTAGAGCTGTCATTAGAGCTGTTATTAGAACTATTATTAAAACTATCATTAGAGCTGTTATTAGAACTATTATTAGAGCTGTTATTAGAGCTGTCATTAGAGCTGTCATTAGAGCTGTTATTAGAGCTGTCATTAGAGCTGTTATTAGAGCTGTCATTAGAGCTGTCATTAGAGCTGTTATTAGAGCTGTTATTAGAGCTGTTATTAGAACTATTATTAAAACTATCATTAGAGCTGTTATTAGAGCTGTCATTAGAGCTGTTATTAGAGCTGTCATTAGAGCTGTCATTAGAGCTGTCATTAGAGCTGTTATTAGAGCTGTCATTAGAGCTGTTATTAGAGCTGTCATTAGAGCTGTTATTAGAGCTGTCATTAGAGCTGTCATTAGAGCTGTCATTAGAGCTGTCATTAGAGCTGTCATTAGAGCTGTCATTAGAGCTGTCATTAGAGCTGTCATTAGAGCTGTCATTAGAGCTGTCATTAGAGCTGTCATTAGAGCTGTTATTAGAGCTGTCATTAGAGCTGTCATTAGAGCTGTTATTAGAGCTGTCATTAGAGCTGTCATTAGAGCTATTATTAGAACTATTATTAGAGCTGTCATTAGAGCTATTATTAGAACTATTATTAGAGCTGTCATTAGAGCTGTCATTAGAGCTATTATTAGAACTATCATTAGAGCTGTCATTATAGCTGTTATTAGAGCTGTCATTAGAGCTGTCATTAGAGCTGTTATTAGAGCTGTCATTAGAGCTGTCATTAGAGCTATTATTAGAACTATTATTAGAGCTGTTATTGGAACTATCATTAGAGCTATTATTAGAATTATCATTAGAGCTATCATTAGAGCTGTTATTAGAACTATTATTAAAACTATCATTAGAGCTGTTATTAGAGCTGTCATTAGAGCTGTTATTAGAGCTGTCATTAGAGCTGTCATTAGAGCTGTCATTAGAGCTGTCATTAGAGCTGTTATTAGAGCTGTCATTAGAGCTGTTATTAGAGCTGTCATTAGAGCTGTTATTAGAGCTGTCATTAGAGCTGTCATTAGAGCTGTCATTAGAGCTGTTATTAGAGCTGTCATTAGAGCTGTCATTAGAGCTGTCATTAGAGCTGTCATTAGAGCTGTCATTAGAGCTGTTATTAGAGCTGTCATTAGAGCTGTTATTAGAGCTGTCATTAGAGCTGTCATTAGAGCTGTTATTAGAGCTGTCATTAGAGCTGTCATTAGAGCTATTATTAGAACTATTATTAGAGCTGTCATTAGAGCTATTATTAGAACTATTATTAGAGCTGTCATTAGAGCTATTATTAGAACTATCATTAGAGCTGTCATTAGAGCTGTTATTAGAGCTGTCATTAGAGCTATTATTATAACTATTATTAGAGCTGTCATTAGAGCTGTCATTAGAGCTATTATTAGAACTATTATTAGAGCTGTCATTAGAGCTGTCATTAGAGCTATTATTAGAACTATTATTAGAGCTGTCATTAGAGCTGTCATTAGAGCTATTATTAGAACTATCATTAGAGCTGTCATTAGAGCTGTCATTAGAGCTATTATTAGAACTATTATTAGAGCTGTTATTGGAGCTGTCATTAGAGCTGTCATTAGAGCTGTTATTAGAGCTGTTATTAGAGCTGTCATTATAGCTGTTATTAGAGCTGTCATTAGAGCTGTCATTAGAGCTGTTATTAGAGCTGTCATTAGAGCTGTCATTAGAGCTATTATTAGAACTATTATTAGAGCTGTTATTGGAACTATCATTAGAGCTATTATTAGAATTATCATTAGAGCTATCATTAGAGCTGTTATTAGAACTATTATTAAAACTATCATTAGAGCTGTTATTAGAGCTGTCATTAGAGCTGTTATTAGAGCTGTCATTAGAGCTGTCATTAGAGCTGTCATTAGAGCTGTTATTAGAGCTGTCATTAGAGCTGTTATTAGAGCTGTCATTAGAGCTGTCATTAGAGCTGTCATTAGAGCTGTTATTAGAGCTGTCATTAGAGCTGTTATTAGAACTATTATTAAAACTATCATTAGAGCTGTTATTAGAACTATTATTAGAGCTGTTATTAGAACTATTATTAAAACTATCATTAGAGCTGTTATTAGAGCTGTCATTAGAGCTGTTATTAGAGCTGTCATTAGAGTTGTCATTAGAGCTGTCATTAGAGCTGTTATTAGAGCTGTCATTAGAGCTGTTATTAGAGCTGTCATTAGAGCTGTTATTAGAGCTGTCATTAGAGCTATCATTAGAGCTGTCATTAGAGCTGTTATTAGAGCTGTCATTAGAGCTGTCATTAGAGCTGTCATTAGAGCTGTCATTAGAGCTGTCATTAGAGCTGTCATTAGAGCTGTCATTAGAGCTGTTATTAGAGCTGTCATTAGAGCTGTTATTAGAGCTGTCATTAGAGCTGTCATTAGAGCTGTTATTAGAGCTGTCATTAGAGCTGTCATTAGAGCTATTATTAGAACTATTATTAGAGCTGTCATTAGAGCTATTATTAGAACTATTATTAGAGCTGTCATTAGAGCTGTCATTAGAGCTATTATTAGAACTATCATTAGAGCTGTCATTAGAGCTGTTATTAGAGCTGTCATTAGAGCTATTATTAGAACTATTATTAGAGCTGTCATTAGAGCTGTCATTAGAGCTATTATTAGAACTATTATTAGAGCTGTCATTAGAGCTGTCATTAGAGCTATTATTAGAACTATTATTAGAGCTGTCATTAGAGCTGTCATTAGAGCTATTATTAGAACTATCATTAGAGCTGTCATTAGAGCTGTCATTAGAGCTATTATTAGAACTATTATTAGAGCTGTTATTAGAGCTGTCATTAGAGCTGTCATTAGAGCTGTTATTAGAGCTGTTATTAGAGCTGTCATTATAGCTGTTATTAGAGCTGTCATTAGAGCTGTCATTAGAGCTGTTATTAGAGCTGTCATTAGAGCTGTCATTAGAGCTATTATTAGAACTATTATTAGAGCTGTTATTGGAACTATCATTTGAGCTATTATTAGAACTATTATTAGAGCTGTCATTAGAGCTGTTATTGGAACTATCATTAGAACTATTATTAGAACTATTATTAGAGCTGTTATTGGAACTATCATTAGAGCTGTTATTAAAGCTGTTATTAGAGCTGTCATTAGAGCTGTTATTAGAGCTGTTATTGGAACTATCATTAGAGCTATTATTAGAACTATTATTAGAACTATTATTAGAGCTGTTATTGGAACTATCATTAGAGCTGTTATTAAAGCTGTTATTAGAGCTGTCATTAGAGCTGTTATTAGAGCTGTTATTAGAACTATCATTAGAGCTATTATTAGAGCTGTCATTAGAGCTGTTATTGGAACTATCATTAGAGCTATTATTAGAACTATTATTAGAGCTGTTATTAAAGCTGTTATTAGAGCTGTCATTAGAGCTGTTATTAGAGCTGTTATTAGAGCTGTTATTAGAACTATCATTAGAGCTGTCATTAGAGCTGTCATTAGAGCTGTTATTAGAAATATCATTAGAGCTGTTATTAGAGCTGTTATTAGAACTATCATTAGAGCTGTCATTAGAGCTGTTATTAGAACTATCATTAGAGCTGTTATTAGAGCTGTTATTGGAACTGTCATTAGAGCTGTCATTAGAGCTGTTATTAGAACTATCATTAGAGCTGTCATTAGAGCTGTTATTAGAGCTGTCATTAGAGCTATCATTAGAGCTGTCATTAGAGCTGTTATTAGAACTATCATTAGAGCTGTCATTAGAGCTGTTATTAGAGCTGTTATTAGAACTATCATTAGAGCTGTCATTAGAGCTGTTATTAGAACTATCATTAGAGCTGTCATTAGAGCTGTTATTAGAACTATCATTAGAGCTGTCATTAGAGCTGTTATTAGAACTATCATTAGAGCTGTCATTAGAGCTGTTATTAGAACTATCATTAGAGCTGTCATTAGAGCTGTTATTAGAACTATCATTAGAGCTGTCATTAGAGCTGTTATTAGAACTATCATTAGAGCTGTCATTAGAGCTGTTATTAGAACTATCATTAGAGCTGTTATTAGAACTATTAGAGCTGTCATTAGAGCTATCATTAGAGCTGTTATTAGAACTATCATTAGAGCTGTCATTAGAGCTGTTATTAGAACTATCATTAGAGCTGTCATTAGAGCTGTTATTAGAACTATCATTAGAGCTGTCATTAGAGCTGTTATTAGAACTATCATTAGAACTGTCATTAGAACTATCATTAGAGCTGTCATTAGAACTGTTATTAGAACTATCATTAGAGCTGTTATTAGAACTATCATTAGAGCTGTCATTAGAGCTGTATTAGAACTATCATTAGAGCTGTCATTAGAGCTGTTATTAGAGCTGTCATTAGAGCTGTCAATAGAGCTGGTATTGAAGCTGTTATTAGAGCTATTATTAGAGCTGTCATTAAAGCTGTCATTAGAACTGTCATTAGAGCTGTCACATCTGTCATCAGAGTTTGAATCAGAAAAATGGATCTTGTAACATGCCTGAGCCAGTGTCACTTCTGTTTCCTTATCGATCTCAGAAGCTCTTCACATGGATCTATATTATTGTCCATGATTCCATGAATGTTTGTGTTCATCATATGACATCTGTATATGTTACAAAGAATTCTAAATTAATACTTCATTGTATTCTCCTATCAAACTATGTATTTAAAGCCTATGTTTTTCAATTATATTGATATTAACCATAGTGCGTGCAATAGTCTCTTGTATTTTCGGTTGATTATATTATCTTGCAGATACTTTTCAGGCTTGTTAAGGTGGTTGTTATCTTTACTGTATTAGTATTGAATGATTTCAAATAAGTTTATGTGTTGGTGTATTAATGTGCAGACAATGACCTCACTGAGTGTTCAGCGATCACTATAGAGAGGTTATGTGCCCTTTATAGATATAAATAGAATGTGTAGTTAGCGTTACCTGTCTTTCACAAAATTCATTAGTTTTATCAATGCTGCTTCAGCATGGGTCTGCTGCAATTTGTATTTCATGTAGAATAATACAGAGAGAAAAGGTTAGCAGTGTTTTCTTTGAAGGTTCATTTATTAATTTCTTTTCTTATCCTTTTTTTATTTCATCTTTTTTCCCCTGTTACTTTTGAAATGTGGAGTGAAAATACTGAATAATGTGGGTTGATGATGTTGTGTCGAAGGTTAACCTTAGGATGATAGCAGTTGCTTCAGTTCCAGCATTGTTCACATGAGTGCCTGTAGTAGCATTTATATGTATGTACAAGCTATGGTCTGTGTGTACAAGCTATGGTGTGTGTGTACAAACTATGGTCTGTGTGTACAAGCTATGGTCTGTTTGTACAAGCTATGGTCTGTGTGTACAAACTATGGTCTGTGTGTACAAGCTATGGTCTGTGTGTACAAGCTATGGCCTGTGTACAAGCTATGGTCTGTGTGTACAAGCGATGGTCTGTGTGTACAAGCTATGGTCTGTGTGTACAAGCTATGGTGTGTGTGTACAAGCTATAGTCTGTGTTACAAGCTATGGTGTGTGTACAAGCTATGGTGTGTGTGTACAAGCTATGGTGTGTGTGTACAAGCTATGGTCTGTGTGTACAAACTATGGTCTGTGTGCAAGCTATGGTCGGTATGAGCAAGCTATGGTCTGTGTGTACATTCTATGGTCTGTGTGTACAAGCTATTGTCTGTGTGTGCAAGCTATGGTCTGTGTGTGCAAGGTATAGTATATATGTACAAGCTATATGGAGCATTTCGCCATGTGTGCTGGCAGCTGTTAATCAATGACAGATAATTTATGGATCTACTGCTGATGATCAGAGTCATGGCACCAACTAATATATGTGAGACACTACAGCTAGTGTTTGGAATCATGGCACCAACTAATATATGTGAGACACTACGGCTAGTGTTTGGAATCATGGCACCAACTAATATATGTGAGACACAACGGCTAGTGTTTGGAATCATGGCACCAACTAATATATGTGAGACACTACAGCTAGTGTTTGGAATCATGGCACCAACTAATATATGTGAGACACTACAGCTAGTGTTTGGAATCATGGCACCAACTAATATATGTGAGACACTACAGCTAGTGTTTGGAATCATGGCACCAACTAATATATGTGAGACACTACGGCTAGTGTTTGGAATCATGGCACCAACTAATATATGTGAGACACTACAGCTAGTGTTTGGAATCATGGCACCAACTAATATATGTGAGACACTACAGCTAGTGTTTGGAATCATGGCACCAACTAATATATGTGCGACACTATGGCTAGTGTTTGGAATCATGGCACCAACTAATATATGTGAGACACTACAGCTAGTGTTTGGAATCATGGCACCAACTAATATATGTGAGACACTACAGCTAGTGTTTGGAATCATGGCACCAACTAATATATGTGAGACACTACAGCTAGTGTTTGGAATCATGGCACCAACTAATATATGTGCGACACTATGGCTAGTGTTTGGAATCATGGCACCAACTAATATGTGTGTTAAGTTCCTGCAAATGGTCAAAGTCATGCAGGCAACTGAGTTATTTGTAGATTATGATCATTGCACTCCAAACATGTCCATAGGTACTCAGATCCCCTCCTCAGCATGTCTTGCAGCGTCCAGCGACTGACAACTTCAGCTCTGTGTTGTTTGATAAGTCATCTTATGTGCTTCTTGATTCTTCACATACCCATCCTTATTCCCAACTCTTTCAATGATTCAACCAACTGCCTGCAATCAGAGCCTACCTCTGCTTTTCTTATCAGGCTTCTATCTATCTATTGACCTTTCAAGCCATAGCCGGCCCATAGGGTATAGACCCAGATACTCTTTCTCTTATCTAAATTTTTATTCTAGCAGTTTTCAATCCTTGTAAAGATCTTTTTATCAAATTGTGCCATTTGTCTCTGTTCAAAATTGCTACACATGGAATGTCTCTCATACATCCCAAGATAATGTGTATCACTCAGTTGGTACTTTCTCTAGCTATCTTGATCTGTGTTGTACTGACAGTGAGGATTGCTAGGCCATACACAATTGGGGCGATTCATCTAATACGTGTGAAGAGCTACTGCTGATGGTCAGAGTCATGGAGGCAACTAATTTCTTGTCATTAGCCGCTGAGTAAAGGAAAATGAAATCATCAAAAGGAGAGATGGAAATGTGTTAAAGATTGTCTAAATGTAAACATTGTGTGTTGTTACAGATGATGTACCTTGATTCTGTAATGTTCTATGTAAGGCTGTGATACAATAAGTAAATATTGCACAATGTTGCTTCTTGTCCTGTTGTTTTATGAAAGAGTTGATGACTGAGAAGTTCAGATGTTCATTATTGAGGTATTTAGCTTCACTGTGTAGAAGAGTTATACTCATCTTGTTCACAACAAGATTATCTTAAACTGCTACTGACATGAGATGATCAAATGTCTGTAGGGTATGATGCCAGCAATTTCTAGAAAATATGAGAATTCTAGGTCCTAGACTTGTTTCCTGTGGCAAACTTTAAAAAACAAATCTTTAGTCAAGGTTAACTTCCTATAACTGACAAAATAATGAAGTGTTTTTAGATTATGTGAATTGTGTTTGGTTGTGGGAATAGGTAAAAAATTCTGATAAAACTGGTAAGTGAGGAACATAGTAAACAAATACATTTGTTTAAACATCTGAAGTAACAAGAAGAAGAAAAAACAATACAGCACTACGGCCTCACAAACAGTCTTTCTCAGGAACATAAACACAACAAACAAACAACATGCAAACACACAACTGAAAGACATTATGTTTAACATTTTAAGAAATGAACAAATATTTGTAAAATAAATGGTCACTTAAAGAGGCTCTACCTTTGAAAATTCCTTCCCAGCACAAAAATGAAGTTGATTAACAAAGAAATAAAAAAGGAAGGAAATAGAAGTATTGTCAAATAGCCCTGACCAATCTGATAGCATTGTTCTCTCCAACTGAAATGTCTCCAAATTCATTGATTACATCTGTAATTGTCCATCTATATTACCTCTTCCTTTCCATCTCCTATGTAACCACTTTGGGGAACATCATTGTGTCCTTAGGTACCTCTGATGCTGATAGTTGTCTCCTCTACAACTTGTCCCCACCCTGTGTCTTGTAAAAACTCCCTTCCCTTTTCTCAATTACTTAGTCTCTGTTGTCTTTGCCAAAATATGATTTCCTACATCAAGCCCATCTTGCAGAAAAGATGACAGAACACAATCAAAATTTGTACTTAGCTTTCATTGACCAGGAAAAAGCATTCGACAGAGTAAATAAAGAACAACTGTGGGAGATACTAACAACATACGGAGTAAGCCAACACCTAATCAACCTAATTAAAAGTCTCTACATCAACAGCGGCTGCACAGTCAGAACAGCAGCAGGCTACACAGACCACTTCAAAGTTAGATCAGGTGTAAGACAGGGATGCGTACTATCCTCCTACTGTTTATTACATACATGGACCATATATGCAAGCTATCCAACCCATCAGAGACAGAGGAGATCAACGAGCTCTTATTTGCAGACGGATCAGGCACTAATACATGAAACAATAGAAGACCTACAAGAACACTTAAATAGACTCAACAGCACAGGCACAAAATACAACTTGAAAGTCAACATCAACAAAACAGAAGTCATGAATGTCTCCAAAAATAAACAGAACATCAACACAACTATTGAAGGCAGGCAACTAAAACAAGTAGAGGAGTTCAAATACCTAGGAAGTCTAATGACAAACGATAATTCACAAACAGCAGAAATAGACTCAAGATGCATCAAAGCTTGTCAAATCATTGGACAGTTATCACCACTATTGTTCAACAGTGGAAATAACTCTAGAGGCAAAACAAGCACTATACAATACAATCTTCATCTCAACGTTGTGCTACTAATGCCAGCCCTGGACCCTAGATGCAAGAACAATAAGAAAAATAACCTCTACAGAGATGAAATGTGTTAGACGAATGACAGGAAACAGTCTGAGAGATAAGATCAGAAATGAAGAACTGAGAAAAAAACAAGGAATAGCTTATACACTTATACAGTGTATTTCCTTATATTTATTAACAACGAGATCCAATGAACAAACCGAGTCTTTTTGTTTTCTTATCCAATTCAATGAAGAAACTGTCAATCAATTGTTAAACATTTCAACCGACATAAGTTGATTTCTAAAACAGGTCTCACTAACGTGACCAATTCAACTGAATAAATTGAGTCTTGGAACTGTCCCTGCAGCAAGCCCGGCCACATACAACAGCCAACATGGCAAAGTTCAACAAAGTTCACTAATTACAAAACAACTAATATGGTTCTACATATAAAAACCTGCTTCTACATATCCTCTAATTTGTCCATGTTCCACACTGTTACTTTCTTGTTAGACAGGTCCAACCGACCAAAGTCCCTTGCGCACGCCGCGAAGAGAGGTTTGTGGAAGATGCTCCGAAGTCAAGGCCAGACCACACAGGCCTACACTGGTCAGACTCGCATTACGACAGAGGGCACTCCATGCCAACTGCTATGGTTAAGATGTCGTTGAGACACTGTTAAATCATCCCAGCAATGAAGGCAAGTGCTGGGCAGTACTGTTTGCTTAGGTAAACCATGTTGGACTTCAATCAAACGACATCTAACTATCAGGTTTCTGTGCAACCTTCTTGGCTGCATCTCTGAGTACCGCCTCCCTTCAAGTGCCAACTCCACATCTCAATGGCTTCTAATGGACTCTCTCTAATAACCGCTACCCACTAACTTCCCTAACAATCTACGTCATCCTATTTTTACGTCACTTTTCTCTCCCTTCGCACTACACCGCGCTAATTCCGTCTCTACCTATTTTGGTGTGCAAATTCACTTTTACATTATTCGCCCCCAATTTGTGCTAGTCGTTAAACCATCTTAACGACTATCCGTTCTATCTATCTATTTAAATTCCTTCTCACTTTTATACTATCTAGGTACTGTTTTGTTCTCTGGGTCCAACTTACTCTCTAACTACATCTATATACCGCTTTCTTTCCTTTCCTCTGTTCATATATTCTTGGGAACTTCCTCCATAATTTATTTCAACTATTCTAGTCTCCTTCACTCCTAATACCAACTGTATTTTGACTGTGATTTAGTCTTATAACGTTGCCTACATTTTTCAGCGACCGTCTTCTGCTTGTGGTGCTTTGATTCCATACGTTCATCCCTCCTTGACTCACCCTCATCACTTTGTGCTCATTATAATTATTCACTACCACACTCCCATGCCCTGAACGGAACAAACAATGCCAGATATATCATCAGATCTTTAGTAGAAAGAGCCATTGAGGTGAAAGCAGATCTACACCTGTTTCATAGATTATACCAAAGTATTTTATAAAGTAAAGCACCAAGAAATAATCACAATTTTAAAAGGCATACACGTTAAAAACAAAGATCTAAGAATAATAAAGAACATGTACTGGCAACAAACAGCGGCCATAAGAACTGGAAACCAATTGGGAATGTTTCAACAAATAAAACAGGGTGTTAGACAAGGTTGTGTGCTGTCACCAGATTTGTTCAAAATTTATAGTGAGATTATTTTAAGATCCATAAGGGGCATGCATGGAATAACAATTGGAGGTCATAATATAAATATTCTAAGGTATGCTGATGATACAGTCTTAATCGCTAAGAGTGAAAATGAGTTACAAGAAATGTTGGACATTATAGTAAAGGAAAGCAAAAATAAAAGACTCAGCCTTAATAGCAAAAAGACAGAGGTAATGGTAACAACAAAGAAAAAGACATCACCTCGGTGCAAAATAAAGACAAGTGGAACAATATTAAAACAGGTAAATGAATTTAAATATTTGGGAACTTTGTTAACCTCAGATGGAAGATGTACAAAAGAGGTGATATGCAGAATGGCTCAGGCAAAAGCAGCTTTCCAAAAAATGAGGAAGATACTATGCAATCCATTTTTGACAATAGATACAAGAAAAAGAGTTCTTAAATGTTACATAGAGCCAATCTTAACATATGGATGCGAGTCATGGACAATAGGACAACAGACAAGAAAATCAATGGAGTCTATAGAAATGTGGTTTTACAGAAGAATGTTGAGAATACTATGGACAGCTAAGAAGAGTAATGAAGAGGTTCTGAGAGATGTCAAAGCAAAAAGCTAGCTAATTTCCAATATTAGGAAGACACAGTCATCATTTTTTTGGCCATGTAATGAGAAGAGAACAACTTGAATATATTGTAACAACTGGAAAAATTGAGGGACGAAGAGATAGAGGGAAGCAAAGAGAAAAAATAATAGACAGCTTAAGAGAATGGCTTGGCAGAAGGTCAACAACAGAAATGATAAATAGCTGCCGAGATCGAAAGTTGTGGAGAGACATGATCACCTACGCCACTAGGCCCGGTACTTGATGATGATGATGTTATGGATAATGTAGTCGAAAATCACACCAAGCCGCTGACAAGCACCGTAATAATTTTATATCTTTTCATTTTTAGATAAGAGAAAGAGTTATGGTTATCTATCTATCTATCTATTGACCTTTCGAGCCGTAACCGGCCCTTAGGGCGTAGACCAAGATACACCTTCTCCTATCTAAATTTTTCGTTCTAGCAGTTTTCTTTTAAAGATATTTTATCAAATCTCGCCATCTGTCTCTGTTCTGTGCAAGCAGCTCTATTTCATTGAGGGAGCCGATTCCTGCTGCTCTTGCCTCTCTCATCAATGTTCTTCTCAGTGTCTCCCTGGGTCTTCCTCTTTTCCTCTTACATGTTGTTTCCCATATGAGGGCTTGCTTTGCTATTCGGTTATTATCTCTTCTCATCACATGTCCAACATATGACCACCATCTTTTCTTTATTACTGAAGATATTAGTTGTTGATTGGCGATTTCTCTAATTTCCTCGTTTGTTTTGAATTCGTTATTCGTTATATATAATTCGTTATGGTTATGGTAGGCCCCGATATCACTGCAAACGAATTAAATTCCATAATTGCTCAACCACCCGTGCCAGTGGAATCATACGAATTAATATCTCATCTTCCAAACAAAGAAAGGCAGCTGCAACCTCCCTCATAGCAGTCCCAGCACACGCCAAAAGACATACGACGAAACCCCACAGAAAGTAAACACAACCATCTGTTCCCCGTCATACGATATCATCATTCATCGTATGCAATAAGAATATCGAAACATAATCCGAATGAAACACAGCTCATGGTGTGCACAGAGCACTTAACTCAGCCGGACTTAGCAAGCCGGGCTAGGAACATGAGGAAGTTGCAACAAGGAACACTTTTCGGACACATCCTTTAACAGCTCCTAACGCCTATACGCCATATTGACCGGTATTTCAGTGATGGCGCATAATCAAAACAGAACACACTATTGCGTACACTGTTGAAGATATCTCTCTCTGCAATCAGGACTCAGTCAGAGTAGGATTCCAGACTCCCACATGAAGTCAGGTTAAGTGTGTTGATCGCCCTCACAGACAGAACGTCACATTTAGAGTCCGCCAGATCCACTCTGACTGAACACCCGTTAATACGTTGCACTGTTATTGGTTAATAATTGGTTATTGGTTATGGAAGGCCTCGGTATCACAGCAAACGAATTAAAATCCATAATTGCTCAACCGCCCGTGCCAGTGGAATCATCCGAATTACTAATTCATCTCCCAAACAAAGAAAGGTAACTGTAGTCCCCATCGTAGCAGTCTCAGCACACGCCAAAAGACATAAGGCGAAACCGCGCAGAAAGTGAACACAGCCAACTGTTCCCTGTCATACGATATCATCATTCATCGTAAACAAGCGGGATATCGAAGCAGGATCAAAACGGATGAGACACACAGCTCACGGTGTGCACAGAGCACTTAACTCAGTAGCTCCTGCAACAAGCCGGACTTGAAATATGAGGAAACTGCAAGAAGGAACACTTTTCAGACATAGCCTTCAATGGTTTCTGCCGCCTATTCACCATATACAATGGGAGTTCACGTCCTCCCGAAAATGATGATCGTCATAGCACTTGATGATGTTAGGCCGTCGTTGATGACTCCAATTCCAAACATATAGACACACAGTGGTGGTAAGTTATCATTTCCAATCCAACAGAAGCCACATGACCTGTAGTTAGTAAAACCACAGAGAGAATATGATTTTGTGACCTTCACTGATTCACTCTTAGATGTGAATGTGTAGTTTACACAAGAGGAGAAGTTTTCAACTACAGTGATCCCATTTAAGGCAATTCTGGGATAGCAAGGCAAGTCTCCTTTATAGCAGCAGAACTTGATGTTCTCTGCTCCCTTCTTGTAGCTGCCGCCACACGATTCTGATGTCTCATTAACTTGGACATCATTCAAGAACAATGTCAGATTAACATTCCATAGATATGGCTCTGCTGATGAAATGCTTGGTGCAACAGTTGTATCAATCATACTGGAGGCTCCTGGTCTGTGGTCATTAATATCACAGGCGGCACATGATGTTGTTATATTCAGTATTTCTTTCTGGGGTGTAAATATGTGGCACACACATGGAGAGTGGTTTGTGGTCACAGTAATCCCATTAAAGGCAATTCTAGGATAGCATGGCATAGCTGTTTCAGAACAGCACAATCCTATGATGTTTTCTGTGTTCGCTATAAAGCTGCTGTTGCTACACAATCCTGACCAATTATAGGTGTGGACATTATTCACTTGCAATGACAAAACTGCTTTGTTTACATCATAAACTTCTGGAAGCGAATCATTTATGGGACTGAAAAGGTTAATAGATATATCTTTTCATGCCAACTTCAGTTTCATTTACCGTCAGAGTATGCAAGCTCCACCGCCCGCCGCTACATTTCTCGAACGTGTTCTGACGGGCTGTAGTCAGGTGTTGATCAGACTCACCTTCTAGTAGTGGGTACAAATAATAATACATAAATATTATTATATGGGGAACTTCCGAGGCGATAATAGGGAATAATAGAACAAAGAAGTATGTTAGCACTCGGAAAAATTGACAGACAAACAACAATAGAAAAAAACGAAGAACAATATATGGTCCGAAGTGGGATCGAACCCGTACTCAGTGGTACCGCGCCTTGCCACGAGAAGCCGAACGCTTGGCACACTGCCACGCAGCCAACTAAAAAAATTGGCTATTGCAGCAGTGTCTTGCACGAAAGGCGTTCTCAATGACTATAGCATAGGGTAACGATAACGATAAAGGGTAACGCCTTTCGTGCAAGACACTGCTGCAATAGTCAATTTTTTTAGTTGGCTGCGTGGCAGTGTGCCAAGCGTTCGGCTTCTCGTGGCAAGGCGTGGTGCCACTGAGTACGGGTTCGATCCCACTTCGGACCATATATTGTTCTTCGTTTTTTTCTATTGTTGTTTGTCTGTCAATTTTTCCGAGTGCTAACACATACTTCTTTGTTCTATTATTCCTCACCTTCTAGTACAATTAAATAATTAAAATGCGATGCATTTTGTAGATGCCGATTCGTAAAAGTAACGTTTTAGTTCAGTTTTTTTTAATGCCAGTTATGAAATTGTGCTTTTTAAAAATAATTTGTTAAAAAAATATATATGAATTACAACAGAATATATAATGTTACAACTATTTAAAAAAAAAATGCATTTTGAAAATATTTCTAGTTTTAGAAACAAATGTGTTAACTTTTGTTCCAACTAGACAAACATGTTCGTTGGCGTAAGACAGTTTTGACTATGAGAGTGTTAAAAGACCGACCACGACACCATAAACACGCTCTACAGACGACCAGAGACAAGCGTCTCAAAGTGGATTTTTCTAACTTTCTGTGTTCAACACATTTGGTAATGTCAGATTAAGTATTGGTAGAAATGTCTTTATGTTCTTTTGTTTCAAGACGCCAGGAGTTGTTTATTGTAGTTAGATAATTGGTATTTGCTTTGGAGGCACAAATAAATAAACACGTAACTGCTGAAACATTAAACAGTGAGTTGAGTGAGTAACTCGGGATGCTGTAGTAGTCTAGTAGTAAGTCTGTAGTATAATAAGTGTATGTAAATGTAACAAGTAGTGTAACAGTAGTGTATCTAAGACTTGACTTAAGAGTTAAGGTAGAAATGTCTATGTCTAACTCAACTAACTGTGGTCAGTCTGTCGTGCAGCAAATTCTGTCAACTAAACTTAAAACTAGACTAGTGACTGTGTCTTAAGTGTCTAAACAGTCTAAAGTCTAAGATCTAAGTCTTGTTAAAAACTGTGTCTGGTCTGTTACGTGCAGTACTACTCAAGTACTGTACTCAGTATCCACTCAATTCACTCATGACACTGCGATGTGAGTATTGTGAGCAATTAGTGAAGTTCTTAAGTTCTATTATTTAGTGGAGATCGAGATGATGATGATACAGGCTCTAGAAGAGTTTGGCGTCGAAGTGATAACAGACATATGCAATGACATATACCATACAGTGATACAGGATCATACCTGCATACCAAACGATCTAAAAACATCAACTTTCATGATTCATTGCATTGCCTAAAAAGAATGGTGCAGTTGACGAGTTGAATGCAGTGACTTCAGAACAATAAGCCTAATATGAGCCAGGTAACAAAAAATTTTACTAAAAGTTATACAGGGAAGGATTCAGAATAAAATCAATACTGAATTAGATGAGCAACAATTTGGATTCAGGAAAAACAACAGTGGGACAAAAGAAGCCATACTCAGCATGAGAACATTGATTGAAAAGTACACAGAAGTAAACAAACCAATATATGCCTGCTTTATAGACTAAGACTACACCAAAGCTTTCAATAGAATACACCATAACCAACTTATAGACTGCCTGAAGGATATAAACCTAGACGACGCAGACATACGACTAATATGTAATTTGTACTGGGAGCAAACAGCAATAATAAGATGTAACAAGGAGAACTCTGCACCCATGGACATAAAGACAGGAGTAAGACAAGGATGCATCCTATCCCCAAGCTTGTTCAATCTATACGCTGAGCAAATCTTTAAAAACATCTCAGAGATACCAGGCCTAAACATTAATGGAAAGATAATCAATAACCTAAGATATGCTGATGATACTGTTCTACTAGCAGAAAATCCTAAAGACCTACAACAATTGCTTAATGTGATAAACATAACAAGCAAAAAATATGGACTAGAAATGAATATCAAAAAGACTAAAACTATGATCATAAACAAAGAAAATTCTCAAGACCTACAATTAAATAACACAGTTGAGGGAATACATCTGGAGACAGTCCAGAGTTACAACTACCTGCAAAACTGAAATAAACAAAAGAATAGGTATGGCAAAAAGTAATTTTAATGCCATGAAAAATATACTAACAACAAAACAAATATCAGCAGGGCTGAAACTAAGAATGGCAAAATGTTACATCTTCTCAATATTCCTGTATGGTGCAGAAACATGGACATTAGACAAGAAAACAGAGCAGAAAATTGAAGCCTTTGAAATGTGGATTTATAGAAGAATAGGTAGAATTGGATGGAAACAAAAGATAACAAACGATGAAGTTTTAAAACAACTGAAAATAAAAAGAGAACTGCTGAACACAATTAAGACAAGACAAATTAGATTTTTGGTGCATGTCAAAAGACACAACAGCCTACTAAAAGTAATATTGGAAGGAAAAATACAAGGCAAAAGAGGCAGTGGCAGACCAAGACTAACATGGATGAGTAACATCAAAAGATGGACAAGTCAATCTATGTCAGCCTGCACCATCAAAGCAAGAAACAGAGTAGAATGGCGATCCATGGTAGCCAACCTTCGTTGCGGAGAGGGCACACGATGATGATTTAGTCGACAGATCGTCATTATTATTATTATTATTGCACAACCGAAACTAGCTATACTTAACTACTCAATATAATTATTATATATAAAATAATACCCTTTCTCTCTTTTACCTTTTAGCTCCCTGTGGAGCATAGGTCTTCAACAAACACTTTCCAAGTCATTCTGTTTCTTGCCATTCTTTTAAGATTATTTCATGTCTTCCCCATCATCTTCATCTCTGCTTCTATCTATCTGTCTTCTCCAACAATTCCTTGATCTTCCTCTTTTTTTCTTTTCCCCAGGGCCCAGGGGATCCCAAAAAAAAGGGCCTATTGTATTATACTATATTCTCAGTTGGCTTCCGCAGTGTGTGTCCTATCCAGCACCATCGTCTTTGCTGTATCTCTTTATCCACTGGTATTCGCCCATGCGCTGCTGGAGCCCAAAAGGGGAGTAAAGAGTAGTAGCGATGTACCCTACCAGGCATGTTCGTAAGAGATGAGCTCAAAAAGGAGGGTTGGGCATGGAACTGGCTATCCTATATACTGTAAAAAATATAAGCCGAAAAAACTTCCATAGCTATACTAGCTTTATCTAATTTAAATCCTGATGAAAGCAGTCAGCTAGTGTAAGTCAACTGATGTATCTGATTATTTTCAGTGTCGTCACTGTCACATATTAACAATGATAGACAGTATGATGATACTATATAAACGTTTTTCTGAATTCTCAAAACTTCAGTTTTTAACTTTTTTACTTTTAGATCAAAGCATGACAACCACAGGTATATTAGGATAACCATTGGCAGCATTGAGTGTAATGTTTGCACATTAATTCTCAGATAATTCTGAATACAATTTTGGAAATTTCATTCTATCTATCTATTGACCTTTCGAGCCGTAGCCGGCCCATAGGGCGTAGACCAAGATACAAATTGATAGACTGGAGAAAATACAAAATGAAGCCATGCGCATTATCCTGGGATTTTCAGGGGACACTCCTGTGTAGCAATGAGGTATCTTCTTGACTTTCCAACCATGGATGACAGAATCAAGATCTGGAGAGCACGAGCATACCTGAAGATTAGTACAGATACAGAGCATCCATTGCACCACGTGCTCTACACAGAGAAAGGTACCAGGCTAAAAAGAGGCAAATCATGGGTGGGCCGAGCAGAAGATGTCATAAAACAGGTCTGTGGGCGTACCAATATCAGCGTTGGTGAGGAGTGGATACCGGTGCCTACCAAGGGACTTTCTCATGTATTGTCACACTCGACAGGAAAAGTAGGGAACAGAACCCAGTCGTGGTTAATGCTGAGGTCAACGGTCTCATCTGCGATAACACCGATGAGAAAGATGCAGTCATATAGCACGCTCGGCAGGCAGAATAGCCAAGGAAGATAGTGGTGCATACGCCATGACCACGAGTAGCATGACAATGGAGGTGATGGCAGTGACCAAGGCATTCAAATGGTTAGAGTCACAAGACTACACCCATGCATGTATACTGAGTGATTCGATGAGCATGATAAAAAAAGTGGAGGCGGGCTGTGTACACATGCAATGGGTAGAGTCGTTGCAGAAATCCAAAATACGTAAGGTCACTTTTGTCTATGTCCCTGGACATGCGGGAGTACGGGGAAATGAGAGAGAGCGGACAGGTTGGCTAGTTGCGCTGTCGTTGAGGACGGGCAACTGATGGATCGGGTTGACATCATCAATGCCCTCCGAAATGTGGGAAGAGCACAGGACTTCGACAAACACAGATCAACGTCACTTCTTCGGATGATGGAAATGGGAGTTAAGATGGGCAGAGCCAGAAATGAGAAACTTAGTGGCCGCGTAAGAAGACTTATCAACCAACATAGAACTGGAGTCGTCAGTCGCTGGACACTGAGGGAATTGCTGAGGAGGGGATCTGAGCACCTATGGACATGTTCGGAGTGCAATGATGATGACCCACAAATAAATAACTCCTTCTCTTATCTGAACTTTTGTTCTAGCAGTTTTCAATTCTATTAAAGATATTTCATGAAATCTCGCTATTTGTCTCTGTTCTGTGCAAGCAGCTCTATCTCATTGAGGGAGCCGAATCCTGCTGCTCTTGCCTCTCTCATCAATGTTCTTCTCAGTGTCTCTCTGGTCTTCCTCTTTTCCTCTTACCTGTTGTTTCCCATATGAGGGCTTGCTTTGCTATTCGGTTATTATCTCTTCTCATCACATGTAAATTTAATTAGTAAATTATTATTTTAGCATAATCAGATTTTATTAGTAACCATCATGTCATCATGTGCTTGTGGTGGTCAAAATGAGCATCTTTCAATGATTCATTTGGTGCTGTCATCAAAGGTTGGCTACCATAGAGTGTCATTTTATTGTGTCTCTTGTCTTGATGGTGCACATTGTTGTAGGTCCACCTTTTGATGATAACAATACACTTTAATCTTGGCCTCTGCCTCATCTACCTTGTTAATCCAACACAATTTCCACAATGTTCTATTATCTATTATTATTATTATTTTATCATGTTATGATTGTTCTGTAATCTATTATGATTGTTCTTCAATCTGTTATGAATGTTCTATAATTTGTTATGAATGTTATATACTCTATAGTTCTTCTACCTTTTTAGCTCCCAGTGGAGCATGGGTTTTCAACAAACACTTTCCAAGTCATTCTGTTTTTTGCCATTCTATTAAGATCATTCCATGTCTTCCCCATCATCTTCATCTCTGCTTCTATCTGTCTTCTCCAAGAATTCCTTGGTCTTCCTCTTTGTCTTTTCCCCTGGGGATTCCAAAAATGGCCTGTTGTGTAATACTCTCAGTTGGCTTCCATAGTGTGTGTCCTATCCAGTGCCATCGTCTTCGCTGTATCTCTTTATGTGGTATTTGACTGGTACATTTCCATAATTCTATGTTAGTGATTTTGACCTGCCATTTCCATCCTTTTATTCTGTGTAAGCATCCATTAAAGAAAGTCTGTATCTTCGTGATTGTCAATTTTGTTGCTCTCCATGTTTCACAGCCATACAGTAGGACCGACTTAACATTTGAGTTGAACATTTTTATTTTTGTATTTAACCTAATTTCTTTGGATTTCCATATGTTTCCCAGTGCAATGAACGCTCCTCTTGCTTTTATTATCCTTATTTTGGTATCATTTTCTGTTCCTCCCTCTTTATCTATATTACTGCCCAGATATATGTAAGATTGTGCATCTAATAGAAGTAATTCTCCTAGTTTTATTTGGTTATTGCCAACTGTATTAATTCTCATAATGTTGGTCTTATCTCTATTAACTCTTTCCATACGATCCGCCGCATGGTGCGCCATTTCCATTTCGGTTGCGTACGTTCAGCCGCATAGTGCGCCACGCTAAATTTTATTAGTGTGAACGCCATCAGGCCATATTCATTTTACATGTCTTGTATCATCGTGATATTGGTGAAATCTAATACTGGATACAAATAATAATACATAAATATTATTATATAGGGAACTTCCGAGGCGATAATAGGGAATAATAGAACAAAGAAGTATGTGTTAGCACTCGGTAAAAGTCTAACACATGCTTCTCTGGAGAGACATGAAGAGTTAAACGTGTTAGTATGCCAACACATACTTTTTTGTTCTATTATTCCCTGAAATCTAATACCTTGTTCAATTATCTAAACATTCATATATAATATGTTAGATAAATATGTACATTGGTTCTTAAAACCATGAACAATTTTGTCTCTAAAATCTCTTCCATTGTACGAAAAGAGTTAATCTTCAGTCCTAGCTGTTGTGATCTCTCATCAAGTATGCTAATTTTATCCTGCATCTGTTGATGGCTGTGTGATAGGAGAGCTATGTCATCAGCAAAGTCTAAATCATCAAGTTGTTTGGTCAGTGACCACTGGATCCCATTTCTGTTGTTTTGAGTTATTTTCATAATCCAATCTATGGCCAGTAGAAAGAGAAATAGAGACAGAAGGCATCCCTGCCTTACTCCTGTTCTTATTTCAAATGCTTCTGTAAGTTGTCCTTCATGCACCACACTACATTTTGTTCCTTCATACATTGTTTTTATCAGGTTAATAAACTTTATGGGGATTCCGTAATGACTCAGCAACTTCCAAAGCATTCTTCTGTCTAAACTACCAAATGCCTTTTCGTAATCTATGAATCCAATATAAAGTAGGGATTTTAGTTCTAAACTTTGTTTAACTATTATACGTAGAGTAGTTATTTGATCAGCACATGATCTGTTCTTCCTAAAACCTGCTTGTTCATCTCTCAAATGTTTCTCTATGGCCTCTTTTAGTCTCTCCAGAATAATTCTGCTTAATATTTTTCTTGGCACTGATAGTAGCATAATTCCCCTATAATTTGTGCACTGCTGTAAACTTCCTTTCTTTGGTAGTTTGATCATATAACCTTCTTTTCAGTGTTTAGGTATTTCTTCCCTCTCCCAAATTTTATCCAATAGATTACGTAACATCTTATTATATGTGTTAATATCTGCTTTGATGGCTTCTGAAGGAATTTCATCTGGTCCTGTGGCTTTACCATTTTTTAATAGTTTGATGGCTTTCATTATTTCTTCTTTGCTTGGTTTTCCACAGTTAACATGTAACTCTTCTTCTGCTAGTAGTATATCTGGAGGATTATTTGAGCCGGGTCTGTTCAAAAGTTCTTCAAAGTGCTCTTTCCATCTCTCCATTTGTTCCCTTATATTACTAAGCAGATTTCCTTTCTTATCTTTAATAAAGGCATTGATCTGTTTGTATTTTCCACTTAATTTCTTTGTGCTATTGCACAGTTCTTTCATATTCCCTTTACGTACATCGGTACGTGTCACGGCAACTGTTCACATGGGATCTATGCACATGACTGCTCCGGGTCGTGTCTTAGTGTCTGTCCTTTGTGTGAGGAAAAATCCGGAAAATGTCTACAGTGTAAACGTCCTGGCTACATCTGTAGTGACACTTGTCCCGATGGTAATTTTGGGCTAAAGTGCAAACAGACGTGTTCTGATGGTTGTAACATCATGTGTGACCCGGAGGGTGCAGACTGCATGTGGAGGGAAACGTACTGCGGGTCAGGCTGCGCTCTCAGATGTCCGGACAGCTGTTTCAACGACGCCTGTGAACAGTCAGCCGGGAACTGTACATGCAAGGGATCGTTCTACGGGTCAGACTGCATCCTCAAATCTCTGGACAACTGTTTGAACGAAACCTGTGAACAGTTAATCGGGGCCTGCGTCTCGTATGTCGATGATTCCCACGTTAAGAAGAGTACTACAACAAACCCAAGCATATGGATACCTTAATGTGTTTCTGTGCTGGACATGGTTCATTTCTTGGTGTTTTTCCGTGAAACCATGGCTCATATCTTGATGTGTTTCTGTGCTAGCCATGGCTCATATCTTAGCGTGTATGTGTGCTGGACATGGCTCATATCTTGGTGTGTGTCATGTTGCTCATATCTCATATCTTGGTGTGTCCTTGTTAATCATGTCTCATATCTTTATGTGTGTATATGTTTAGTCATATCTCATATCTTAGTGTGTATCTGTGTTAGTCATGTGTCATATCTTTGTGTGTGCCTGTTTGGGTTAGATATCTCATATATTTGTGTGCATGTTTATGTTAGTCATATCTCATATCTTTGTGTGTGCATATCTGTGTATGTCACATCTCATATCCTTGTGTGTGCATGTCTATGTTAGGCACGTGTTATATCTTTGTGTGTGCATGTCTATGTTAGGCACGTGTTATATCTTTGTGTGTGCATGTCTATGTCAGTCATATCTCATTATGTGCATGTTTATGTTAGTCATCTGTCATATATCTTGATGTGTGTCAGTGTTAGTCATGCCTTGTATCGCTGTGTGCAAGTCTGTGTTGGTCACATCTCCTATCTTTGTGTGTGCATGTCTGTGTTAATCACCTCTAGTGACTCGGGCAGATGGTGCTCGTAAACCTGGGAGGGCCGACCATCTAAGGGCAGAATCCCCCTACAGAAAAGATCATCTGCTGCCTTGCAGGAAGATTTGGGACAATCAAAGGCTAAGGAATGCAAACCTGAATAAAATGCTGGCTGAAATCGGATGCACTGGGCCACTGGCGCAGAACACAGTGCAACGTTTTAACGGGTGTTCAATCAGAGTGGATCTGGTGGACTCTAATTGTGATGTTCTGTCTGTGGGGGCGATCAACACACTTAACCTGACAGCTGACTTCATGTGAGAGTCTGGAATCCTACTCTGATTGAGTCCTGATCGCAGAGAGAGAGAGAGAGAGATATTCCCTTTATTTGCTGCTTCTTCTGCCTCTTTAGCTAGTTCATCTATATATTTCCTCTTATCCCTTTTAATGCATCTTCTCACTTCTTTGTTCACTTCTGTGTAAGCTTCCTGTGTCTTGGCTTTATTACTTCTCATTTTGCTTTTATTTATGTCTGCTTTCTTGTTCTTTCTTTCTTTAATTTTATCCAGGGTCTCTGCTGTCATTCATGCCTTATTCTTGTGTTCTCTTTTCCCCAGTGTTTCTTCGCATGTCTCTTTCCATATATCTTTTACCTGTTTCCAATTAAAAAAAAGTAAAGTGCCCCCGTCACGCCAAGTGGCGTATAGGGAATATGGTGTTAGTGACCATATATTTTACAGACCTTCAGCACATGATTTTTGGGGTAATGTTGTCGGTATTACGCCCGCGCCGCTTTACTTTCCCAGAATAAATCCGGTACCCATTTAAGGCTGGGTGAACCCGGAAGCTGTCTGTTGGGGTCGAACCCTACCTCTTGTTCTTGGTAGTCCAGTTCACTAACCACTGAGCTATCACGGCTCCCTCTGTTTCCAATGATCTTCTATATTTTTTGGTATTTTCTAGTTGTTGGAGGACCTGATATTTGTTTGATATTGTGACTGCGGATTTATCTTTAATTCCTTGTTCTTTAAGAAACCCTACATTGAAATACTTTCTACCCTTATTCGTTGTAGTATACCTTTTTAGTTTAATTTTAAGTTTGGCTATCAGAAGATGATGATCAGAAGCTACATCTCTGCCCCTCTATATACTTTTACATCCTGTAAGGATGACTTAAACTTATTATTAATACATATATGATCAATTTGATTCTCCGTTCTATGATCTGGTGACACCCATGTAGCTTTGTGTATTCCTTTATGTTGGAATATTGTTCCTCATAGGCTCACTTGATTAATGGCGCAGAAATTCACAAATAATATCTCCATTCTCGTTTAAATCTCCATGTTTTCCTATAATCTCTTCGAAGCCTCTGTTGTCTGATCCTACTTTAGCATTTAGGTCTCCCATCAAGATTATAATATCCTTCACTCGTTTTGCATCCATCTATAGTTAATGTACTATAATTTATTAGAATATTCTATACTCTATTATAAATGAATCTGTTATGAATGTCCTATAATTTATAATGAATGTTCTGTAATCTATATATCAAAGTTCTATAATGTATTATTAACATTTTATAATCTGTTATGAATGTTTTATAATCTATTATGAATTTTCTATAATCTGTTATGAATGTTCTGTAATCTGTTATGAATGTTTTATAAATCTATAATGAATGTACTATAATCTATTATGATTGTTCATCTATAATGAATGTACTATAATCTATAATGATTGTTCTATATAATATCATATGATATTATAACATACATATTGATTACTATGATAATCAATCATCATCATGCAGCATAAAAATGTACAGGACAAATCTGAAACAAATGCAACGCTTCAAATACTTGGGCACAATAATAACATCAGATGGAAAATGCACCACGGAAATAAAAAGCAGAATAGCTCAGGCAAAAATAGAATTTCAGTAAATGAAAAAGTCTTATGCAACAAATATATGTCAATAGAAATGAGCAAGAGAGTTTATTGGTGCAATATAGAATCAATTCTGACCTATGGAAGTGAATCGTGGACAGTAAACAAACAAATAAATAGATGATTTGAGGCCACAGAGATGGGATTTCTCAGAAGAATGTTGAAAGTTTCCTGGACAGCTAAAAAGACCAAAGAAGCCAACACAAAAAGAGAGCTCCTAAGAAACATCAGAAAGAAACAAACATTTTTTTAACACATGAGAAGAGGAAAGTTGGAATACTTGGTTACAACTAAGAAAATACTGGGAAAGAGAGATTGCAGATGACAAAGAGAGAAAATACTAGATAGCTTGGTGTCATAGCACGGAAAACAGTCAACAACAGAATTGATACGATGCACTGTGGATAGATTTTGGAAGGACATGATACCAACTGGTATGGCACATGGTGATGATCATCTATAATCAATCATGATTGTTTCAATAATCTATTATGAATATTCTATAATCTATTATGTACATTTTTATGTCTGTTCATAATTGATTTAACAATGAAGCTAGTTTTACAGATAATCGTTGCTTATGTTTATGAGATGAAGAAGCCATTTCAACAAATTTTGTTTAGAAAAAAAACTTACTTATTAGTTGAATAAAATAGTGAACAAAATGTGTTTATATGGGGAAGACCATTCCTCAATCCTAGTGGTCACACATTTTTTTTATTGGAGATCTTTAACAATTTTATCTCTTTTGTCCTCTTCTATCACAGATTGCTTGATTCCAAAAGAATGGATGCAGATTTATATGATGAGTTTGGTAACTATATAGGTCCTGAACTAGACAGTGATGATGATGATAATGTGGATGAAGAGGAGCAAGATGATGATGAAGAATATGACAGAGAGGTAAGTAGCTGTAAATTATTAATTGTCCTGTATTGTATGAAACACATTTATATTTATTGGAAACTTCCTTTCTTTCTTTCCATTCTTTCTTTTGTATCCATTCGAGTGTCGAGGGTGATAAAAAATTGCTGTTCTTGCCCTTCTGGTGGTCTCAATCATTGTTACTTGATGTTGTAGTGTTTCTTTGATGTT